>CM055127.1:121356413-121956413 GCA_029206835.1 Rana muscosa
AATTACCCAACCTGCAGTAGCAGCAGTCGGTATGGGTCAGGTCATCAGCCAACAGGTAAAGCAGGGGCTGAAGGAACTGTCTTCAGAGCAGGCTAGAAATTGGGAAAAATTTGCCTAAAAGCCTTATGCTTCACAGTGGATGCCATGAGAGATTCTATCATACAGGCATCACGCCTTACACTCCAGCTGGTACAGATGCGCAGAGTACTTTGGCTTAAGCATTGGTCAGCGGAGACCCCATGCAAAAAGCTGTTGGCAAGTTCCCGTTCCATGGCGAACGCCTATTTGGGGAAGATTTAGAAAAATATATACAGAAGATCAAGTGGTAAAATGACTTTTACCTGAGAGAAAGAAAAAACAAGAGATCTTGTTTTAAACGCTCTCTCCCCAGCTCCCGGGAAATCTGACTCCAACCAGTGGCGGCGGCCTGTTTTAGCCGCCCACAAAAGCCAAGGGGCAAGCTCAGAAGAACAAAAAGCCGTGGGGTGCAAGAGCTAATAAGCAAGCCCCCAAAGCCTCTCAGTGAAGGGGCGCCCCCGCTCGGCCGAGTGGGAGGAAGGCTTTGTCAGTTCTGAGCAACTTGGTGGTCAGAAATCCAGGACAATTGGGTAGTATCCACAATATCCTCAGGGTACAAACTGGAATTTCGAGAGATCCCATCTTCTCAATTCCGAGGTTCAAGACTCTCCAAGGATCCACAAAAAAGAGAATCCTTCTTCAAAGGTTTGAATCACTTAAGGGCTCAAGGGGTAGTTACAGACGTACCCCAAAAAGAGCGAGGTTCAGGTTTTTACTCAAACCTCTTTGTGATTCCAAAGCCAAATGGAGATGTCAGACCCATCCTGGATCTAAAATCCCTAAATCGGTTCCTGAACGATCGCCATTTTTCGAATGGAAACGATCCGATCCGTGGCCGCCACTTTAAAGGGCGGAAAATTCATGGCGTCCATAGATATCAAGGACGCACATTTACACATACCCATCCTCCCCGCTCACCAAAGATTCCTAAGGTTTGCGGTAGAAGATCGCCACTTTCAATTTGTGGCTCTGCCGTTTGGTGTAGCCACCGCGCCCATAGTATTCACAAAGGTGCTAGCTCCTCTGTTAGTAACCTAAGAACACGGGGCATTGCGGTAACAGCCTATCTGGACGATCTACTAGTAATAGATCAGTCAAAGGACGGATTGGGTCACGCTGTACACACTACAGTAGGATACCTGGAGCATGTAGGATGGATTATAAATTTACAAAAATCCTCTCTCCAGGCCCAAAGAAGGATAGGGTACCTGGGCATGATCATAGATACAGCCCAAAACGAGGTATACCTGCCAGAACCGAAGATACAGTTTCTGAAAGACCTGATCCACAAGGTCAAAGCAAACAAGAGGCCGTCTATTCGCCTTTGCATGAGACTATTGGGAAAGATGGTAGCCTCCTTCGAGGCGGTTCCTTACGCCCAGTTTCATTCGAGACTACTTCAAGGCAATATTTTAGCTTCCTGGAACAGGAAGAGCCAAGCTCTGGATATACCCATGCGCCTGTCCTCACAAGTACGCCACAACTTCGATTGGTGGCTAGAAGCCAGGAATTTACGGAAGGGAAAGTCCTTCCTCCCAGTGGCCTGGAAGGTGGTATCTAGGAATACCAGCCTATCGGACTGGGGTGCAGTATTCGAGGAGGCTTCTACCCAGGGAACCTGGGCCAAGACTCAGGGGATCCTGCCCATCAATGTGCTAGAGATCCGGGCGGTATATCTAGCCCTCAAAACCTGGACATACAGGTTACAGGGCTACCCAGTTCGGGTTCAATCCGACAATGCTACTGCAGTAGCTTACATCAATCACCAAGGAGGCACCCGCAGTCGGGCAGCCCAAAGAGAGGTGAACCGGATCCTGGCATGGGCAGAAGAGCATGTACCTTGCCTTTCTGCAATCTTCATTCCAGGGATGGAAAATTGGCAAGTAGACTACCTGAGTCGTCAGCAGCTGCTACCAGGGAGTGGTCTCTTCACCCCGAGATCTTTCAGGCCATATGTCTGAGATGGGGAAACCCAGATGTAGACCTGCTAGCTGCCAGGTTCAACAAGAAATTGGACAACTTTGTGTCCAGAACGAGGGATCCTCTAGCCTACGGGACAGACGCTCTAATAATACAGACGCTCTAATAACTCCATGGAATCAGTTCTCACTGATCTAGGCATTCCCTCCGATCCCTCTTCTACAAAGACTGCTTCGCAGGATCAAGGAGGAGGGAATACCAGTAATCCTAGTGGCCCCAAACTGGCCCAGGAGGCCTTGGTATGCCGAGATTGTAAAAACGGCGATAGGAAGGCCCTGGAAGTTTCCACTCCGACACGACCTGCTGTCACAGGGTCCAGTATTCCACCCTTCCTTACAAAGGCTAAAGTTGACGGCCTGGCTGCTGAGACCCACATTTTTAAAAAGAGAGGGGTCTCTGGTCCGGCTCTTTCTACGCTCATTAATGCTAGAAAGCCAGCCTCCAGACTCATCTATCAGAGAGTCTGGAGAGCATACGTTTCCTGGTGTGAATCCAGAAGTTGGAATCCTCAGAAATATGAAATAAGCAGGATTCTTGCTTTTTGCCAGTTAGGAGTGGATATGAATTTAGCCCTTAGCACCATCAAAGGGCAAATATCGGCTCTATCAGTCTTCTTTCAGAGACCATTGGCATCTCACTCCCTAGTTCGGACATTCATTAAGGGGGTACTGAGGATAAATCCTCCAGTTAGGACTCCCTTGTGTCCATGGGATTTGAATTTGGTATTGTCAGTGTTGCAAAAGCAACCTTTTGAACCTATTCGCCATATTCCTTTAATTATATTAAGTAGGAAGTTGGCTTTTCTGATTGCTATAGCTTCTGCTAGGAGAGTATCAGAGCTAGCAGCTCTTTCTTGTAAAGAGCCTTGTCTAATTTGTCACAAGGACAAAATCGTACTACGACCCCATCCGGCTTTTCTACCTAAGGTGGTGTCGGCTTTTCACTTGAATCAAGACATTGTTCTGCCTTCCTTTTTTCCAAACCCGCGGACGGCGGGGGAAAATTATTACACTCTCTAGATCTAGGGAGAGCGGTAAAGGTGTATCTGCAAGCAACCGCTCAGATACGTAAAACAGATGTTTTGTTTATTTTACCAGATGGGCCCAAGAAGGGCCAAGCGGTATCAAGATCCACCATTTCCAGGTGGATTAGACAAGTAATTATTCAAGCTTATGGTTTAAAGAACAGGACTCCTCCTTTTCCTGTTAAGGCGCACTCTACCAGGGCGATAAGTGCTTCATGGGCAGTGCACCACCAGGCTTCGATGGCTCAGATCTGTAAGGCTGCAACTTGGTCCTCAGTCCATACATTTTCCAAATTCTATCAAATAGATGTGAAAGGACATGAGGATTCCGCCTTTGGGCGAAGTGTGCTGCAGGCAGCAGTATAGGGCTTCTGGTCCGCAAGCGGCCTGTTTTGATCTGTGTCTCCCCCCCTTCATATGAGCATTGCTCTGGGACGTCCCATTATGTAATGACTAGCTCTGTGTCCCGTGGTGTACGATAAAGAAAATAGGATTTTTATAACAGCTTACCTGTAAAATCCTTTTCTTGGAGTACACCACGGGACACAGAGGTCCCACCCTTCTTATGGGAACCTTACTGCTTTGCTACAAAACTGAGGTACTTCCCTGATGGGAGGGGTTATATGGAGGGGAACTGTCTTCCATTGGTTGTGCCAGTGTCCAATCACCGCTGGTGACCCTTAACCCATTATGTAATGACTAGCTCTGTGTCCCGTGGTGTACTCCAAGAAAAGGATTTTACAGGTAAGCTGTTATAAAAATCCTATTATAACCGAAACAAAGAAAAAAAATTTTTTAAAAAATGTATGTCTTTTTTTAGTTTGTTTAGCAAAAAATAAAAACCCCAGTGGTGATCAAATACCACCAAAAGAAAGCTCTATTTGTGGGAAGAAAATTTATAAAAATGTAGTTTGGGTACAGTGTTTTATGACCGCTCAATTGTCATCAAAGTGCGACAGCACTGAAAGCTGAAAATTGTCCTGGGCATGAAGGGGCGAAAGTGCCCGGTATTGAAGTGGTTAAGAATGTATAGAGACCGATCGATGAGTAGCTAAATAATGTAGGGAGACATGGATCAATGGGGAAGTATGCTTTGAATTTTAAAAATGTATCAAATAGCATTTTTGGTTTGTGGTGCTCAGACTCAGTGTAGTTCTCCTCCTTTAAGAGAACAGCTATTGAGAACTTAGACTGTAGATGAAATTGAAGCTTCTAAAGTCTCCCATCCCCTTTAGCAGCCCGAGTGTAGCACCAGCTGCTGAAGGCAAACAAGACTTTATAAGCTTCAGTTTTCTCAACAGTCAGAGTTCTCAATAGCTGTTCCCCTAAGTCCTGATGAAGGGAGCAGAATGTGACCCCTGAAACGTGTTGCCTATCAAGTGTATCACAGATTTAGGATTAAATCTTTTATCTGGATTTCTACATACTCCAATCTTTTGCTTCAACTATAAGGTCTCGTGCACACTGGATGTTCTAAAAATGCCAGTAGCGTTCGCTGTAGAATGAGTTTTTAAGCATTTTTTTTAACAAAACTATACTCTGTCAAAATCTTATGGCTCAAAAATGCTGATAAGAATGACAAAAAACGCTGAAAAACACAGCTATTCAGTGTTTAAGCTCTTTTTTTTTTTTTTTTTTTTTTTTAAGAGTTGGGGCGTTTTTACAGCTAGAAAAACTCCTCAAAACCCCCTAGTTCTGGGGGGGGGGTTCCGCTAAAAAACGCCCCAGCCAAAAACTCAAAGACTGCTGATACCAGCTTATGTGTGCATGGACACATAGGATAGTATGATGGGGAGTTTATTGGCTGCAGAAAAAAACGTCTGAAGCCAAAAAACGCACAAATGTCCTGTGTGCATGAGGCCTTAAAGGAGTTGTAAACCCTCAAGGTTTTTCACCTTAATGCATTCTATGTGTTAAGGTGCAAGACCTCCTGTCATGCAGGCCCCCTTTTACTTACCTGAGCCCCGTAATTCCCACAACCGGAAGAAGCACACCAGCTCTGGCCGGTGTCTTTTGACCTGATTGGATAGATTGATAGCAGCGCAGCCATTGTCTCCCACTGCTGTCAATCATATCCAATGACGCGGGGGTGGGGCAGAGTCCTGCTGTCTGTGTCCAATAGATGCAGCAGCAGGACTCGGGAGCGTGCCCGCACGAGTGTCCTGAAGGAGAGCGCTTCTCCAATGGGGCACTTGAGAAGAGGAGGAGCCACGGGCACCACTGAGGGACCCCAGAAAAGGAGGACCGTGGCCACTCTGTGCATAACCAACTGCACAGAGGTGGTAATTGTGACATGTTATTTAAAAAAAATAACAAGGGTTTAGTTACCCTTTTAAAATAAAATGTGTTTTTTTTGGGAGTCTCTCACTGTATGGAAGCAGCCCACATACTGCCCATATGCACTACTGGTACAACAATACGGTTTTGAACAACTCAATGGTGGGTACCAAGTATTTATTAACCTTAGGTTCCATCTCCATCCAATCCATTACCTCCAGCATTCTGTGTACATGGTGATGACACATGCCAACCCCTATGATGATGGGGGCACATGACTATATAGCTGTGTCCTGTCTACTTCTGTCTACATACGCTATAGATAGATAGATATAGATAGATATAGATAGATATAGATAGATAGATAGATAGATAGATAGATAGATAGATATCTCTTATCTCTCTTATCTCTCTTATCTCTCTTACCTCTCTTACCTCTCTTCCCTCTCTTCCCTCTCTTCCCTCTCTTCCCTCTCTTCCCTCTCTTCCCTCTCTTCCCTCTGATCCCTCTGATCTCTCTTCTCTCTCTCTCTCTCTCTCTCTCTCTCTCTCTCTCTCTCTCTCTCTCTCTCTCTCTCTCTTTCTCTCTCTCTTCTCTCTCTCTCTTCTCTCTCTCTTCTCTCTCTCTCTTCTCTCTCTCTCTCTTCTCTCTCTCTTCTCTCTCTCTTCTCTCTCTCTCTCTCCTCTCTCTCTTCCCTCTCTTCCCTCTCATATATATATAGAGAGAGAAGAGAACAGAGTATATATATATATATATATATATATATATATATACAGAGATAAGAGAGATATATAGAGAGAGAGAGAGAGATCCCTTATCTCTGTATATAATCTCTATCTCTATATATCTATCTATCTATCTCTTATCTCTGTATATTATCTCTATCTCTGTATATAATCTCTATCTCTTATCTCTATCTCTGTATATAATCTCTATCTCTTATCTCTATCTCTGTATATAAGCTCTATCTCTTATCTCTATCTCTGTATATAATCTCTCTTACTCCTTTTTTACCTATGTAGTTGCAGAGCAATACAAGAAATGGTGTGAGAAGCTTTCTATTGACATTGACAGCTCAGACGTGGCTGGCTGTCCCTCTGAATTGTGCAGCCTGCCTCCTGTACTCGTGTACAGCCATCCGGATGAACTTCGTGAGCTGACTAGTACTCACCTCCGAGTGCGGGAGCTGCAGCAGAAGATCCATTTACAAAAGGTGACGAGACCATTACATTGTATGGAGAATCCCCTCTGTTAGATTTTATCGCACAAGTCAGCGCTTGACAATCTATACTTTTTTTTTTTTTTTTTTTTTTCTCCTTTGTGTCTTCTCTGTGCTTCTGTCCATTTCTATCTGTCTTCTAATGTCATGTCTTAGTAAAGATGAGCATTTTGTGTCTAAAATCACACACTAGTTTAAAGCGGAACTAAAGTCCCCGGTACTTCTGCTTCAACGGTCCGACGTCCCTTGCTGGTGCTGGCATCTTCTACCCGGCTTCTTCTAGGTGCCAGGCTGCAGTTGTCTTCATTGGCTGGCGCGGGGTGATGCCGTTGTTGCACATACACACAAGTTCAGTCATCCCGGCACACAGGAGCTGTTCTGGAAAGACGTCTGGTAGGTTTATTTTTCTGCAATAAGCAGCTTTTTTTCTTTCTTAATGAGGCTTTAGTTCCGCTTTAAAATGGAACTTCACTCTCTCAATCAACATTCATAATTTTTTAAATCCCCATGCTGCTGGCATTAGTAAATAGATAGAAAAGTTTTTAGGATAATATTTTTTTTTTTAACGTTTCTTCAGTTACTTCCTGGTTTCCTGCCTAGGCAAATGATGTCCTACATCCCATCTTCAGGAGGGTCAACAACTGGGTTAATTTTTAAGTAACTCAGGAGAGGAGGAGGGGTTTTTCACAGCCAAGAACACTCTCCTGCATACATGCTTGAGCTAAGGGCAGATGGATTCCAGGAAGTAAATGCTACATAAATCATTTGCCCTTACTCAAGATGGCCACAGCCAGAAATGCTAGGACGTTGTTTTTCAAAGTGATTTCTCAAGAAAATAAAGCAAAGAGACATGGATGGATGGGGATGTTTTCTCCTTGCAGTAGTACAATACGGAGGGTAAGAAGGCCCTGGGTGGTCTCATAAATAAAATATTTTTTTTATTGTAAGTATGGTCAGGTGGAATCTTATACCAAATGAGATAGAGCACCCCCTTATCAGCAGTCCACATACAGTATGTCACAAAAGTGAGTACACCCCTCACATTTTTGCAAACATTTTATTATATCTTTTAGGAGCCCCTTCACACTGCCAGCGCCCGAAAAACGCTGGTAAAGCGCTGCTAAAACTAGCAGCGCTTTACCTGCCTTTTTCGGGTCCTATCGGGGCGCTTTTAACCCCCGCTAGTGGCCGAATAAAGGGTTAAATGTGCCTACAAAACTCCGCTGCCGAGGCGCTTTTGTAGCGCTACCCATTGATTTCAATGGGAAGGGGCGCTTTAGGAGCAGTGTATACACTGCTCCTAAAGTGCCTCAAAGAAGCTGCTTTCAGGACTTTTTTTGACGTCCTGCTAGCGCAGCGCCCCAGTGTAAAGCACTCGAGCTTTCACACTGGGATTGCAGATGAGGCTATTTTCAGGTGCTTTACATGCGCAGTTTTTAGCGCTAAAGCGCCAGAAAAATGCCTCCAGTGTGAAAGAGGTCTAAGTGAAAATGTCCAAATTTGGCCCAAAATGTCAATATATAGAATGCATTAAGATAAAAAAAGTCTACCTATTTAGAACCACTTTAAAGCTCTGAATTCACCTTTTTTACGAAGCAAACTTTCCAGGTTTGAGACAGTATATGCAGTAAATATAAATGGATATGTAATTCTCTAATCGCTTTTAAAAAGTATGTAGACAGAAAAGGACTGCAGGAGATAAGCAGCACTGAGATTACAACAAAGTGTAAAAAAAGGTAAAAAAATATATGTACCGTATATACTCGAGTATAAGCCGAGTTTTTCAGCACATTTTTTGTGTGCTGAAAATGCCCCCTAGGCTTATACTCGAGTCGCCTTTTTGCGCCTGATCTCCCGGACTTTGTGGACCTGGTACCGGCAGGCCGTAGGTCCCCTGGACCCCAAACTTGGCACACATGTACAAGTGTGTAAAGTTTGTTGTCCGGGGGACCTACAGCCGGGGAGCACCGATTTTTCAGAGCCAGGCACCCTTTCTATAGACTCCTATGTTAAACGGTCATTTCTCCGGTGATTTTTGGGGACCTGGCACCGGCCGGTCGTAAGAACCCCTGGACCCGAAACTTGGTTCACATGTAGCCCCATTTCTCCTCTATAAATGTGCAAAGTTTTTTTTTTTGTCTGGGGGACCTACGGCCGGGGAGCACCGATTTTTCAAAGCCGGGTACCCCTTCCATAGACTCCCATGTTAAACGTCAGTCTAGTCATGGACACCCTAGGCTTATAATAATATGATTCAGCGCCACCGATAATTAAATTGGATATATTTAATGTGAATATAACTAAAGAACTATGAATATATAATATTTATGCTGCTCCCCGGCGGATGGAGTATATACCTCCTGACTGTGGTTAATAAATGTGGATAGGGGGCGCTATTCGCACAAATTGTATTAAATTAATACGTGATGGCAAATAACTATAATTTAATATAGTGATATCAGTGATCAATATAAAATATAAAAAAACACACGATCATGTGATATTCCATATATACCAGGATTATGACATCCAATATTAATAATGCCAAAGGGGTGGCAATATTTAAATAATAGTCCCAATTGTGATTTAAATCCGTGTTTCCACAAAAATAAAAAAATGATGATCAAAAAACGAATAGAGAAAGTCCCAATTAGGTGTTGATATTAAATCAAAATAGCTTCAAAATCCGACATGTGAAAAAACCTTCAACATATAAAATTCATGCTATGCTGTAATCCTTTCTTCACACCAGTGCAGTATTAATCCTTCACCAAATCTTCATGAGAAGAAATACACCCAAAGTGCACAGGTAGTGGATTGCGCTTACTAAATGAAGTAGACCTCTTTACTTAAAAAGATGGTCACAAACAGCTTGAGCAGGATAGTGCCTGCACACATATGGACAGATACTGGTGAAATGAATGAATCTCCTACCTCCGGCCTCAGGTGGAAGATATGAAAACGCAAACAGGAAAGCTCCATAGTGAAACCCATTTATTTAATATTAAAAAACAATGTAAAATATATAAAAACGTATGGCCCAGGTGGCCTCTTGCATTAAAAAGTGCCCATCCCAGCACTGGGGCTGCAGGCAGAAAGTTTGGAGCCACAAGCCTCGTACACACGGCCGAGATTCTCGTCGAAAAAAACATGTCGTTTTTTTTCGACGAGATTCTTGGACAAGAAACTTGTCCCGGCCGAGTGTACACACGCTCGATTCAAAGAACCCGCGGTTCTTTGAATGGAGCGAACACATTCGATGCCGTCGCCGCCATCTTGGTTCACCCTACCTATGCCTAGGAAGCTACCGCGCATGCGTCGAAGTCATTTCGGGCATGCGCGGGCTTCCCGGCGAAAAGGTAAGTGTACACACACACAATTTTCTCGTCAAACAGGCTGACGAGAATCTCGACGAGAAAATAGAGAGCAGGTTCTCTATTTTCTCGTCGAGATTCTTGACGCTTTTCTTGACGAGAAACCATACACACGAACGAATTTCTCGGCAAAAAATCTCTGCCAGCAAGTTTCTTGCTGGTTTTTGCAGAGAAACTCGTTTGTGTGTAGGAGGCTGAAGGCTCACAAGCCTCCAATGCGGCGTGCGTTGCAGCAGCTGCTCGCTGAAGCCAGGACCCGGATGGAGCACGATGTGTATAGCACGTGACCAGGCTACGCCGCCAACGTACGTTTCGTAGTGATTACGTCTTCAGGGGGGCGTTATATATATTTTACATTGTTTTTTAATATTAAATAAATGGGTTGCACAATGGAGCTTTCCTGTTTGTGTTTTCATATCTTCCAGCTGAGGCCAGGGGAAGGAGATTCATTCATTTCACCAGTATCTGTCCATATGTGTGCAGGCACTATCCTGCTCAAGCTGTTTGTGACCATCTTTTTAAGTAAAGAGGTCTACTTCATTTAGTAAGCGCAATCCACTACCTGTGCACTTTGGGTGTATTTCTTCTCATGAAGATTTGGTGAAGGATTAATACTGCACTGGTGTGAAGAAAGGATTACAGCATAGCATGAATTTTATATGTTGAAGGTTTTTTCACATGTCGGATTTTGAAGCTATTTTGATTTAATATCAACACCTAATTGGGACTTTCTCTATTCGTTTTTTGATCATCATTTTTTTATTTTTGTGGAAACACGATTTAAATCACAATTGGGACTATTATTTAAATATTGCCACCCCTTTGGCATTATTAATATTGGATGTCATAATCCTGGTATATATGGAATATCACATGATTGTGTGTTTTTTTTTATATTGATCACTGATATCACTATATTAATTTATAGTTATTTGCCATCACGTATTAATTTAATACAATTTGTGCGAATAGCGCCCCCTATCCACATTTATTAATCATAGGCTTATACTCCAGTCAATAAGTTTTCCCTTTTTTTTTTTTGTGGTAAAATTGGGTGCCTCAGCTTAGATTGGGCTCGGGTTATACTCGAGTATATACGGTAAATAATAATTGGGATTTGTTTCAAATACACAATTCTTTAGAAAAACAAAAAAAAGTTTTACGTTGATCACATTTGAGAGTGAAATTGCTTTCTTGGACCCAGGAATATGGGCGAGTCAATTTAATGGTAAATTATTTGCTATAACACACATTTGGCTGGTCCTTGGCAGCCCTAGTTAAGTCTCATTGTGTCCAATGAGCAGCTGTATGAGGTCATTTTAATTGCACTTTCTCTGTACTGTGACCACAGATCTGTATCCTTTTACTGATCGTTCTCCGGGAGGCTTCTCTTATCTGTTTTCTCTATGGAATATACAGCTGTGCAGTCTAAATGTCTAAAGACAGGAAGTCCCTTAAGCAGCCCAGTACAAAATGTCTAGAACTGATGAGAATTCTGCACACATCTACCCACCTCCCGGGCACCAGGGTTACCGCAGGATCACACAAGGGTTCCTTGTCCTTCTGATGATGTGTGCGACATCCACTGCAGGTCCCTATGGTGGGGGAGCTGGAGAAGCTACAGCAAGCAATGACTGCACAGATTTACTAACCAAAAGGCAAAATTGATCTCCGTGCAGTAACAAGTTTCTGTACCAGAGAACATTAAATACATTACATAAACAATCTCCTGGTTGGATCCTCAAATCACCAGAAGACCTAATAAGAACAGGAATACAAATTTATAAAGACATTCCAGTTTGAAGTCTGTTGCCTTAACCCATTCACTGCCAAAGCAGTTTTTTTGTTTTTTTTTTCGCACACATTTTAAAAAATAATTTAGGTCTGAAGATTAGCTAAAACCCCCAAACGTATAGTTTCTGAAAGCAGTCACCCTGGAGAATAAAATAGCGGTGGTTGCAATTTTTTATGTTGCATGATATTAGTGCAACCATTTATGAAACCTAAATTTTCAGTAAAAAAAAGTTACGTTTAGGGCACACCCACAATAGATTAGCAAATGTTTTGGTAAAATGTAAATGGTGAGGTTGTGCCGAGTGAATAGATACCCAACATGTCAAGGCCTTAAATAGCATGAATCCTGGAAATGTCATTGACTCTATATTTTCCAAAGGCAACACTTTAAAAGCCCCTGCAGGTCTTCAGTGTAGAGTTGGCCGTGAATAACAGCCCCAGAATTATTGTGTTTCACAATCAACATTTTCATGCATAGTTCCCCCGACCACATGTATTTACATTCATCCTTCTAGATCAGTGGTTCTCAACCTGGGGGTCGGGACCCCCTCGGGGGTCGAATGGCGATTTGCCAGGGGCCACCGAATCCTGGGCTGTTCCTGAAGCCCGCACCGCTCTCCCAGCCTTTTCGCAGCTGCCCAGCAGGGCTGTCCCTGGAGTCTGTGGCTGCCCAGCTGGGCTGTTCCTGGAGCCCGCAGCCGCACACTCGGTCTCTTCGCAGCCACCCATTCAGTTCACAGCATGGGTGGGGGGCAGAGACTAGAGGTCAGCTGACTGGTGAGGTATGTGAAGTGGGAGGGGCTGGAGGAGATCCTATCTCCTGATTTCGGCATAGGTGTCCCTCATGCGAGACACCACAGAGCTGGAGACACAGTGAGTAACATTACCTGTGATTAGAATTGCCATTAAAAGTCCCCACTGCAGATCTCAGATCAGCAGATGACCTTGATCAAGAGCACCTAAGTTGGCTGATCAGAACTCCCCCCAACACCGCCTCTCATCCCATCCTCCCCCACCAAGGAGTAAGAGAAGGAATACAAATAGAGAATACATGGAAGGAAAAGGAGAGGAAAAGAGGGGGAGGAGCAAAGAAAAAGGGAGAGAAAGAATAAGAGAAAGAACAAGAAAGACGGCTAGAGAGAGGGATGGGGGGGGAGACAAGAAATTAGGATAGAGAGAGATAAAAGGGAAAGAACGAATATCCAAGAGAGAGTGGTACATCCCAAAATGTTCCAAAAGGGCTTTTAATGCTATACGAGTGGAAGTGGCTCGGGGAGCGCTAAATGTCCGTGGGTTGGGGGCACAAATTACTGGTCTTGCCTTGGGTGCTGACAACCCACACTACGAAAATAATTTTACTATTAGGGGTCCCCACAACTTGGGAAATTTTTATCAAGGGGTCACGGCACTAAAAAGGTTAAGAACCACTGTTCTAGATTGTAAGCTCCACGAATTGTACTGATTCCTCCTGTATTGAATTGTATTGTAACTGTACTGTCTTCCCTTAACGTAAAGCGCTGCGAAAACTGTTGGCGCTATATAAATCCTGTATAATAACACATGCATGTGGGGCCTCAAATATATTTTTGTTGGGGGGCGGGGTTACGTGCGTGGGCGTAACTAATTTTTTTACACTTTTCTTTTGTTTTGTTTTTTTGCCAAATTGTATTTTTCATTGTATAGTCCCCTAATGTAATGATTTTTTTTTGTGGGTGGGGCAGGTACTCTTTTTTTTTTAATGAGGTACCTTTATGCAGTAATGGGTCGTCTTTATGCAGCCATCAGGGGTCTATTAGGCAGGTCATAAATGATGCAATTTTCTTTCCTTCCACCACAAATGGAAGGAACGGAAGTTGCCCAAATCCTTCCAGTAGTGCTATTGTGTTCTGCCCGCAGGGAGTGTGGAGTGCTGACAGACTACAATGATTAGTGTTGCCAGCTATAGCCGGCAGCGCTAATCAATTGTGTACAACTCGACAGGCTGGTTGTACACAAGTCGATCGTTGGATCAGGGTGCTCGTACATGGATCGAAATTCGGATGGTCCCTGCCGAATTTCGATCTATGTATGACTGGCTTTAGATCCCAGATGTCTCCCCTGCCCTCCAAGGCAGCTGATCAAGCACAGATCATGTTTGTTTAGCTGCATTGCTGGCAACTGCAACTCTCCGCCCCCTGCTTTGTGAGTCTGTAAAAAGTCCTTTTTATCTGCGTTCATCAAGGATGTGCAGGACTTGTTGCAAATAAACAAGTAAAACTTATGTAGGAGAATTTGTTTCACCTCCTGTGTATACTCTGAGGCCTGTCACTTCACTGGATATTTGTACGGGTTTACAACCACTTTAAGGCTCGGTTCACATTGGTGCGATGTGGGAAACCCTGCAAATCCGCTGTGGGTTCCTGCATCGCACCTGATCCGCTGGCAGTTCCCACTGCCCTATGTGAATCGCTGGGAGTGTCAATACAAAGTTACTGACACCCCCAGATCGGTTTGCGTATCGCAGTGCAAACTGTCCATTTCGGACAGGAATCGAATAGCATTGGTGTGAACACACATGCGATCCGATTCTGGTGCGGACCAAAAAAAAAAAAGGGTCCTGCACAACTTTGGTCTGAATGCGATGCAAATTCAGCCATACAATCTGTATGGCTGAATTCGCATCGCACAGACATTGCATGTGATTTGCACAGCAGTGTGAACCCAACCTAAAGGTGGGTACACGCTACTAGAAAAATTCAGATTTTTTGTATAGTGTGACATCCGATTCAGACTTTGCAAGCAAAAATTTCCAAAGGGACAAACTCCAAACTTTGTCTCGTATGTGAAAAGAACCACCGATTTTCGTTTAACGTGTACTGTTTTTGTACGGTCTTCATACGAAAAAATCAGCTCCGAAAGACTGAGCATGATCACAAACAACAAAAAAGCCTTTGTCGTACGAGAATTTTCATACATTAGTTCCAACCTCGGTTTCGACTTGCTGTGAAATATCGAGGAAAGCTGGGGCGATATTTCTTATAGCGTGTAACCACCTCAAGGCTAGGTTTAGATGTGTGTCTAAACCTTCTGAAAAGAAGTCTGTGTTTGGATCGAGCCTTTTTACAGGCGGTGAGGAGGGAATGTGATGTCTCCTCACTGCCCGTTTTAACTCCATATTTGCTGCACAAATGTACCACAATCATGTGCATTGCAAGTGCTTTCGAGGAGTTTGCAGCGCTTCCTCATTCGCTAGGTTGCATGTCAGCTAATGTGTGATGCTTCGCGCAGCAACAAACAACTGCGGCATTTGTGAACACCCCCCCCTCCCCCCGTCTGCTGCCATTGCAGCTTTAGATGATGCTCAACCACACATTTTTAACGTAGTAGGAAGAGTTTTCATTTTCCCCTGACTGTCCTATGAGGCTGAAGGACCGATGACCCTCTGTCTGGACAGTGCTGATTGGCCCTGCGCTGATCACATGCACCCTCCCAAGAAAAAAAAGAAACTCTCAAGCAATAAACGCCAAACTGAGCATGTGCAGAGTGCCCTAGAGGCTTTGTTCTAGCAGGAGATGGATTGGGAACTGTGGAAGAAGGGGAGGATCAAAGAAGACAGGATCAAACAGCCTTTTTACACAATGCAGAGGTTTAACCTCTTCGATTCCACAGTGAGTATAACCAGCATGCTTTACTGCATATACAGACTGATTTTACAGTTGTGGGTTTAGTAACACTTTAAAGCAGAGGGACACACAAAAGAGGAACCTCCGCTGTCCGGATTCCTCCCCCCCTCCAGTGTCACATTTGGCACCTTTCAGGGGGGAGGGGGGAGCAGATACCTGTCTAAGACAGGTATTTGCATCCACTTCCGGGCCTAGACCCCCGCATTATCTGCGGGAGTCTATGCCACGTCCGGCGCCCCCCGCTGCCTTCTAGGAGACACACCGGTCCCAGAAGACAGCAGGGACCAGTGGCATTGCGCAGCGCGAGTCGCGGCTTCACTTTCTGATTCCCTTACCGATGATGGCGGCGGCAGCGACCGAGGGACGGGTCGGCCTCGGGTCCCGACTTCGCGGGCGCGCTGGACAGGTAAGTGTCCTTCTTTTTTTTTTTTTTTTTTTTTGCATGCTAATCTCCTTTAGAAAATGAAGGTTACTAAAGTATGACATTTCTCGTACCACAGAATAAAAACTCGGACGTGATATATTGTATTTTCGGATGAAAACTGTACTGATTAATAGAAAATCGTACAATCTGGTATCATGTGAAAAATATTCTTGCGTTTGTACCTTTTGGATAATATCGGATGAACGGTTGTGATCGGCTCCTGAAAGCTGTGTGCTAACGATCAGATTATCGTACGATCGATTCGGCAGCGGTATTTTTCGTACAATTTTCTGACTTTCTCATGTGTACGGGCCATTGGAGTTCTAGGTACAGTACACAGATCATGGCTCATCCATTCCATAAAACATCTTGCATAATTTTAATGGAGGCAAAGATGTTCTGTGATTGGAGGAGGGGTGGATGAACATCATGATCTCCTTGCTTCCAAAAATACATTTTTAACCACTTAAGGACCGAGCCTCTTTCTGACATTTGTTGTTTACAAGTTAAAATCAGTATTTTTTTCTAGAAAATTACTTGGGAACCCCCAAACATTATATATAATATTATATATAAAAATTTGTAGAGACCCTAGAGCATAAAATGGAGATCGTTGCAATACTATGGTACTTAAAAATCTCCATAGGCGACATTTCAATTTTTTTTTTACTGATTACCTGTTTAGAGTTACAGAGAAGATCTAGTGCTAGAATTATTGTACCTTTTTAACCACTTGGCAACCACCTGCCGACAAATAACGTCGACAAGGTGGTTGCTTAACTCTGGGAGGACGTTATATATCGTCCTCCCAGAATCGCGCCCCCTGGGGCGCGCACACGGGGAAACTCCGTGACCGCCGGGTCCAGAGGACCCGGCGGATCACGAATTGCGGTAAATCGCCGCTGATAGCGACCGTTTACCACGTGATCGCTCCGTCAAATGACGGAGCAATCACTTGTAAACAGACCGGCGTCATGTGACGCCGGTTCCTCCCTCCCCTCTCTGTACCGATCGGTACAGTGTGAGGGGAGGGGGAGAGAGCGGATGGCAGCAGCAGCTCTGTGGGCTGGATCTGTGACAATTGCAGTCACAGATCCAGCCATCCATCCATCCCTGCTCAGCCATCCCTGGTGCAATACCCTGCCAATACTCTGCAATACACCCTGCCAATACTCTGCAATACACCCTGCCAATACTCTGCAATACACCCTGCCAATACTCTGCAATACACCCTGCCAATACTCTGCAATACCCTGGTGCAATACTCTGCAATACCCTGGTGCAATACTCTGCAATACCCTGGTGCAATACTCTGCAATACCCTGGTGCAATACTCTGCAATACCCTGGTGCAATACTCTGCAATACCCTGGTGCAATACTCTGCAATACCCTGCGCAATTCTCTGCAATACCCTGCGCAATTCTCTGCAATACCCTGCGCAATTCTCTGCAATACCCTGCGCAATTCTCTGCAATACCCTGCGCAATACTCTGCAATACCCTGCGCAATACCCTGCACAATACTCTGCAATACCCTGCACAATACTTTGCAATACCCTGTGCAATACCCCCTGTGCAATGCCCTGCCATAGTCCGCAATGCCCTGCCATAGTCCGCAATGCCCTGCCATAGTCCGCAATGCCCTGCCATAGTCCGCAATGCCCGGCAATACTCCGCAATGCCCGGCAATACTCCGCAATGCCCGGCAATACTCCGCAATGCCCGGCAATACTCTGCAATAACCACTTCCCGCCCGCCGGCCGTCATATGACGTCCTTGGCTTTGTGCGGGGATATCTGAATAATGGGTGCAGCTACAGGCATCATTCAGATATTAGTTTTTTCAGCCGGCGATTCCCTACACCATAAGAACAATCATAGCGGCTGTTCCGCCGCTTGATCATTCTTACGGGAGGCGAGAGGGGATTTACCCCCCTCCCGCTGCCCTCCGGTGCTTCTACCGACTCACCGCTACGATCAAAGCCAGGATTGTTGTTTTTTTTTTTGTTTGTTTTTTTTCAGGCTTTCCAGCCTAGAGGTGAGATGTGGGGGTCTTATTGACCCCATATCTCACTGTAAAGAGGACCTGTCATGCCATATTCCTATTACAAGGGATGTTTACGTTCCTTGTAATAGGTATAAAAGTGATCAAAAAAAAATTTGGGGCGGAAAAACATGTCAAAATAAAGTAAAATGAACAATAAAAAAATATATATTTTTTTTAAGCGCCCCTGTCCCCGTGAGCTCGCATACAGAAGCGAACGCATACGTAAGTCCCGCCCACATATGAAAACGGTTTTCAAACCATACATGTGAGGTATCTCTGCGAACGTTAGAGCGAGAGCAATAATTTTGGCCCTAGACCTCCTCTGTAACTCAAAACATGTAACCAGTAAAAATATTTAAAGCGTCGCCTATGGGGATTTTTTAGGTAGCGAAGTTTGGCGCCATTCCACGAGTGTGTGCAATTTTTAAGGGTGACATGTTAGGTATCTATTTACTCGGCGTAACTTCATCTTTCACATTATGCAAAAACATTGGGCTAACTTTACTGTTTTTTTTTTTTTTTTTAAGCACAAAACATTTTTTTTCCGTAAAAAAACACGTTAAAAAAATTGCTGCGCAAATATCGTGCGAGATAAAAAGTTGCAACAACCACCATTATATTCTCTAAGGTCTTTGCTAAAAAATCATATATATAATGTTTTGGGGTTCTATGTAATTTTCTAGCAAACAAATGATGATTTTTACATGTAGGAGAGAAATGTCAGAATTGGCCTGGGTGCTCCAGAACGCCTGAAGGTGCTCCCTGCATGTTGGGCCTCTGTATGTGGCCACGCTGTGTAAAAGTCTCACACATGTGGTATCGCCATACTCGGGAGGAATAGCAGAATGTGTTTTGGGGTGTAATTTGTGGAATGCATATGCTGTGTGTGAGAAATAACCTGCTAATATGACAATTTTGGGGGAAAAAAAAAAGAGAAAAAAAAAAAGGGATTTTTGTAACAGCTTACCTGTAAAATCCTTTTCTTGGAGTACATCACGGGACACAGAGCGACTTAGTCATTACTAATGGGTTATATAGTTTACCTTCAGGTGTTGGCACTGGCCAATTCCAAACCGGAAGTACCCTCCCCTATATAAGCCCCTCCCACCCGGGAGCACCTCAGTTTTGTAGCCAAGCAATAAGTGTCCCAAAAAGAGGGGTGGGAGCTCTGTGTCCCGTGATGTACTCCAAGAAAAGGATTTTACAGGTAAGCTGTTACAAAAATCCCTTTTTCTTTTTCGTACATCACGGGACACAGAGCGACTTAGTCATTACTAATGGGACGTCCCAAAGCAATGCCAAATGAGGGGGGGGTACATAAGCTGGGCGCCATCAGGCATGAGGATCTTTTGCGGCCTGCAACACACTGCGCCCAAAGGCGACATCCTCCTGACTTCTAACGTCTACCTGATAGAATCTAGTAAACGTGTGTACTGAAGACCATGTTGCGGCCTTACATACTTGAGCCAGGGAGGCCTGGTGATGCACTGCCCATGAAGTTCCAACCGCTCTTGTGGAGTGCGCCCTAACTTTGAACGGAGGCGGTCTCTTTCTCAAGCCATAGGCTTGTATTATGACCTGTCGAATCCACTTGGCTAAAGTAGATTTTGATGCTGCCTGACCCCTTCTGGGGCCTTCCGGCAGAACAAACAAAGAATCCGTTCTGCGAATCTGAGCAGTGGCTTTTAGATAAGCTTTAACTGCTCTTACTACATCCAAAGAATGCAATAACTTTTCCTCTACCGAAGTAGGTTTGGGGAAAAAAGAAGGAAGAACCACATCTTGGTTCAAATGAAACCTCGATACCACCTTAGGAAGAAAGGCTGGATGAGGACGTAATACTACTCTGTCCTTATGGACAACCAGATATGGCTCCTTACAGGACATAGCTGCTAATTCCGACACTCTTTTAGCCGAACAAATGGCTACTAAGAAAACCAATTTCCTGGTGAGAAGAACCAAGGAAATGTGTTGTAATGGTTCAAACGGTTGTTTCTGTAGAACCGACAGAACCAGGTTTAAGTCCCAAGGACATATGGGAATACTAACCGGAGGGCTAATACGCATCACTCCTTGTATAAAGGCTTTGACTAGTGAATGCGAAGCCAAGGGCCTTTGAAAAAATATTGACAAGGCCGAAATCTGACCCTTGATAGTACTCAAGGCCAGTTTCCTATCTACAGCCCACTGTAGGAAGTCCAGAATCCTCCCTATCATGTACTTACGTGGATGCCATTTCTTGGTCTCACACCACGTAATGTACGCTTTCCAGATCCTATAATAGATCTGCCTGGATACCGGTTTCCTGGCATTGATCATGGTAGATACCACAGAATTAGAGAGCCCTCTCTTTTTCAGAATGTGGGCTTCAATAGCCAGGCCGTCAAACCTAGGGCTGGTAAGGAAGGGTGGTATATCGGTCCCTGCGAAAGCAGGTCCGGACGAAGTGGGAGGGTCCAAGGACTCCTCACTGACATTTTTACCATCTCCGCGTACCATGCCCTTCGGGGCCACGCTGGAGCCACCAGAATCACTGGTTTCTTTTCTACCCTGATTCTGCGGAGTAATCGCGGTAACAATTGTGGCGGTGGGAATGCATATATCAGCTTGAACCGATCCCAAGGGAACACTAGGGCATCCGAGCCGCAAGCTAGGGGATCCCTTGTGCGAGACACAAACCTGTCCACCTTTGCGTTGAATCTGGATGCTAGCAGATCTACATCCGGTGTTCCCCACCGCTGGCATATTGCCTGGAAAACCTCGGGGTGAAGAGACCATTCCCCCGGGCATAATTGTTGGCGACTTAGAAAGTCCGCTCTCCAATTTTCCACTCCTGGGATGAAAACCGCAGATATGGCTGGGACATATCTTTCTGCCCACTCCAGGATGCAATTTGCTTCCTTCTGGGCTGCACGACTTTTGGTGCCACCCTGATGATTGATATATGCCACTGCCGTGGCATTGTCTGATTGAATTCTGACAGGGGACCCCTGGAGTTTGGATGTCCATGCTACTAGGGCATACCGGGCTGCTCGTATCTCTAAGAGATTGATGGGCAGGGCCTTCTCTGCTTCTGACCACCTGCCCTGGAGAGACCATTGCTCCAGCACTGCCCCCCAGCCGATGAGGCTGGCATCTGTAGTGACCACCTTCCAAGAAACCGGACTGAAGGGTTTCCCTCTTTCCAGATTCTGGGGCACCAACCACCAATGGAGGCTCTTGCGAACGGAAGGGGACAGGGACATTGGTAAGTCTAAAGCCTGAACTTTTTTGTTCCAGGCTGACAGTATGGCCCTTTGCAAATTCCTTGAATGGAATTGACCGTAGGGTACCGCTTCGAATGAAGCCACCATCTTTCCCAGCAGCCTCATGCAGAGACGTATGGATGGTTTTCTTTTTGTACCCACTAAGTGGGTCAAATTTCTTAAAGACGACACCTTCTCTGGAGGTAAGAAAATCTTTCTCTGATTTGAATCCAGCCTTAGCCCTAAGTATTCCAGACTTTTGACTGGTCTTAGAGCTGACTTGTCCCGGTTGATAATCCAACCGTGATATTCCAGATACTCGATTGTCTTGTGAATAGCTACTTCCAGCTTTTCCACTGAGTGGTCTATTAGTAGCAGGTCGTCTAGATATGCCATTATCGTTACACCCTGTGTTCTTAGATTGGCCAATAATGGGGCCAGAATTTTTGTGAACACTCGTGGTGCTGTGGCCAGACCGAAAGGTAAGGCTCTGAACTGAAAATGGCGCCCTTCTACTGCAAAGCGTAGAAATTTCTGATGGGCCGGAAAGATGGGAATATGCAGATAAGCATCCCTTATGTCGATCGAGGCTAGCCATTCCTGCCCTTGTAGGGCGGTGGCCACTGATCGGATCGACTCCATCCGAAAGGTCCTGATATTTAGGAACTTGTTTAGCCCTTTTAGATTTAATATGGGCCTCACGTCCCCATTTGGTTTGGGGACTGTGAAAAGGTTCGAGTAAAACCCGAATCCGCTTTCTTCCAGGGGAACCTTCATGATTACCCCTTGGAGCAATAGTTGTTCTAGTGCCAGAAGGAGGGATCCTCTCTTTTGGGGATCTCTTGGCACGTTTGACCTCATAAATTGGGCAGGAGGAGTGCCTTTTAACTCCAGCTTGTATCCCAGACTTACTGCGGAGAGCACCCATCTGTCTCTGATGGTGTCCCGCCAGGTCTCTGTGAACAACTGAAGTCTTCCCCCCACCCGATTGAGCGGGGGCAATACTTCATGCCTTAGGGGGAGGTTTTGTACCTCTCTTGATCCAGGGCTTCTTGTTACCCTGTGATTGTCCCTGATTTCTGCCCCCTGAATTTGACCGCGGAGGCCGTCGGAACTGCTTCACAGCCGATGTGCCCGGGACTGGAGAGGTAGGCCTCTTAAAAGAAGGACTTCTACCCTTGTTCTTAACCGGTAAGAGTGAACTTTTACCGGCAGAAATTTTCTGGATATATTTGTCCAGATCTTCTCCAAATAAGCGTTCTCCATGAAATGGGAAGCTAACCAGCAGTCTTTTACAGGGAGCTTCAGCAGACCAGTTTTTGAGCCACAAAAGCCTACGCATATGTACTATAGACAGCGTAAAGCGGGAGGCCTGCTGGATTGTATCCTTTATGGCGTCCACCGCAAAACACAAGGCTCTAGGCAGGTCAGCTAGGGCATGAGCCTGCTGATCTGGTAAGTCCCTTAAGACTTGTTTCAACTGATCTTTCACTGCTTGGCAGACTCCAATCGCTGCTACCGCAGGTTGTGTCACCATACTTGCTGTAGAGAAAGCAGATTTTAGTAAAGACTCCAATTTTTTATCTATTGGGTCTTTGAACATTGGAACATTATCTACTGGACATGTCAGTGATTTGTTAACAGAAGAGATGGCTGCGTCCACTATAGGGACCCTCCATTTTCTTATGAACTTATCCTCCATGGGATAGATCACCGGAAATCTCTTGGGGGGAGCAAATATTTTATCAGGATGCTCCCAATCCTGGTAAATAAGCCCTTCTAATAAAGGGTGGATTGGGAAGGAACAGACCGCCTGGGGAGCTTTTAGCGACCCCAGCGAGGAAACCGTAGTGGATGGTGGTTCCGCCAGAGGCATTTTAAATGCTGATCGGACCATGTTAGTCAGAGACTGAACCCATAATCTTTCAGCCTGAGAAGCTGAGAAAGGTTCTTCCACTGTTGATTCCTCTATAAGTGAATCAACCTCATCCTGATCCCCTTCAGGTAGGTCGATCTCTGTGTGGGGCTGTTCCTCCACTAACAGGCACTCTGAAGGAGGAGACGGAGATCGGACGCGCTTTTCCTGTGACAGGGAAGCAGCGATCAATGCTGTTAATCTCTCTTCCAATCCTCCCAGAGTTGAGGATAAAACCTCCTCTGTTATATATACAGGAGCAGGTGGACTGGGGACAGCCGCAGCACCAGACATTCCTGCGGGGTTTCTACGGCTACTGACCTCTGCATTCTCAGGGGAGATTGGTGCAGTGCAAGCATGCCCAATATCCTCAGAGCCCGATGGAGACCCCTTTGGCTTCCTGGAAGATTTATTTCCGGAGCGTCTGGACGACATATCCTTTAAGCACAAAGCTGAGGTATTCCCGTCGTCATACACCAATTTTTGCTGGTAATAGTCTAACACAGGTGCTGCTATATACCAGCTGGTGTCCACTAAAGTGCCTTTCTATGGGGATGCCTGCATCAACCGCCTCTGTGTGCCACTGTTTGTTGCTAGCTCTGTTTGCATGCAGCTGACACTTGTACTGTGTCTTTTAACCATGCTGGGACGCCCGCACATGCGCAGAAGCGCCGCGGCGCGCATCGAGCGTCATCCACCCGCCCCGCCCCTTTTTTTTCATAGGAGGCGCGTGCACGCGCCCGCGCGCGCGCCCGTGCGCCAATGGCGCCCTTTTCGAAAACCAACAGAGGACTAGGAGCCAGGGCCCTTTTTGCCGGAGGGCCTGTGCGGTGGATGAACGCAGCAACAGGGCAGAGGAAGTGGATTCCCTCAGAGAAACTTACCAGCTGCCTGGATCTTTTGAGTTGAGAAAACCAAAGATCCACATTTACAAGAAAAATGGACTACAGCGGCCTCTAGTGGTTTAACACAGGTACCGCGGTCCCTGTTTTTTTTTTTTTTTTTCTTGACTACTATTAAAATTTTACATTTTCAGTAGTTATAGGCAAACACAGATATTTAGCGGGAATACCGTTAGGTAACAGACAGAAAGACAAATTAGGCTTGGGGGTCCCCCAATAGAACCAAGTTCCTGAGGGCCCCCACTTACCTGATCCCCGCCGCAGGACTTTGTTTGGTCCACAAAAGTCCAAACTTCACCTATCACGGCAGGCATTGTAATTAAACCTTCAGGGACCGGGTTCCCAAGGATTCCACTCCCCTGGACCTGTATAGCACCCTGCACAGACAGCGTCTTGGTCGTGGGTATGACCAGAGCTCTGGATCCCAGGGTCCAGCCCTCCTAAGAGAAGCATTACAGGCAAAACCTTGCTCTTCTGCTGCAAGGCCCGGGTACCGACCGTTTAGCTATGAAGCTTTTTTTTGGTGGGATCCGGAACAGCTTACTAAGGCCCAAAAGAACCTGTACGCAAGCCCAGTGAAAACACATGTTACTCTTTGGCCAACACCTTAGACACTGGCAAAAAACTGAGGTGCTCCCGGGTGGGAGGGGCTTATATAGGGGAGGGTACTTCCGGTTTGGAATTGGCCAGTGCCAACACCTGAAGGTAAACTATATAACCCATTAGTAATGACTAAGTCGCTCTGTGTCCCGTGATGTAAAAAAAAGAGAAAAAAAAATCTTGATTTTGCAAAGAATTGTGGGAAAAAATGACAACTTCAAAAAACTCACAATGCCTCTTTCTGAATACCTTGGAATGTCTTCTTTCCAAAAAGGGGTCATTTGGGGGTATTTGTAATTTCTGGCATGTTAGGGTCTCAAGAATTGAGATAGGCCGTCAGTACTTCAGGTGTGATCAATTTTCAGATATTGGCACCATAGCTTGTGGACTCTATAACTTTCACAAAGACCAAATAATATCCACCAATTTGTACTTATTTTTACCAAAGATATGTAGCAGTATAAATTTTGGCCAAAATTTATGAAGAAAAATTACTAATTTGCTAAATTTTATAACCGAAACGAAAAAAAAATCATTTTTTTACAGAATTTTCAGTCTTTTTTTCTCTTATAGCGCAAAAAATAAAAAACCCAACAGTGATTAAATACCACCAAAAGAAAGCTCTATTTGTGTGGAAAAAAAGGACAAAAAATTCTTATGGGTACAGTGTTGTATGACTGAGTAATTGTCATTCAAAATGTGAGAGCACCGAAAGCTGAAAATTGGTCTGGTTATTAAGGGGGTTTAAGTGCCCAGTGGTCAAGTGGTTAAAAACAAAAACAGGGCCTCTTTTATGTAAGATCTGGGGTCAAAAAGACATCAGATCTCACATTTACACTTAAAAAAAAAAAAGAGGGGGGGGCCTTTAAGACCAGACGTAAGTGATGTTTGACATCGCTCCGGTCCTCCAAGGGCATAAAGTCGAGTGGGGGGCTATCTTCCCCTTACTCGACTTCCTGCCCATCACTCCCATGAATCGGATCGTTTCCGCCGCTGCTGATCTCCCCGGAAAGCTGCGGGAGGGGGGGGCACCTCTCCCACCGCCCATAAAAGTGATCTCGTGGTGAATCCGCCGCTGAGACCACATTGTGAAAGAGTATCGCCCACTGTGCAAAAATATACCGGGGTAATGGCAGCTAGCTGCTGCCATAACAATGGTATATAAGGTCAAAGTTGCAATGTATATCCACGGTGGGCAAATCCGTAAGTGGATATCATTTCGTTCTCTAAACCACGTATTCTAAACAGTTGCACTTTTTTTAAATTAATCTTTTGGCCTTTTTTTTTGTCCATCCTTTGTTGCACCTCAGTGCTGCTGATCTACCACAGCCTCTTTGTAGCCATAAATTGTTTACATTCACTTCAGTAATAGCTGTATAGGATTTCTCAGGATGGATTTTAGGTTTGTGACACTAGTGGACACTGCCTATGTATTGGAAGTCCAACAATCCAATACACAGCCCCTCTCTATTAGCCCCTCTCAAGATATCACTCCACAGGTCATATATGCCAAAATGAGAACATACACAGCCTCATAGTGTAGTCATTTAGAACGTTCAAAGGTTTATTAAAAAATAACAATTCCAATATACTCACATTATTTCAATAAAAACGAGTGTGTCAAATAACAAATCCCTGCTGGCGTCTAACCAACAAGATGGCCGCGGTCTGCAGCATGACGTGTAGTATCCAGGCTCCACCCTACGCTCGTGACGACATTCTGATTGGACGAAACACGTAGGGTGTAGCCAGGTTACTACACGTCACATTGCAGCACATGCGGACAGTGGCCATCTTGTTGGTTAGACTCCATCGGTGATTTGTTCTTTGACACGCTCGTTTTTATTGAAATAATGCAAGTATTTTGGATTTTTTTTTTTTTTTTAATAAACCTTTGAACATTCTAACTTACTACACTATAAGGCTGTGTATGTTCTCATTTTGGCATATATGACCTGTGGAGTGATATCCTGAGAGGGGCTAATAGAATGAATCTGATGCTGTGTCTGTTGAACAAGAGCAAGCCAGAGGAGTGTGTTGGAGCGCTTCTAGACCACCTCTAATTTATTGGTCCATATTTTGGGGTAAGAGGCCCGGTGTGCTGTGGTGTCGGTGGAGGAGCCCCTTTTTCATTTACAGTTTGTCATACCAACACACCAACACACCTTTTTGTGTCCTCTATGATATATGGACTTTCACATTTATGAACATCGGATAGCTACTCATTTCACACATTCTGGGAAGCCTAGTGTCTGTGCGTTTTCTATGAATAGACTTTGATGCGCTGCATTTTTTTCTTATATTGTAATTGAATGTTATAAAAAAATTACCTTTTTCTTTCCAATCTGCAGCACTGTCATTTTCTGTAAAATGCAATATGGCTACCTGGAGGCGTTCTGTACGCAATGGGTAAATAGAACGCAATGCCCCCCCCCCCCATATGTAATTTCCTCCTTGTGTGATTGGCTTACTGACTTTCCCAGAAGTCTGCACTAATATACAAATCAGATTTTGAGCATCCCCTGCAACACAAATGTCATTTTTGGTGAGATACTCCTGAAGGGAAATCACATTTAAAGGAATGCAGGCTCTGTCACTTTTCTTTTTAGAGCCTTGCAGGTGCAGCAGCTGTTTGATAATTCTAAAATACTCCCATTGACATTCATTTTGCAGACACAGATAAACAGCTATTTCTTCAGAATAACAAAAGGCAGGAATCTGCAACAAAGTTTGTTAAAATCCTTGCACTGTACATCGATCACCCAGAGGGGGATGTTTTTTTTTTTTTTTCTCAACAACAGTGGAGTTACTCTTTAACTCCAAACTTTTTACTTCCATTGCGATATGTAACGGACTCTGATCGTTTTTCTGTTTGCCTCTGCTCTCCTTTTTTTTTCTCTTTGCTTTCTAGACTCATATACTGTAGCTTTCTACTTTTGCTATCATTTATATGATTGTTGTCAAGCCTCCAGCACAGATGTATTCACTTTATTCATGTAAATGACATTTAATTGCTGCTTACCACCTTAGCCTGGAAAAAAGCCATTAGAGTAATGCTGTGATCTCTCACAGGTGCTGAGCGAAGAGCTGCTGGCTGAGGCTGAATCACAGTGTCAGAGCTCCTCGCCCTCCTATGTGCTGCTCAGAGCGATCTACACCCAGCTGTGTGAAGGAGGCGACACCTTCCCGGTACTGGTCCATGATGACGTCTGACCAACACCAACCACATGGAATGGACCACACCAGAGGAGAACCAAGAACGGGCCTGGGTACACGTCTGCTTCCAAAGGCGGAAGATGAAGCCATGTATATACACAAGGATCCCACGTTTACTATGATCATGACCCGTCATCAGAAATTATCGATCATGAATATATATATATTTTTGTATAGGTGTTTCCAGACAATAGTTTGACAGGAAACACAGACCGATGTTAGGGTTGCCACCTCATCCCTTTAAAACCGAACACATTAATTACACCGGTTCTGTGGCTGATTAAGGTTGTAATTAAACTTACTTGGTGCCTAAGGCTCCTTTCAGACATGTGCGACTTGGGACTGCAAAGTCGCAATGACAAGTCGTTCCCCATGATTTCCAACGATAACCATTCAAATATGTGCGACTTCAAGCTGTGCCGACTTCAAAGTAGTCCCTGTACTACTTTTGGTCCGACTTTCATGCGAGTTGAGGTCCATAGACCTCAAGTTTACACAGGCATTCCCTGAAATCGTGGCTGCAAAAAAAACGCGCAATTTTGAAGTTGCGGCAGTCTGAAAGGGGCTTTTGCTGAATTAAATTAGCCTCCAGAACCTGTGTAGTTCATATGTGCTCAGGTTTAAGGGTACATTCACACTGAACACGGGTTTGAAATCGTGCAAGTTCAGCTGAACTGTATTTCGTTGCGAGTTCGGGGGCGATTTGAAAGACATCTGTGCGGGTTCATGCACAGATGTTTATTGAAATCGCCCCAAAAGTAGTGCAAAGTCGGCGTCTCACCGATTGGGACAGTGCCATTGCTGGCAATAGGCTGCGATTTAGCATTCAATTTGACATGTCAAACTGCACCAATGTGAGCGGGGTGCTAAAGGGATGAGGTATCAACCCTAACTGATGTTCATGGAAATTTTCATTTTAACCACTTCAATACTGGACACTTTTACCCCCTTCCTGTCCAGACCAATTTTCAACTTTCAGCGCTGTCACACTTTTACTGACAATTGCACGGTCATGTAACACTGTACACAAACTACACTTTTTTATCATTTTGTACACAAAAATAGAGCTTTCTTTTTGGTAGTATTTAATCACCACCTTTTTTTGTTTTTTTGCTAAATAAATTAAAAAAAAAATATTTGAAGAAAAAAAAAGCAAGTTTTTCTTTTGTTTCTGTTATAAAATTTTGCAAATTAATATTTCTTTATAAATTTGGGCCAACATGTATTCTGCTATATTTCTTTGGTGAAAATTACCCAAATCAGTGTATATTATTTAGTCTATAGGAAAGTTATACAGTGTACAAACTATGGTACATATCTGAAAATGTATTAGTCCTGATGTACTGACAGCCTATCATTTCTTTAGGCCCAAAAATCTCAAGACAGTATAAATATCCCCCAAATGACCCCTTTTTGGAATGTAGACAGTCCAAGGTATTTGGTAAGAGGCATGGCAAGTGTTTTGAAGTTCTCATTTTTTGAAAAATGAAGTATTGGTATAAAATGTTTTTTTTCTTCCATACTGTCACCAGTGCAGTACAGAGTCATCATATAACAGGAGTGGCGGTAATCAGGGAAAATGACTGGTGACAGTACAGTTTTTTTTATTTTTTATTTTTTTAAACACTTTGACCAGAGCAATATAATGTTACCATTGTACTACTCTGGGGAAGTGAAGTGTGTGTGTGTGTGTGTGTATATGTATATATGTGTGTGTGTGTGTGTGTGTGTATGTATGTATGTATGTACACCCTCTCCCCACTCCCCTCTATTAAAGTTTTCCAACTCGCACTGTCTCTGGTCTAGGGGTATGATAGGGGAGGGAGAGGGGTGATCTACGCCAGGCTTCCACCACAGTTGTTTATGTGGTCTCAGCAATGTCTCTTATTACCTTCGGGTCTGTGCTGTGCATTGGATCGTCCCTCCGAGAGTCTCCTTTAAACCTCGTCCGCCAGAAATTGAGCCACACACCGTTAAAGTCCAACACTCCTTTATTTAGAACATAACATGGACTCCCGTGGCTACAGAACAGAAAAGGAGGTGTGGGTGCGAATAGGCCCAGACACAAGTTCGATCCTCCACTCTCCTCCTTGAGAGTGGGTTATGGTCTCCACACGAGGGAAATTCTCCTTCCGGACGGTCTCCGACAAGAGACTCACCCGTCACCGGCAGTCTGCTGCACCGGGTCTTCAGATGAGGAGCTCTTCCTGGTCCATTACGCCCACCTCGGATTCAGGCATCCATCCTCGGAGTGCCTTAGGATCCTTCCCTCGCGGAACTCAGTGTTGGGCACTGAGCTCCGGACCTCCATCCAAGTACCTCACCCCAGGACTAAAGGTGCCTGAGGTGGAACACGATCTCTGGTGGTCCTCTAGGCCTAGGCCGCCTAGAGGACGGACGCGAACCACCGTCCGCAAGCTAAAGGTGCCTGGGACGAAGACCCCGTGACCAAGATGGCCGACCCCTTTATACCCTCTCCCAGCAAGCATGGCGGGTTCCCCGCCCCACCATACCGCTGCCGAGAGAGGCCAAAAAGGAGGCTCCGCACACGGCGATATCCGTCCGTCAGCCCATGGTGACAGCGCCACCCAGTGGACCGCCGGAATATACCACCGGTGTCACCGAAAAATTCATAATCTTACCCCCCGGGAAAGTAAGTACCCGCTACATACACACACACACATATATATATATATATATATATATATATATATATATATATTGTGTGTGTGTATGTGTATGTATGTGTATATATATATATATATATAATATATAATTACAATTTTTTTTTTTTTTTTACACATTATATTTTGCAAGCATTTTACTAAATGAAATCGATTTATTCAGTTTGTTTTGTTGTGATTGGCTGTCAGTTGATCACATGGCACAGGTGGGTCTTATTGATGATTATCAATAATTTGAAGGGGTATGGCTCTTAGTGCCGGTTCACACAGGGTCAACCCGACTTACAGCGCGACTTTGCGAGGTGATTTGGAGGCGATTTCAGTGCAACGTCAGCGTGACTTTGAGCAGCTTACAACGCGACCTAAAGTTGCCTCCAGGACAGGCGACTTTGGCTGTGGCCAATCACAGAATAATCAGCTCTGTGGGAGGGAGGGATTTGCCTGGGTAAACTATTTTCTTTTTCCTGTAAAGTTGCTTCAATATAGATGGGAGATCCGACTTGGTGGCAACTTCCATTGAAATTTATGGTTACAAGTTGCCTAGAAGTCGCCTTGAAGTAGTACAGGAACCTTTTTCTGAAGTCGGAGCAACTATTCACTTCAATGGGATTTCTTATGTCCAGCGACTTGGAGCAACTTGAGGTCTGACAAGTCGGATCCCAAGTCGCTGTAGTGTGAACCGGCACTTGGGCTACTTTCATACTGGGGCGTTGGGGGCATCGGCGGTAAAGCGCCGCTATTTTTAGCGGCGCTTTACCGTCATTTTGCAGTGCTTTTTGTCTGCTAGTGGGGGTGCTTTCAACCCCCGCTAGCGGCCGAAAAAGGGTTAAAATCGCCCGCAAAGCGCCGCTGCAGCCCTCGGGCTTTCACATTGGAGTGAGAGAAGAGGCTCTTTACAGGCGCTATTTTTAGCGATATAGCGCCTGTAAAGCGCCTCAGTGTGAAAGCAGCCTTACAGTGGCCCTCTTGCTTCAGTACTATCAGAGAAATCACCGACCCCCAGAAATTTGGGAAGAAAAACAAAGCTCAGGAAGTCAAATAAGCAATGTGTAGTGTTTTTCATAGATTTGACTTATTTATGTATTATGTTCAAGAGTAAAAGTAAATGTTTTTTAAGCCAAGAAATATAGCTAATAAACGTTTAAACTGTATACTTTTACAGCTCGCGGTGGTAGATAAGTCTATTCTCTCAGCGTTTGTGAGCTGGTTTAGCCCTGGTTCACACTGCTGCGACTTCTCATGTGACCTGCTGTGATGTGCGACACAAAGTCGCATGACGAGTCAAAACACATTAATTTAAATGGGTGGCATTTTAATTGCTGTGACACAATAAAAAAAAAAATAGTTCCTGCGTTACTTTTTTGCGTCTCCCATGCGACATGAGTGCCATAGACTGAAATGTTAAAAACACAAAAGTCGCAAAGGAAGTTGTTTCTTTGCCTTATCTTTGTGACTTCAGAGTTTTTTTCTTAACCCTATACTCCACTTCCATTCTCTGCTGTGTACCTGTGGCTCAGCCCATCCCTGCAGCTCAATGTCTCCTTCCAAGCATTGTCACCTCCTAGCAGGCACATTGTACAGCTGTGTTCACAGTGCAGGAAAGATGGCTTCCAAGAGACTGAGGGATGCTCTCAACAATGAACAACGCATCTGACTTGTACGTGAGCGCCCAGCAATGTTTGATACAAGGGACCTGACCGCTAAAGACCAAGGAAAGCAAGACCAAGCATGATTAGAGGTAGCAAGACTCTACCATGAGGATTGGGAGAGCTTTTCAGCCACAGAACAGTCTAAAAAATGTAAGTTCAATAATATGTCACACTCTGTACTATGATTGGCTAAAGTCGCAAAACATAACCGTTACATTGAAGTCGCAATGCAAAGTCGCATGGCTCTGGGGTCCCAGCAGTATGAACCTAGCCTCTGTGATATTCTGGTATGCATTCACACCAGATCACTATCACAGATTTTACACACACAGCAAAATGACCCAGAAAAGGAACACTCACCCCTCCTCACCTATGGAGATTGTGTGGTGTTCATCTTCAGTCAATGAGCAGAGCTAGTACTGGGCTTTATTAGAAAGTCCAGCAAAAGCATGAAAGCACATTGTAGTAAATGTTTATTCATAAAATTAAGGATTTTATGTAAATAAAAATATTTATGGAAAATATCAGTTTGTATCCTTAAAAGCAAAAAAAATATTGCCAAGCACGCTAAGGCTTTCCTTTTAGGCCGGGTTCACACTGTGTGCGGCTGAAGGGTACAGCAGGGGGTCCAGTGCGTTCCCGTTCACCGTATCAGGCCTAAATTCAGACCTGAAATGGAGCCAAAGACGCACGGGACCCTTCTGTTGTATGCTCAGCGGCAGCCCGGAGATGTATGAACCACCTCCATAGAGAGAAATCCGCCTCCAATTCGCAATAGTGTGAACCCAGCCTAAAAGCTAAACTCTAGCCTCTTTTTTTAACACCGTCTCCAGCTACTCATCCTTTCTCTGATACTGTCCCCTGCAGGCCCACCACTCTGCAATTCAGTGCCGGTCCTGTTCCAAATTCAATGACCACCAACTTCATTGAACTCACTTCCTGACCAGAGTGTCATGGTCATGCTCCCGGGAGGGTACATCCTCATGCTGGTTTTGGATGCACAGAAGGGCTCTTTTAAGTGCCGATATGCGCTATTCTGTGCATTATTAAAGCGTTTATTACACTTGATATTCCTAAAATGTGTCTGCTGTACCATGTACTTGTATGAGAAAGTATTCTGTTCTCTTTGTATTACTTCCTTTCTGTGAATCCCTGGTGATCCTGCCAATTCCTCTGCTTTTGTAATAAAAAGAACTGATCACACTAAGCAGGAGAGCACACAGTGTTCAGTTCTCTAGCTATGCTGGGATCTATATACACATGTTTTGCTTTTTATTTCTTTTTTTAAACTTAATGGGTTGTCTTACAAGGTGATCGTTTTACAATCACTTTAAGGATTGCCCAGCTCTGATGCGACTGGCAAGAAAATGATATATTATGAATAAATGTGGTGCTGGGGTGGAGCAGTCGCAAAACTAGAATTCCACTTTAAGCACGGCTGCGTGTCTCAATCAGTTCTCGGTGAGTGATTTATCTTGGATAGATGGAATTGCACTTGTGTTGTATGATCAAGCCATATAATCTTATGTAGCAGGGTGTCACCTATTGGTATGCTATAAGGACTACTTTATATTCAAATGAACCCAGATCCCTCCGGAACTCTATTGACTACTGTTTGACTTGGAAGGAAAGGTGCATGGTGGGGACTTGTAGTACAGGGAGAGATGGACTCCAATGCCGTGGATACTATATAGACTACTGTACCCACAGTGCAGCTGTACACCCACAGTGCATTGCCTGGTGCAAGGTCTGCTGGGGAAGGGTTATTTAAGAGGAGGAGGAGCAACATGCGGTCTCTTTGGACATTGCCCACCCAGCAAGTCGGAGCCTGTGTTGGGGCCTGTTGTGCTTGTCTAGGTCGGAGAGCCTGGGCCTACAGACTCGAGAAAGCCTGCTCGTAGGAAGGAGAGGGACCTCATCCGGAGAGCCTGCTGACATCTCGGAGCATCCAAGAGTCAATCCATCTACCAACTTCCATATGGTTGTCCTAAGGATCGGAGGCTACGGGTGGTGGAGAGATCGTGTGCCGGAGCACCAGCAACGGAACCAGTTGAACGTATTGGCCTTGTCTGGTGAGAGGGCACTTGCCCAGGACTCTTAACTGTTTGATAGGCCCGTGATTCTTTGTTTAGGGCCCACCGCCCTCAGAGTAGTGCGCTGCGCACCAGGGGACAGTGTGTTGAGCAGTAACTGCGTATTTAAAGTTGGGAATTCTGTTACCTGTGATTTCATGCCCTAAGGTATAGCAGGAGTTCAGTTAACTTTGATATCCCTTGGATTACAAATACTAAGTGCACCAACGTTTGCTAGCGAAGATCCCTTCTATTGGTGTAACTGTGTTTGAAAGTAGTCAGGCCTGACTGGAACTCACGGTGACATTATTCGGGCGCCATATTGCCCACGAGGGGGGGCTCGCGAGCATAGTTTATTTAAAGACATTTAGTGTGTATAAGATTTCATTATATCCTGGTACCTTTTATATGTTTAACTTTGGCCTTTGCAGGGCTCTGCATAAGTAAATGCATATTTGTTTAACCTGTCATTTCTTATTCAGTAAAAATACTTTTGTGGTTAAGCAAACACGTGTGGAGTGTTAACTGTTACAGGGAGGCAGCCAACACAGGTAAACCAATTTTGAACTGTACTGTATTGTGGTTCCTATAGCCAGTGGGTTCCACAATCCCATTTGTTGACAGCTGTGTCACTGGAGGGTTAGAGCCAGTTTGGGGGGTGACATCAGTACAGTACAGGCCCAAACAATACCAGCAGCTCTCTTAACTGGGGGTACTGCTACACTTACAATGATGGGAACTGCAGAGATCTGGAGCTGATGCTGGTCATTGTCACTCCTCCAGTCCAGTCCAGTGTACCCGGGCAGCTGTGAGCTCTCTGTCTCTCTCCCTTTCTCCTGAGAGATCACCTCCTGTATTTGGCAGGCAGACACTCAATTTAATGGTACACTGCTCTGACATCTGCAGCAGTAAGTAGGTTAGCGGATCAATATTATCGAGGTCTGTAGAGACAAGTAAATCTGGCTTGAATGTAGCAGAACAGAAACACAAGGATGTGAATGTTGTAACAGGAGGAGTTTGTGTGGAGAGCACTTATGGTAGGCTATAAATAAAGAATTGCTTGTAAATAATTTGTGATTAATGTTTTTCTTTTTTTTTTTTTATATATATATATATATATATATATATATATATATATATATATATATATATATATATATATATATATAAAGCTGCTCTGTTGCAGGAAATGGGGGACAAAAAAAAAACACCCTGCGCATGAAAACTACTTCTTACCAGTCCCACTTCTAGTGATTTGACACTGTTCTCTTGTAGATCCAGAACATCCTGTAGTAGAGCTGCACGATTCTGGATAAAATGAGAATCACAGTTTATTTGCTTAGAACAGTGGTCTCCAAACTGCTTGTCTTCTCCCACTGCCACCAATGATGGGGTCACCATTTCTCCCACTGCCACCAATGATGGGGTCACCATTTCTCCCACTGCCACCAATGATGGGTCACCATTTCTCCCACTGCCACCAATGATGGGTCACCATTTCTCCCACTGCCACCAATGATGGGTCACCATTTCTCCCACTGCCACCAATGATGGGTCACCATTTCTCCCACTGCCACCGATGATGGGTCACCATTTCTCCCACTGCCACCGATGATGGGTCACCATTTCTCCCACTGCCACCGATGATGGGTCACCATTTCTCCCACTGCCACCGATGATGGGTCACCATTTCTCCCACTGCCACCGATGATGGGTCACCATTTTTCCCACTGCCACCAATGATGGGTCACCATTTCTCCCACTGCCACCAATGATGGGTCACCATTTCTCCCACTGCCACCAATGATGGGTCACCATTTCTCCCACTGCCACCAATGATGGGTCACCATTTCTCCCACTGCCACCGATGATGGGTCACCATTTCTCCCACTGTCACCAATGATGGGGCACTATTTCTCCCACTTACACCAGCGATAAGGCACTATTCCTCCCCCCAATACCAAAAAAGCATTTTTTAATCCCACTGATGCCAGGATAATTTCCACTCCCAATGGCCACATTGGGAGTGGAAACTGTAAACTGGCCCTTTGTTAAGAAAGTTTGGAAACCCCTGGCTTAGAATAAAGAACACGATTCTCTCGGCGTAACATCATCTTTCACATTATACAAAAGAATAGGGGTAACTTTTACTGGTTTTTTTTTTGTTTTTTTTTTTATTCGTTGAAGTGTATTTTTTCCTACAAAAAAAATTGCTTTTGAAAGACCGCTACGCAAATACAGTGTGACATAAAATATTGCAACAATCTCCATTTTATTCTCTAGGGTCTCTGCTAATATATATATATATATATATATATATATATATATATATATATATATATATATATATATATATATATAATTTTGGAGTTCTAAGTAATGTTCTCGCAAAAAATACAGATTTTAACTTGTAAGCAACAAGTATCCAAAAAAGGTTAAGTCTTTAAAGGGGTTGTAAAGCCTCGTGTCTTTTCATCTTAATGCATCCTGTGCATTAAGGTGAAAAAACACCTTGCACTGTCCTGCCCCCCGAGCCCCCGTTTTACTTACCTGAGCCCCGAACTTCAGTGGGCGTGATTCCGCGTCGTTCTCCCCACGGCTTCTCGGCTCTTCATTGGTTAGATTGATAACAGCGCAGCCATTGGCTCCCGCTGCGGTCAATCAAATCCAATGACGCGGGGGGTGGGGCCGAGTCATACACTCGGCGGCTATGTACGCCGAGTGTATGACACGGGAGCATGCCCGCAAGTTAACCCCCTCGAGAGAGCTTCCCAGAGGGGATTATCTATTGCGGGGAGGAGCTGAGAGAGCCGCCATGGGACCCCAGAAGAGGACATTCGGGGCCACGCTGTGAAAAACGAACTGCACAGTGGAGGGAAGTATGACATGTTTGTTGTTTTAAAAAAAAAAACATGAACCTTTAGTACCACTTTTAGGGCTCTTTCACACGGAGGTCCGTTCAGGTCCGCCTGTCAGTTTTTTAGGCGGACCTGAAACGGATCCTCCATGTACCCCTATGGAGGCACGGATGTCAGCGGAGACATGTCCGCTGACATCCGCTCCGCTCCGCCAAAGTGTGACGGAGGAAAACCCTATTTTTCCTTCCGTCGGCGGAGCGGATCGGATGACAACGGACTCTACGGTCCGTCGTCATCCGATTCCCCATAGGAGAGAGCGGCGCTCTGACAGGGCGGTCCCTGCACAGTGTGCGGGGACCGCCCAGTCATCCGTCGGCTCAGCGGGGATCAACGGAGCGATCCCCGCTGAGCAAGCGGAGCTTCACGGGGCGGATCTGCACGGATCCGTCCCGTGTGAAAGAGGCCTAAGGCCTCATGTACACTGCTGCTGGTAAACGGACATTTAGGAGCAGTTGGGCGTTTTTTTTCAGCTGCCCCTGAACTCTCCTCTGTTATCAGTACATATACACAGGGTCGTTTATAGTCGTTTCTAGGCAGTTGGGTTTAGAAGCATTTTTTGGAAAGCAAAAAAATGCGTTCAGGACGGATGTTCAGAGGCATTTGAAACGCCAAATACCTGTAACAGCTTGTAAGCGTGGTATCTCACATTTAGCCGCGTTTCGTTTAAAGACGTTTTTAATAGAGATACATTTTTGACTATTTGAATAAAAAATAGCTTCCAAATGTGGCTAAACGCTACATGTAAACGCGGCAAAACTGACATTTTTAAACATCGTTTACTATCTGTCAATTTAAATTGTTCGGGATAGGTTTTAAAACGTCCCATGTACATTAAGCCTAAGTGCTTAAACTGACCTAATTTCAGATGGAAGTTCATTCCTTTTGCTCTAAAAGAACCAAGAGATACATTGTTTCTCTTAATTCTTGTTGATAAACATTTGTTGGCTTAGATTTTTATTTTATATTTTTTACAGCTCTGCTTGGCTCTGCACTTGTTTAACATGAATCAGAGAAATGCTGTATTAAGATCGTGAGGGGGGTTGAATCGCGATAACGATTCTGTAATGATTAATCGTGCAGCTCTTGCCTGTAGGATTTTCAATTGTATCAGAACCTGTGTGTCAGGTGCTACATCACTACTGTGTCCCTGTAAACCTAAAATAATGCAGTGGCCGCTTGATAGACCCCAATGGCTCCTCCATGACTGCTGTATTTAGATTTGAACCTAATACAGCAAGCACTGTCACCGCTGCTGTGCTTTTGTTTTGTTTTTTTACGTTTTTCACTTTTTAGGTAGCTTTAAAGGAGAAATGAGGCCAAAGCTCTTTTGGCCCTAGAACAAAAAAAAAGAAAATAAGATAATGGGCTGTACAGGCCAGAAAAGGAGCATATACAAATAATGGTAAAAAGATTACATATTTTATTGAAATATCAAAATGTTGATGCCAACGCATACATCTTAACCACTTCCATACTGGGCACTTATACACCTTCCTGCCCAGACCAATTTTCAGCTTTCTGCGCTGTTGCACTTTGAATGACAATTGCGCGGTCATGCTACACTGTACCCAAACTAAATTCGTATCATTTTGTTCTCACAAATAGAGCTTTCTTTTGGTGGTATTTGATCACCTGTGCGATTTTTTTTTTTTTTTTTTTCTGCAAAAAAAATTAAAGACCAAAAATTTTGAAAAAAAAACGTTGTTTTTTTTGTTTCAGTTACAAAACTTTGTAAATAAGTAAGTTTTCTCCTTCACTGATGGGGTTGCAATGATGAGCACCGATGAGGCGGCACGGATGGGCACTGGTAGGCGGCACGGATGGGCACGGATAGGCGGCACGGATCAGCACGGATAGGCGGCACGGATGGGCACTGGTAGGCGGCACGGATGGGCACTGGTAGGCGGCACGGATAGGTGGCACGGATGGGCACTGATAGGTGGCATGGATGGGCACTGATAGGTGGCACTGTACTGTAATGTTTTGTACTAATGGATGCCAATCAGTGCCAAGCAATAATGCCTGCCAATCAATGGTGCCGATTGTGGGCACTGATTGGCATCCATTAGGCATATCTAATTGGCATCCCTGGTGGTCTAGGGTGGCATACCTTAAGGTGGGCATCCCTGGTGGTCCAGTGTGGGCATCCTCTGGGGGGGGCTGCGCTGATGATGGATCAGCACAAACCCCCCCCCCCTGTCAGAGGAGCAGCCGATCGGCTCTCCTCTACTCGCGTCTGACAGACGCGAGTGAGGAAAAGCCGATGACTGGCTTTTCCAGTTTACATCGTGATCAGCCATGATTGGACACGGCTGATCACGTGGTAAAGAGTCTCCGTCGGAGACTCTTTACCTAGATCGGTGTTGCGGGGTGTCAGACTGACATCCCGCAACAACGATCGTTGCGATGCGCGCCCCCGCCGGGGGCGCGCAGCGGCTCAATATCCTGAAGACGTCATATGACGTCCAGTCAGGATATTGAAACCACTTTGCCGCCGTCAATTTGCTATAGGGCAGGCGGCAAGAGGTTAATATTAAAAACGGCTAGATGAGGCAGTTTCCTGCATGTGGTTTTATAACAAAAATTGCAGTACTACCGTAGTATGGTAGGTCCTTATGTACTGATGCGTTTCACCAATTTTTGCTTTATCTGGGCTTATGAAGACCATCTATTACTCATCTATGAAAGAAAACAATACCATTTACAACCATGTTTACATACGTACAAAAATTACATAAAAGAATTGCAAACGGGGATATTATCCATTGCAGCCATATGCTTAACGTATGGAACCCACCTCAGTGACCAACCACACCCGCACACAAACTCCCTGGGTGGGCGCTGGAGCAGTAAATGAGAGCACAACCACAGAGGTATCACCCTAAACATTTAAAGAGCGATGGTAACAATATATGTAGTAATTCACTTGTTCATTCTGTATTAGAGACAGATAGCAAGTGCCTTACTCATTGCACCTATGGGTCAACTCTTTAGCCATACTTTTTTCTTGCTTTCTATACTTCCTTGCTTTCTATATTTCTCTTGTGGGTTACCTGAGTACACCAAATTCTGCACTCCTGTGACCCAGATTCAGCCGACAGCGGGCTAAAGTCTGCTGTCGGCTGATGTCACTCAGCTGGTCCACCATGTGGGGAGATCCCGACTTTGTCCCCAGAGCCTGAGCCAGCTGTTCTCACCAGTGCTCCAGTGAGAGCTGGAGGGGCAGAGCAGAGAGCCAGTGGCTGACAGTCACTAGCTCTCTGCTGATTGAAGGCTGAGAACTGAGCAATCCGTGGTCTTTGATTGCTCAGTTCTTGGTCTTGAAGGCTGTGGGGGACAGATGCAGCATAGGAATGATGTTGCATCCACCTAGGTGAGTATGGTTGTTTTTTTTTTTTGTTGTTGTTTTTTTCAATTCCCAAACTTCTCTTTTAACTGCTTTAAGTAAAACTGCTACAGGGCGGCAGCTGTGAACTGGATCACATATATACGTGATCCGCCACTTCCAGGTAATCGGCGGCTCGCTTCCGCTGTGATTACACACAAAAGCCTACAGGTGCAGAATACTCAATGTCCTCTGGCACCCGCCAATCGGCAGGCAGGCTTGTTTACAGGGAGGGGAGGGATGAGTTTGTGTCCATGCAAAGCAAGGACTAAATTCCCTCTTTTCCGCTAGTAAAAGCACCTTACACAGTATAGTACAACACTGGCTAGGCACACAGATAACCCCTTTCCAGCCAGTATCATTAGTACAGTGACAATGCATATTTTTAGCACTGATCACTGTGTGTCACTGGTCCCCAAAAGTGTCAGTGTCAGAACATCTACCGCAATATCGCAGTCCTGCTATAAGTCACTGATGGCCACCATTACTAGCATGACCGCACAATTGTCAGTTAAAATGACACAGTGCCGTATTGCAAAAAATGGCCTGGTTGTGAAGGGGAGTAAATCTTCCAGAAGTGGTTAAAGTAGAGCTTTACTGTGCTTGTGGTGAGTGGGCTTTTGCACAGCATGCTTGCACATTTTGGCTGGTTGTCTCCTAGTTCTGCCATTGGGCAAACACAGATGATGTAACTCCTGTGGATATGATGTGGAGGTACCTTTTCTTGGCAGTTGGCCAGGAGTGGGCAATGTGCATGCAATACGGATAGTGTACACAATTTAAAAAAAACTGCTAAGAGGAAGACATTTTATGGCAGAAGGGCAGATTAATTCTGCAAAACATCTCTACCTCCTAGCAGTGTTTTTTGTACAGTTCTGCTTCAATGAGATAAAAAAAAAAAAGTTTTGGCTAGTGACACACTATGCTTTTATACACAGCAGAATGTATATTTGACCAAGTAACCTTTTCCCCACGCACAGTTTAGCCCTCGGCCGGTCCAGCAGTGACTGGCTGATTTTAGATCCATGTATGGGCTTAGCTGGTTGTACAAGAGTGGATCTCATGTTGACTTGTGTATGACCAGCCTGTCGGGTTATTCCCGAATGATCAGTGCTGCTGGCTATAGCCGGCAAAACCAATCATTGCATTCTGCCTACAGGGAAGGCTTTCTGCCAGCAGAATACAATAGAACACAACAGGAGGATTTCCCCCATCCACATTGAATGTGGGGGATCGGGGGGAAACGGCTCCATTTTTTTTTTTTTATTCAACCAGCTGGCTGAATGAAAAAAATAAATATATATGGGCTGTCTTTGCAAGAGCCAAGTTATATGGATGCATTGTAGCTGCCTTACCCTCCATGTCATCACCATAGAATCTTAGAAATGAATCCCCAATGTAAAACGATGTCCTTGTGCAGAAATGATTCAAGTGGATGTTTCAGTGACTTAAGTCTGCATGAATACATTTTGGACATGTCAAAATATACAACCATATTATTAAAGTATAAATATGTCGTCGCCCCCCCCCCCCAAAAAAAAAAAATATGTGCTGCAGCACTTAATAATTGTATCTGCAATTACCTTTCTCTTAGTCCTCCTTCAAATTTTCTACATTTATCTGCTGAACCTTTCAGTGAAGTCCATCTAATGCAAATTGCTGTGATAGTGTGACAACTATGCTGCACTGCTCCTTAACAGAGCATAGTTGCCACTCTCTCATGTAGGCTGTGCCTGCTTGCACTGCAGTGGGAGGAAAAAAATGTTACAGGGGGCGTAGATATCAGTATTGTGACTGCTGGTTTATAAACCTGTATCTGGTCAGTCAACACCTGGACACACCAAATCTTGCCCACTGCTTTCTGACTTGGCAACACTGTTTCTGAAACCCTCCCACTGTGGTCTGTAGTGTCTGGGAGGCAGAGCATAAGAGACGCAAATAAAACTGAAAATTTTATATCAAATACTTACCGTAATTTTTCTTTCCTGATGGACTCCATAGCAGCATACGTTTGGGTAGCCCGGCCCTCGCTCCTACCCCATAGGACCCCATTCCCATAACTTTCAGGCTAAGCAAGAGGCAGTGTTCCGGAACTAGCCTACTCATAGCTCTGGGAGGGAACGTCTGCTGCCTTGGCGTCCATCAGGAAAGGAAAATTACAGTAAGAATTTGATAGTAAATTTTCAGTTTTCCTGACGGACTTCCATGGCAACATACGTTTGGGAACTAACTAGCCCAAAAAAACCAGTGGGATGTCTGAAAAGTAGGGTTTCAATCATAGCCAACAGAAACCCTATGGGTAGATATTAACAGCATAAGAAAGTTAGCTACACCCCACAATGAGCCAGAACAGCTTTAATGGAAGACATGTCATCCTCCTCCAACTATTCCTGGTGCCCTTTCACAGGGAGCCCACAAATCCTGCACACTCCTGTGTGGGTGGTGACTGCTTCCTTAGGAACCAAGCCCTAAGCTTTATAAGCCTAATGGCTAGCTGGGATGACCCATCCAGCAGAAATTTTGGATGACATCTCTGTTCCACTGATTCTGCTAGAGAGAGTGACAATATGTCCTAAAACTCTGAGCAAAGCTGTAGCTTGAGAGCATGCTCGAAATATCCCAATATCCATAGCATGGAACCAGTTCTCCTTGGTGGTCCTGCATATGGGAGGAACAAATCCTTTGTTCTCATAGAATGCTGAAGCCACCTCAGATTGCTGCCCAGTATGGATATAAACACTACCCATATTGTGCTAGGAGGGGAAATTTGGGGGGGGGGGTATTTGAGGGGTAGAGAATTTGTGCTAGGAGGGGGAATATATTTTTTTGGGGGGTGGGGATTTGTGCTAGCGGCATATAGGCGAGAGAGAGGATTTGAGCTTGGGGAATGGGGGGAGCAGATTTGTGCTATAAAAGTAATATGGTAAAGGGAAGATATTTTTTTGAGGGGGGGGGGGATTTGTGCTAGTAGGGATGATTGGGGGGGGGTATTAGTGCTAGGAGGAGAAATTTGGGGGGGGGGTTTGGTGCTAGGGACATATAGGGAGAGAGAAGATTTGTGCTAGCAGGGGGGTGGATTTGTACTGGGAGGAGGGGGAATTTTGGCTTAAGGGGTATACATGCAGATTCGTCCTCGATTTTTTTTTTTTTCTTTGGGGGGGGGGAGAAGGCGATTTCGCATGTTCGTCCTGAGCTCTAGATGACCTTGTCCTGGCACTGCATGAGTGCATCAGCCAGGGCTGCTGTTAGAAATAGGGTTGCCACCTCATCCCTTTAAACCCGAACACATACAGTATGTATTAGACAGGTTCTGAGCTAATTTAAAGGGGTTGTAAAGGTTTGTTTTTTTATTTTCTAAATAGGTTCCTTTAAGCTAGTGCATTGTTGGTTCACTTACCTTTTCCTTCAATTTCCCTTCTAAATGTTTTTTTTCTTTGTTTTATTTGTCTGAATTTCTCACTTCCTGTTCCTCCTCAGTAAGCTGTTCAGTAAGCTGTTCTGACTCCACACTGCTCGGATGATGGGGGAAAGCTTACTGAGGAGAAACAGGAAGTGAGAAATTCAGACAAAGAAAAAAAATATTTAGAAGGTAACTCAAAGGAAAAGGTAAGTGAACCAACAATGCACGAGCTTAAAGGAACCTATTTAGAAAATAAAAAACAAACCTTTCAACCCCTTTAATGCAGATAAGGCACCAAGTGAGTTTAATTATCACCTTAATCGGCCACAGAAACTGTGTAATTCATATGTGTTCAGTTTTAAAGGGATGAGGTGACAACCCTATTTAGAAATCATCGTGCCCAGTACAGCCTACCTGACAGGGCCAACCGCCTCCCTTTTTTTTTTTTTTTTAACATCCTTGTGGTGAAATATCAGGGGTTGAAACGGATCCCTAATGTTTCACATTTGAGACAGAGAAAGGGACTAAGGACAGAGATTCCCCCAGTACCTTTCCCTGCAACCTCCAGATGCACTATACAGTGAATGAATGGGAAGTGCTCTGAGGCTCCCTGTGCATTTACAAACAGAAGCATAGTAAAAAAATTTTTTTACTGTGCTTCGGTGATGAATGGACACAGTGAGTGATCGGTGCCAATCGCTCACTGTGTTCATTCAGGAAATTAAGGGGCCGGTAAATAGGACATATTTACCACCCCCCCTCTCTATCCTGAAACAAACTCCTGTTTGTCCTTAGCAGCTGCTGGTGGGAGAGGTTGGCAATGCTGCAGGCGAGGGGGGCACACAGGGAGGCCCGCACAGCGGTGGGGATGGGGGTGGGGACGCAGATACCAATCCCCCTGCAGTGCTGCCAGAAGAAGAAAAAGGAGAAGCCGGCAGAGCTGCAGGGGGAGCCACAAGAGTTGACAATAACGCAGGTGCCAGGGCCCACCTTTTGAAATGATGGGGCCCTGGGCCCTGTACAGGAGCTCTGGCTGTACTGCCTATCAACAGCCCTGGCATCACCTCTGAGCCATTTCTCAGCCCACTGAGTAGATACTGACCAGGGATCATGCCTGACCAAACATGGCAAGTGAAGGCATCATCAAGGGAGTACTATGATCTCTATGAGCAGTAATATCTAGACGTGTTACACATTATTGAGCATATATCTAACGCTAGGTCCACTTTAACACAAAATGTCAGCAGTGTGCAGCTGTTTGGGGTAATCACAGCTACTGCACATTTCTTCCTATAGGGTCTTGCTGTATTTAGCAATCCATGATGTGAGATTTTGGATCATGTATCTTCAGGGCCGTCTTTAATATTGATTGGACCCTGGGCAAACATTTTTTTGGGCCCTCCCAAATCCACTTATCAACTATTTGCGGGCAGTGGGGGCTCACGGGGCAGCTGCTTTTGGGCCTCAACAATGACTGGGCCTAGGGGAGCTGCCCCTTTTGCCCTGCATTAAAGACGGCCCTGTCAGGGCCATCTTTAATATTGATTGGACCCTGGGCAAACATTTTCTTGGGCCCTTCGGAATCCACTTATGAACTATTTGCAGTCAGTGGGGGCTCACGGGGCAGCTGCTTTGGGCCTTACAACGAATGGGCCTGCAGCAGCTGCCCCTTTTACCCTTCATTAAAGATGGCCTTGTGTATATTCTATGTATCCTGTAGCTGAGCCCTGCTGGGAGGAATTTTATCCAATACAACAATTCCACTTTTTTTTATTTCGTACATTGTGTGGCAAAAAAACTGACAGAATCTGGTTATACAATGACATGTAAAATGATTCTATTAGTCAATTTCTGTTCATGGAAATAGCATTGCTGGCTTTGATTTGAGGCTTGGAAGGTGTTAAGTAGCTGATGTCACATTTATCACCAAGGATGGCACTTTATCACATTCATGAGCGTAACCCCCACACACTCCGCTGCAGGCTCTCCAAGCAGATTGAACAGATCCATTATTTCTGGGATGAGTCAGGCGGGTTACATGGAACTGGCGGCAGGTGGTGGGTGTAAGTGAGTTACCAACTTTTAATGATGAATAGATTCTTAATGCCGGGAATGGATCTGTTTCCTCCGCCTTGGCCATGACCGCAAAATAATGGACATCCACATGCCTGCATATGTCATGGTATACAGAAAATGCTCAGTATTTTAACAGCCTGCCCTCTTGCCTAAGCAATAAGCGAGGCTGTTCTTTACATTATCTTTATTATAAATGAAAATACCTACCTATGTATAATTTAAACATTAACCACTTGACCTCCGGAAAATTTTACCCCGTTCATGACCAGAGCATTTTTTGCTATTCAGCACTGCGCTACTTTAACTGGTAATTGTTCGGTCATGCAACACTACGCAAATTACATTTATATAATTTTTTTCACACAAATAGAGCTTTCTCTTGGTGGTATTTGATTACCACTTTTTTTGTTTGTTTGTTTGTTTATTACATAAATGAAAAAAATTTGGGGGAAAAATAATATTTTCTACTTATATATATTGATTGGATTGTTTGAAAGATCTACAGCTACAAACTGGGATATATATATATATATATATATATATATATATATATATATATATATTTGAAAATTGATCAATCTTGATGTACTGACTGCCTATCTAATTTCATGAGGCTCTAAAATGTCAGGACAGGAAAAAATACCCCCTAAATAACCCCTTTTTGGAAAGTAGACAGTCCAAGGTATTGGCGAGGAATGACAAGTTTTTTGAAGTTGTAATTTTTTTTTGTCACCATTTTTTGGTAAATGAAGAAATTAAATAAACTTTTTTTTTTTTTCATATTTTTTTTCTTTTTTTTCTTTAACATACTGTGACCAGTGCAGTACAACATCATCATATTACTGGTGTGACGGTCATCAGGGATACTGACTGGTGACAGTATGTAAAAAAAAAAAAAAAATTACTAATTTTTATTCATTTTTTTTACTTTTATTTATTTTTTGCTACCACTTTTTTTTTTTACATACCGGTACTCTCATCAGAGTAGTTCAGTGTCACCGTAGTATCACTGTACTATTTAGATTTTTTTTAATAATTTTTTTTACACTCTGATTGCTTTGGTAACAGAGATCATCACTGTAACAGCAATTGTTTGAACTGTCATAAATGACTTTTATTCATGACTCAATGTTTACTATTGTGATAATGTGACTGGCCCATAGCTATCACATGGTACAGGGTGCTGTGATTGGCCCAGATACCATGTGATCACTGGTGACCAATCACAGGTCACACACAGTAGTAAACAATGATATCATGAATGGATTCCATTCGTTACTTATTTACTACGTGACATGTGATTATGTGGTATCTGGACTTCTCACAGCAGCCTAATACCGAGCACCGCAATCTGCTGTGTTCACAGAATGTGTTGAGATTTCAGGTGATCAATTGAATTCAATTGATCTAACAATTAATTAAGCAAATTTTCTGGTCACACGGTCCAAAAGGAAATGGTATTTAAGCATTATTCATTTATGTGATTATTAGCTATGACTAAGCACTGTTAGTGTGAAACGCGTCAGCTCTTCTGTCCGTTCTGATCTGCTGTGGCATGTACTTTTGAATCCATTTTTTGAATAAAGGCAAAAAAAACTTTTTTGGGAGTCGAGAATTTCTTCCCATTTGCAATCTGCGGTGTCCGGTGGTTGCAGAGAGGCACGCAATGCACAGGTGCCTGGGGGAGCTGCCCACCAATACTTACAAAATCTTTCCATTAGTTTCTGCAAAAGGGAACATAGAAAATGAGATGTATGAAAGGAACTCCAACCAAATGCTTAGTGTATGTAAACCCTATCAATGAACTTCTCTTATTTGTTCCCTTTTGGTCTGTTTAAATATACTACTGGAAGCATTTTGTTATACCTGTTGGATAAGTGCAAAAAATACCTTTTTGTTTCCACCAGAAATGTAACAAGCTTCTAATTTCCTATGCTCTTTGCCTGTGCTGCATCAAAATCGCAAGCAGTGTTCTCAGCCCCACCCAGCTTTCCTCTATAAACTACATATCCTCCTATACACCCCCTCCCCCATTAGCCTGCAGTAGGGTGACCAGACATCCCCGGTTTCAGGGGACAGTCCCCGGATTGAGGACACTGTCCCCAGACCAAATCTGTCCCCGGTTTTGTCCCCGGATTGGATTTGAACAGGGGCTGGTGCAATTTCAAAGACAGTCAGTGCAGAATGAAAAAAAAAAAAAATCGGAATTGCACACCCCCGCTCCGCCGCCCCTACTAGCTTAGGGGGGTGTATTTTTTTCCATTATCTGTGCCCCTTTCTGATGATCATGTGCTGGTCGGAGCGGAGGGAATATTTCTTCAGTTTCGGGTGCCCATTCAGCTCCGCTCGCATGTTCTTCTGCCTTGGCTCAAGTCCCGGCCAACCGCCTGCCTGCTTATGTCCTTGCCTTCCCTGACAAAGTGATCTTCCTCCACTCCCCACCAAGTAATAGCCGGGGCCTGGAGAGTAAGACTTGACCGGCTGTGAGGCGGGCGGCGGCGGTAACAGGCAGAGAGTCTCTGATTGCTGCCATTACTAGGAAAAAAAAAAAAATGTCCCCGGATTTCATTTTAAAAATCTGGTCACCTTAGCCTACAGAGTAGACACTCCTACTGCAAGCCTGATTTTGTCTCTCCGCTTTCACATGGCAGTTGAGTATACATATGGATTTAAAGTGAATCTGTGCTGTGTTCAAATTAATGTAGACCTTCACAGATGCAGGGAAAGAAAAGAAAATACTGTGTATGCTGAGTCCTTGGAGTCATAGCTTACACAGGACTGTGGACTCCCATTCATTGGCTTAGTGCTGTCAAATAAGTCGCATGCCCCTCCATACCTGGAAGTATGGGCACAACAGAGTGGAGGTGCCAATGCTGACTTGTTTTTTTGTGGCTACAGGGATATCGCCCACTCTTCTCTATTTAGTTAGTTTTTGACCTGGACATATACACCAATTAGCCACAATGTTATGACTAAGACCCCTTTCACGCTGGAGCATATTGCAGGCGCTAAAGGGTTAAAAATAGTGCCTGCAATCCTCCCTTAAACTGCTGCTCCATTGTCTCCAGTGTGAAAGCCCGAGGGCTTTCACACTGGAGCCTTGCGCTAGCAGGACGGTAAAAAAAAAAGTCCTGCTAGCCGCATCTTTGGAGCAGTGAAGGAGCGTTGTGTTTACCGCTCCTCCACCACTCCTGCCCATTGAAATCAATGGGACAGCGCGGCTATACCGCCCGCAATGCGCTGCTTCAGCAGCACATTGCGGGCGGTTTTAACCCTTTCTCGGCCACTAGTGGGGGTTAAAAGCTCCCCGCTAGCGGCCGAAATGCACCGCAAATCCGCCTTTAACGTCGGTGGTAAAAATAGCGGAGTTTTACCACTGATGCTATGGGCGGCTCAGTGTGAAAGGGGTCAAACTATGAGCTCCGGCGTGTTCGCAAAGCCCACGTGCAGAGCCCGCCAGGAAGTCGGCACTGCACTAATCACAGGCAGTGAGACATTGTCCCGATGCGCGGCTGTAGAGATCGGGAAATGTCTCACTGCCTGTGATTAGGGCAGCGCAGTGCCAACTTCCCGGTGGGCTCTGCACACATGCCGGAGCTCATCCTTAGTTATGACCACCCACCATAACCTGGCGAGACATGGGCTCCACCATACCTCTAAAGATATGATGTGGTATGTGGCACCAAGCCGCCAGTAGCAGATCCTTTAGGTTGCAAAGTGGGGTCTCCATGGATCGGACTTGTTTTTACCAGACCATGCCACAGATGCTCGATTTGGATTGAGCTGTGGAAATTTTGGAGGCCAAGTAAACATCTCAAACTCATTGTTGTGTTCCTCAAACCATTCTTGATTTGTTTAGACCAGGCCACCTTCTTCCATTGCTCTGTGGTGCAGTTCTGTTGCTCACATGCTCATTGTAGGCGTTTTTGGCTGTGCACACGGGTCAGCATGGGCGCCCTGACCGGTCTGCAGCTACACAGCCCCATACACCACAAACTGCGATGCTCTGTGTGTTCTGACACCTTTCTTTTAGAACCAGCATTAACATTTTCAGAAATTTGAGCTACAGTAGCTTTTTATGCTTGCCCATTTTTTCTGCTTTCAGCACGTCAACTTCAGGGACAACATGTTCACTTGCCTAATATATCCCACCCACATACAGATTCCATTGTAATGAGATCATCAATGTTATTTACTTTACCTGTCAGTGGTCATATTGCTATGACTGATCGATGTATGTATCCTGTCACTTTAAAAACTGCAGTTTGTGGTCTACAGGTTCCTGATCCTAATAGATATTTAACACAATAAAGGTATTCATTATAAAAAGATGAATTAAAGGATAAGTTCACCTTTTCGGGCAGAATTTCACTTTTCATAATAAACAGAAGCGTTTTCAAATGCCATTTCTGGCCCAGCTATCCCAATGTGCCTTGTTTCGCAGAATGTTTAAAATCTTGTCTGTTTATTTGTATCTTTGAATGGATTTTCAGATTCTATCACTTCCTGTAGCTTTTATCAGCATTCACTAGGTCATCTCCCAGAAGCCTTCACTTCCTTGTTGCATCACAAAAGAGGGTGTGTTCACCACTCTGGACCACACCTCCCTCATTACAATACCACCTTCCACCTACTTCCTATACAATGTGATTGTACAACCTCCTTCAGATCTCCTATTAGCTATGTAGTACAAGAGCATGCCTGATTGGATACAAATTGAATGGATTGATTAGTTGTGTCCTCTATTCAATAGTTCTGGTAAATCTAAAGGAAATTGTACAGTGATTGTACAATCAGATTGCATAGTTTATGGCCATCTTTATACAAGTACATAGGAGGGAGTGAATGGAGACACTCGGCTTTCAGGCCTCATTCCCGCATGTGTGTTTGGTGTTTTGGAGCGTTATTACTCGTCACGCATAGAGCAGCCCATTCACTGCCCTACGCAAGACAATTGCCCCAGTGAAGGCATAACACCGGGCCTTCAGGAAAAAACTTAAGACCCACCTCTTCTGAAGGATCAGGACGACACTGAATGGAAAAAGCACCTTGAGGCGATTTAGTTCGCCTTTGTAGCGCTATACAAGTCACTCACTCACTCAGAAGCTCCAGAACTATTTTTGGAGCGGCGCATGGTGCATTACTGCAGTTTTCGGTGCATTTGCCACATTTGGGGAGCCTTTAACATGTAATGACAACACAAGCATGATGCACATTTGCAGCATTTCTGAAACGCATGGCAAACCGCACATTTTCTGTGCAGTTCGCCATGCATTTGGAAACACACAGATGTGAATAAAGCCTCATTGTTCTTGTGTATATGCACCAATTTCACTTTCAGGTCCCATTCACACCTAGAGTAGTGGGAGTGCATGTTTTTTGGCTCATTTTTCCAGTGACACACATAGGGCAGTCTGTTGATTACAATGGTCTGCGCTGCACCTGGCAAAGTAGCTTGTGCGACATTTTTGCACTTTTTTTTACTGCGTTTGTCACCTTATTTTTCATGTGGCAAAATGTGTGTTTGCTTCTGTGTTTTGGTGTGCCGTTTAACAATTAATGACACTGAAAGCGCAACTAGGTAACTTTAGGTGTATATATATGTGGCCATACCTTATACAATCTGATTGTACAATCTCTGTAAGTAAAACCTTGGACAGAGGGGTGGCGGTGGACGTGGTATATTTGGATTTTGCAAAAGCGTTCGATACAGTTCCGCACACACAGCTCATGTGTAAGGTAAAGTCTACAGGATTGAATTCTAAAACTGGCTAAAAGACAGAATTCAGAGAGTAGTAGTTAATGATTCTTACTCTGAATGGTCCAAGGTTATCAGTGGTGTACCCCAAGGTTCAGTGCTGGGACCCTTACTTTTTAATATCTTTATAAATGATATTGGGTCTGGGACCAAAAGTAACATTTCTGTCTTTGCAGATGACACTAAGCTATGCAGTGGAATAACGTCCTTACAGGATGTCTCCAATTTACAAGCCGACCTCAATGCTCTGTCTAATTGGGCGACTATGTGGCAGAGTAGGTTTAATGTTGATAAATGTAAAGTTATGCACTTGGGGGCTTAGAATAGGCATGCATCATACATACTAGGGGGAGTACAACTGGGGGGATCCGTAGTGGAGAAGGATCTGGGGGTTTTGGTAGATCATAAGCTCAATAATGGCATGCAATGCCAAGCTGCGGTTTCCAAAGCGAGCAAAGTCCTTTCTTGTATTAAGAGAGGTATGGACTCCAGAGAGAGAGATATCATTTTGCCCCTGTACAGATCATTAGTAAGACCTCATCTGGAATATGCAGTTCAGTTTTGGGACCCAGTTCTCAAAAAGGATATTGGGGAACTGGAGAAAGTGCAGAGAAAGGGCAACCAAACTGATAAGAGGCATGGAGGAGCTCAGCTATGAGGAAAGATTAGAGGAACTGAATTTATTCACTTTTGAGAAGAGGAGAATAAGGGGGGATATGATCAACATGTACAAATATATAAGGGGTCCATATAGTGAACTTGGTGTTAAGTTATTCACTTTACGGTCAACACAAAGGACAAAGGGGCACTTTTTACGTCTAGAGGAAAAGAGATTTCATCTCCAAATACGGAAAGGTTTCTTCACAGAAAAGCCTCGTACACACGACCGAGTTTCTCGTCGTTAAAAACACGTTGTTTTTCTCGACGAGATTCTTGTCAAGCTTGACGAGATTCTTGTCAAGCTTTCCTTGCATACAGACAGTCAATTCCAAATCTCGTCATTGTTCTGCGCGGTCACGTCCAGCACGTACGACGGCAGTATAAAGGGGAAAATCGATTTCAATGGCGCCACCCCTTGGGCTGCTTTTGCTGATCTTGTGTTTACGCGTGTGAAGTAAAAGTTTGGGAAGAGACGATTCGTGCTTTTCAGTCTTCGTGCTTTCAGTTTGTTACAGTGTGACGAATGTGCTATCTCCATTACAAAGGCTTGTTTTACCAGAAGAAGCGCTCCCGTCTCATACTTGATTCTGAGCATGCGTGCTTTTGGAGGACTCGTAAAAGCATACACACAAACGTTTTTCTCGTCGCAAAACAGGTCGACGAGAAACACGACGAGAAAATTGAGAATCCGGACGAGAAAAAAGAGAACAGGTTCTATATTTTTCTCGTCAAGATTCACGGCAGTTTTCTCGACGAAAAAACATACACACGAACGGTTTTCTCGACAAGAAAGCTCTCTCTGCAGTTTTCTTGTCGTTTTTGGACGAGAAACTCGGTCGTGTGTACGAGGCTTAAGAGCTGTGAAAATGTGGAATAGACTCCCTCCAGAGGTGGTTCTGTCCAGCTCAGTAGATTGCCTTCCTCTGGATCAACTGTGGGTATAGAATTGGGTATATGGGATTGTACGATATATATTTTTTTTATGGTTCTCACTTAGGCCCTTTTCCGTTGCTATCAAGTCCTCCATGTCATGGATATCCTTCACTTTGTTCAACCAACCTGCCACCAACGGGGGCTGAGTCTGCTTCCAATTCAGAGGGATGCATCCCTTTGCCGCATTGATCAGGAGCGGCAATATGGACTTTCTATAGCCCTTAGTTGGAATTTTGTGGTGGTGCAGAAGGAAGAGCTCAGGAGACAACGGCAACTCCCTGTCCGTGAACTTTTGGACGGTGCGGTGTACCTCAGACCAAAATGATTGTAAGATGCGGCATGACCAAAAGACATGGAGGTGCGTACCAACCTCTTCCCCGCACCTCCAGCACATATCCGTGCTCGGAGGGAACATCTTGTGTATCTTTTCCGGAGTGTAGTACCAACGGGACAGAAGTTTATATTCCATCTCCTGGTGCCTTGCACTGATAGAAGTTTTTTGAGCGAAGAGAATGATTCGGTCCACTTTGTTTCCCCGTAAGTTGTAGGCCCAGCTCCCGCTCCCACTTGGTAACATAAGGCGGCCTAAAATCCGGAGGTGGAGAAACTAGGATTTGGTATATCATGGATATTGCATGTCTCAACAGGGACAGGTCCAGGCATAGCAACTCAAAAGATGTCAGCTGCCGCCCATATGTATTCGGAGAAGGCAAAGAGTGGATGTAGTGGGACAGCTGGATTTTCTGCCAAAATGAGAGCCCAGTCAGGGCAGGGTCCTCTAGGATTTGTCGTCGGGTACGCCATTGGTTGTTTGTGAGGAAGTGTCGCACTTGAGACCTTTCAACCAGTTTCAACGCCAGGAAGCTTGGGTCGTTGAGACCTGGACTGAAAGCCGGGTCGCCTACTATTGGGGCGAGTGGGGATGGGAGCGGCGTGATCGCGGAAAGCCTTCCAAGCTGTCCTTATTGTCACCCCTACCGTGGGGTGGTCAGAAATCTCCTTTGGCAAGGGAGGCTGGCACCAGGGCAACGAGTCCAAGTGGACCCCAGTCAAGAATCGTTCAATCTGCACCCACTGTTTCAGAGGGCCGTGACGGCACCAATCCAAAATACGCATTAAATGACATGCCATGTGATAGAGAGTAGCGTCCGGTAGGGCTACCCCACGCTTCAACTTTGGCAGCCGGAGAATTTTTACGCCAACCACGAGGGCTTCTGAGCCCACACAAAGCGAATTAGCATTCTGTTTACTGCTCTCAGGTAGGACGCCGGCACCTGTATGGGTAGTGCCTGAAAGTGGTATAACAGTCTAGGTAAGATATTCATCTTCACAATGCTGCAGCGGCCAAACCAGGAAAACAGGCCATGCTGCCACTCTTGCAGGTCTTTTTTTACGGCTACCAAAAGGGGAGGAAAGTTGAGGGGGAAAATCTCCTCCGCCTTGCTGGGTAACAAGATACCCAGATATTTGATATGGGACATGGCCCATTTGAAAGGAAAATCAACCCGGAGCAAATCTGTTAAGGGAGGAGGTAAGGCGACCCCAAGTGCCTCCGATTTCTGGTAGTTAATGCAAAACATTGACACCTCCTCGTACAGCTTCAGTTCCTTGAGCAAGTTCGGAGTGGACACAAGGGGGTTGGTCAGAAAGAATAGCAGATCGTCTGCGAAAGCCGCAATCTTCGGGGACAGGGTGGCATCCAGGCGGGGTCCCGTAATGTCCGGGTTGTCTCTGATGATGCGCAGGAAAGGTTCTAGCGTGAGGATAAATATCAGGGGCGACAAAGGGCACCCCTGTCTCGTCCCATTCGCTATCTGAAATGGTGAAGAAAGGTGGCCATTCACCTTAATCTGGGCCGATGGGCAGGAATAGATCGCCATATGGATGGAATTTTAACAGTGATAAATGTGCACCATACTATGAGGCAGTGGCGGCTGGTGCTCAATATTGTGGGGGGGAGGCACTCGAACTACACCCCCCACCCCCCCTGCGCTCGCGTGATCAGCAACCCACTCACACGCCACCACGCGCCCACCCCCGGGCACGCGATCCATGGTCTTTCCTTATGCTGCGGTACAGGTGTGGGAAGGAGACCAATGGCGAGCTGAATCCGGGGTAGGGCTCCAGGAAGAGGCTGTAGTTGATGGGACCATTGCTTTTCCTCCCAGCCCAACAGGAAGCGGGTTCTGAGTCCTAAGATGCAGGAAGACATTAGTGAATATAAATTTGCTAATGTCACACAACTGAGTGGGCTCAGGGCGCAGGCCCTGTGCCCCGATCCCCACCCTTTTTTTGAAGCCAATTAGAACTTCAAGCTCTAATCATGTGCTTTAAAAAAAAAACATTGACTTAGGGTTCGATTCCCGGTTATTCCCTAGGAGGGCATGTGGAGCCATTGATCTCCATAATTTTTTTTCCTCTGATTTTCCTTGTAACATGAATTTTCAAAAATGTTTTTCCCCTCAGCGTTGTGTGGGAGGAGCTTATTGTCAGCTCACACTCTAGTTTCGCCATTCATTCCTGTGGGACAAATTTCACCGCTAAAACAACGATATTTCGTGAACCATTTGGCGAAATGTTCCACAAATTAATAGCAAACCAAACGGGAACAATCCGCACGTTTCGGTATATTACTTGTCTATGTAGTGTAAAAGCTGTGGGAGGAGTTAGGGTGGTAAATTTGGCTATAATAAGAATATTTGCTATGCAAGAAGACTTAATTATCAGAAGCAGCTCCATATTTCCAGGAAAGGGCGTAGCTCAGTGGTAGCAAGCCAACCTTGTAAGTGTGTGACATAGGGTTGAATTCCCGGTTCATTCCCTAGGAGGGCATGTGGAGCCATTGATCTCCATAATTTTTTTTTCCTTGTAACATGAATTTAAAAAAAATAAATAAATTCAAAAATGATTTGTTTTTTTTAAAAATATTTTTTTTTTCAAATATGATTTGAGGAGGAGCAATAATGCTATAATTCCCCTCAGAGCTTTGTGCGAGGAGCTACAATTCCCCTTCAGCGTTGTGTGGGAGGAGCTATAAATCCCCTCAGAGCTGTGTGGGAGGAGCTATAATTTCCCTCGGCGTTGCCAGGAAACCAATGTTTTTGTCAGCTCACACTCTACTTTCGCCATTCATTCCTATGGGACTAATTTCACAGCAAAAACGACGATATTTTGTGAACCATTTGGCGAAACGTTCCACAAATTAATAGCAAACCAAACGGGAACAATTCGCACGTTTCGGTATATTACTTGTCTATGTAGTGTAAAAGCTGTGGGAGGAGTTAGGGTGGTAAATTTGGCTATAATAAGAATATTTGCTATGCAAGAAGACTTAATTATCAGAAGGAGCTCCATATTTCCAGGAGAGGGCGTAGCTCAGTTAGTAACAAGCCAGAGCTCTTGTACATAGTGCACTCCTGATCCCTGCATTGTGTGCGTATCGCACTTCTGATCTTCTGATCCCTGCATTGTGTGTGTGTGTGTGTGTGTGTAGCGCACACCATAACCCTGCACTTTGTGTGTAGCACAAGCCTGAATCCTGCACTTTGTAAATTCCTGTAAATAGTGCAGCCCTCAGCTCTGCACTCTTAACGTGACACACTCCATGCATCCCCATACACCCCTTATGCGCGCTGCACACTCCATGCATTGCCCATACAGCCCCTATACTCGTTGCATATTGCACTTTATATGTGTGCTCAGATTACACTTTTATTGTTTTTATCAAATAATTAATTTATATATTATTTATTGATATTTTTATGCTTTTACTGCTTTCTTTGAATTATTGTGGCGATAATTAGCTTTAGCACATTTTGTAGTTTTTTTGGGTAAGGGACAATGTGCCTGACTGCATAGCCTGTTATCAATGTGTGACTGAGTTTTCGGATGGTTCTCTGGCTTCTTCGTGGCTGTTGACTTTTTATATTTAACTACCCCACTGACTTGAGGTTATTGCTGGCCCTGATATATGCTGGGGGCTATAATTGTTGGTCTTGATGAAACTTATTTTACTTCACAATCTCTTCAGTGTACCTCCAGGCTCTTTTTGGCCTATACAAAGAGGGAAAGGTGGCACACTACAAGCTATAGATCAGGAAGAATCGCTCACATTTGGCCACACCCATTTTAGCCACACCCACATTTTATCCACGCCCACACATGTAAATTTTGTGGCGCTCCGTGCGCCACATCAGCCCCCTCTTTTATTCTTCCAGCACCCCCAAAAAATTTGGGCTGGAGCCACCCCTGCGCCTCCCCTACGTGTCATAGTGTGTCAATTAATGTTTACAACATCCATGACAAAATGAAGCAAAACTATCCTTCTGGTCATGAAAAGAGGGAAAAAATACACCACGAGAGTGAATTGCGGGAACAACAATCAGGTAAACTTGTGTTCTTTCCTCTCCAAGTTTGATGTCGGCAAAGTAGAGTTATGTTACTTTATATGCATTTCTATTGTGTTTTTTTCGGTCTTGCTAACCTAGCTGGGCAGGCAGGCAGTGCATCTCTTGGTCTGTGTCTAGCTGCTAATGCCAGTCACTTCCAGGGCTGTGTTTTGTGACTTTGTGCCTGACAAAAGTGAGAGTAAAATACAATTATTTATTAAGTTTGATAAACGACAAAGTGCAACAGTGTTTGTTTACTGCAGCTCGGAAAAGATAACCGCGTCGGGTGTGTTATCATGCGTTAGACGCGTGCACGAAATGAAATGTGCATTTTTCAAGCAGAAATATATATGAAGACCAGGTAGAGGGCCCCTTAGCAGAATTTTGCTTAGGGCCCCAGGGAGGTCAGGATCGGCACTGCCTGTATCCCAACACCTGACATGCACATTTTTATTCCAGGCCAGGGGTGTAACTACAGGGGTCGCAATTGTGACCTGGCCCCACGCGGCTCCCCCTGTATACCAGGGATATATAAGGCTGATATACCAGGCTGAAAGGTTCTTCTCCTTCGGGCATTCAGCGACTGCAGGAGGTAAATGGAAGGGATCAGTTCCTCCTATATCAGTGGTTCTCAACCCTGTCCTCAAGTACCCCCAACAGGCCATGTTTTGGGAATTAGAATAGCTGTCCAAACTACCAAGCGATTGACTCTGACTCTGATTTAGAGCACCTGTGGAAGATAAAGGAAAACCTTCAAACATGGCCTGTTGGGGGTACTTAAGGACAGGGTTGAGAACCACTGCTCTATAGTACGCCCGTCCTGTCCAGGTCCTGCTGCTCCTGGGCCCCTGTGTGCTCCCCTGCCCCCCCCCCCCTGCAGTTCTGCCGGCATTTCTCCTGGGGGGAATGCTTTTTGCATCTAGAACAGGGAAGGGGCCAGTAAATATGTCTCCTGTTTTGAATTGTATTGTAGCTGTACTGTCTGCCCTCATGTTGTAAAGCACTGCGCAAACTGTTAGTGCTATATAAGTCCTATATACTTGTAGCGGGTATATACTTTTAAATTCTGGGGAAGACACCAGTGATGTATAGTTACCTGCGGCCCAGCAGGTGGCGCTGTCACTTTGGGCCGGGGTTGAACCATCGCTGCAGTGCTGTACCCTTTGTGGCCTCTCGCAGCGGTTGTACGGTGGGGCGGGGAACCTGCTGTGCATCCTGGGAGAGGATATAAAAGGGGCGGACATCTTCGCCACGAGGTTCGAGTCCCAGGCACCTTCAGCCTGAGGGCTGCTGTTTGCGGTCGGGGGTCCAGGCGGCCTAGGCCTGGACATCGGGAGTTTGTGTTCCATCCCAGACACCTTTAGTCTGGGGTGAGGTACTCAGCCGGAGGCCTGGGGCCCAGTACCTTCCGCTGGGTCCCGCGAGGGAGGGATTGTCCTAGGGGGGCCGCGGATTATTGGGGCACCCGAATCCAGTGGCGTAAGGGACCGGAGGAGGGACTCATTCGAAGATCTGGTGCAGCAGATTGCCAGTGCCGGATGAACCTCTGAAGACCGCCCGGAGGGATATCTCCCCAAACAGGGGCCAAGTTCAGAGAGGAAGGTGGTTCATGTTCTATGACCGGTGGCAGCGGTCCAGCTATTCAACTCAGGTCAGTGGCAGAGGCCTGCTATTAGGCCTGTGGCAGGGGCCTCAACGGTTCATCCGGTCGGTGGCAGCGACCAATATTCACGGTCGGTGGCAGAGACCGTGCGCCAGGCCTATTCGCTAGCAAAGGAATAGGAGAGTTCAGTTGTGCCTGGGCCTACTCCTACCCACACCCCTGTTTGTTCATTGCTGAAAGTTCAACTGATTGTGTTCACTCTGCAAGAAAAGAAATAAAGGAGTGTTGGACTTTCGATTGGTGTGGGGCTCTATGTTATTGGCAGACACATCTCCACAGAACAACTAAGGCTTCGTATGCAGTGAACAGACCCGGAGGTAACTCAAGTAACTCTGCTCAACCCTCATACACATACGAGGGGAGAGCTTGGCGTAGTGTTCCTGCACTCTCCTCTCTCAGGTACCCCTAGACACAAGTCATTCACAATAGGCGAGAGGGAGAGTGAGGCTCCGCTACATAATAATAATACTTTGCCTGCCATAATAATAATTTACTTGCCATCGGTCCCTGGCGTTCCACCATCGTGGGCGGGGGGGGCAAGGATGACAGGAAGGGGGCCCGCTGCAGTACACGTGAAAGAATCCTGCTACGGTACCATAATAAATAGTCCCTGCAATGGGAGTAAAGGGCCCCTGGATCAGTGGGAAGGACCCCAGGCTCGGAGGGAAGGGCCTTGGCCAGGGTTCAGGGGGGCCCTTTATAGTTTCTTACACTGGGGTCCTGAAGGTTCTAGTTACACCTCTGTTCCAGGCCGATGGCTCATCAAATAGTAAAGGAAGGATGAAGATGACAGCCATGGCACTTGCATCCTGAAAAACCAAGTCAGCAATGGAAGCTCCCTTATTTCATTCCTGACTGTTTTATTTTTAAAGTTTTTATGTTCAGCATGTAAAATCCTGGTTGGATGAGATGTAGAATGCAAAGGCACAATCAGACTATTATCAATCTAATGCCGCGTACACACGGTCGGAATTTCCGACAACAAATGTTTGATGTGAGCTTGTTGTCGGAAAATCCGACCGTGTGTAGGATCCATCGGACATTTGCTGTCGAAATTTCCGACAACAAAAATTTGAGAGCTGGTTCTCAAATTTTACGACAACAAAACCTGTTGTCGGAAATTCCAAGCGTGTGTACACAATTCCGACGCACAAAATTCCACGCATGCTCGGAATTAAGCAGAAGAGCCGCACTGGCTATTGAACTTAATTTTTCTCGGCTTGTCGTACGTGTTGTACGTCACCGCGTTCTTGACGTTCGCAATTTCCGACAACATTTGTGTGACCGTGTGTATGCAAGAGTTTGAGCCAACATTCCGTCGGAAAAAAATCCACGGTTTTGTTGTCGGAATGTTAGATCGTGTGTACGTGGCATTAGAGTCAGCAGATCAATCGCCTGGTCTCTCTCTATTTTATACACAATCAGTATTGTTCTTCTATTTAGTACATGACTAATAGGGGATATACATGGAGAAATCTCCATTAATTAGAAAGAATGGCAGCTTCTAAAAGGGTTACATAGGACCTGCCCCTGATGGATATTTGTGGAGGTGACACAAGTAAGCAAATGTTTAGTGTGCAGTAATTGTGATCTCTTAATCACACTACAATTAATGATTCAGTCTTTTCAACAGAAGGGTTTTCCTGCTGCTGAGAGCTATGATGATATGTTATTTGTGACGCTAAACAGAGAAGTTTCCACTTTAATCCATAAGGAGCCATGTGAGACCCCTTCCAAGTACTAGAGTCTCACAATTTAATGTTCTTGAGAACATAAGCAAAGTGGAGGTGGAGAACTCTCTATTTTAGTACCTGAAAAGACCCGCTAATAGTACATATGTTACTAAAAGTTTATGTATCTTAATCTACTTTTTTCAGTTTATTTTCTGTAGCTTATAATCATAGTTCTGCATTGCTAGCACTGAAAAAAAGGAAAAGATAATGAATGAGCACAGATGAAGCAGCGAAGTTTACACCGATCAACCATAACTTTATGACTACTAATAGGTTAAAGGGTAACTCCACTTTCGTGGGGGGGGGGAAATAGCAAATAAAGAAAAAATAATATAGCGCATATAATTGCGACACTAATATTGTAATTGGATGTTATTAAAAATGACCTTTCCTTTTCAATCTGCAGCTCTGTAATTTTCTGAGAATGCATTGCAATATGGCTACCTGGGGTTGTTCTGTACACAGAGTGTGTACTGACCACTCCCCAGAAACATATTTTCCTGCTTGTGTGATTGGCTCACCAATTTTCCCAGAAATTTGCACTAAGGGTACTTTCACACTGGGGCGTCGTGGGCGTTGGCAGTAAAGTACCGCTAAAAAGGGCTTTGCCGGTGGTTCGGGGGCAGCTGACAGGACTTTTTTTTACGGTTCTGCCAGCGCACCGCTCCAGTGTGAAAGCCCTCAGGCTTTCACACTGGAGAGAAAGGAGCAGCTCTTTCAGGGCACGTTGCAGGCACTATTTTTAGCGCAATAGCGCCTGCAAAGCGCCTCAGTGTGAAAGCAGCCTAAGATACAAGTCAGGCATCCCCTGCAACAAAAATAAAATTTTTGGAGAGATACTTTCAATAGGAACCTGTCTAAAGGGATGCAGGCCCAGCAGATTTCCTCATTAGTGCCCTGCTGCTGCCACACCTGACAGTTCATTATAAAACCACTCCCATTAGACCTACTCAGAACAGAGGCACAGACAAACACAGAGGGATTTCTTCAGAACAACAAAAGGTAGGAATCTGCAACAAAGTTTGTTACACTCCTTGCAATGTACATAAATCACCCAGAGTTACACTGACTTTAAAGCGGAGTTCCACCCAAAATTGGAACTTCCGTTTTATCCACTCCTCGCCCCCTTACATGCCACATTTGGCATGTAATTTTTTTTGGGGGGGGGGAGTGGGGGCTTCAGTAGGAGTGGGACTTCCTGTCCCACTTACTTCTTCCACCCAGGGACCGCTTAGGTGATACATCATATCGCCTATTGGCAGCCCCTCCCTGTAGGTGATCACCTGGGACACATGACAGGTCCCAGGCGATCGCCTGTCCACTCAGAGAGCGCTGCGCCGATCGTGTATGCGCAGTGAGTGCCCGGCCGTGAAGCCGAAAGCTGTCATGGCTGGGTGCCCACAGTTATAATGGAGGCGCCGGCAGAGAAGAGGGAGAGAGAAGCGGAGCTCCGGGCGGCGTGGCGCTGGACAGTGGAACAGGTAAGTGTATGTTTATTAAGAGCCAGCAGCTACACTTTTTGTAGCTGCTGACTTTTAATAAACATAAAAAAAGGCTGGAACTCCCCTTTAAATGGCAAAGTGGTTAGCTCTTCCATCTAGCAGCACTAGGGTCATCAGTTCAAATCCCAACCACAGCACTACTCTGGTTTCCTCCCACACTCCAAAGACATGCTGATAGGTTAATTGGCTCCTGTCCAAATTGGTCCTAGTATGTATAAGGCCCCTTTCACACGGGACGGATCCGTGATGATCCGCCCCGTGAACCTCCGCTTGCTCAGCGGGGATCGCTCCGTTGATCCCCGCTGAGCCGGCGGATGACAGGGCAGTCCCCGCACACTGTGCAGGGACCGCCCTGTCAGATCTCCGCTCTCCCCTATGGGGGGATCGGATGAACACGGACCGTCTGTCCGTGTTCATCCGATCCGCTCTGCAGACGGATTGAAAAATAGGATTTTCCTCCGTCTGCAGAATCAGAGGATTGCGGACACCGGATGAGATCGGGTGTCAGCGGATGTTCATCCACTGACACCCGCTATCTCATAGGGACCAATGTATGTCCCTTTTTCATCCGTAAACGGATGGATGAAAAAGCGGACATACGGTCCGCATGTGTGAAAGGGGCCTAAATGTGAGTTAGGAGTCTTAGATTGTAAGCTCATTGAGGGCAGGGACTGATGTGAATGTACTAACTATATACTGTATATAAGCGCTGTGTAAATTGATGGTGCTATATAGGTACCTGTAATAAATAAATAACATTTTGTTACAGTGGCATCTAAAAATTGTTGGGATATATTAGGTAGCAAGTAAACATGTTGTCCATGAAGTTAAAGTGTTTATAGAAGAAAAAATGGGCATGGCAATTTGTTGTATATGGGGCTACATAGCCACAGACTGGTCAGGGTGCCCATGATGACCTGTGTCCACAGCCAAAAGCGCCTGCAGTGGGTACATGAGCATCAGAACTGTTCCACAGACCAATGAAAGAAGATGGCCTGGTCTGATGAATCGCGTTTTATTTTACATCATTCGAATAGCCTGGTGTTTGTATGCCATTTACCTAGGGAAGAGATGGTACCAGGATGCAGTATGGCAAGAAGGCAAGCCCGTGGAGGCAGGGTGATGCTCTGAGAAATGTTCTGCTGGGAAACTTTGACATACCTTACCTACCCACATCTCAATGACTCCTCTTGGTTCTCATCTCTCCCCTTTCTCTCTATACCATCCTCTTTCAATTAATCCTCTTTTTCTCTCTCGCTCTCTCCATCCCATTCTTTCTTGATGACCCCTGGGTTCTATCTATCCAATCCTTTCTCAATCACTCTTCTTTTCTCTCTAGACTACTCTCTCTCAATTAGGGATGAGCCGAACACCCCCCGGTTCGGATCGCATCAGAACCTGCGAACGGACCCAAAGTTCGCACGAATGTTAGAACCCTATTAAATACAATGGACGCAAACGTTCGAAATCAAAAGTGCTAATTATAACGGCTAATATGCAAGTTATTGTCCTAAAAAAGGGTTTGGGGACCCGGGTCCTGCCCCAGGGGACATGTATCAATGCAAAAAGAAGTTTTAAAAACGGCAGTTTTTTCGGGAGCAGTGATTTTAATGATGCATAAAGTGAAAAAAAAAAAAGTGAAATATTCCTTTAAATATCGTACCTGGGGGGTGTCTAAAGTATGCCTGTGAAGTGGCATGTGTTTCCCGTGTTTAGAACTGTCCCTCCACAAAATGACATTTCTAAAGGAAAAAAAGTCATTTAAAACTGCTTGCGGCTTTAAAGTAATGTCTGGTCCCGGCAATATGGATGAAAATCATTGAGAAAAATGGCATGGGTACCCCCCCCCCCCCCTCAGCCCACTACCAGCCCCTTTAGGTCTCGTATGGATATTAAGGGGAACCCCGCACCCAAATAAAAAAAAGACCCTATATACTCTGAACAGCAGTATACAGGCGGTGCAAACAAGACAGGGACTGTAGGTTTGTTCTTAAGTAGAATCTGTTTGTAATTTTGAACAGGTACATTTTTTAAGTGTAGCTCCAGCCAAAAAATATATTTTTAAGCTTTTTGGAAAACATAGGGAAGGGTTATCACCCCTGTCACATTTTTTTTGCTGTCTGTGCACCTGTTCAGAACATTTCACCTCACTTTCCGTCCCAATGACAAATGTTTTTTGAAAATTTTGGTTTGTTATTGAAACAAGGATTGGTGATAAATTATCAGTGGAGAGGAGACACCTTTTTCCCATATTAACTCTAATGCCGCGTACACACGGCCGTTTTTCTCATCGAAAAAAAACACATTTTTCCCATTCGACGAGAAAAACGATAGTCTGTGGGCTTTCTGTCGTTTTTTTCGATGAGAAAAACGGCATTAAAAACGACGAGAAAAATTAGAACATGTTCTATTTTTTCTCGTCGTTTTTTTCGACATGTTTTCCGCGGCAGTGTTTCCCATAGGGAAACACTGCCGCGGAGCCCACAGACGGTCGTTTTTCTCGTCAAGAGAAAAAATGACGTGAAAAACGACCGTGTGTGGGGAACAAGCTGTTCCCCCGTTTTAAATGACATTATTCACGGCGGTTTTTTAACCGCCGTGAATAATGATCGTGTGTACGCGGCATTACAGGAGGGAATTTCCCTTCCTAGGGGTAGATTTCCTCTCACTTCCTGTCTCCTTCCATTTGCAAGTAGGAGTCGTTTGTATGTTGGATGTTTGAAAGTAGGGGCCTGCCGTATATTCTCTGCAGAAATTTGTCCCTTAGGTGTTGCCACAACACTGTAAGCCCTCACAGTTACTCTTGGTGGGCGCTGGAACGCCCTGCTGTGAACTATTATATCAAGAATTGTAATTACATGACGTTGTTGAACAGTGGTAGGAAAAATTGGGCTTTTGGTGGTGGTGTTGCCACAACACTGTAAGCCCTCACAGTTACTCTTGGTGGGCGCAGGAATGGGCCCTGCTGTGAATTATTAGATCAAGAATTGTAATTACATTTAAATTAAATTAAATTGGGCCTTAGGCACTGGTGCTGGTGCCACAACACTGCAACCCCTCACAGATACAGTACTTGGAGCACAGCAATGAGCCCTGCTGCAAAGCATTGCATCAAAAATTGTAAATACACGCCCCTGTTAAACAGGGGCTGAAAAATTGGGCCTTAGCCACTGGTGGCGGTGCCCAGAACCAAAAATGTTCTTTCAAGCTATCAGCATGATTATTGAGGAGGAAGGGGATAGTCACTCAGCATAACAGGATAGTCACTCAGCATCAGCATAGGCAGTCTTGAAGGGATCTGACATTTCCAAAAAAATTATTCGGTTACATCAGCATCAGGTGCTTGGTAGCTGGTGGGTGATCCAAGGACAGTCGATCGAACGAGTCGGTGGACAGGCGCACCCGGTGATCGGTTACAAAGCCTCCAGCAGCACTGAATGTGCGTTCCGAAAGAACGCTGGATGCAGGACAGGCCAGTACCTCAATTGCATACTGTGCGAGCTCTGACCAGTGATCCATCCTCAAGACCCAGTAACCCAGAGGATTTTCGGTGGGAAAGGTGTCCAAGTCTGATCTTGCCCCTAGGTATTCCTGCACCATGTAAACCAGACGCTGGCGATGGTTGCTGGAAGCGATCATACCTTGGGGCTGCGGACTAAAAAATTGTCTGAACGCATCGGTCAGATGGCTACCTTCTCCACTGCTCCTTCTTTGACTGACCGGAGCCTCAGCAACACGTTGTCCAGGACCAGGAATTTGTAACCTCCCAGTCTCTGGGAACGCGTTGCACAGACTTTTCTGCCAGGCCTCCCAAAGATGCTTCATCCTCTGCTCCCTCTGCGATGGCAAGATAAGGTCCGCAACCTTACCCTTGTAACGTGGATCAAGGAGGGTTGCCAGCCAGTAATAATCCCTCTCCTTGATCGCACGAATACGAGGATCCTTGCGCAGGCTTTGCAGGATCAGGGAGGCCATGCAGCGTAGGTTGGCTGAGGCATTCGGTGCAGAGTCCTCTGGGTCACTGAGGACGACATGATCCGCAGCCACCTCCTCCCAGCCACGTACAAGTCCATGGGTGTCTTGGAACTGTAATTGATCCCTTGAAGACTGCTGCTGATGAATGGAGTGCTAGGCTCCACCTCCATGCTGACACAATAATCCTCCTCCTTCTCATCCTCCCCCTCCCCCTCTTCCTGTGTGATAGCCAGGCCAGCAGGAACACTGTCTGGATAAAGGGGGCCTGGAGAGGTAAGGAAGTCCTCCTTTTCCTGCCTCTGTTTTGCCTCAAGTGCCCTGTCCATTATTCCACACAGTGGGTGCTCCAACAGGTGGACAAGAGGGACAGTGTCACTGATGCATGCACTGTCACTACTCACCATCCCCGTGGCCTCCTCAAATGGTGCCAGGATAGTGCATGCATCCCTGATCATGGCACACTGGCGTGGGGGAAAAAAATCCAAGCTCCCCTGACACTGTCCTGGTGCCATATTGCAACAGATACTCATTGATGGCCCTCTGCTGCATGTGCAGCCGCTGCAGCATGGCCAACATAGCGTTCCACCTGGTGGGCATGTCACAGATTAGGTGGTTCTTGGGCAGGTTGTAATCCTTTTGTAGGTCAGCCAGCTGAGCACTGGCATTATATGCCGGCGGAAATGCCCACAGAGTTTCCTGGCCTGCTTCAGGACCTCCTGTAAGCCCGGGTACCTGCACAAGAACTTTTGCACCACCAAGTTAAGGACATGAGCCAAACAGGGCACATGGGTCAGTTGTCCCTGTCGGAGGGCGGAGAGGAGGTTGGTGCCATTGTCGGAAACCACCTTTCCTGGCTTAAGCTGGTGTGGCATCAACCACCTCTGAGCCTGCCCCTGCAGAGCTGACAGAATCTCTGCCCCAGTGTGGCTCCTGTCCCCCAAGCACACCAGCTCAAGCATCGCATGGCATCTTTTCGCCTGCGTACATGCGTAGCACCTTGAACGCCTACGGAGCACCGCTGGTTCCGAGGACAAAGCACAGGTAGAGGCTATGGAGGAAGAAGAAGAGGAGGGGGTGGAGGAGAGAGGTGTGTCAGAATCCCCAGTAGTAACATTTTGGAGGCGTGGTGGCGGAACAACCTCCAACACTACTGCACCTTGTCCTGCATCCTTCCCAGCTGCCAGCAGAGTCACCCAATGCGCCGTGAAAGATAGGTAACGTCCCGGTCCATGCCTGCTGGACCATGAGTCAGCGGTAATATGCACCTTACTGCTGACCGCCCTGTCCAGCGAGGCCAAGACATTGCCTTCCACATGCCGGTAGAGAGCCGGAATCGCCTACCGTGAGAAAAAGTGGCGTTTGGGAACCTGCCACTGAGGAACCGCACATTCAAAAACTCACGGAAGGGGGCCGAGTCTACCAACTGAAAAGGAAGCAGTTTAAGTGCTAGCAATTTAGCCAAGCTAGCATTCAACCGCTGGGCATGTGGATGGCTGGGAGCGAACTTCTTTCGGCGGTGCAGCAGCTGGGTCAGGGAAATTTGCCTGGTACAATCGGACGTCGGTGTACCGATAGCAGATTGTCCGCAAGTACTTGGCTGTGACACACCGAATTCTACACCTTCATTCCTCTCAGTGCAGGTTTCAGAGAGGACTGAAGGTATAGTGGGGTTGGAGATCCCAGCTGATAAGGAGCAAAGAGAGGTCTGCTTTGTTCTTTGGTGTGGGTCTTTTAGGTACGCTTGCCAACGGACTGCATGGCAGGTCGACATATGTCTGGTCAAGCACGTGGTACCCAAGAGGCTGATGTTTTGGCCACGCAAGATACGCTTTAGACATATGTTGCAAATGGCAACAGTGTGATCTGCTGCACACGTCTGAAAAAAGGTCCACACCAAAGAACTTTTGGAATAACGCACAGAGACAGCAGCGCCCTGCACATGCGGAGCTCTGCGGTGTGATGCGGTCGGTGTGCTGCCTTTAAGCTGGCCCCTGGAGGGCATCCTGCCTCGTTGGAGATGTGCCTCCTCCTCCTCTCTCCTATCAGGCACCCACGTGGAGTCAGTGACCTCATCATCCCCTCCCTCCTCATCACTGGAGCCAATCTGGCAGTATGCTGCAGCTGGGGGAACATGACTGCCAGATAGCTGTCCTTGTTGGGCACCCCCTCTCTCTGAGCTCACGTTACTGCCTTCCTCCAGCTGGGTTCCATCATCGGGGCCTTCAAAACGATGGGCATCCACCTGGAGCACGTACCCAACACTGTGGTCAAACAGTTCGGGGAAGTCCTCAGGAGGACATGGTGGGGCTAGGGAAGGAGTGACTGATGCCATTGAGCCGAGGGAAGGGGCCGATTTGGCAGCTGCTTTGCCAGACAAAGTACCCTGAGCCTGGGTGAGAGAGGACGAGGAGGAGGAGGACAGCTTGGTCATCCACTCTACCAAGTCTTGGGCATGTTGCGGCTCAACATGGCCAGCTGCTGAAAAGAAGGACAAGTGTGTCCCATGGCCACGTGCTGATGAGGATGCACCGTGTCCACGACCAGCAGCACTGTTGCCTCTAGACACAGAGCCTGCTTGCCCTCTTTTATTGCCTCGTGACTGTCTGCCTCTCCTTGTTTGCCTTCCAGACATACTAATGGCCTGCAGTGAGATGTAGCTGCACAAAGGTGGGATGTGTATATATATATATATATATATATATATATGTGTGTATATGTAGCACTACCCTCTCCTCAAGGGGAAGAAGAGACACCCATGCCACAAGCCGTGTCCTCTAGTTTAGAGGTCAGGCGGTGTATATGTATTTGGGTCCCGCAGCGAGTTACCTCCTTACACTGGTTCCCATCTCCAGAATGTAGAGACGAGTCTGTACTTTTCCCTCTTTAAGAAAGTCAATGTCCAAACCACTTAAACGTTGAGTTTATTTTTTTATCTTTGCTTGATAGGTAAGAGAGAGTAGATGAGAGAGGTAATAGTTGAACTAGAGCAGATTCAGGCACAGAACTCCCAGATTTATCACCACTCGGTTCCGAGTGGGTATAGCTCACCCGGATAGTCCCTCAATGGTCCTAGCAGCCGATGTGGAGCTCGAACAATCAATTTAATTCCTCCAAGGACAAGTTCAGTATGTCCCCAAAGAGCAGCAGCACTCCGCAGGGTCAGTTCTGCGGAGCATAGGATCCTTCCCTCCGACAGGTCACCAGGCCTTTCCCGAGACGGCAATCTAACTATCACTCATCTCCTGTTATGGGACCGATCCTCCCCTGGCTTCCTCTTGGTCAGAGCGGATACCCTCACCCGGGCATCCTAGGACTCCAAAGTTCTGCCTGTAGACCCAGTTGAAGGTACTGGGCCTACCTGGAACGTTGCAGTCTCGGGCCGAAGGTGCCCAAGACTCCTCAGTCGGTGTACGTACCCCCCCTAGGGGGCACACTCCTCTGGGTACTTGTCCCCGGGTCTCTCCATGAATAATGGCGTCTGCCTCTTTTATATCCTCTCCCGGCATGCACAGCAGGAAGAACCAGCCCACTGCATGGTAGCCTAGAGAGGACACCAATCGCCGCCACGCCGTCTGTGGTTCAACCCTAGACCTGGGTGACAGCACCACCCACAGGCCAAAGGGGAACTGCACATAGGCACATAGCAACAAAGCAGAGTACAGCACAATTAGAAGACCCAAGCCATACTAGTGCTCGGGTCATCCCCCTAAATTTGGGCATAGAGACCCACTAAATTTGGAGTACCCGCTACATATATATATATATATATATACACATTTGTCTGTACTGATAATGCAGCTATCAGAAGCAACTGCCTGCTGTGGTATTAGTATGGGAAAAGCAGCAGCAGTTAGTTTTAGGTGAAAACTGTGCAGAGAGGGACACAGTACACTGAAAATACTTGCAGCTCTCTGCCTGTGGTTTAATTATGAGAACACCACTATTAGTCACTCACTAACTGTATTCAGGTAAGCTTTAGGTGAACACTATGGAAAGCACACAGTACACTAAGTGAAACACTGACTGTCTGCAGCTAGCACAATCACCTGCCTGCCTGTCACAGTATAGAGAAAACCAGGAATGGATCTAGCTAAACTGAATACAGTGTATAAATATATATACAACACCTAGGATGCATATATATCCTCTACACACTGTAACTGCAGCTAACTGACTCGCCTGCCTGCTCTATCTAACTCAATATAAATGACACTGTCTGTCTCTGTAAACTCTCTCGTTTCACAACTCCAACACACTACACAAGGCCGCCGAGCCGGCGGCCTTATATAGTGTAGGGCGTGTACTAAACCCCCTAAGCCATAATTGGCCAAAGCCACCCTGACTTTGGCCAATTACGGCTCTCCGTTTTTTCTGCGCTGTGATTGGCCAAAGCATGCGCGTCATAGTGCATGCTTGGCCAATCATCAGCCAGCAATGCACTGCCGCAGTGAATTATGGGCCGTGACGCGCCACTCGAATTTGGCGCGAACGGGCCATAATGTTCAATCTTCATCGAACGATCGAACAGCCGATGTTCGAGTCGAACATGGGTTTGACTCGAACACGAAGCTCATCCCTACTCTCAATGCCCCCACTCTTCTCTCTATCCCATCCTTCCTCAATCACTCTTCTTTTCTCTCTAGACAACTCTGTTAATGACTCCTCTTATCTTTCTATCCCACCCTCTCTCTCAATGACTCCTCACTTCATTCTATCCAATCTCCTTTAATGGCTCCTCTCTTCTCTCTATCCCAGCCTCTTTCAATTACTCCTCTCTTAATTCTACCCCATCCTCTCTCAATGACTACTCTCTTCTCTTTTATCCCACTCTCTCTTAATTACTCCTCCCTTCTCTCATCCTCTGTTGACATTCTCTTCTCTATCTCACTTACTTCTATCAGCTCGCATCCAATCCCATTCCCCCGCAAAATGCTCCCTTCTCTCCACTTTATTTCCCAGTCTCTTTCTCTATCTCACTCTCTTCTACCAAATCACATCCAATCCCATTCTCTCTTAATGACTCCTCTCTTGTCTCCCTCATCTCTCTTTCCCATTCTCTCTACCTCGCTCTCCCTTTTCTCTCCCACGCCCCATCCCATTCTCTCCCTCTATAATGCCTATTATCTTTCCATGCTCTGGTTCTTTTCCATAACTTCTCAATATTTGCCTCTTTTCTCTCTCTTCCCTCCACAACCTCCTTTTTTTTTTTTTTTTCCCCTTTTTTTCATTCTTTTTTTGCCCAACATCTGTCTATATAATTTATCCTTTTCACTCTTTACATTCAATGTCTATCTCTGTCTCTCCTTCCTCAGGTTCGAGTCCCAATAGCACTTGGGTCCCCAGTTTGAGTCCTGGTCAGGTCACCATCTCTATGAAGTTTGCATGTTCTCGCTGTGCTTGGGTGGGTTTGTTCAGGGTACTTGGTTTTTTTATGCTGCGTACACATGACCGTTTTTAATGTCATTGAAAAAAAATGAAGTTTTTCTCGACGTGATTCTTCTCAAGCCTGCCTTGCCTACACACGATCATGAAAAAAAATGCTTGAGCAAAGCGTGGTGACGTACGAAATGTACGACGGCACTATAAAGGGGAAGTTCCGTTCGGATGGCGCCACCCTTTGGGCTGCTTTTGCTGATCCTTGTGTTAGTAAAGTTTGGTGAGAGACGATTTGCGCTTTTCAGCCGTTACAGCGTGACGAATGTGCTATCTCCATTACGAACGCTAGTTTTACCAGAACGAGTGCTCCCGTCTCATCACTTGCTTTTGAGCATGCGCGTTTTTTTCACGTCGTTAAAGCCTACACACGCCCATTTTTCATGACGAGAAAAACGACGACGTGAAAAACGACGAGAAAAATTAGAGCATGTGTTTTTTTTTTTTTTTAACAAATTTTTATTGGGAAATAAAAACAATTGTACAAAGAAAATGTCAGTCAGTTTCAAAACATTAGTTCACATAGACAAAGATATAGCGAGTTGCATAGTTCAAGGAGGACAAAATACGAAAGATAAAATTTGACATTAGAAAACTGAACAGCACGGGGTTGTAGAGAGCATTGAAAAAGACTGAGGCCTCGTACACACGGCCGAGATTCTCGTCGAAAAAAACATGTCGTTTTTTTCGACGAGATTCTTGGACAAGAAAATTGTCCCGGCCGAGTGTACACACGCTCGATTCAAAGAACCCGCGGTTCTTTGAATGGAGCGTACGTGGTGACGTCATCGACTACGACGAGCATGCGCTCGTCACATTCGATGCCGTCGCCGCCATCTTGGTATACCCTACGTATGCCTAGGAAGCTACCGCGCATGCGTCAAATTCATTTCGAACATGCGCGGGCTTCCGGGAGGACAGGTAAGTGTACACACACTCACTTTTCTCGTCGAGAAACATGCCGACGAGAATCTCGACGAGAAAATAGAGAGCAGGATCTCTATTTTCTCGTCGAGATACTTGTCGCTTTTCTTGACGAGAAACCATACACACGAACGAGTTTCTCGGCAAAAAATCTCTGCCAGCAAGTTTCTTGCTGGTTTTTGCCGAGAAACTCGTTCGTGTGTACGAGGCTTCAGTCTCACCTAGTGAGGATGCAGAAAGTCATCCTAGATAAATATCAGTACCAATATACATCGAGAAGGTAGAAACTAGATGAATCTGTCTACGCGCCCCTGTAATTAATTAAAATCGGGAATAAGGGGGGAGGGAACATAACAGAAAATAATAAGTGAAGAGGAGGGGGGGGGGGAAGGGGTGAGGGTCCAGAGGTAAAGGTGGGCTATGCGTTCCAAAACATGCAGGATCCCGAGAACGAAAACAGCCATGGTGGGGCCAATAGGAAAGTAATGACTAGGTATTGCCTACAGCCCTTTTGAGATTGGGTCTCCAAATTTTTAATGGCCATTTTTCACGTCGTGAAAAATGCTCTGGAGCCCACACACGTTTTTAATGACCAAATAAAAAAATTGAATTTTTCTCGTCATGAAAATTGGTCGTGTGTATGCGGCATAACATACTCAAAAGTCATGCTGCTAGGTTAATTGGCTCCTGTCTTAAAATGTCTCTAGTATGAGTGCACCCAAGATGGGCACAAGATCTGACCCAACAACAGATAAAGCACTTTGAGTCCTCAGAAGGAAAGGTGCTATAGAAATATAAATTAATAAAAAAATAATTCTCTTGATGAAACCACAGCTGTCGAAAAAATGGGGTAGTCTCCAAAGCTTTCAATACAATGTATTCAATTAGCCAATAAAAGCTATCACTTACGTAATTTATTTTCTCTTCCTTTTCGCTGTTCTATCATATCTCTCACTGTCTCACCCTATCTCTCATCTTCCTCTTTTTCTCTCTCCCTCCCTCTCTCTCATTGACATATAAGCTAGTTTCTCTATCTCTGTATATTCACTCCTTCCTCTATAGTTCAGACATTTATTGGAGTCTGGGGATTGGTGATTTATATGCCCAGGAGACAGGGAGGAGATTTTATTCCCATTCTGCTGTGTCTTGTAAAGATATGTGTTTTTAATCTGTTTGCTTTCAGAGAGATAAGGCTGTTTTTTGTTGTTGTGTCATCTCGGTGAGGTCACAATTCTATGCTGTTGCTTAGCAACTCTTGTATTTTATTGTCACTGAGCTTTTTTATCCCGTGAGACTGATCATTTCTGATGTACATATTATAGAGCACTTTTTATGAGTTTAATTAGGCTATTAACTGAGATTGATACCCGCTGAGAACAAATGTATTTTTACAAAAAGTGTAAATGTCATGGAAATGTGTATTTAATCGCTTTTCTTAATTATCTTTTAATACTGTAATCAGACGTTCGCAGTATGTACCTAGTAAAAGATGAACATTTTAGTAGATTCTGAAGTAGATAATTAATTGGAGCGATTACCCCCAAAGGTGCTGCTGATGTTTTGGCCCCCTGACTCTGGATGTCTGCGACCTTCCTGGCAAAGCCACACCCTCTGACACACCAAGGCTGTAGGGTAAGTACGGTATTTATTTGTGCAGAACAGAGTAAAACAATGACCAAAAGATGGAAAAGTAGTAATAAACACTTAAACAAGTGTAGCAAGGTCCCGGGGCCCAAGAGACCTAATGGTGACCTCAAGGGTTAGGGAGAGCTGACATACTGCCTTGAAGATTGCGTTACCAGGCATGGTGGGTGTCATGCAAGAAGACTGATAGGCGCCTCTCACTTTTTGAATGCAAATAAGAGATTTATTGTCTCTTAACGGAACTGGGGGAGAGGGGGTTAGGGCCAGGACACCCTTGAGTAGATGCAATTAAAATTGGCAGACTTTGAGACTTTTATATGTAGCGCCTTCACCTCTCCCCCTACCTGCCCTTTTTGTATGTGTTTTCGGCTCCTCGCAGGGAGGGGAGAGGCACACCGCACCACAAGCCCGTACCCTCCTGAGTAAGGAGGTTGAGCGGTGTTACTTTTCGGGCCTGCCTGCGGCTGGAGTTGAATCCTCCCGAGGACGATTCTCACCTCTACCTTAGATAGATGCAAGTCCTTATGTTTCCCCAGGAATATAGCTGTCCACACCAACTGAAAGTCCAACGTCTATATTTATTTCACACGGATAATAAATATGCCTCTTTGAAAGCAGACAGGTTGGGACAAGACACAGGACAGCTTAGGTGGGAGGAGGTCCAGACACAAACTTGAATCATGTTCTCTTACTGTTTAGATTTCACAAACAGTTATGGCGCACGATCTCCGCCACAGACCGTGAGGTTGGTCCCTGCCACAGACCAGGTGAATAGAAAGTCACTGCCACTGACTTGGAGAATAGGTCACTGCCACTGACCTGGTGAATAGGGCACGGCCTTATTAGGCCACTGCCACTGACCTTTTAAAGAACTTCCTTCTAGAGAGTACTTGGCCCGTGTAGAGGAAAAGACATCCCTCCGGAGAGTTACCAGAGGTCCTCACCGTCACCACGACTCTGCGCTGGGCCTTCGGTACAGGCAACCTCCCTGGCCTCCTCATCCCAGATCCGGGTCCCCTCGCAAGGCGGCACCCTGGGAGTCCTCGATCCCCGGCGAAACCCAGCCGAAGGTGCTGGGCCCCAGGCCTCCAAATTAGTACCTCACCCCAGACTGAAGGTGTCTGGGATGGAACAGGAACTCGGCCTTCGGGCCTAGGGCACCCGGAGATGACCCACACACACAGGCCGAAGGTGCCTGGGCGTGGACGAACACCACCCACACACCCAGGCCGAAAGGTGCCTGGGCATGGACGAACCCCCATGGAAGATGGCCGCCCCTTTTTATACCCTCTCCCGACAGGCACAGCAGGTTTCCCGCCCCGCCGTACTGCTGCCGAAAGGGGACAAGAAAAGGCGCAACCCTGTATTGCGGTTCAACCCGGACCCAGGGCGACAGCGCCACCTGTAGGTCCCAGGGAACTACACACCAATACCAACTCCCATGGCACAGAAATGGTCCCTTAACCCTAACAATAGTGTGTCTGAGCCCAACTACCACTCAGACACTCCCCTAAATTGTACACCCCGCTACATATAGGTAGACAGTTATACACTGGAAGGCCTCCGGCCGGATAACACTTCTGTATAGGTGGGACCGCTGTCTCCTATGGCAACTAGTTTTGCAACAGTCGATAACAGTAGTTGTACATAACTCTTGGTAACACAGAACAGTCCTTTAATTTATCTCACAGTATCCCACTGTAGAGCTTCACTCACTGAGCTCCCAGTCTCTCACTGGACTTCCAGATCCCAGTCGTCACCGGATCTCCTGAGCTCTTCCACTGCTATCCCGCTGTATACTTCTTAAGCATCACACCTGCTATCCTGCTGGGTCCCTGGCTTGGCACTGGCTAATGCTTTCCCACTTCTTCACTGTCCCCGGCTGGTGAGAAGAATGCTCAGGTACTTGCTTCAGCTTACTCACAGTAGTCTCCAGTAACAAGGTGGATGGTCCCTTAGTGGTGACAGCTTCCCATCTACCTCTGACCACACTGGTTCCCTGTTCGACTGAACCTCCTCAACTCGGTTGGACTCCAATCTTGCAGTCCCAACCCTACGCTGCTTCTCCTGGATAGGCCTCAGGCAGCCTAGCAGCCAGGTGTCCCCGGGATAGGCCTCAGGCTTCCGTCCACCCAGACAGCCATCCTGGTGGCACAGAACCCCAATCACCTGACTTCACCCAAATAAATAGTCTCTCCCAGCAGGCCATGGGGCTTAAAGAAACCCTTGCCCATTGGCTGAGACACCCCATCCATCCATAATCTGTCCTTGCTTTGCCCTTGTCTATCTAATGTCACTAGCTACAATGCCACCTAGTGACAGAAGAGAAAAGTGCAGCAATTCCAGAATTAGGGGGAAATCTGTGGCTCTCCTAATAGTTAGCCAGGACAATTACTACCTGGCAAGCTAAATTGGTTAGCAACCCTACCTAAACACCAGGGTGCTACACAAGTATATAGAAACAGTTACAAAGTAATGCGTGACTTGTAGCAATAGCAAGCGGACCAAAGACTTTACCCCTAATTCTTATATGCAAGGGGTCCTGACTAAAATAGTAGTCCAACAGTCTCTGGCAAACCCTCTCCCAATGGCCAGTGCTTTGGGGCCCAAATCTGGTGTTGGGACGCTCAAATGTGAGTCCCACAATTGTGTAGGCACCTAAATGGTGCCCTTAGCAGCATATTGTTCTTTTCAATAGTCTGCAGGGTATGACCAGTGGCCTCTCACCAGCACATAGGGACTCCGCGATACCAGTTGCTGTGTCATCCTCCTCACTACCAGGTGGTAACACCAGACTTCCTAGTTAGGTTGCCACATGGCAAAAATCAGATAGGACTGAACAGAAAACACACTAAAAGATTAAATCACTTGTCTGAAGTCAAAATAGTAGGCTAGAGCTACACAAGAGATTTTTAGTAGCTGGATCCTGCTGCTAAAAATCACTGGTGACCAATCACTAGGAGCACTAGGATCTCTAAGCAGATGTAAATCTGGCCAGACACCAGTTTAAATTTGTTCAAATCTGAATTTCTCTTGGTTAGTGGGGTCAAATCTAAGTTCATTTTCAAACGTAGTGACAAAAAAGTCGAAGGAGCAGGGTGGCAAATTTTTCTGGAACAAACACAATTCTAACTGTGGTTTTCTTTTGAGGAAAAACTTACATACAGTATTGTAATGAAAACTGTTTAATACGTCTGTGATTCCATTCAAATAGCAGGGCTGGATAAAATTATAAGGGCTTTTAAATGAAGGCAAAAATTATTATGTTAAAAAATAATATTCTGACAGACTATTTTTCTATGAACATTCAAAGAAAATCTAACCGTGCATGGCCAGCCTAAAGAGGAGCTTTAGTCTGGGGAATTTTTTTTTTAATAAAAATCAGCAGCTACAAATACTGTAGCTGCTGACTATTAATATAAGGACACTTACCTGTCCAGGGATCCCACGATGTCGGCACTTCAAGCCAAATCGTCCATCAGCTTCGGGTGCAGGTGCCAGCATTGTAAGTAAGGGAAACCGGCAGTGAAGCCTTCAGGGACCTGGTTATGTCCCAGAAGGCAGTAGAGGAATGAGGAGGGGCCAGGAAATTTCATATACCATCGATCCGCGATCTTACCCAGAAGTGGGAGCGGGAACCTGTCAAAACCAGGCACCCGCTTTTCCCCAGAAATTGCCAAATGTGGCAGTGGAGGGTGCGAACAAGCAGAGCTTCCCCTTCTGGGTGGAGCTCTGCTTTAAGCTCCACAAATGGTCGGTCTAACTTTGCATATCATTAAAGCAGGGACCGACCAAATTTGGATCCATGTATGGGCAGGCTGGTTGTACAGATCTGTTCAACTTCTGTACAACCACCCTGTCATTTTTTTTTTTCTGAACGATCAGTGCCGCTGGTGGGGAAGGATGCCTGCCGTGAGAACACAATAGCCCAGCAGGAGGGATTTCCTGATCTACCTTGAATGTGCAGGAGCAGGCTGGAAAATGTATTTAGATATACAAATTTTATTAGTATATGTGTTTTTTTTTGTTCTGCAAAGTTAATTTATTCCAAAATCAAATGTTAAAAGCAAAAAAATTCTTTCAAACAACATTTTAATGTTCTGAGAATTTTCATACAAACTGTCCAAAGACTTCTCCTAAGAATTTTTATTTGAAATTCTATCCATCTACGGTCAACTTTTGTTTCCTTAAAGGAACACTAAAGATAATTTTTTTTTTTTTAAATAACAAACATGTTATACTTACCTCCACTGTGCAGCTCGTTTTGCACAGAGTGGCCCCGAACCTGGTCTTCTGGGGTCCCTCAGCGGCTGTCTCGGCTCCTCCCCACAAGAACTCATCACCTTTATGCGAGCAAGCTCGCATGGTGGTGAGTGATTGCGGGCACGCTCCAGTGATACAGCCGGCGGCCATAGCCGCTCACTGTATCACTTTGCCACGCCCCCCGGCGCGCCGCATCATTGGATGTGATTGACAGCAGCGCAAGCCAATGGCTGCGCTGCTTTCAATCAACCAATGAATGAGCCGAGAAGCCGGCTGAGATGCCAGCACGTTCACGGCGCGGGACATTCGAGGGGTCAGGTAAGTAAACGGGGGGGGGGGGGGGGGCTCGGGGGGCTGCTAATCCAGAGATGTTTTTTCACCTTAATGCATAGAATGCATTAAGGTGAAAAAACTTTTGCCTTTACAACCCCTTTAAGCCAATTTCAGATCACAGATTGCAGAAAAGAAGCTTGCTTGATTCCCCATCAACACAGTCAGTGTTGATGGGGGTATTACTTCCGCTGAGCTCTTGTAATCTCCCGGCAGGGCTAGGGCACAGGAAGCCACCCAGGCCTGGAGCACACATAGTGATTATTGCTAGTGGCCATAGCCGCTGGCAATAATTGCATGAAAAATCGGAAATGCTGGTTAATTATTCGATCGACTTGGGTGCATTCAGACTGCCCATACATGGTTCGAATCTCCGCTGAACTGCCCAAGATTCAAACCGTCTATGGCCAGCTTTAGGCACTTGCTCATAAGCCCGCTGAGCCCATTCACCGCAATGGCTAGTGTATTTCCTCCGCCCAGGTGCAGCGTACGGCCTGTCATTGTCATGAATGGCTGTGCGCTGCTGTTCTCATGTATACAGCGGTGATATCGTAAACACGAGTAGTGTGTATAGGCATATACAAAAAAAAATTCTAGTCCTGGAAATCAGTGAACGGAAATACATATCCCACAGTATCCATGAATGGCATAGCAGTACCGCTTTTAATGCTGCTGTTAAATCTGCATTTGAATGCACAACTGAAATTGGTTTGTGACATTTTCCCAAATAATGGGGAAATGTTAATATATCCACATACTACTTCACAGTGTGAGGCTGGCTTGGCCTGGATTTTTTCCCTGTTATACACGGTAATTATGTGTCAATCTCATCACCAACGTTACCAGTTAAGTAGCAATTAGAGCACAATGTTATCGAGGTCAGCGATGGTATGGCTTAGCAAGGGATAGAAGGAAAAAAATAAATTGTGGGTTGGGAAGGTATAAGTGAATGCTATTAGTGTGGTTATTTTCATTGGAGACAGGAGGAGGGACAGGTAGCATGGAGTCCGCAGAACTGCAGATTTTGAAATACGTTGTCAACTGTCCCTTAGACCTTGTACACAGGATTACCAAGTACTGAAGTTTGGTAAAAAAAAATGTTAATGTCATCTAAACAGTGATGGACGTGCTGGCATTTCTGTGTGTGATAATGAGTACTTCTGAATATTTGAAGTGCCCATTACCAACCACCCATTTAACCTCTGCACAGGCTGATCATCACAGGCAACACTTGAATCGTCCCAATCACTTCTTAGCAAGGTGCTTATGGCAATGCTAAAACACCATCTCTGCTGAAATTTTACATGTCCATAAAACATTTTGAATTGTCCTCATTGTATATGTAACACTGTGCATTGTTACTGTGAATGCAGATTTATATTTAACCACAAGATGGCAGTGTTTAGCATTACTGTTCATCTCAGCCTTAATACAGGTGTTCAGAGACTGCTGGGAGTTGTATGCTGAAAGCAGAGCTTTCTTTACAGTCAAGCTGCAGCTAAACTACAGAGTTCATGAGTAATCACCAAGGGACTAGTCACTAGAGCGTGTAAAAGTAAAAGCCCGGGAAGACAGAGGAGAGTTGGAAAGAGACTTTGCTTGTGAAAGGAGCGTGTGTGAGAGCTGTGTCGTGCCGCATGGGCCTGGACCAGACTGGATTAGGACAGGAAGTGCAGAGCTGCTGGGGAAGCCGAAGAGATCGCTGTTAAGCTGAGCATCCAATTGAAGAGGTTGGTCTGTGCAGACCTGTCCCCCGCAGGAGTGCAAGAGTCACCGCTCTCACAGCCGCATGTCCAAAAAAAAAAAGGGGCCCCCCCCCCACTCGCCGGATGCTTATTTCCTCACTAATAGCTACATAAGGATTGGTTGAGAGGGTCTCTGACCCACATATTGTCATATTCAGTTACAATCAGTTGCTGACATTCATGTTCTTTAAAGTGATATTAAAGTAAAAAAAATTTGTTTCAAAAGATAATTTTTTTTTTTATTGTATAATGGTTTTGCACAGAGCAGCCCAGATCCCCCTCTTCGGTACTCCTGGTCCCTCCCTCCTGTTGAGTGCTGCCACAGCAAGCAGCTTGCTATGGGGGCATTTGAGCCAAGCTGCAGCTCTGTGTGTCCATTCAGACACAGAGGTGGAGCCTGGCCCTGCCCCTCTCTCTCTCTGGCTCACTGACTTTGATTGACAGCAGTGGGAGCCAATGGCGCTTAGCTGCTGTCTCAGCCAATGAGAAGGGAGAGTCCTGGACAACCGAGTCTCTCGTGCAACATCGCTGGATCGGAGGGAGCTCAGGTAAGTATTAGGGGGGGCTAATGGGGGGCTGCTGCACACAGAAGGCTTTTTATCTTAAAGCGGAGTTCCACCCAAAAGTGGAACTTATGCTTTAAGGTCTCCTCTCCCCCTCCTATGCCACATTTGGCATATCATTTTTTGAGGAGGGGAGTGGGTACCTAGTTTTGACAGGTACCCAGCTCCCACATCCAATAGGGCCGCCAAGGCGACTTCTCCTCTCCCCCTCCCTCCCTGCAATCATCTATGATACATCACAGGTCCCAGAAGATTGCCCAGCCATTCAGGACTTGCCGCAAGCTGTCACAGACGGGTGCCCACACTTGCAATGCCGGCAACTTGGAGAGGAGGGGGAGAGAAGCGAGGCTTCGGGCAGCCGCATCGCTGGACTGTAGGAAAGGTGAGTGTGTGTTTATTAAAAATCAGCAGCTACACTTTTTGTAGCTGCTGACTTTTAATAAACAGAAAAATTAGTGGAACTCCGCTTTAATGCATAGAATGCATTTAGATAAGAAAAACCTTCTGCCTTTACAACCACTTTAAGTTCAAAGACATCTTCAGCATAGGCCTTTATGAATGACACATGTTCTAGTGCCTTTAATTGATGCAGACTGCCATATTTCATCTGCCATCATGATCCCTGCCTGCAGGCTACTGTACTGATTTAACCCCTCTGCTCCCTGCGAGGCAGAACCTTGTCTCTGTAGCTGCATCCATTTACGTTCAAGCCATGTAAGGAGGGAGTTTTGACTCTTAAAGCTGAGATTCCGCGACCAATCTTTTTTTTTTTTTGTGTGCATTCGATGGGGTATTAGATCAGAACATAGTACTCACTTGTTAGGTGTCTAAAACCATCCCCCGTCCGTTTTTGTTTAACATATAAACTTTTAAAAACCGATGTAGGCATTTCCCATTTTGCTTGTGGGCATTGTGAAGCCCACAAGCACTTACTTCCTGGAAGCGGTGAATGCTCGTCTCCCGGCATTCACCGCTCTGTGCAGTGTTTACGGCGACCTGCGCTGTAAACATCCTGGTTACCATGACAACAGGCGGCTCTGCTCCCAGGAGACATTGCGGAAAGCTCCCAGTGAACACTGCAGCGCCGGGGATAGAGTGGAGACGCCTACTCCCGCAGGAGGAAAGACCGGAAGTCCAACTTTAAAAAGGCTATTTCACGGTATTTAAATGAGCTAAAAAAATAAACTTTTGGCATATGTATATGTATGTGGTGCGGTGCTTACGATAACTTAGTGTTGTTATTTAGGGTGAACGTCTGCTTTAAAGGGGTGTTCCGGGCAACCCCGGCAAAAACAAAAATTAAAAGCCAGCAGCTACACATACTGCAGCTGCTGGCTTTTCATAAATGGAGACTTACCTGTCCTGGTGTCCCTCGATGTCGGCACCGCAGCTGATGTTTCCCATCAGCTGTCGGGTGCCGCTGTCGCCATTGCGGGTAAGGGAACCTGGCAGTGTAGCCTTTCGGCTTCACGCCGGGAACCCTATTGCGTATGCGCGAGGCTCCGCTCCTCTCTCCTATTATCCCGGCGGCCAGGGGAGGAGGAGGAGGAAGCATCGCTGTGATGTCATGGCCGCGGCCGGACTCCCGGAAGTGGGAAAGGATACCTGTTGACAGTAGGCTGCGATCAAGGGGTTAAATGTGTGTCCTAGGGAGTGATTCTAACTGGGGGTGTGGGACTGCCTGAGTGAGGAGACCGATTGTTGTTCATACTTAGCATGAACAACAGATCGCTCTCCCCACCCCTGAGAGCACAGAGATCTGTGTGTTTACATTGACAGATCTTCGTTTTGTCTCTCTGTGGAGCAATCACGGGTGCCCAGCGGTTATCAAAACCGCCGGACACATGCATCGGCTCCAGCATCACGCCGCATGCACGTGCGCGCACCTCCGGTGGTGCGCACGCACTCTCTAGAGGTCAAAAGGCGAACCAACGTAAGGTAACATTGTTTCGCCCAGGGGAGCAAACCTGCCGCAGTACAACTGTGGCGGCTGTTTGGGAAAGGGGTTAAGGAGAACTGTGCTAACCAATTTGCCTCTTAAAAGGAATTGTCCATTATCTTGACATCTTAAAGGGACTGCACCTTTCACTGCACCCCAATATAAGGGCCCCAACTAAGCAGACGAATTACCCTTCCAGATTGTTTGTGCTCAGGGAATATCTTTCTTGAAAGTACTGCAATAGCTGAAGTAAAATTGCGTTGGATTCAACTTCTGTGTCTTATTGAACAGTTACGCTGCCTGAGGCCGCGTACACACGACCGGTTTTCTCTGCAAAAAACGTCAAGAAAACTGCCGGGAGAGCTTTCTTGCCGAGAAAACCGGCTGTGTGTACGCGGGTTTCAGTTTTCTCGTCAAGAAAACTGCCCAGATTCCCCGACGAGAAAAAAGACGACCTGCGGTCTTTTTTCTCGTCGGGAATCTCGTCGGCCTGTTTCTTGACGAGAAACCCGAGCGTGTGTACACTTACCTGTCGCCGTGGAAACCCGCGCATGCTCGAAATGACTTGGACGCATGCGCGGTAGCTTCCTAGGCATAGATAGGGTGTAGCAAGATTGCGGCGACGGCATCGAATGTGACGAGCGCACGCTCGTCGTAGTCGATGACGTCACCGCGTTCGTGCCATTCAAAAGAACGGCGGTTCTTTTGAATCGTACGTGTGTACACTCGGCCGGGACAAGTTTCTTGTCAAGATTCTCGTCAGGAAAAATTACGTTTTTTTTTACCTGACGAGAATCTCGGCCGTGTGTACGAGGCTTGAGGATGGTGCCAAGTCAGCAGGTAACCATATTGTCCGGACAGACTGTGTCTGGGGTGGTATGTCAATGCATAAAGTAGCATTTGAAACAGAACACACCCTAAGATGTGCCCCACTACAGTCTGCTTTGTTAATGCACAGAGTGCAGGTGCAGTTAACTTGACTGATGTGGAGGCAAATTGCTGGTCAATGTTACTGCAGCATTAGGACCACGTCTACTTCGGCTGATGTTATGTGACCACAATATTGCACAACACTGTGCCTCTGTGGTGCACACAGTCTGAAAAGCCAGCCCAAGTAACTGCATTGCATGATGCAGTCAAATATTTTTTTTTTTAAAAGAGTCGAACTCCAGGCGGATTCAAAAGACACATAAATCCAGCTTTGTAATCATTAATACATCAATAATGCTAAACTCCAGGTATGAACTTTTTGGCCGTGCTTGGCACAATGTAGGTATGCCTATCTCACACCTGAGGGGCCACTGGAAAAGCTGACAATTACTGTAGTATTTAGCCTAGTTATGGCAGCATTCTTTGGCTCCCTATGCTCCCTATGCTGAAATGCTGCCCACTGCACACTGACCACAAGGAGTCGCTTGCTTGGCACTGTCGCTGTTCAAAGAGCACCTTATATTTTTTTAAATAAACACAAGACATATTCTCATTGAACAACCTCAACCAATCAGAAAATACCTTAAAAATTACAAGGTGTTATGTGAATGGCCAAAGTGCCCAGCGAATGACCCCCTATGGTCAGTGTGCAGGGAAGCAGCTTGTAAGTGGCGTGCAGCAATAATAATTCACACAGTCAGGTGCAGTGAAGAAATAATACAGCAACAGTTCATAATAAACCCAGTGGGAAGACTGCCCAACTGGGTACACAAACGGTTTCCAGGAATGTGAAGAGTGCAGGTATCAGCGGACTGAGAGCGTCTGTTAAGAGAGCAGAATGTGGCCTGGCCATCTTGTGCCCAAATGGAATGAAGTCCAAAGGAGGTGAGCCCCTACGCTTTTCCTCCTTATCAGGAACATATCCCTTACCGCTAGTACTGTCCCTAACAGTTGGGGTACCTGTCCCTATTCTTTTTTTTTTTTTTTTAACAGGTGGAACCTGTCCCTATTCTACCACTCACAAAAAGCGTGCCAAACCTGGGAGCCAGGGGCTTAAATGAGCTCCGCCTGACCCAAAATGGCTCCTAGAATCACATGGGGCGGCAGAATCCAATAGGATAGCTTCCCCAGTGACCCAGGAAATCATAGAAGAACCCTGTTACCGCTGTGGAAGACTGCACCTGCCTACAAGCTGTTTGGCACAGTCCCTGGAAGATAGTGGCTATCACTGTAGTAGCACTGACTAAGTCAGCTTCCCCAGCAGCCACCAAGGTATAGGATATAGATCTTAAATTTGTGCAAAATGTGTCCTAGTAAGTATACAATAAGGATCATACCTGGAGTTTAGCTTTTAAATGTGTTTTTTAAATGTGTTTTTAAATGCAAGCAGTGCATGTGCCAGAATTTTATTTTGGTATCAGCAGAGCTCACAGATGGGGAGGGAGAAGCAGCACAATGAACCAATTGGAGTGCTAAAGTACAGAAGCATGCTGATAGATGAAAAGAGCAGAGGAACAGAGAGATGAGCTCAGTGTGCTACCTCACCCTTCACGCTTCATCACGGGGTGGGGAGCATAGAAGAAAAACCCCTCTTTGGCCCCTTTCACACTGGGGCGGGCAGATTTTCAGCGCTGCTATACCGTCGTTCTTACCGTGGTTTGCGGCCACTAGGGGGGTGAATTTAACCCCTGCTAGCGGCCGAAAAAGGGGTTAATACCGCCCGCAAATCGCGGCAATAGCCGCGGTTTGCGGGCGGTATTACCGCGCTGTCCCATTGATTTCAATGGGCAGCCACGGTAAAGGAGCGGTGAACACACCGCTCCTTCACCGCTGTAAAGAAGCGGCTAGCAGGACTTTTGGAGCGGTCCTGCTAGCGCACCGCTTCAGTGTGAAAGCCTTCGGGCTTTCACATTGAAGGCTACAGGCACAAATTTTTCATGCGGTATAATAGCGCTAATATTGGCACTAAACCGCATGAAAAACGCCCCAGTGTGAAAGGGGCCTTTGGATTATGGACTATATAGGGACAAACTGGAAAGGTAAAAAATATTTTTATCATTTATTTATACAAAATGTTTAAAAATACTTCCTGGAATACATATTTGTTATGGCAATTAATATATACACATAACAAATAGGAAATAAGAGCAACAGCTGTACGAAAATGATCCCAATGTAATAAGGAGGAAGACACCGATGCGTTTCGAGGACTCTTTTTGAGAGATGTCTGAATGTAGTAAAGAACAATGCCTAGAATGTAAATATGAACATAGTGTATCATCAAGCATTTTACATAATAACATTAAAAAATTAAGGGGTGAGCAAGGTAAGTAGTAATAAAATCCTTACCCATCAATAGGGATATAGGAAAAAACATATGCCGCTGAATATAAAACCAGGGGTAACTACTGATACCACCACCATGAGAACTCCTGTAGGCAGAGGGGAGCGGATGGCGCAGAGGCCCAGCTGCTGAAATCTCCCATGAGGGCCACGGGACCCAATCTTCAAATTTTGTTTTATATAGAAGAAAGCTGTTAAGATAAGTAATTGTTAATAGGTTACTGGCTAATACTAAATTCAGCCAAAATGGAAAAGTAGAAAACATTGTAAATCTTACATTTTTGGAAATCTTTACTTTTTATTCTATGCTTGTATTTAATGGATGGCGGCAAGTCGCAACAATAGACCAGATCTACAGTATCTCACAAAAGTAAGTACACCCCTCACATTGTTGTACATTTTTTAATTATATCTTTTCATGTGACAACACTGAAGAAATGACACTTTGCTACAATGTAAAGTAGTGAGGGTACAGCTTGTATAACAGTGTAAATTTAATGTCCCCTCAAAATAACTCAACACACAGCCATTAATGTCTGGCAACAAAAGTGAGTACACCCCTAAGTGAAAATGTCCAAATTGGGCCCAAAGTGTCAATATTTTATGTGGCCTCCCTTATTTTCCAGCACTGCCTTAAGCCTCTTGGGCATGGAGTTCACCAGAGCTTCACAGGTTGCCACTGGAGTCCTCTTCTACTCCTCCATTACGACATCACAGAGCTGGTGGATGTTAGAGACCTTGCGCTCCTCCACCTTCCGTTTGAGGATGCCTCACAGATGCTCAATAGGGTTTAGGTCTGGAGACATGCTTGGCCAGTCCATCACCTTTACCCTCAGCTTCTTAAGCAAGGCAGTGGTCATCTTGGAGGTGTGTTTGGGGTCGTTACCATGTTGGAATACTACCCTGCGGCCCAGTCTCCGAAGGGAGGGGGTCATTTTCTGCTTCAGTATGTCACAGTACATGTTGGCATTCATGGTTCCCTCAATGAACTGTAGCTCCTCAGTGCCAGCAGCACTCATGCCACCCCAGACCATGACACTCCCACCGCCATGCCTGACTGTAAGCAAGACACACTTGTCTTTGTACTCCTCATCTGGTTGCCGCCACACACGCTTGACACCATCTGAACTAAATACGTTTATCTTGGTCTCATCAGACCACAGGACATGGTTCCAGTAATCCATGTCCTTAGTCTGCTTGTCTTCAGCCAACTGTTTGTGGGCTTTTTTGTGCATCATCATTAGAAGAGGCTTTCTTCTGGGATGACAGCCATGCAGACCAATTTGATGCAGTGTGCGGCGTATGGTCTGAGCACTGACAGGCTGACCCCCCACCCCTTCAACCTCTCCAGCAATGCTGGCAGCACTCATACGTCTATTTTCCAAAGACAACCCCTGGATATGACGCTGAGCACGTGCACTCAACTTCTTTGGTCGACCATGGTGAGGCCCGTTCTGAGTGGAACCTGTCCTGTTAAACCGCTGTATGGTCTTGGCCACCTTGCTGAAGCTCAGTTTCAGGGTCTTGGCAATCTTCTTATAGCCTAGGCCAGGGATATGCAATTAGCGGACCTCCAGCTGTTGCCAAACTACAAGTCCCATGAGGCATAGCGAGACTCTGACAGCAGCAAGCATGACACCCAGAGGCAGAGGCATGATGGGACTTGTAGTTTTGCAACAGCTGGAGGTCTTCTAATTGCATATCCCTGGCCTAGGCCATCTTTATTTAGAGCAACAATTCTTTTTTTTTTTTCAGATCCCCAGAGAGTTCTTTGCTATGAGGTGCCATGTTGAACATCCAGTGACCAGTATGAGAGAGTGAGAGCGATAACACCAAATGTAACACACCTGCTCCTCATTCACACCTGAGACCTTGTAACACTAACAAGTCACAAGACACCGGGGAGGAAAAATGGCTAATTGGGCCCAATTTGGACATTTTCACTTAGGGGTGTACTCACTTTTGTTGCCAGTGGTTATGCAAGCTGTACACTCACTACTTTACATTGTAGCAAAGTGTTATTTCTTCAGTGTTGTCACATGAAAAGGTAGAATAAAATATTTACAAAAATGTGAGGGGTGTCCTCACTTTTGTGAGATACCATATATACTTCATTACAGGGTGGGAAGAAGACCAGTAAGTGAAAATGAAAATGCAACATACCTGTAGAAGGCATAGACAGGGCTGTGCTAGCTTAGGACTGGATGGACAGAAATACAACTCATTTACCAAGTAAAACAGCACCTTGTATGAATTTCGTATGTGTATTTTGATGTTTGTCTGGAGTTTATTTAGCTATAAGAATTAAACACGTTCCTTGCATATATTTCCTTCTTTTTTTTTTTTTACATTGAGTTTAATTATACGATAATCCATTAAGCACTTGTCTATTGAAATGTGTATGTACAGTATATATACTACGTGGGTTGGCTGCATTGCTTATATTCCTGCAGGAGAAGATAAAATAGAAAACCAGTCTTGGCTGCTTGTTAAATAAGATCGGATTATAAATTGGTCTCTGCTGGAGCCTCCCCTATTTTTGCTTTGAAATGCATTTAAAAGTAAAAATGATTTTTTTTCGGACCTGCATATTCTTTGTGTGAAGTTCTTGTGGATAATCCTGAATGGTGAATCATCGGGGATGACTCAGAAAGGTAACCTGTCAGTGGTATCACTAATCAGATTGTTTGACAGTGTTTTGAACATTGATGTTCCCTAGAGCAGAGCGGAGCTATATCCAGCGCCGCTAACCCTCCCCGGCCTACTCCTGAAATACATACAGATATATTAACCTCACACTGTTTATACTTCAGATTGAAAATTCCTCATCTAGATACAGAGAAGACAGCAAGCCTAGCGGTTGTTTGTTACAAATTGAAGAATAAAAACACCCTACAGGAAACGGTTCTTGTGAAATTCGATGATCGATCCTTTCAGCTGGTGATGTTTGGAGAGTTTTCAGAAAAATGTGATCACGCCATGAACGAGCTGACATCTACCACCTGTCCAGTGCCAGACTGGAACTAAAACGCAGTCCTGACTAATAAAGAGTAGCAGTCTGTAGGAGGACCCCATAGCATCCAGGTTTTTAGGCCAGTTCCCAGACCTAAAGGGGGCCCCATGTGATTTACAGCTTTTCAGGGACTGTAGGCCTGGAACCCCGCACCTGTCCCACATAGGGTGACCACATTTCCAAACTACCATTCAGGGACACCCTTCCTTCCAAAAATCAGCTTGTGCTGTAACGAATCACATCACAGTGATTGGACACAAGAGGCGGGATTTATGATTTCTCCAATGACAAGCAGGGGGCAGGATTGTTCTCCTCCAGGCATTCCCGGCCAGGACAAGTACTGTCAGTGAGTAAAGCGTGATGTGGCGGCTTTTTTTGGGGGCATCAGATTGGCCCAGGGGGGGGGGGTGTGGCTGTATCAGTTTCATTCCGGGACACTGTATTGTCCTGGCATGTATGTGCCCGTGACAGACCTGCAAAATGCGGGACTGTCCCGGGCAATCCGGGACACGTGGTCACCCTAGTCCCACACCTGTTCTAAAGTACAGACACTTTTTGGGTTTCCGATTCTCAGGACATTGACCTACACAGCAGTATACAGTCCTTACACAGAGGCCTCTTAAAAGAGAAGTTTGGAAATAAAGATTACATAAAAGAGAAAAAAAAGAAAATTCAAGATTTAGAAAAAAAATAAAAAATTACACCCACCTAGATGGATGCAGCACCGATCCAATGCTGCATCTGGCTCTGCACTGAAAACTGAGCAACCAATGACTGCTGATTGCTCAGTCCTCATCATCCTGTGAGCAGAGAGCCAGGGAATGTCAGCCACCCGCTCTCTGCTCACTGGAGTGCTGAGCTGTGAAGAGGCTTTTAGAGTCTGAGCCAGCTGCCGGTCCAGGCATCTGGGAGGATCCCGACCCATCTTTTCAGAGCCTGGACTGACTCCCAGAAGCTAAATGGTGCTGCACAGGTATAAAGTAAAGTATACAATATTGGGGGGGGGGGGGGAGACAAAACTGTAATAAAAAAATGCACCCTCAACAAATTTTGGGCACATACATAACATAGACTTGTTGTCTTGTCCAATCAGCCCAGTGTCTGGTCTGTCAGCCTATTCTTAGAGAGTGACTTTGGAGACGGAGTTCAAGAATGTAGAATGTAGAGTGACTGGGAGAGCACCTCCTTGGGGGAACCCCTTGTGGCAGGACCGAAGATCCGTTTTTCATGATGAGAAAAATTGCATTTTTAAAAATGGTCGTGAAAAACGGTCGCTCGACAAGAAAAATGCCCGAAATTCTTTTTTTTCACATTGTTCTTTTTAACGTCGTGAAAAACAGTCGTATGCTTTTACGAGGGGAAAAAAAACGCGCATGCTCAGATTCAAGTATGAGATGGGAGCGCTCGTTCTGGTAAAACTAGCGTTCATAATGGAGATAGCACATTCGTCACGCTGTAATGGACTGAAAAGCACAAAGACTGAAAAGCGCGAATCGTCTCTCACCAAACTTTATTAACACGAGGATCAGCAAAAGCGTCCCAAAGGGTGGCGCCATTCGAATGGAACTTTCCCTTTATAGTGCCGTCGTACGTCTTGTACGCCACCGCGCTTTGCTCAAGCGGTTTTTTTCATGAACGTGTGTAGGCAAGGCAGGCTTGAGAGGAAACGCGAAAAATCACGTTGAGAAAAACGTTTTTTTCCATGATATGAATAACGGTCGTGTGTACGCGGCATTACTGTTATACCACTTATACTGCAACACCCCCATTTCTTACCCTCCTAAAATGATGAGACCACACCTTAATTTTGGAGTAAAATGGCCATAACAGCCTATTTATTAACACACTATAAATAAATACTCCAATATAAAATATAACATCTGTAAACAACTTGTTTAACCCCAGTCTGTTGGTCTTCGACGGCACCCCGAACTCCAACACATATACCACCAATACACTGCAGGCCTTTATAGCATGATAGGCCTCCAGTCGTAGAATCAGCTCGGAGACAACCCCCGTCCCGCAGTGCAACCATTACAGTATTCCATCAACCTTTCAGCTGGAATACTCCAGGAGGGGCACATACTACTGATGAGCCCCCCACCCCTTTCCATCACATTTGTTTACTGTCACCATCAAAGATCAACAAAAACATCGCCAATCCTCCGCTGTTAAGACGACCGTCTTACAATGCACCTGAAAGAAAGAAAACACACCAACAACATATAGGGAGGGCGGGTGGGAAAACTGCCTCCTCCTTTCTCTTCCCCAGCTTACTGTTCCCCTGCCTGGTCCCGCCTCTCTCAAATAATGCCACTCCCCCGCAGGCTTTCTTCTCAGTCACCTCCCCCCTCAGTATTTCCTGTTAACCCTATGCGTTGTATCCCCTAAACACACTGTCATGCCCGGCCCTGCACTACTCCTCTTTTGTCTTCTCCGTTCCGGGCCTCACTTTATTTTCATAATTGGACATATTTACCTTGGTGCTACTGCACTCTTGAAAATCCACCATAAAATAATGAATGATCACTTTTGCTGTTGGCCTGGTCCATAGAACACCTCACCACATAAAAGCATCTAAAGCAAATGTTTTATTATTTTTGTAATTTTCTGTTGATGGGTAAATGGAGGATTCAAAGAACCTCAAACATCTCTCGGCTTAGGAACATTAAAAATGTATTTTCATTATCTGTCTCTCTGCCTCAGCCAAGGTTGGTAGTCCTTCAAAGCTGGAAATCCACGAGGATTCGCTGAGGTTAAAGAAAGATTTTTTTTATTTTTTTATCTCTTTTCAAGCACCATTTATATTTCCTTCATATAGGCAGCCTGTCTGCCTGATCCAAGCTAATTCCAGGGTTCAAACTAAGTCCATTCTGCTTTGATGTGAGGCTTCTGCTCCCGATACCTATAGCAAGCCTTGCTGTAAAATGCAAGGTTCACTTACACTGTCCAGGCCCTTTTACCCTTTCCAAATCACCTAGTCAATGAAAAATATACCTATAAAAAAAAAAAAAATAAGGGTTTACACTTACCTCACCTCCATTTTCCACCCTCAGCTCCTTGGCGATGATGATATCACGCGCCCTCCCTCCAGCTAGATCCTGGGGAATTCAGAGATACTGTAATCTTGTTATGCTCTTGCAATGTCTCCTCGTGAAATTTGGAATGCTCTGCATTCTCGAGAATTTTCTTAGAAGAATGGTGATATCGCACTCAACAATGTGGAAGATGTTTGAAAGGTGAGAACAGTAGGTGATTTGTAAAGGCAGAAGGGGTAAAAGAAGGCAATATGAGCGGACCTTGCATTTTAGAATTTAGAATTTTTACAATATTTATTTGTACCCCCTGTTCACAGTCCAAAGTTAGAAATTTGATGGTTTCCCCTATATTTTTTTCCCAAAAATTATGTTTTATTGTTGTTGTCCCTGTCCTGTCCAAGATTCTGATGTCAAGGGTGGGATGGTGTTAAAGAGGAAGAAAAAAAAAATGCCATAAATATATCCCCTATTTTGTAGACGCTATAACTTTTGCGCAAACCAATCAATATATGCTTATTGCAATGTTTTTTTTTTTACCAAAAATATGTAGTAGAATACACATTGTCCTAAACTCAGGCATGTCCAAAGTCCGGCCCGCGGGCCATTTGCGGCCCACGTTCCGGTTTGATGTGGCCCCCACTTGGGATTTACATATACATTCTAATGTGGCCCCCCAAGTACATCCGCGTGTTATTTTTTTAAAATTTTTTTAATTTTTTTTGGATTCATCTTCAGCATGACAAATCCCGAGCGCCGCTCTCATTGTTAGGATGAGCGGGGCGTGTAGGTGGGCGTGTCCACAAGTCTATTTGCCAGAGTCGCTATGAAGCTGACAGCGCACAGAGACAATCACAGGCACTGTGGCATTTCCAGATCTCTGCATCTGCGGACTGCAGATGCAGAGATCCGGGAAATGTCACAGTGCCTGTGATTGGCTCTGCGCGCTGTCAGCTTCATAGCGGCTCTGGCAAATAGACTTGTGGACACGCCCACCTACACGCCCTGCTCATCCTAACAATGAGAGCGGCGCTCGGGATTTGTCATGCTGAAGATGAATCAAAAAAAAAATAACACACGGATGTACTTGGGGGGCCACATTAGAATGTATATGTAAATGCACGCCCCGCTCATCCTAACAATGAGAGCGGCGCTTGGCACGCAGAGGCAGAGATTTTGGAAAATGTCACAGTGCCTGTGATTGGCAGTGGCGCTGTGCTGTCATCTTCCTTGCGGGCTCGGGCACATCTACACGCCCGACCTTCCTTTCAGTCAGTGAGAGGGCTGGATGGCTGAAGGAGACTTCACTACAAAAAAGTAAATGAAACACCCAAGCTCATCTTTAGTGAGAGGCACTGGCTGGCTGGCTGCAGAAGGAAAGAATATTATTTTAAAAAAAGTACATAAAACACCCAAACTCATAATTTGCATTTCATTTAAGGCCCCTTTCACACTGGGGTGGGAGGTGCACTGACGGTATAGCGCCGCTATTTTTAGCGGCGCTATACCGTCGGAATTGCGACGGTATTCGGCTGCTAGCGGTGCAGTTTTAACCCCCGCTAGCGGCCGAAAAAGGGTTAATACCGCCGGCGATGCGCCTCTGCGGTATAGCCGCTGTTTCCCATTGTTTTCAATGGGAAGGAGCGGAAAACACACCGCTCCTCTCACCGCTCCAAAGATGCTGCTAGCAGGATTTTTGAAGCGGTCCTGCTAGCACACCGCTCCAGTGTGAAAGCCCTCAGGCTTTTACACTGGAGAAACAGCAGCCGCTGTTTAGAGTCGGTTTGAAGGTGCTATTTTTAGCGCAATAGCGCCTTTAAACCGCCCCAGTGTGAAAGGGTTTTAATGGTTTAAAGAAAGTCGGATAAAATGGTCGGCCCTCACGCATGTTCAATTCATGAAATCTGGCCCTCTTTGAAAAAAGTTTGGACACCCCTGGCCTAAACTGATGAAGACATTTTTTTTTTTAAATTTGGCGATATTTATTATAGCAAAATGTAAAAAATATTGGTTTTTTTTTCAAAATTGTTGGCCTTTTTTTGTTTATAGCGCAAAAAATAAAAATCGCAGAGGTGATCAAATACCAGCAAAAGAAAGCTCTATTTCTGGGAAAAAAAAGGACATAAACTTTGTTTGTGCACAACGTCGCATGACCGCGCAATTGTCAGTTAAAGCAACGCAGTGCCGTATTGCAAAAAATGGCCTGGTCATTAAGGGGGTAAATCCTTCCGGGGCTGAAGTGGTTAATGCAATGATGTACCAAGTGCACATTTTCAGTAAAAAAATATATTTACCGGTAAGTTAATTTTATGACATACAAACATTACCCAATTTTTGGTAAAATATAAACAACAAGGTTGCGCAAAGTAAATCGATACCAAACATGTCAAGCCTTAAAACTGCGTGCACCCATTAAAGGTTGATGAGCTTCAGTACCCAAAATTTTTAGTAGACGGTTTAGTTAAACGCCCTTACAGGTCATCAGTTTAAAGTTAACAAAAGAATAATGGCCCTAGAATGTATAGCACAATCAACATTTTCATACATAGGTGCCCCCAACATGTATGTTTACAGTCATGTGTGGGCAGGCTCAAATTTTTTTGGGGGGTAGGGTCAATGCTGTATCCTGGCCTAGGCCAACAAGGCCCAGGCCTAGGGCAGCACTTTGCAGGGGGGCAGCACAGAAAGAGTCCCTGCCGGCTTGCGCTACACTGTTAGTGTAGCGCCAGTCTTGTGGGGCGGACTGGGCTGAGAGGCAAATTAGTCTAACGCCCCCATAAAGCGGCCACACTGCTTCCGGTATAAGGGCGGCCGACATTACGCAACTGTGGGGGGGGGGGACGCTGCTTCTAATATTGACTGTCCTATCATCCTGGACCACAAACCTTCCTCACTGTGCTAAATGTTTTCTGCTGCATCATTGGCATGGCTATATCTTCTTAGTCCTCTCCATAAAATTATCAGAAATTTGTGCTTAAAGTAGAACTATAGGCAACACTTTTTTTTCCATTTTGGATAGAGTAAGGGAGGGTTATAGCACCTGTCCGTTTATTTTTTACCATCCCTGTCCCATTGCAGAGATTTCACTTCCTGCCCCATAGCCAAACAGGAAGTGAGAGGAAATCTCTGCAAATTAAGGGAATCCATTGCCCCCCACAGGCCCTCAGAACTAGTGTCCCCACTTGAAAAATTCAGGGCGGCTCTTAAAGAGAAAGGGTGTGGCCTTGACAGGAAGAGGTGGGTCATATTTAAATTAGGGGGTGCACAAGTTTAGTCAGGCCTAGGGCAGCACAAAATCTAAATACACTACTGGGTGGGGTGATGGACGCTGCTTCTATGTTGATTCAACCTAGGTGAGATCAGTGAAGCCTGATCACTGCCAACTGACAGCCAATAGTCGTCTTGTCAGATTTACACACACTCCTGACAGCTGTAGAAGGTGGGAGTGTGTGTGTAAACCCCCTTACTACTGCTGACATACGTCTGTGGCAGTGAAAGGGTTAGAGGCCCTGTAATGACAAAAAATAAAAATACCTGTTGATCTGTCAGAAATGCTCTTCTAAGTCCTGCTATATGGACTGAGTGGTGTCAGCCCTGCCCAGGGCCTTTTGCTAAACTAACTAATTCTTTCCACTGTGTGCACAGGATAGTTTTGAATTTCTGATAGGATCAGTAGCTTCCTGAAGGTAACAGCAGTGAAGGGTGTCTGAGTATTATTTTTAATCCAGGGCGCATGTGACAGGATGACACATGCAGGAGCACAGTTGGAGACAGTTGTCACTCCATAATAAGAAGGGCTTGAACAAGGACCTTCATAATAGGCTCACCAGAGCCTTTTATTGAAAACTACAGATTTAAAAAGACCGAAAACTTGTTTTGAAATTACATTTAAAGCAGAACTCCAGGCAAATGTTTTTGTTTTGCAGTGCAGTGGGGCTGTGCCTGCACTGCATGGATTAACTGCATGTTTTGTTTTAGAGGAGAGGACAGTGGTGGCCCGTCCATTTGGGGTGCCCGGGCGCCGCCCTCTCTCCAGCTGTCCTCCCCCCCTATATGCAGTGGATAGATTCATGCATAGCATGAATCTATCCACGGTGCCCCCTATTCAGCCCAGAGGCTCTAATAGGCTTCAAAATAGGGTGGACTCGGGACGCAGAGCATTGCGTCTGGAGCCCACCCAGGTGTGTTGCAACAGCGAATGAAAATTCGCTGTTGCAACACTGATCCTCCTCCTGGCCAATCGGGAAGCAAGTATAAAACCTGTTTCCCGATTGGCCAAAACGTCAGGCTTTCTTATTGGATGCCTAGCGCTGGGAGGAGCAGAGAGGAAACACCGCAGAAGCTGCTCCAGGAGAGGACACCGGATCAGCTTTCCCTGAGCCCGCCTCGAAGATGGCCACATCCGAGCACTGTCCTCACATTCAGGGTAAGGACAGCATTTGGTGGTGGTGGGGGGTGTTAGTGCCACGCTGTGGGGGGTTAGGTGGCAGTTGTTCTAGTTCTGCTCCACCGGCGGCCCGGGGGGGGGGGTTGTTTGCCGCCTCCCCCCCCCCCACAAAAAAAAAAACACCAGCACCCACTGGGAGAGGACAGTGGAGATATATCTATCTGACCCACTGATCCTCCCCGCATAAGACTGGTCTGGCACCCCTGCGCTCCAGCAGTCTTAAAAATGGAATGTCCTGACATCAGTCACGCTCAAAGCACACTCAATAGACAGGAACAGTCCACCACTGTGCTGTGGGGGAGCGCAGTTTTCCAGAGGATCGGCAGATCAGGTGAGTATGAACTTTGTGCTCACCCCTAGAAAAAAAAAAGCAGTTGACCCATGCAGTGGGCTTTAAGTGACTGTAAAGATTTGATTTTTTTTTTAATATTAAACATATTATACTTACCTGCTCTGTGCAATAGCTGTGCCCAGATCAGCCCCAAGCCTCCTCTTCTGGGGACCACCGCCGGCACTCTTGGCTCCTCCTCTCTTCCGAGTGCCCCCATAGCGAACTGCTTGCTATAGGGCCACTCGTGTGGGCTCAATCCCAAGCCGGCTGTCTGCATCTATTGACACAGGCAGTGCAACATGGCCCCACTACCTGCTCCCTCCTCAAAGAATTTGATTGACAGCAGCAGGAGCCAATGACTCACACTGCTGCCTCTGTGTCTTGTGAGGAGGGAGAGAGAACAGCACTGTTGTTCTAAGGCATAGCGCTGGATGGATATCGGGCTCAGGTAAGTATTTAGGGAGGGCTGGGCGGGAGCTGATCATAGAATGTTTTTTACCCTAATGTAGAAAACCTTCTGACTTTACAACCACTTTAATGTGCTAGGGCTTATATGAGATTTCAATGATTGCGTTTAGATCTATTTTAAGACCGTCACGTATATGTGGGACTAATAATATTAGTAGGCAATTAAATGGATAACAAATTGCGTCTGAATCTTTTTTTCTGCCAGACATATAAAACAGAAGGGATATATGATGGTACTGCAGTCATATTTCAGATAACTAGCTCAAGCACACAGTACATGTAATTTCCATACTATTATTCAATACATGGATATTGTGATGGGTGGCATTAAGTGTTCAGCAGAACTCGTTGTTTTCCTGCCACGTTTAGCTCGACAGGTTTCCGCAGGAGCTGACCTTGTGTGCTTATCAACCCTACATTAACAAAATGTGTTCTTGGTAACATTGTGACACGTGGAATAAATGAACATTAAATTGCAAATATGATCTAATCCATTAGAATATTAAGCCCGTACAGAATGTCTTTAAAAGGACACAAAATGGGCTTGCAGCAGAGCCATTACTGATTATCCTTAATCTGCTCGCCACATTTTACCAGGTGGGAAGAAATGTATTTATAAATGTATTTACTATATTTACTTATAGCGATGCTCTTTTTATGTGCATGCTGCTTAAAGCAACTGGTTTTAGGAGGTACCAATTCATACACTGAGGCTGGCTATTTTTTCTAAAACAGTCCAAATGGCATGATGGGTAACCACTTGACCTCCGGAGAATCTACTTTAACTGGTAATTGTGTGGTCATGCAACACTGTACCCAAACAAAAGTTATGTCCTTTTTTCCCCCCCCCACAAATAGAGCTTTCTTTTGTTGATATTTGATCACCACTGGGATTTTTATTTTTTGCAATATAAAATGAAAAAAAGATTGAAAATTTTGAAAAAAAATGATATTTTATACTTTTTGTTATAAAAAATATCCAATAACTTCAAATTTTGTCATATATTTAGGCCAAAGTGTATTCAGCTACATGTCTTTGGTGAAAAAAATCCCAATAAGCGTATATTGGTTTGTGCAAAATGTATAGCGTCTAAAAATGTTGGGATATTTTTATTTATATTTTACTAGTAATTGTGGCGATCAGAGTCTACAAACTATATACTGGAATTAACACAGCCTTTACTTTCTGACTGCCTGTCTCATTTCTTTAGGTGCTATAATGGCAGGCCAGTACAACCCCCCCCCCCAAATTACCCCTTTTTGGAAAGTAGACACCCCAAGGAATTTTCTGAGAGGCATGTTGAGCTCATTGAATATTTTTTTTGTCATTAAAAAATGACCAAAAAATTTTTTTACACAAAGTTGTCACTGAAATTATATTTCTTGTTCATACATCACGGGACACAGAGCAGCATAGTCATTACTATGTGGGTTATATAGATACCGTCAGGTGCTGGCACTGGCAACTTCCAAAACAGGAAGTACCCTCCCCTATATAAGCCCCTCCCATCCGGGAGTACCTCAGTTTTTTGCCAGTGTCTAAGGTGTTGGCCAAGGTTAACATGTATTCATCTGGGCTTGTGTACAGGTTCTCTGGGCCTTAGCAAGCTATTCCGGATCCGACCAAAAAAGCTTCATAGCTAAACGGTCGGTACCCGGGCCTTGCAGAGAAGAGCAGGGTTTTGCCTGTAATGCCTCTCTTAGGAGGGCTGGACCCTGGGATCCAGAGCTCTGGTCATACCCAAAACCAAGAGGCTATCTGTGCAGGGTGCTATACAGGTCCAGGGGAGTGGAATCCTTGGGAACCCGGTCCCTGAAGGTCTAGTACAATGCCTGCCGTGAGAGGTGAAGTTTGGGCTTCTGTGGACCAAACAAAGTCCTGCGGCGGGGAAAAGGTAAGTGGGGGCCCCTCAGGAACTTGGTTCTATTGAGGGGACCCCCAAGCCTAATATGTCTTTCTGCCTGTTACCTAAAGGGTATTCCCGCTAATAGCTGTATATGCCTAAGAAATCCTAGAAATGTTTTTTCATAAGGGAAGTTTTAAAAAAACTGTAAACCTGGAAATGTTTTTCATAAAGGAGGTTTTAAAAAAAAAAAAAAAAAAAAGACAAAAGTGCGGTACCTGTGTTTTGTCCACTAGAGGCCGCTGTGGAACGTCTTTTTTTCTTGGGACTATTCCTTCCATGGTGAAAGTCCAGGCAGATGAGTGAGCTCTCTATGAGGGAAGCTGCATTCCTCTGTCATGCTGCCAAGTAGTTTCCTTCCATCCCCGAGTCCTGGTGAAACAGGGACCCTGGCTCCTCTCCCTACATGGCGCCAAGAGCGCACACGTGCACGCGCACACATGCTTTCTTTTTATAAGGTTTAGCTTCAAAAAAGGGGGCGGAGCCTGGCGGATGACGCGCTCTGTGCGCCCAGCGCTTCTGCGCATGTGCGGGCGTCCCAGCAAGATAAAAGGACTCAGTCCACGCTGCTTGCTATGGACACAGAGCATGAAAAGGAGCTGGTAGCATGGTATAGGTGCTTACAGCGGGCGGTTGATACAGGCATCCCCAGAAAGACGCATTAGTAGACACCCACTGATGTACATAGCAGCAAATTGCATTAGACTATTTCAGTAAGGGGTGTATTGCGGCTGGAATACCTCAGCTTTGAACTAAGGAATATGCCGCCTAAAAAACTCCGAGATATACCTCTCAGGAAGTGTAGGGGGTCTCCATCGGGCTCTGAGGATCTGGAGCAGTCATCTGCACCCTCCTCCCCTGAGAAATCAGAGGTTAATACCCATAAGGAACCCCCGGGAGTGCCAGGTACTGCGGCTGTCCTCAGTCCACCCTCCTGCATATATAACAGAGGAGGTTTTTTCCTCAACTCTGGAGGGATTGGAGCAGAGATTGGCTGCATTGATCGCTTCTTCTCTACAGGAAAGAAAGCGCGCCAGATCTCCATCACCTCCATTAGAGTGCCTGTTGGCAGAGCAACAGTCCCAGGAAGGGACCGACCTACCTGAAGGGGATCAGGAGGAGGTTAGCTCTGTTTTTGAGGAATCGACAGTAGATGAACCATTTTCAGCATCACAGACTGAAAGATTGTGGGTCCAGACCCTAACTGACATGGTTCGATCTGCATTTAAAATGCCTCTTGTTGAACCATCAACTACTGCTGTCTCCTCATTGGGGTCGCTAAAAGCTCCCCAGGTTAATTGCTCCTTTCCAATACATCCATTATTGGAAGGACTTATATACCAGGACTGGGAACATCCTGATAAACTATTTGTTCTGCCTAAAAGGTTTCCGGTGATCTATCCCATGGAGGAAAAGTTCACCCAGAGATGGAATGTTCCTACGGTGGACGCAGCCATTTCTTCTGTGAACAAATCACTGACATGTCCAGTAGATAATGTTCAAATGTTCAAAGATCCAGTGGATAAAAAATTGGAATCTTTATTAAAATCTGCTTTTTCCACAGCAGGGGCTGTTACACAGCCAGCAGTGGCAGCTATTGGAGTCTGCCAAGCTTTAAAGGATCAAATGAAAATGGTCCTAAGGGATTTGCCAGACCAACAGGCCCAGGCTCTGGCTGATCTGCCTAGAGCATTATGCTTTGCGGTTGACGCCATCAAGGATTCTATCCATCAGGCCTCCCGCCTCACGCTGTCTTTGGTACATATGCGTAGGCTTCTGTGGCTCAAAGACTGGTCTGCTGAAGCTCCCTGTAAGAAGCTCTTAGTTAGCTTCCCATTTCATGGGGAACGCCTTTTTGGCGAAGACCTGGATAAGTATATCCAGAAGATTTCCAGTGGTAAAAGTACTGTCTTACCGAGTAAGAAGAGGTCTAGGGGTCCATCTTTTAAGAGGACTACCTCTCCTATCCCTGCGACGTCTGCTACTAAGCAGTTCCGACGGCCTCCTCGGTCAAACTCAGGAGGTAAAAATCAGGGACAGCCACAGGGTAATAAAAAGCCCTGGATCCGAAGAGGTACTAAACCAGCCTCCAAGTCAAGCCTATGAAGGGCTGCCCCCACTCAAACGGGTGGGGGGAAGACTTCAGTTGTTCGCAGAGACCTGGCGGGAGACGATCAAAGACAGATGGGTGCTCTCCGCAGTAACTCTGGGATACAAGTTGGAGTTAAAAGAGTCTCCTCTGTCCCATTTTATGTGGTCAGGCATGCCAAGAGACCCTCTGAAAAGACGGTCTCTCCTATTGGCGTTAGAACAACTATTGCTCCAAGGAGTAATTATGGAGGTTCCTATGGAAGAGTGGGGGTTGGGTTTCTACTCAAACCTTTTCACAGTCCCGAAGCCAAACGGGGACATAAGACCCATATTGGACCTAAAGAGTCTAAACAAATTTCTAAACGTCCGGTCTTTCCGGATGGAGTCGATCCGATCGGTCACCGCTGCCCTACAAGGGGAGGAATGGTTAGCCTCGATCGACATCAAAGATGCTTACTTGCATGTTCCCATCTTTCCAGGTCATCAAAAATTCCTACGCTTTGCAGTAGAAGGGCGCCATTTTCAGTTCAGAGCCTTACCATTCGGTCTGGCCACAGCACCACGAGTGTTCACAAAAATTCTGGCCCCACTGTTGGCCGATCTAAGAACACGGGGTGTAACGATAATGGCATACCTAGACGACCTGTTGTTGATGGACCACTCAGTTGCCAAGCTAGAAGTGGTAATTGTCGATACAATCAAGTATCTAGAATCTCACGGTTGGGTCATCAACCTGGACAAGTCAGCCCTACAGCCAGTGAAAAACCTGGTATATCTAGGGCTACGGCTGGATTCAGACCAGAGGAAGATTTTCTTACCTCTAGACAAGGTATCCTCTTTGAGGGGCTTGGTCCGTCTGCTTTGTGCAAAAAGACAGCCGTCCATACGCCTGTGCATGAGGCTGCTAGGAAAGATGGTAGCATCATTCGAAGCTGTGCCATACGCCCAATTCCACTCAAGGAATTTACAAAGGGCCATATTGTCAGCCTGGAACGGAAAAGTTCAGGCTCTAGACTTCCCGATGGCTTTGTCCCCTTCCGTTTGGAAGAGTCTCTGCTGGTGGTTGATCCCCCAGAATCTCCAGAAGGGAAAACCCTTCAGCCCGATATCTTGGAAGGTGGTCACTACAGATGCCAGCCTTACAGGCTGGGGGGCAGTACTGGAGCAATGGTCTCTCCAGGGCAGATGGTCAAATGTAGTAAAAACCCTGCCCACCAATCTCTTAGAGATACGAGCAGCCCGGTACGCCCTAGTAGCCTGGACATCCAGACTCCAAGGGTCCCCTGTCAGAATTCAATCAGACAATGCCACAGCAGTGGCATATATCAATCATCAGGGAGGCACCAGGAGTCGTGCAGCCCAGAGGGAAGTAAGTCACATCCTGGAATGGGCAGAAAAGCATGTCCCATGTATATCAGCTGTCTTCATTCCAGGGGTGGAGAATTGGAAGGCGGACTTTCTGAGTCGCCAACAGTTATGCCCAGGGGAATGGTCCCTTCATCCCGAGGTCTTCCGAGCAATATGTCAGCGGTGGGGAACACCGGATGTAGATCTGCTAGCATCCAGATTCAACGCAAAGGTGGACAGATTTGTCTCCCGGACAAGGGATCCCCTCGCTTGCGGCTCGGATGCTCTGGTGTTCCCTTGGGATCAGTTCAGACTGATATATGCATTCCCTCCGCTACAATTGTTGCCTCGACTCCTTCGCAGAGTCAGGTTGGAGAAGAAGCCGGTGATCCTGGTGGCTCCAGCGTGGCCCCGAAGGGCCTGGTACGCGGAGATCATCAAAATGTCTGTGGGGAGTCCTTGGACCCTTCCACGTCGTCCGGACCTGCTTTCGAAAGGACCGATATACCACCCTTCCTTACTAACTCTAAGTTTAACGGCCTGGCTATTGAGTCCCACATCCTAAAGAAGAGAGGTCTCTCTAACTCTGTGGTATCAACTATAATCAATGCCAGGAAGCCTGTATCCAGGCAGATCTACTATAGAGTTTGGAAGGCGTACATCACTTGGTGCGAGGCCAGAAAATGGCATCCACGTAAGTACGTTATAGGCAGAATTCTGGACTTCCTGCAGTGGGCTGTAGACAGGAAGTTTGCCTTAAGTACTATCAAGGGCCAGGTTTCGGCCTTGTCAATACTATTTCAAAGGCCCCTGGCTATGCATTCACTTGTCAAATCCTTTATGCAAGGTGTGACTCGTATTATTCCACCGATTAAGGCTCCCATATGCCCATGGGATCTAAATTTGGTTCTGTCGGTTCTGCAGAAGCAGCCATTTGAACCTTTGCGGCACATTTCCTTGGTTCTACTCACCAGGAAATTGATATTTTTAGTAGCCATATGCTCGGCTAGAAGAGTGTCGGAATTAGCCGCCATGTCCTGTAAAGAGCCATATCTTGTTATCCATAAGGACAGAGTAGTATTACGTCCTCACCCAGCCTTTCTTCCTAAGGTGGTATCGAGGTTTCACTTGAACCAGGATGTGGTTCTTCCTTCTTTTTTCCCCAAACCAAGCTCGGTAGAGGAAAAGTTATTGCATTCTTTGGATGTAGTAAGAGCAGTTAAAGCTTATCTAAAAGCCACTGCTCAGATTCGTAGAACGGATTCTCTGTTTGTTCTGCCGGAAGGCCCCAGAAAGGGTCAGGCAGCATCAAAATCTACTTTAGCCAAGTGGATTCGACAGGTCATAATACAAGCCTATGGCTTGAAAAGTAGACCGCCTCCGTTCAAAGTTAGGGCGCACTCCACGAGAGCAGTTGGAACTTCATGGGCAGTGCATCACCAGGCCTCCCTGGCGCAAATTTGTAAGGCCGCAACATGGTCTTCAGTACACACGTTTACTAGGTTCTACCAGGTGGACGTGAGAAGTCAGGAGGATGTCGCCTTTGGGCGCAGTGTGTTGCAGGCCGCAAAAGATCCTCATGCCTGATGGCGCCCAGCTTATGTATGGTGTATCCCCCCCCTCATGTGGCATTGCTTTGGGACGTCCCACATAGTAATGACTATGCTGCTCTGTGTCCCGTGATGTATGAACAAGAAAGTAGGATTTTTAAAACAGCTTACCTGTAAAAAAAATTTACACAAAGTTGTCACTGAAATTATATATTTCTCACACATGCCATGGGAATTACACCCAAAAATACATTCTGCTGTGGCAGGTGTCACACCTGTATCCCCATCAACTACAGACACAACATCTATTTTGGGGTGCTCTTTGGGTAGAGGTACCAGGAAGGACATCCAGAAAATGCCTCTTATGCAGCCGACTCACTGCATCTGGATTGGGAAATTGGGCCAAAGCACCTTCTGGAAACAAAAGGGCTGTGATGATCCCTTCCTGGAATTTTAGGAAGGATCCACTTCTTCCTGACGTTTTTATATAGTACAAAAGCATTGAACATGGCCAATTGGAATAAATATACAGACACTTTTTTGTACTAGCGCCTGGTTTTATGGGAAATTAAGTAGGGCGCCATCATCTGGTCATTGAACTCCATTCTCCCAAGTTAAAGTTGTAGTTGTGGACAGAGAGGGGCTTCTCAACAACACCAGTCGCCCTTGCAATTTAGACTGCCGTATCTGCGTAAATGGAAGACAGAACTAAAACATACTGTTTGTCCTTCCACTTCACTGCAAGCAATTCATTACATTTCAAGCAGGCCCCCCCCCCCGTCTAAGTTGGGTATTTACAAGCTGTTGGGGGAAGCCCCCCGGCGATTAGGTTGCACGGTGCCACATGTGCCAATTTAAAATTCAAAAAGGTGTCTAAAAAGTGGCACGTACAAGTGGTACCCCTTTTGGAATAAGGGTGACACCAAGTCCTAAACAGTTTTGCCACTGCTCCCTATGTAATCTCGGGGGGCTCCACGTGACTGCCTTTTCCCTTGTATGTCAGGAAACTACATGTATAGCCTGTTGCCCTCTCACAGAGCTTATACATTTTTATCCCATATCTGGCACGCTTGCTGGGTAGAAACAGTTTGAAAGCAAGGTGGCCAGAAAAATTTATGAGGGACTCGACTACACAGACAACTTGTTGGGGGTATATAAGGCTGCAAATGTTTGGTTAAAATGATGTACGAGGGGCTGGATTTTGTGGAGCCGATCATACTTTGGGTCACCCCGAGGATGACAGAGTTCATTGTCGCTGAAGTGCATAAATCGCATAATATTCCCATATCTATGCCTGGCCATAGCAGCAGAGAACATGGGCATATGATAAATTGGGTCAGTGGACCAATATAACCGTCACTCATTATTTTTAGTAATGCCAATGTTGAGGGTTAGGCCCAAAAATGTATTGAATTCGGAAACAGAGATACGTTTCCATTCAAATTGTCTGGCAAGGTTCGAATTTGGGTTTGCGGTGATAAATTGTTCAGCGTATAAATTGCTTTGGTCCACAATAGATCCGTACAGATATTCTGTGAAAAACAGCTCCAAAAAACCAAAGGGAGTTAAATTAGCTGTTTCCACCTGAATTCTGGGTTGGGCAGTGAATGGGGGAAGTACGGGCGCTGCAGAATCTGTGGGCTGCCAATCAGGATTTGGAAGCGCATCAGGTAAAGGCACTATGGGCTCTATGGGCCTGCGTTCAAATTCTTGGTGGCTGCGGGATACTACTTGTGTTAGCCCCCCGCACCAGCTTGAACTGCACTAATGGGACTGCGTGTGCACCCCCTACCCAAAAGCGCAGATCATGTACTAGGTACGTAATCTGGCACAGAGCGGTCGCCCTGCTGCTGAAAATCTACGGTGGGCAGTCCACAACCGGTTAAAGCATAGTTGCCAACAGTCCCGAAAATTTGACAGATGTCCCACTCGGAGCTTGTCCTGGGAAGAATCCCGAAAATTAAGCTCTGTCACGGACAACTGAGACTCTTGCTGGTTCACTGTATGGCAAATGGTTGCCGGGGTGATAACAGAGAGACAGTCACAGCGAAATCAGGTGGTGCCTGCCTGCTTGTGGATTGGTTAGTCCTAAGTGAGGGGGGGGTGGCTACCCGTGGGCCCGGAGCTGGTCAGTTGCGGGAGTACAACTGAGCTGACTGAGCTACACAGTGGAATGAACCCGTACCCCACAGCCTGGAGTGGACACATCTGAGGTATGTTTAGTGCTGTCATTTGGGCTCTCTCTGCATTTGGATTGCTGGGGTAAGATCATTATGGCTGTGGGGTCTCTCTCTCTCCTTTTTTTTTTTTTTTTTGAAGGAGGAGCGAGCAGCAGCTGTTTGGGGTGGCCTGTACAGGGCCGATCCTAGGGTCACAGACGCCTGGGTGCAAAAATATTTCTGGCGCCCCCCACATGGGCGTGGTCAACTTACAAACTCCTCCCCTTTACACATGTTTTTATGGCAACGACTCAAACACAGAGATGCTCCCCTAAGAAGTCTTCGTTACCCTGGGATCCTCCCATGATCTTTTACCAATAAAGAAAATACAGGAAGAGAATACACTAATGAGACCTGGAGGGGAATCTCTCTGATGCACACAGAGGGGGCTTCTGTTAGAGAGTCTGTTAGAAAGAGCCCCCAGACATAGTACAGGAGAAGGTCAGAGACTGCACACATGGTACAGGAGATGGTCAGAGACTGCAGACATGATACAAGAGACGGTCAGAGACTGCAGACTTAGTACAGGAGACGGTCAGAGAGTGCAGACATATTACAGGAGACGGTCAGAGAGTGCAGACATATTACAGAAGACGGTCAGAGACTGCAGACATAATACAGGAGACAGTCAGAGAGTGCAGACATATTACAGGAGATGGTCAGAGAGTGCAGACATATTACAGGAGATGGTCAGAGAGTGTAGACATAATACAGAAGGTGGTCAGAGACTGCAGATATAATACAGGAGGTGGTCAGAGACTGCAGACATAGCTCAGGAGATGGTCAGAGACTGCAGACATAGCACAGGAGATGGTCAGAGACTGCAGACATAGCACAGGAGATGGTCAGAGACTGCAGGCATAGCTCAGGAGATGGTCAGAGACTGCAGATATAATACAGGAGATGGTCAGAGACTGCAGATATTATACAGGACATAGTCAGAGACTGCAGACATAGCTCAGGAGATGTTCAGAGCCGGCAGACATACTACAGAAGATAATGGCCGATCGGCCCTCTCACCTGACCCAGCGATACAGCAACAATGGTTCCTCTGATCAGGAGTCAGCTCACTCTGAATTGCCTGTGGCGACACCGCTGGGTAGAGTCCAGATCTGTATTCTGGCAATGACTCCATTCCTTTCTCCGCCAGGGATGGCGCCAGGCTGTGTTGCTTTCCCTCTGGTGGCGCAGGGCAGCGGGGTTCTTTCTCTGATGGTTTTCTCTCAGCACTGTCCTCTCCCTCTGGAGTCCTGGGTGCACTTCCCTGAAAGCTTTCCTGGGCTCCTGGCTCTCTCTCTCCCATTCAGCTGGGCATGCTGTGTGAGCTGCAGTTTCCGTGTTACAGTGGGGCTGCCAGTCCTCAGGACTATATGTCCCACAATCCTCCTTCTCTGCTCCTTTTTTTATTCTATTTCTTCCCTGGCCGATATGAAGGCGGGGGAAGAAACATAGTGGGTGGCTGTGCTGGCAAGCGCTGCTCACTAGTACAGCAGCGCGGGGAGAGGGAGAGGGGGGTAAGAAGAGCCTGCGGCTGCAGTGGCATCACTAGGGTTGGTGTCACCCCCCTCCACCATCTATAGTCGCCCCCCAGTACAGACCCCCCTCCACTAAGTATAGACCCCCTTCCGTCAGTGCAGACTCCCCACTAAGTATAAACCCCTCCCTCAGTACAGACCTTCCTCAGTACAGACCCCCCTCCATTAGTACAGGCCCCCCAGGACAAGCCACCCCCCCTCCATTAGTACAGACCCCCTTACAAACCACCCCCCCCTCCATTAGTATAGAACCCCCACCATTAGTACAGACCCCCCCACAAACCTCCCCCCTCCATTAGTACAGACCCCACCAGGACAAACCACCCCCCCTCAATTAGTACAGACCCCCCACAAACCACCCCCCTCCATTAGTACAGACCCCCCCACAAACCACCCCCCTATATTAGTACAAACCACCCCCCCATTAGTACATACCCCCCACAAACCACCCCCCTCCATTAGTACAGACTCCCCCCCACAAACCACCCCCCATCCATTAGTACAGACCCCCCCACCATTAGTACAGACCCCCACAAACCTCCCCCCTCCATTAGTACAGACCCCACCAGGGCAAACCACCCCCCCCATTAGTAGAGACCCCCCCACAAACCACCCCCCTCCATTGGTACAGACCACCCCTCACAAACCACCCCCCTCCATTAGTACAGACCACCCCTCACAAACCACCCCCCCTCCATTAGTACAGACCACCCCCCAAAAACCACCCCCCCTCCATTAGTACAGACCCCCCCACAAACCTCCCCCCTTCATTAGTACAGACCCCACCAGGACAAACCACCCCCCTCCATTAGTACAGACCACCCCCCACAAACCACTCCCCCATTAATACATACCCCCCACAAACCACCCCCTCTATTAGTACAGACCCCCCCACAAACCACCCCCTCCATTAGTACAGACCCCCCACCATTAGTACAGACCCCCCCACAAACCTCCCCCCTCCATTAGTAAAGACCCGACCAGGACAAACCCACCCCCCTCCATTAGTACAGACCACCCCCACAAACCACCCCCTCCATTAGTACAGACCACCCCCCATTAGTACAGACCACCCCCCCACAAACCACCCCCCCATTAGTACATACCCCCTCACAAACCACCCCCCCTCCATTAGTACAGACCCCCCTCAGTACAAACCCCACCCGAGCGGCAGCTAGAGAGGAAAGTGTGCAGCCGCGCCACCCCGGTGGAGAAGATCGTGACAGAGACAGAGAGGAGGAGGAGGAAAAAATGACGGACCGCCCGCCTCGCCCCCCAACGACGTCACTGCACGGGTCCCTCTCCGAACAGACAGCCGCTCTGATCTCCTGTCACAGGAGGATGGAGGGGGGACGGACTTGGGCAGGAAACAGCGGCAACGGAGACCGCTGGAGAGAGCGCCTCTGGAAACTGACATGGAGAGTAGGAGGGAGGGGAGCACTCTGGCGCTTGAGCGCCTACACCTCTGTGGCGCCTGGGTGAACTGCACCCCGTGCACCCCGCCAAGGATCGGCCCAGGGTCTGTATCTTGTGAGTATGGCTGTCAATCACCTCCATTTTGCACAGTCATCTCCATGTTATCTCCATCCTGCACACAGTCATCTCTATGTCATCTCCATCCTCCACACAGTCATCTCCATCTTGCACACAGTCATATCCATGGTATCTCCATCCTGCATACAATCATCTCCATGTCATCTCCATCCTGTACACAGGCATCCTTATCCTGCACACATTTATCTCCATGTCATCTCCATCCTGCACACAGTCATCTCTATCTGGCATACAGTCATCTCCATGTCATCTCCATCCTGCACACAGTCATCTCCATGTTATCTCCATGCTGCACACAGTCATCGTCATCCTGCACACAGTCATCTCTATCCTGCACACACAGTCCTCTCCATCTTTCACACAGTCATCTCTGTCATCTCCATCCTGCACACAATCATTTCCATGTCATCTCCATCCTATACAACAGTGGTTCTTAACACCTGTCCTCAGGACCCACCAACAGGCCAGGTTTGCAAGATAACTGAAATACATCACAGGTGATATAATTTGCTGCTCAGTGAATGCAGTATTCTAGTCTGCATCTCCCCGAGGTAATACTTAAAATCTGGCCTGTTTGTGGGTCCTGAGGACAGGAGTTTTAAACCACTGCTGTACAGTCATCTACCATGTCATCTCCATCCTGCATACAGTCATCTCCATGTCCTCTCCATCCTGTGCACAGAGTCATCTCCACCCTGTGCACATGGGCGGGTGAAAGAGCGGGTGGCTCCGTGGTCGGGCGGCTGAGAAAGCGGGCGGCTGAGAGAGCGGGCGGCTCCGTGGGCGGGTGGGTAAACGAGCAGGTGGGCTGGGCGGCTTGTCAATCAGCGAGCCTACGGGCGGGGGAGCAGAGAGATGACATCATCTCTCACCGCCCGCCCTGCATCCCTGCAGTTTCGCCCTCACTGTGCAGCCACGGGCAGCAGAGAGATTATATTATCTCTCTTCTGCCTGATTCTGGGACACAGCAAGAGACAATCCCCACCTTAGCAGGAAAGTGACACAGCAAGTGACAATCCGCAACACGTGGGAGGTGACGTGGCAAGTGACAGTCCGCAATGTGTGGCAGGTGATGAGGCAAGTGACAATCCGCAACTTGTGGCAGGTTCCGTGGCAAGTGACAATCCGCGACGGGTGGCAGGTGACGTAGCAAGTGACAATCAGCAACTTCTGGCAGGTGACGTGGCAAGTTACAGTCCGCAACGTGTGGCAGGTGACGTGGCAAGTGACAATCCGCATCTGGTGGCAGGCGACGGTGGCAAGTGACAACCCACAAGGTGTGGCAGGTGGCGTGGCAAGTGACAATCCGCAACGTGTGGTAGATGACGTAGCAAGTGACAATCCGCTAGTCGGCGGGCAGGGGAGCAGCTGGGCGGGTCGACAGATGACGTGTGGCAACGTGTGGCAGATGACGTGGCAAGTGACAATCCCCAACTTGTGGCAAGTGACAATCTGCAACATGTGGCAGGTTACGTGGCAAGTGACAATCCGCAACGTGTGGCAGGTGGCGTGGCAAGTGACAATCCGCATCTGGTGGCAGGCGACGGTGGCAAGTGACAATCCACAACGTGTGGCAGGCGATGGTGGCAAGTGACACACTCAGGGCTCCCACTGATTCTGCATTATGGTGAGTTGAACCATTTCATTTTATATAACAATGTAATAATAGAAATAATGCGCTTCAATCATCCTGACACCATAGTAACCATGGTGCAGTGACGATAAAAGCACTAACACCAGCCATTTCCCCGATAAATTGCCCGCAAAATAATGTCCCAGTCAGTGGATAGCTGAAAAGTGTGCTGAGAAGTTCCTTCCTGTCTGTAGAAAAAAGACCTCTCAGTGGGCCTGGTATAGATTGGGGGGGACCCCACGCTGTCTTTTTTTTAAAAAAATTTCTATTGCCGGCATTCTTTTGTTTACATTTTAGCTGTCAGTGGGGAAGCCCGCTGACAGCTGATGAGTAATTGATTGTTAAGGACACGGCTGGGGCTTCCTGGCCCGCTGCTTAACAACCAGCTATTCTTCTAATCGGTCGATCATTTTTCGACTGATCCAAATTCGAATTGTTCCGAAAATTTGGAATTCATTTGAATAATAATAAACTAAACAAAATTTAACAAAAACGAAACAAAACTAAACGAATTCCGAAACAAATCAGTGAAACAAAATTTGTAACATAATGATTCTGTCCGAATCAAAATTAGGAACATAACGAATCTATCTGAAAGGAAACAAATTTTTCTGTTCTGTCTAGTATATAAGAGAGGTACATGGATGAATAGGATGGCATATAAGAGAGGTACATGGATGGTATATAAAAGAGGTACATGGAGATGTCCCTAAAAAAAAAAAAAAAGTAGTACTAAATAGAGCTGCACGATTCTGCCTAAAATGAGAATCACAATTTTTTTGCTTGGAAGATAGATCACGATTCTCTCACGATTCTCGCGGCGTGACATCATCTTTCACACTAAAACAAAAAAAATTGGGATAACTTTACTGTTTTGTTTTGTTTTTTTTACTATTCATTGAAGTGTATTTTTTCCCCAAAAAATTGCATTTGAAAGACCACTGGGCAAATACAGTGTGACATAAAATATTGCAGCAATTGCCATTTTATTCCCTAGGGTCTCTGCTAAAATATATATAATGTTTGGGGGTTCCAAGAATTTTCTAGCAAAAAATATTGAGGAACAAGTGTCAGAAAAAGATTTGGACTTGGTTAAACTTCCTGCATATACACACACACAGACGTTTGCTCTAAGGCCGGTTTTTATACTGGGGCGGTGGCGGTATAGCGCCGCTATACCGTCGAGATCGCTGAGGTATTCGGCTGCTAGCGGTGCGGTTTTAACCCCCGCTAGCGGCCGAAAAAGGGTTAATACCACCCACAAACCGCAGCTGCAGGCGGTATTACCGCAGTTTCCCATGCATTTCAATGGGAAGGAGCGGTAAACACACTGCTCCTCTCACCGCTCCAAAGATGCGGCTAGCAGGACTTTTTTTCACGTCCTGTTAGCGCACCGCTCCAGTGTGAAAGCCCCGGGGCTTTCACATTGGAGAGACAGCAGCCGCTGTTTAGGCTCGGTTTGCAGGCGCTATTTTTAGCAAAATAGTGCCTGCAAACCGCCCCAGTGTGAAAGGGGCCTAAGAAGGAAGTTAGTTACAATGTTTCATGTTGTTAAAAAGTTGGCAGACTGCCTGGACTTTTTCTTAAGGCTCCATGTACACAGAAGCTCAAAAACGGTCGTTTTGAATGCCAGATTTCTGGCAGAAAAAGCTGCTTTAAACACACACAGAAGTTTATCCCTTTGATCTAAACTTGGCAGACTGCCCGGATATTTTCTTTTGACACCTGAGTGAGCAGATAAAGTCTCTCCACTTGTTATGTGAAAGAATGGGAAAACTCTGCATTGGAGATCGTCAGGGGGGGGGTGATTGGTGGGGGGTCGGGGGCGAATCGAGATCACGATTTTTTAACGATTAATTGTGCAGCTCTAGTACTAAACCCTCAGCATTTTTTGGCTTAACACATTGAGCACAATAAAATTAACATTCCCTAATAAACTATATGTTAAAATTCTTACGCCAAATTCTTCAATGCTGCTGATTCCTGCTCTCTCAGTTCTGCTTCCCTGAACTTCCGGTCTTTACAGGAAACTTTACAGCAGACAGTGCAGTCTCCAGTCGGTCTGTTAGCTTGGAGACAGAAGGAGAAAGGATAGACCTGAATGAAAAAAAAAATACTTCTGTATTGCTATTCTATTCAGGAATTGTCAAGAGTACCTTAAGAATCAACAGAGTTAGGAAAAAAGATACACTAATAGATATTTCCAGGGTATTGAAAAGGCAATTGTCACCATTGCCAGAGGCACAGAGGCCTGGAAAACTGAAAAGGGTAGATGGGCATTCTGATAGGAGGCCATCAGCTTCATGACTGGGTAGCCCCAGCACTTGAATATTTGAAGCAAGTATTGATGATGGACCATTCTTTTGGATCTGTAAAATTGTGATTCCGATGATCCACTAACACATCCTGGGAGTTATTTGGCTGACAGCTCTATGAGCTGAGAATCTGCCCAAGAGATAATGTTCTCCACTTCTGTTTATAGAGTCAGACTGCGTACACCTACCTGTCTGGTCACATATGAATCTGTGATGGAATTGTCCATACACATTTAGACCTTGCAACCTTTCAAGAGATGTTTAAAAGACTTTAGGGCCATGAAGGTTGTCCTTACCTCCTGGAGGGTGAACAATGTTTCTGATGGATGACTCTATCTGCCACATCCAGACCTGCCTAGAAAGTGTACACCCCCCCAAATCTGGAAACTAGCATCTGATGTAACAATAATCCAATCTTTAGAATTGAGGGACCTGCCTCCTCACAGATTGTGCTCCACCAGGTGAGGCTGCTCTTCACTTTCACTGATATCCACATGTGCTGGAGATACAGGTCTCAGTCTTAACAGGAGTCACAAGTGTAAAGCCCTGTACACACGATCGGATTTCCTATGGATTCTAATCCGATGGATTTTTCCATCAGAAATCCGATGAAGCTGACTTCCATCAGTCTTGCCTACACACCATCAGTCAAAAATCCGACCGTCCCAAACGCTGTGACATAAAACACTCCGACGAGCTGAGAAAAAAGAAGTTCAATGCTTCTGAGCATGCGTCGACTTGATTCTGAGCATGCGTGGGTTTTTTGTCCGATTTCCACACAGACGTTCGGAATTTGCTATCGTTTTTTTTCCCATCGGATAAATTTGAAACGTTCTATTTTTTCTCACCGATGGAAAAAAGACCGATGGGGCCCATACACGATCGGTTTGTCCGATGAAAAAAGTCCATCGGACTGTTTTCATCGGTAAAACCGATCGTGTGTACACGGCTTAAGAGTTGCCCTCCTTCCACCGCTTTGCAACTGAACAGCCCCCACTATTCTGGGAAGGCTTTCCACACGATTCTAGAGTGAATCTGTAGGAATTTGTGCCCATTCATCCAAAAGAGCAGTTGCAAGTTCAGGTCGAGACATTGGGGGTTATTTACGAAAGGCAAATCCACTTTGCACTACAAGTGCAAACTACATGTGCAAAGTGCACTTGAAATTGCTCTGAAAGTGCACTTGGAAGTGCAGTCGCTGTAAATCTGAGGGGTAGATCTGAAATGAGGGGAAGCTCTGCTGATTTTATTATCCAATAATGTGCAAGCTAAAATGCTGTTTTTTATTTTCCTTGCATGTCCCCCTCGGATCTACAGTGACTGCAGTTCCAAGTGCACTTTGCACTTGTAGTTTGCACTTGTAGTGCAAAGTGAATTTGCCTTTAGTAAATAACCCCCATTGTCTCACAATTGGCATTCCATTTCATGCCAAAGATTCTTAGTAGGGTTGAGGTCAAAGTTCTCTGCAGGCCAATCAAGTTCTTCAATGCCAAACTTTTAAAAAACACATCTTCATGGCTTTGTGCACAGTCATGCTGAAACATAAAAGGGCCACAAGGCTGGAAGCACACATTTGTCCAAAATATATTGGTAGTTGTAGCATTAACAGTAGTACCCTTTGCTAGAAACACCTAAACTCGTTGGAAGTGAATCCACATATAAATGACCATATACAGTGCCTTGAAAAAGTATTCATACCCCTTTGAAATTTTCCATATTTTGTCATGTTACAACCAAAAATGTAGATGTGTTATATTGTGATAGACCAACACAAAGTGGCACATAATTGTGAAGTGGAAGGAAAATTAAAAATGGATTTCCAAATTTTTTACAAATAAATATGTGAAAAGTGTGGTGTGCATTTGTATGGCGCCCCCCTGAGTCAATACTTTGTAGAACCACCTTTCACTGCAATTACTAGACATGGGAGCCGTCGAAAATTTTGTTTCATTCCGTTCCGTTTTAAAAAAAAAAACGTAATTTGTAATTCGTGTAAGGAATTCAATTCGGATTCGTACGAAATACGAATTTCGTACGACGCGTATAACGAATGATTCGACCGGAAATGTACTTCCCCCACCCAATTCCAGCAGCAATCTTCTCTCTATAATGTCGAATCTTTTCTCTCTATAATGTCGAATCTTTTCTCTCTATAATGTCGAATCTTTTCAATTTGGAGCCGAAATTCGTAAACGAAACAGAATTCGTATCCGTAAAAATTCGTAATTCGGATTCGTACAAATGTACGAATTTCGAAAAATTCGTACAAATTTTCGATTCGTACGAAACTAATCGCACATGTCTAGCAATTACAGCTGCAAGTCTTTTTGGGGATGTCTCTATCAGCTTTGCACATCTAGAGAGTGACATTTGTGTCCATTCTTCTTTGCAAAATAGCTCAGGTTTTCTTCTAAGATTGCCCTGTGTTTGACTCCATCCATCTTCCCATCAACTCTGACCAGCTTCCCTGTCCCTGCTGAAGAAAAGCATCCCCACAACATTATGCTGCCACCACCATGTTTCACGGTGGGGGTGGTGTGTTCAGGGTGATGTGCAGTGTTAGTTTTCCGCCACACATAGCGTTTTGCTTTTAAGCCAAAAAGTTCAATTTTGGCCTCATCTGACCAGATCACCTTCTTCCACATGTTTGCTGTGTCCACCACATGGTTTCTCACAAACTGCAAACAGGACTTCTTATGGCTTTCTTCTTGCCACTCTTCCATAAAGGCCAGATTTTTGGAGAGCACAGCTAAAAGTTGTCCTGTGGACAGATTCTCCCACCTGAGCTGTGGATCTCTGCAGCTCCTCCACAGTTACACAGACATTCTCCTGCGCTCGGAAGCTTGATCTCTTAGTGACACAACCAGAGTCTTCCGTTGGAAAAGGAATGACCAGGGATCTTGCTGCCCTCCTCAGAATAATAGGTATTCTTGGGACTAAAATGTAAAAGGAAAAAGAAGGGCGCACCGACCTAGTGCATTACCAATGGCTAGGTTTATTTAAGAATTGACTAAAAGATCATATATACTCACAAAGCAAGTAAAAAAATAGACATAAACACTGCTTCATCAAAGGGAGAGAATGCCTTCGGAGGGCCTCCTACTGGAACCAGACAACCGGAGAGTCCAGACGACATATAATACAGCTACGGCTGACGCGTTGCGAGGGCGAACCCACTTCCTCAGAGCCAAAAGTAATAGTACCCGGACCTCTCTCTGAACTCCTTTAAATACATGTGTGTGTGGATGGTCACATGTCTAGAGCACCACCCACCACAGGCCACTCCTCCTTTAACTCACAGACAGGCCGATGCACACTTAACCCCTCACTACCCTCACTATCATAGGCCACTTGTCCCATCTACACAGTTATAGTACTACACCAGCTTATTAGGTGGAAGGGATGGGTAGGTGGGTTAGCAGGGGTTACATGTAGTGTGTAGATGCAAAAGGTGCCCGGCTTCCAGTGTTCCACTGCTGACATCTTCCTCACTATGTCTATGCCGCTGGACTGTCGTCCCATCATTCGATGGGACGCATGCCGGCTGAATATCCGGAAGTGGCGGTGGGTATGCGTTCCATCCGCCACTTCCGGTTCACGAAAACGTCACTTCCGCCCCCATAGTGGGCTATTTAGACGTCAGTGGGTGACCTGGAAGCGGCAGTGGATCTCCCCCACCGCATCCGGTGTCAACATACTTCCCCTTCACCCCGTCAGGACCACCCAGGGTACATCTTCCCCATGGCGCCACCCACATACGGGCACAGAAGCAGGCCAGGACCAATTACACTGAGTCCCAAATCCATGCGTGGCACAATGTAAATGTGCCCCGCACAGACCGGAGACTCAAGAGGAAATCACGCAGTGTCAGCAGGATGGACCAAATGCCACCCGCATGACACCACCTCTGCTCTCTGTGGGGTCTTATGCCCGCTATAATTGCAGTGGACCTTATATTACCCATGGAATGGACCAATGTAAACATGTACATAAGAGGACTAACATATATAAAATATATGCTAATGATAGATGATACAATAAATGTATATGTTACAATGGGCCTCTTGGCTGCTTCTCTGATTAATGCTCTCCTTGCCCGGCCTGTCAGTTTAGGTGGACGGCCATGTCTTGGTAGGTTTGCAGTTGTGCCATACTCTTTTCATTTTCGGATGATGGATTGAACAGTGCTCTGTGAGATGTTCAAAGCTTTGGATATTTTTTTTTTATAACCTAACACAGCTTTAATCTTCTCCACAAATTTATCCCTGACCTGTCTGGTGTGTTCCTTGGCCTTCATGATGCTGTTTGTTCACCAAGGTTCTCTATCAATACTGAGATAAAATTACACACAGGTGGACTCTATTTGTTAATTAGGTGACTTCTGAAGGCAATTGGTTCCACTAGATTTTAGGGGTATCAGAGTAAAGGGGGCTGAATACAAATGCACGTCACACTTTTCAGATATTTATTTGTAAAAAAAATTGGAAAAGCATTTCTCATTTTCCTTCCACTTCACAATTATGTGCCACTTTGTGTTGGTCTATCACATAAAACCCCAATAAAATATAACCAAATACGTAAATGTAACATGACAAAATGTGGAAAATTTCAAGGGGTATGAATACTTTTTCAAGGCGCTGTAGTAGGTGTGATGGTCAGGTGATCACATATTTTTGGCCATATAGTGTATTTTTTGGATAGCTCGATCGCATAGAAACAGGGGAGGGATGGCGGCCTTAGGCCTGGGGGGCAAGTCCAGTCAAGTGGCCCATTGAACCGCCAAATCAGCTTACCATCCATGGCCCACCTGATTTTTCAATGCAGCCTCACCAGTGCCCATCAGTGCAGCCAACTCCAGTGCCCATCAATGCAGCCTGATCACTGGGGCAGGTTACAGGGGGTGTATGGGGGGGAGCTAGGGGGTCAGCTAGGGGTGTCAGGGTCTCTCACCTCAGCGATCTCAGCTCAGCAAGTCCTTGCACGTCACGGTTTCCTGGGGGGGGGGGGTAACGCTCCTGATCCTGGGGTCAAGTTGCAGCCAGCGCCCAGCCCTGCAGCCCGACTCCCTGGCACGCCCTGCCTCTGCCTGCTTCCAAGAATCTGGTCCCAGGGAGTTGTAGTTTACTCTGCACTGCTGTGTTTTCCACCCACCAGAAGCTTGAGTGCGGACTACAACTCCCGGAATGCAACAGCTAGTGGTCGGCCGCCATGGCCATGCCCCCGGCCCGACTTCCTAGACCAGAATAAAATAGAAAATGGTAGCGGGCAGCGGCTGCCGGCCATTTTGAACATAAGTTAGGGTGGCCTGGGAGGCAATTGCCACCCTGCCCCCTGGCCCAGCCCTCCCCTGCATAGAAACAGGTTGGCCCTGTTGGACTGTGCATTGCAAACTATGCAAACCTTTAATTGAGTTATCCCATGGGCCATGTATATAATTCTCCTGTTGTACCTGAATATATCAAGCTTTTAATGTATAGAAAGGATGGGGTGTCTTTTTACTGACTGAATTCAGAAACATACGATGAATAGAGCGATTAACTATTTCCTACCCAGACCATCTCTGCTCCTTGCCGCAGCTGCAGTTCTCTTCATCGTCTTTGTGTATTGAAATGTGATGTTGAAATGTTGCATTTAGGAGCTGAGAGAGAAGAATAAAGCTTCAAGTTCTCAAGGTCTTTTCTTTCATTTCATGCCTGGCTGTAGAACAAAACCCCCTGACAGCGCATATTCTAAGCCACTGGCACCTGTTTACACTACAGCGGGAGATGAATAGATAAGTAACTTAACTCCTGAAGTGCATAATGCACCTCAGCTGCTAAATTCCCATGACGTCTTCATCCTCTCACCGCAAGTTTTTATTAAAACAACACTGCTGATTCAAAGGATACCAATACAAAGTAAAAAAAAAAGTGGGTGTGTGTTTTTTTTGCCATTTTTCAATTTTTTTTTCGCATTACAAAGAGAGATGAGTGTGACTGTGCGGATGTTGGAGGCAATATTGGAGCCCTGAAAGAATGCATGTCCTAGTTATGTCCTGTACATGGCAAGCTGCAGAGGCACTAATAGCTCCAGCTTAGACCAAAGTAAGTATGTATGTGCCCAGTGCTGCTGTTAGAAATCACGGGGGCCCCATACAGCCTACCTGACAGGGCCCCCTTCCCCTGTCCGAAAGTGACTGAGGATATAGATTTATCAGTCCCTATCTCTGTAGACTCAGCTGCACAGATGAATGAATAGGAAGCGCTCCGAGCCTTCCTGCTCATTCACAAACTGAAGCATAGTAAACACGGTTTACTATGCTTCAGTGATGAATGGACACATGAGTGATCGCTACTGATTGCTGCCTGTGTTCATTCAGGAAAGAAAAGGGCCAGTCATTTTACATATTTACCAGCCCCATCCCCCACTCTCCATCTTGAAAAATCCCTTTGTGTGCCCACAGCAGCTACTGGCGGGAGAGGAGAGGAGGGAAGTTGGCAGCACTGAGGGGGAAAGGGACACACAGGGGGGCCCAGACAGCAGATGGAAGGGGTGCATGTGCTAGAACCAATCCCCCTGCAGTGCAGCTGGAGGGGGAAAGAAGAGGAGGGAAGCTGGCAGCACTGCGGGGGAAAGGGGCACACAGGGGGGCCCGTACAGCAGATGGAAGGGGCACATGTGCTAGAACCAATCCCCCTGTGGTGCAGCTGGAGGGGGAAAGAAGAGGAGAAGCTGGGAGCACTACGGGGGAAAGGGGCACACGGGGGGTCCATACAGCAGATGGAAGGGGCACATGTGCTAGAATTTTTTTAATTTCTGTACCAATTAGGTGGAAACCTTTGAAATTTACTATGTATACTTCTTTATAGCAACACCGAAACCTCTGAAGAAGACCCGTGGAAAAGGGTCGAAACGTGTTAGGAAATGCTACATGCTTCGATATACAATGTGTCAAGCTGTATGACAATTTTTAGTGTTTGCAATTGTGTAGTACCTTCATTACATGTTACCAGAGCTCATATCTTAACCAGTATTGATTTTTCTTTTTGAATTTTAATAAACAATCCCTTTTAAACATACACTGTTATAAATTTTAGAATCCAGCTGCCCAAAAACCCCACTGGGGGAACATCCCATTCTTCTCATGTGCTAGAACCAATCCCCCTGCAGTGCAGCTGGAGGGGGAAAGAAGAGGAGAAGCCGGCAGTGCTGCAGCGGGGGGGGGGGGGGGGCAGAAGAGGATTGGTGTCTGCAGTAAGACAGTATAGCCGGACCTCCTGCTCAACAGGTGCCTGGGCCCCTCTTTTGAACTGATAGGACCCAGGCCCAGTACAGAAGGGCTGGCTGTGTACTGCTTTATCAGCGGTCCTGTATGGGCCATATCTGTGGGATCCATGTGCAAACTGGAAATCTCTGTAGTAGGAACCGCTACTAGAGTGATCTTCAGCTGCCATGTTTCTCACCGAACATAATAGGTGACTTATTTGGCACGAGCACCATTCAGAGAACACTTTGCATTCTCTCATTGAATGCAAAGTGTTCTCTGATTAGACGGGGTGGGGAGGTGATGTCATGATCTCAACCTTGCCCAATCAAAGAGCACTTTGCATTCTTTGAAAAAATTTAAACTGTTCCCTGAATGGCACCTGTGCCAAGCAAGTGACCTCCTGTGTATACTAAGCAGCAGGGCAGCCACTTGGCCCAAGAGCCAAAAGCTGTAACAGCAAGCACTGTAGTAATGGTGCCTACTATAGTAATATCCAACTTCCACAGGGATCCCACAGTTATGGTGCATACATACCTGTACTTACATTGATCCAAGCTGGACCAATGTAACTATGTAAAAATTGCTGTACCCAAGCTTCAGCTTTAGTTTAAAGCCAGATTTAGGTATTTATACTAGCTTTATTTAAAAATATGTTTAACATGACTGGATTTAAGGGTGTTTTGTGTTTTATTTGTCTAGAGTCCAGCTTTAACTCCAATAATACTTTTATACGCAGTTGATATAACAATAGTGAATGACCTTTGATTTAATTGGTAAGAAAAAGGTTAAATACATCAATGTAACAGTGCCATCTCCAACAAGAACCTATTGTGAATAGTATGTTCCACTGTGTTGAAATAGAAAGAAAGGTTATAGAAGAGAAAACACTCAGGATTGGCCAAGGGGCAAAATTACAGGTACTTGTCAAAACACTGAGGGTTATATTGTGTCTCGAAGTTCATTGGTTTGTCTAATGCAGATTATAAACTGAAAGAAAAATTTGATTGGCTGCGAGGGCAAATAGTGAATTTTATTTGTCCTCACTGTGAGCATAAATTGGTAGTAACTTGATTCCCAAAGTGTACTTTTTATTTTTTTCTATTAAATTACTGATATTAAAGGTATGTTCTTTTGGAAGAAAAAAAAAGATATGTTGAATGTGTTTTTCTTTGAACCTCGCTATGTTAGTTCATTTATGTAAAATCCATAACGCTCGATACACAAAGCTTGAAGTGGAACCCCAAGAAAAATGTTTCTTATTGTTATACCCTCCCCCCCCCCCATTCTGCATTATAAAAAAATACAATTACTACCTACCCTCTTCATGCTGCAGCACTGTTCAAGGCTTCCTCCTTGGTCCATCACCGGATGTCCTCCCAGATGTCCACTTCCAGCAGGACAACATTAGCATTATTCTGCCCGATATCTGTGAGTCCAACCTTTTGTTTACACTCCTCCCTAGGGGGCACATTATAACGCAGGCTGGACTTACAAGAATGTATACCCCCTGCCAACACTAAGGAAGAGGAGGAAGTGCTGGTGATGTCATTGGACCAGCAATAAGACTGCAGGTAAAAATATATGTATAGAGTATTTTTTCATAAAAACTAATACGAGGGGGACATGTGGGCGTAAAAAGTTGCACTTCTAAAATCTCATGAGGTCAGTCCCATTTGAAGATTTACAGATTTACAGCAGTGTGATTGACCATCTTTGACCGCACAATGCTGCAATCATAGGCGTGCGCAGGGGGTGTGCTGGGTGTGCCTGGGCACACCCTAATCACCCCGTGCGGTGTAGATTCCCCCAACAGAGCTTCAAAAAAAATCAAAAATTAAAATAAAATAATGCAAAAATAAAATAATACAAATAAAATACTACTGACATGATCTACTGACACCATCCACTGCCCTACTGACACAGTCCAGGTTGTAATACATTTTAAAAATGTTTTTATATTTATTTAAAATAATGTGTGTGTGTGTATATATAGGAAGGCCAGTATGCTGGCCTGAAATTATGGGAGGAGTTTGAGGGGTACTTAAGCAGACCATCCACCATGGTCAGTGTCGGCTCTAGTGTGCAGTATTACGACGTCACCAGCCCGACTCTGCTCTACTCACAGCGTCCGTGAAGTTGCGCTCGTGCTTTCGAGACCGCTCGCAGTCGTTTGTCGATCGGGTCGTCGCTCGCGGTCGCAGGTAGGACTGGTTGTTACCGTTTGAACGAATCGTAGCACCGGTTTACGTTTTTTTCCCCTTTTACAATCATACGGCTCACTAACTCACATGTTCTCTCTGTTTGCATTTTGTCTACTGCCTAGACCAGTTAGTTATCTTTCTAGCCCAGTCGCGCCCAACGTTTCGATTCGTAATGGCCCGCCACGACAACGTCTCATAGAGCTTACTCGCTAGGTTCTACGAATCACTTGAACAGTACTCAAGCCACTTACTACAAGTCGCTCATACGATGCATGGTTACCAAACTGGCGTCCCACCCAGCATAACCCCATCCCTCCTACTGACACCCTGCACCTCCTACGATACTCTCCCTTCACCTAACTGATGCCCCACACCTCTTACTACACTCTATACACACCAAACAGCCGGTCCGAATCTAGTCGCAAAACATCGGCACTACAGTTCGGACCCTCGGCAATCACAAGCCCCTTCAACTTCGAAACACCAGTCAGTCGATCCGAGTCCAGTCGTATCTCCGGCGCTACGATTCGGATCTGGTGCATCAAAAAAACCCTCCTCACATCGCAGCCATAACCGACCCGAATCCAGTCGTAGCATCGGCTCAAACATTCGGTTCCTTGGCAAACACAATCGGTCCGAGTCCAGTCGTACCACCGGCTCAATCGACTCGGATCTCTAGGAACAAACCTCTCTAATCATCCGAATCCAGTCGTAGCATCGGCTCAAAGATTCGGATCCTTGGCAAACACAATCGGTCCGAGTCCAGTCGCATCACCTGCTCAATCGACTCGGATCTCTCGCAACAAACCTCTCCAACTGTTCCGAATTCAGTCGTAGCATCGGCCTCTCCAACTGATCCGAATCCAGTCGTAGCATCGGCTCAAAGATTCGGATCCTTGGCAAACACAATCGATCCGAGTCCAGTCGCACCACCGGCTCAAACGACTCGGATCTCTAGCAACAAACCTCTCCAACTGATCCGAATCCAGTCGTAGCATCGGCTCAAAGATTCGGATCCTTGGCTAACATAATCGATCCGAGTCCAGTCGCATCACTGGCTCAAACGTCTCGGATCACTATCAACAAACCTCTCTAAACCGATCCGAATCCAGTCCTAGTATCGGCTCAAAATTCGGATCCTTGGCAAACACGTTCAATCCGAGTCCAGTCGCACCACCGGCTCAAACGACTCGGATCTCTAGCAACAAACCTCTCTAACCGATCCGAATCCAGTCGTAGCATCAGGGCCGCCATCAGGGGGGTACAGGCAGTACACCTGTAAGGGGCCCGGAGGTCCCCAGGGGCCCGGATGGCCCCCTTTTTTTTGTAAGGGGCCCGGAGTTCCCCAGGGCCTCGAATGTCAACCCCCCTTTTTTGTATTTTTTTTATAATTTTTTTTATTATAAATTATTATTAATTTTTTTTTTATTTATTTACTTTATTTTTATTTTTTATATTTTTGTAAGGGGCCTAGAGGTCCCCAGAGGCCCGGAGGTCCCCAGGGCCCCAGATGGAAACCTCCCTTTTTTTAATTTATTTTTTATTAAAAAAAAATTATTATAAATTTTTTTATAATTTTTTTAATTTATTTATTTATTTTATTTTATTTTTATTTATTTTTTGTAAGCGGCCCAGAGGTCCCCAGAGGCCCGGAGGTCCCCAGGGCCCCGGATGGAAACCTCCCTCTTTTTTTTTTTATAAAAATGATTATTATTATTTATTTTTTTATAATTATTTTTTTTTGTAAGGGGCCCAGGAGGTCCCCAGGGCTCTGGATGGCAACCCCCCTTTTTTTTTTTTGTGTTCGTCAGCACCCAAACCCCCTGCTTCTCAATGCGTGGCACCCCCCCCAGTTCTCAATTTGCGGCAGCCCCCCACTTCTCAATTTGTGGCGGCAGCACCCCCCCCCCCGGTTCTCCGCTGCTCCAGGGGGGGCCCCATGTCTGAAGCTGTGTAAGGGGCCCCAAAATTCCTGATGGCGGCCCTGCGTAGCATTGGCTCAGAGATTCGGATCCTTGGCAAATACAACCGATCCGAGTCCAGTCGCACCTCCGGCTCAAACGACTCGGATCTCTAGCGTTGAACTCATTCCCCAAACCATAAAATTAAAAAAAATTAAAAAAAAATTAAAAAAAAATTAATTTTTTTTTTATTAAATGTTGACCTTGCATCATACTATTACATACACGCCTTGTTTCAAATACTCCAGTTTCGTCACGGTCGGTTATTCCTACATACTCACAATTCACAAACTTTCTTTCTTCTTGCCTTCTCAGTAAGGCTGCTTCCCTCGCAATCGCTGCGAGCATTCAACAAGTGGTTCTAAATCAGCCACTCATCATCTCCAGTAGCAACACGGCTACTCACCTTTTCTCTGTCACTTTCCCCATGCAACTCAGTTCGAGTTTCCAGTCGGTCCACCCTGCACAAGGTTGGACAATATTCCCCGCCCAAATTTTTAAAAAAAAAAATGATGAAGTATTTTAGGGCTTACATCTTCAACAGGGAGCCAGCTACTGCTCCAAAACAGCTCTCTGCATCCCCCTTTCAAAAGAAAAATAAAAATAAAATTAATAAAATAAATAAATATAAATAAATAAAGATAAAATATAGCTCTATGTCGCCTTACTACAGGTTCCCGGTCGATCCATTTCTCTACCCCAACTGAGTTGTCACTACTAGGGTTCAAGGCAGGTGCGCAAATTCAAGGCTCCCCCCTTGTTTTCTCCTCGCACTCTTTCATGACATATTGTACTTCACATACACGATTCGACTTGCTCATGAGGCGTTAGTAACTGTCACATACCTCTGTGCACTTCACTCTGTTTTCGAAGAGCGATCCGAGATCCTTCACCACGCAGACAAGGTTGCCTAACGTCCACCTTGCTGGCAGTGCAAGTGTTAGCAGACCGACCACACGTCAACTAACTACAGATCGTAACATTCCTACTTAGAATACCAGACTTCAGCTACCCACCCCAGTACGCCCTGGGGGCTCTGGTTTTAGTCTGTGCCGAGCACAGACGGCACCTGAGCTATCGGTTACCTAGCCAGTCACCTCCTGGCTCACCTCGGTTGCCACGCATTCTTTTGAGTTTTCCAAATTTCACTCAACAGCGCTCGTACGCAAACTAGCTGTCATCTACGCCTATCGCTCCTTATCCTGTCCACACTGCTCTCCTTCTTCTCCCCGTTTTCTAAACCCTTCTATCCCCTCCGAACCTCGCAAACTTACTCTAAACATATGCATTCCCCTCCTTTCAGCCGACGCCATGTCGCGAGCTGACAGCGAAATCTTCGCCTCCGCCCCACCATCACCCTTCGCGGGTCCAGCGGACGGCAATACACAGTCCCCCAGAGCTCAGACCACCCCCAGGCTATGGCCGAACTATGACGTATGGGCATTCCCTACCTTGCCACAGCCGGGACAGCCAAGCTGTTAGGCTGCTGTTTCCACCACCAGCGGCAGCTCTACCAGACACACAAGCTCCACTGCAGTCGATATCCTCTGCAATTACCCAGCTGCACGCCTTGGCAACCACACTGGCAACCGCAGTCACCAATGTCCAGGCTAGAGTAGGGGGCCCTGGAAACACGACCAGCCGTGCCCCCATCAGCCCCAGTCTCCACCGACTGTCACAGTTCCAGCTTAACACCAACTGGATCACTATTGACACAGAACTGTTTTGCCGCCACTTCGCCGGCCTTCGCTCCCCACTCTGTACAATCTGTCAACCTGTCACCCTCACGACTAATTGGTGCTCTGAGCTGAACCGCAGATGTCCCCCCAGCTTCCCTTGCCACCTCCAATGCGCCTCATAAATTATCAGCAGCCACACAGTCCTCCCAGGCAGACGGACTAGGACGTCCAATTCGAGCACCGGGGGGGTGCAGCCAGCTCCAACAACTTTAGTTTCAAGGGTTGCTTTTACCCCCACTGCAAACTTCTGCACATCTGCCTCCTGTACCAGAAAGCTCTCCCTAGAATTACCTGCGGCGTCAAGCAGCAGAGCCCAGCTTGACTAGGCCGCGTGTACGTCGGGCGGCTCGGCTTTTCTCTCCTCACATCCAACTCCCTCTCTAGCAGCCTTTCTAGTGCAGGGGTTCACTACAGGGTTCCACACCGGACTCATCACACTACCCGACTCTACCCACGAGTGAAAAAACCTGCTCTCAGCAGCCTCCGCTGTTGAAGCCATCAGCACCCTGCTACAGATCGAAATGGACCGGGGGTATATATAATCGGCCCCCTTTTTTCACAGTCACCATTTACAGTATGGAGAGTCAGCCCTATCAAACTTGTCAAGGGCAAGTTTTCTAAATCAACTTTGGTTAGTCTACTACTTATCCGTGCCTCGTTCTTCTGACATACCCAGTTAAACTCCCTCATACCCTCAGAGGAGTTCTCACTAAATACCAAACCCCCAGAAGTCCTAGAAAATCTAAGAGAGGTCTTTAAAAACCTCAACGTGCCCATAGCTGAGAAGAATGTAGTAAGCACGGCACAGCTCATCTCCTTCCTGGAAATCATTCTAGACAAACGCGCCATGCAGACTAGCCCACCTCTCGGGAATTGACCCACGTCAGGACAGTCGTCCATACGTTTACCGTCACGCAAGGGTGCACTAATGCACAGATACAATCCCTACTGGGCATGCTCAACTTCACGATCAGGATCATCCCTCAAGGGCGATCCTTTATCGCACGCTTCTTAGTATTCCTCTCCCAGGCACAAGACCCTGACCAAGTCATTAAGCTAGACGCAGCCACTATAGCGGACCTGGCCATGTGGGACCAATTCCTTGAGAACTGGAATGGTAGTCCCATGCTCATCCCGTCAGCATCCCCTTTGTCACCACAGATAATCATGGACGTAGCAGCTTCCACAAGCTTCGCTGCAATTTTTGGCCATCATTGGTTTGCGGGACCGTGGCCATCAGATACTCACAATTCCGTGTTTAGTCAGTCCTCCTCTCTTTTCGAGATCTACCCCATAGTCGCAGCGGCTCAAGTATGGGGCTGCACCTGGACAGGACAGGCCGTCACGTTCGCCACAGACAACCAGGCCACAGCCACAGTCATTAACTGAGGCAGGTCAAAATTGTTGGCCGTCATGGCCTTCCTACGCAGGCTGTTGCTACTTTTCCCTACTACATCAGTTCAATATCCTCCGTGTCCACATCCCTGGTAAATGCAATACCTCGGCCAACGCACTATCCCGCTTTAACTATGCCACAATCTTTCATAGGAGCCCGGAGCCGAACCGACCATGTCCGGCATCCCACGTTAGTCGCAACCAGCTCTGGAATGAAATAGCACCTCCATGGTGCTACCTTCCTCATCAATGCATCCTGTTCTTCCAATACACTAAAGGCCTACCATACCGCCTGGACGACCGACAGGTTCCTAGCCACTAACCCCGGGGCGGTTTCAGGAAATCTCAGCCATATCTGGCCTTCATTTCCTACTGTCACAACTCAGCTCACATGGTCACACGATACCATCAGACTCTATTCAGCCGGCATCCAGCATTTTATCTCCCTACAAAACCCTTCCAAACCTTCCTTGTTCGACGCTCATGCAATCAAAACCATACTGCGTGGCATCCACAGGCAGCAACCACACACTAGTGACAAATGCTTACCAGTGACCAGCGCCATATTCCGGGACATGTCTGCTATCCTTTCATGTTCTCCCTTCGGTTGTGGCCCAGCCGGGTAACTCAAGCAGCCATTTACCTAGCCTTTTACGGTTTTCTACGGCCCAGCAAATTTACTGTCACCAGAGTCGTTTCATCCTATACATAATGGTATCAAACGCTACAATCCGGTCCCGGAGTAGACATCTAACTATTCCACGCGCACAACGCCTGGTGCCCCATGGCCATTCTAGAGCAATTGGTAAACTCTACTGTCTGACCTATTAGAGGACAGCCCTCTACTACCTTTCTCAACTGAACCCCTAAGCGGGAACCAGTTCATCAACTACGTCAGAGCGCTCCTATGCATCTTAGGCCTTGACCCAGGACGTTACTCAGGACATTCTTTCGCATTTGAGCAGCCTTAGCAGCATCGCGAAACAGAGTTCCAGACCACGCAATCAGGACGATGGGCAGGTGGAAATCCACGCGTTTCGCCCGATATGTCCCCAATCCTCAAACAGAATATCACGAGTCTTTAACAGACTCGCTCTGTAGTTAATTGTCTTGCACGATAAAACAATTCCTTCCCTAACCAAGTGTAGTTTTTGGCCCCTTTTCTTGGCATACCGTCCAGCAGGCCAGGCCACACTTCAGGTCTTATTTGTGTTGTTAGTCTTGTGACGTGTTTATGTGATCCATATCTCTTCAGACAGAGGGCTCCGACCATAAATAGGAAGGCCAGTATGCTGGCCTGAAATTATGGGAGGAGTTTGAGGGGTACTTAAGCAGACCATCCACCATGGTCAGTGTCGGCTCTAGTGCTGGTGATGTCATTGGACCAGCAATAAGACTGCAGGTAAAAATATATGTATAGAGTATTTTTTCATAAAAACTAATACGAGGGGGACGTGTGGGTGTAAAAAGTTGCACTTCTAAAATCTCATGAGGTCAGTCCCATTTTGTAGATTTACAGCAGTGTGATTGACCATCTTTGACCGCACAATGCTGCAATCATAGGCATGCGCAGGGGGTGTGCTGGGTGTGCCTGAACACACCCTAATCACCCCGTGCGGTGTAGATTCCCCCAACAGAGCTTAAAAAAAATAATAAAAAAAAAAAATTATAAAAATAAAATACTACTGACATGATCTACTGACACCATTCACTGCCCTACTGACACAGTCCAGGTTGTAATACATTTTAAAAATGTTTTTATATTTATTTAAAAGAATGTGTGTGTGTGTGTATATATAGGAAGGCCAGTATGCTGGCCTGAACTTATGGGAGGAGTTTGAGGGGTACTTAAGCAGACCATCCACCATGGTCAGTGTCGGCTCTAGTGCGCGATACCCACCCACCCATATCCCCTTTTTTAGGGCATTCCTCTCTAAACCGTTCTCAACAGAATTATCCATTATATCTATCTTAAGGTATGGACCCTTTTCTTGGCATACCGTCGAGCAGGCCAGGCCACACTTCAGGTCTTATTTGTGTTGTTAGTCTTGTGACGTGTTTATGTGATCCATATACAGAGGGCTCCGACCATAAATATAAATATATATATATATATATATACACACACATACAGCATACATACATCTCTCTCTCTCTCTCTCTCTCTCTCTCTCTCTCTCTCTATACATATATATATATATATATATATATATATATATATACACATACACACACATGTGCACACATATGTGTTTGAGCTTTGGGGTGCACACCCTAATGCAATAGGCAGCGCACACCTATGGCTGCAATTAAATCTTCTAGCAGAAACTATTAGTAGTTATCTTGCTCTCTTTATCTCCATGGACATCAATGGGAGTAAAGCTAGCCATAGAAGAATTGAATTCCGGCTGGTTCAGTAGGGACTAGATCAACTTCTGTTTAACAGACTAGTTGGAAAAACGAATCAGTGTATTCTGACAGTGGAGAGTCCCGCTGTCAGAAAACAATTGTCCAGAGCGGAGGATTCATCTATCCACCTTGGTTGTGTGGACGGGGGAATCCACAAATTTTTCTTCAATCAGCCTGCTGGCTGATCGAAAAAAAAAAAAAGAGCCATCTATGGCAAGTTTAAGAGATTAATCGCTCAACAATCAGTCATTTAGAAGATTAGGGTTATTTTTCCTATTCAGGTATACAAATGAATCTCTTGAGACAAAGGGCCTAACTAATGCTCAACAATCTCCTGCAGAAGCACAGAAGAGCGACTTAATCTCTAGATTAAAAATTTGGCAGTACAGCCCTATGCTTACACAAGGATAACGATCTTTAATCTCAGCCATTTGACTGTCATTTTCCCTTTCAATAGATTTGTATTCAAAAGTTTAACAAAGTACAGACATACCAATGTAGTTAGACAAATATCAAACTACATTCAACTTGTAAAATAAGGATCCTAATCCCGGTGTTAGCATTATGAATTGAGCCTACAGGATCCTATTTATGGTTGTGTTCTTGTCAATAATTGGGATATTTTCCCACAGCCACCATCATTTTCAAACTTTCAGGGCCGGTCTCATCCTCGTTGGAGAAGTAACTTGGTGTCCATTATAAGGCTTATATAGTGCTCACCCCCCAAAGGAGCCACTGGTGTTTGGATATCCCACTCTTGCACAGCCAGGCAACAAGTATTCTCCACACTTTCTCCAGACACAAGGAACACGCTTTGAGCTTGGTTTTTGTTTTATTAGGGGTAATAACTTGGATGGGGAATAGGAATTATGGGATGCCCAACTTGATAGCAACAAAAATAAGGGACAGCTTCCTCCCTATGTACACGTTTCCAGAACTGTCTTTCTTCCTGAACACTGACCGTCTCTGATAGAAAAACAAAAGCCCGTAAAAGGATTAGGAAGGACTTTCCTTTCCTTTTAAAGGTAGCACACAATGTTGTAGGTTGCATACAGCAGTTATTCTCAACCCTGTCCTTAAGTACCCCAAACAGGCCATGTTTGCAAGTTTTCCTTTATCTTGCACAGGTACTTAAATTAGAGTCAATGTCTTGGTATTTTGGAAAGCTATTTTGTCTAAGCCCTGGTTCACACTGGTGCGATTTGACATGCGATTTGACATGTCAAATCGGCGAAATTTGCCGCAAATTGCGGGCAATGGCACCGTCCTAATCGGTGCGACGCCGCATCTGTGGCGCTGCACCGATTTCAAAAAGTAGTTTCTGTACTACTTTTTGCGATTTCAGCCGTGATTTACATTGACATCTGTGTCAGATGTCTCTGTAATCGAGCTGAAATCGGGACTGACAGGCAGGAGTGAAATCGTGCGAGTTCAGCTGAACTCGCACGGCTTCACTCCCGCAGCCCCAGTGTAAACCTGGGCTAAGGCTGCTTTCACACTGAGGCACTTTACAGGCGCTATAGCGCTAAAGATAGCGCCTACATAGCGCCTGTAAAGCGCCTCTCCTCTCACTCCAGTGTGAAAGCCTATAGGGGAGAGCGGGAATGGGTCCGTCTCTGCTCTGCACAGTGAGCGGAGACTGACCTGTCATCCGCCTGCTTAGTGGGGATCCCACGCTAAGCAAGCGGAGTCCGTCAGGCGGAGGCGCCCGTGTGAAAGAGGCCTAATGCCTCGTACACACGACTGGTTTTCTCAGCAAGAAACGACAAGAAAACTGTTGGCAGAGATTTCTTGCCGAGTACATCGGTCGTGTGTACGAGGCTTTCAGGTTTCTCGTCAAGAAAACTGCCCAGAATCTCGACGAGAAAAAAAGAAGACCTGCTTTCTTTTTTCTCGTCGGGAGTCTAATTTTTCTCGTTGTGATTCTCGTCAGACTGTATTTGGACAAGAAAACCGTTCTTGTGTATGCTTTTCCGAGTCTTCAAAAACCGTGCATGGTCAGAATCAAGTATGAGATGGGAGGGTCCCTTATTGTAAAACTAGCGTTCGTAATGGAGATAGCACATTCGTCACGCTGTAACGAACTGAAAGCATGAAGACTGAAAAGCGCAAATCGTCTCTCACTAAACTTTTACTAACACGCAGTAACACGAGATTAGCAAAAGCAGCCCAAGGGGTGGCGCCATGAGAATGGAACTTCCCCTTTATACTGCCATTGTACGTGTTGTACGTCACCATGCTTTACAACAACGAGATTTTGGATTGACAGTGTGTATGCAAGGAAAGCTTGACAAGAAACCCGTCGACAAAAACAACGTTTCTTTTGCAACGAGATTCTCGGCCGTGTGTACGAGGCTTAAGACTAATGAAGGGAAAAAATTTGGTTTTCGTGGGGCAATTTCTGAAAACAATGATTGCACAATTGCATGAAAAATCTAATGAAAAAAATTTAGATTTTTGTTCGACAGATTGTACGTTTTTTGCTAAATTTTCCTCCTTTCCTGTCTTGTTTCCCCCGGTCCCAGTCTTGGAAAGAGTGGTTCAGGCAACCGCTACCAAGGGCCTAATCTCTACTACGTATAAGTCTCTATTAGAATACACTTTTAATAAGTTTCATTGTTCATCTAGAGAGAAGTGGGAACTTGATATCGGCCCTGTCTCTGACCGTTTCGGTTGCTTTTTATTGTAAAAGTAGATGAACAAATGCACCACAGGTCACAGCAAGGCAGGGATCAACTGACGCGTTTCACACTACAGATATTAGTGCTTACTCAATTTTTTGGAGTGCGGCTGTCCATTCCTTCACCTGTTGTTTTCCGTTTGCCTTGTGCATTGCCAGCACCCACGGCTTCCTGATTGTTGAAAGATCAATAGAACTCACTCACCTGGAGTGGTAATCTTCTCTTCCCACCTGTCTCTGACCATGTCTGGGATAAGATTCTTCAGGCCCTTCCCCTTTTTCACCGTCATTTTAGATTAACACAATTTTGTATATTGCATAGGGCATATAGTACAATGACCAGACGTCCCCGATTTCCGGGGGCAGTCCCCCGATTAACCAGACTGTACCCGGAGCCTGTCCATCCCCGCTTTTGGCCCCGCTTTTGCAGGGCTCATCCTAGGCGAGCAGTTTCCCGGTGGGCGGGGGTCGCGTTGGCTGTGAGAAGAGCCAGCTCTGTGGTTACTAGTGGTGCAGTAAGACGCTGACAGATTAGCTAGAGAGAGGAGCTGGAGCGGCTCCAGCCTCGCTGTGCGCTGCTTGTAGCTGCCACTCCTCCTCCGCATTTGTCAGGAAGAACCGGCTGCGATCTGGGGCAGAGGACACATGACCACCCTCTCCCAGCATCCCGCCCCTCTCCTCCCATAACTCTCCTGACAGTGGCAGTACATAGGAGAGGGAGCCGAGCACAGCGTTCCTCCCTCCCCCTCCCTCCTGTCCTGCAAAGAATTATGGGCAATGTAGTCCAGAGGGGCGGGATTGCCTGCAGCTACAGACTGAGTTTAATGGCGAGGTGAGTTTCTGTAATTTTATAAAGTAATTTTTCTCCTGCACTGATGGGCACTCGTGATATGGCACTGATGACAGCCTGCACTGATTGGCACTGATAGGTGGTACTGATGATAGCCTGCATTGATTGGCACTGATAGGTGGCACTGATGATAGCCTGCACTGATTGGCACTGATAGCTGGAACTGATGTTAGCCTGCACTGATTGGCACTGATAGGTGGCACTGATGATAGCCGGCACTGATAGATGGCACTGATGATAGCCTGCACTGATGGGCACTCATGAGATGGTACTGATAAATGGCACTGATGATAGCCTGCACTGATTGGCACTGTAGGTAGCCTGCACTGATGGGCACTCATGAGATGGTACTGATAGCCTAGGTGGCACTGATGATAGCCTGCACTGATTGGCACTGATAGATGGCACTGATGATAGCCTGCACTAATGGGCACTCATGAGATGGTACTGATAGGTGGCACTGATGATAGCCTGCACTGATGGGCACTCAAGAGATGGTACTGATAGGTGGCACTGATGATAGCCTGCACTGATTGGCACTGATAGATGGCACTAATAATAGCCTGCGCTGATGGGCACTCATGAGATGGCACTGATAGATGCCACTGATGATAGCCTGCACTGATGGGCACTCATGAGATGGTACTGATAGGTGGCACCGATGATAGCCTGCACTGATGGGCACTCATGAGATGGTACTGATAGGTGGCACTGATGATAGTCTGCACTGATGGGCACTCAAGAGATGGTACTGATAGGTGGCGCTGATGATAGCCTACACTGATGGACACTCATGAGATGGTACTTATAGATAGCACTGATGATAGGCTGCACTGATGGGCACTGATGACGTGGCACTGATGGACACTGATAGGCTGCCCTGTTGGGTACTAATAGGCAGCACTGATAGGTGGCAGTGGCACTGATGAGGAGGCACTTATGAGGAGGCATTGCTTGGCAGCATTGATTGGTACTGATAGGCTGCACTAATGGGCACTGATAGGCAAGACTAATGGGCACTGATAAGCAAGACTAATGGTCCTGCATTGATCACAGGCTGTGACAGCACGTGAGCAAAGTTCTGCCGATAACCAGCAAGTCTGTTTACATTTGATCAGCTGTGATTGGACACGGCTGATCACATGGTAAAGAGCCACTGTGATTGGCACTTTACTGTGCTCTTTGGGCACAGCAGTCACTGAGCGCACCCGATGTGCACCCCAGTGGGCGATTGGGGCGTGGTTCTAGGAGGACATCCATGGATGCCCTCCTGGAACAACAAAGCTGCGCTGTAGCCGTCTTTTGGCTATCCTGAGATTATAAAGTGGTCAAAGGAGCAGTTTGCCACACGATCCTGTCACGTCACATTAACATTTGTAATCTTATAACAGTTAGCTATTAATATTTGATTATTTATGTTCGAAGGTATCCTACGTGTTGTTACCATGCAATCTTTTACTGTTCTGAATTAATAATTTATATTGTTATGTTTGAACCAAAATTTTTTGGTAAGAATAAAATACAAAATATGCATTGAATTTTTTTTTTTTCTCTATCTTATCTTCTTAACATTTGGTAGTCATACCCCCCAAAATTTTAAGAAGTATCTTTTTTTTTATCTCATGGAGGAAATGTGAGAAATAATGTATATATCATACAATCATTCCATAAACACATACACTGCATATATCATTTGAGGAAAATATGCTTATAAAATTGCCAATAAAAAAAAAAAAAATGTCCCCAGATTTCATTTTGAAAATCTGGTCACCTTAGCATATAGGACCCCAGATTTTTTGTTCATCCATTGGCTTAACAACTGACTTGGCTTGCTCTAGAGGTGGCAATCCGGGGTCACTGATACATTTATTATGGCGCTGCCCGAAACTCCAGAGGTATTGGGCGGAGGTTGTGGGCACACTCAATGGGATTTTAGATCTGAATATTTCAGCGGATCCCTTAACATATCTACTGGGCGATCTTGATAGCTCAGTGCTTAATAGCTCAGGGGCTTTGTGTATGTTTTTGTGATGGTATGAATATTTGTGTTTTTGATTTAAATGTTTGTTGTGTATATGTTGTTGTGGTATAAAAAATAGACATGTGCGGTTCGTTTCGTTCCGAATTAACATTCTGATGAATTTTTCCTTATTTGGAGATTTCGGATACATCCGAATACCCGAATGACAATATAAACTAATTTTACCGAATGCTCTGAATAACGTAAAAGAAATTCGTCCGAATTTCGTAAATTCAGACTTAAATTTGAATCGAATTTTACATTGAACTCCAGTCGAATTCTAACTACACATATTGCTGAAATTACAGACTGTGGGGGTTATTTGCGAAAGGCAAATCCACTTTGCACTACAATTGCAAACTACAAGTGCAAAGTGCACTTGAAATTGCACTGAAAGGCACTTGGAAGTGCAGTCGCTGTAGATCTGAAGGGGACATGCAAGGAAAATAAAAAACAGCATTTTAGCTTGATCATGATAGAAAAATAAAATCACCAGAGCTTCCCCTCATTTCAGATCTACCCCTCAGATTTACAGTGACTGCACTTCCAAGAGCACTTTCAGTTCAATTTCAAGTGCACTTTGCACTTGTAGTGCAAAGTGGATCTGCCTTTCGTAAATAACCCCCTGTGTGTGTTAAGCCTTGTACACACGATCGGATATCCTATGGATTCTGATCCGATGGTTTTGTCCATCGGAAATCCGATGAAGCTGACTTCCATTAGTCTTGCCTACATACAATCAGTCAAAAAACCGACCGTTCCAAACGCGGTGAAGTAAAACTATCCGATGAGCCAAGAAAAATTAAGTTCAATGCTTCTGAGCATGCGTCGACTTGATCTGAGCATGCGTGGGTTTTTTATCCGATGGACTTGCCCATAGACAGAATTTGCTATCGGTTTTTGATCCATCGGAAAAATTTAAAACATGTTCTATTTTTTAAAACCGATGGAAAAAAGACCTATAGGGCGCATACACGATCGGTTTGTCCGATGAAAAAAGTCCATCGGACTGTTTTCATCGGTAAAACTGATCGTGTTTACACGGCTTTAGAGTATTATTTCGAAATAATTCTGTTTTTGTTAAGCCTAAGGTGATTTAAAGAGTCATTGTAATCATTTGATGAAGATTTTTATTTTGTTTGGTCACTTTGCTGCATTCAAATCAAAAACAATATAACATTTTCGTTTCGATTGATTTAAAAAATTTATCGATTTGAACATTTCGAATCAAAAAAATCTGTAAATTCAAAGAAAATTCTGAATACGAATTCTGAATACGAATTGAAAGAATCAACCAAATTGAATTGAACTAAACAAAATAAATAGATTAACGAATCAAAACGAAACAAAACACATTTTTTTCATCATGCACATGTCTAGTATAAAAAATGTAAAAATAAAATTTAAGAAAAAAAAGATTGTTCGTTTCTTGACCCGTCTATTGCCCGCTTTCCACGTGTCATATTTGACTTTGCACTAATAAAAGTGCATTTTAGTTGCATTGCACCAGAGTGCTGGTGACAACTCATCCTTCTATGCCCCATCATCCACTAAGCGTCACTATAAGTGCCCACCTGTCACCAAAGTCGAATGCTCTGAGTGCGGTCCATACTTATACTTTTGTATGAAAATTCAGACGCGCAAAGGGAACCAACTTAAAACATGATGTTTGTTTTGGGAGAGCGCTGATGTGTTTGCATATCTAAAGATCCAGGAATAGGGACCGAGCATGCACAGATAGCAACATGTATTTGGCAATATGTTGTTTTGTTATTATTTGTGGAAATTTCCAGCCTGATATAAATGTTACCGATTACATCAACACCCCTGGAAGCGGTGTGCCAGGGAAAGAGGAAAGTGTTAACTAGAACGTCTGGGAGTCTCGCCCACCATCCTTCACATCCACCAATGGGAACAAAGACTGGAGAGAAGCAGAGAGCAAAAAAGGCAGCGAGAGAGCCAGAGTCAGAGAACTAGCTGAAGGAAGAGAGCACTGAGCAGTCAGAGGAAGGAGCATCACCAGGCAATCATAGTGAGCACAAAGAACAAGCTGCAGAAGAGAAGACACTCAGCAAACGGTGAGAATCCACTGCTACAAGCTGCACTAACACCCATTGATAGATGACAGATGACCAGCAGGTGATCGGCATCCAGGATAAAGCACGGGAGTCACCACGGTTGGGAAGCAGAAAGAGAATTACATACCCACCGGCTGTCCCTTAGGAGATCTCACAATAGAGGGGCGTCTGCTTCTTCCTAATTCCATCGAAGAGGAGCCCAGTACCCTTCTGCACCTAGAAACCGAGGCTGCTGGGGAGGCAACCTTCTTTTTCCCAACTCAACGGACTATGACTGTTTGTAAGTCGAACTCTTTATCGTGCCTACAGGGGACTAAGTCAGGGCCCCCGCCGCCCTATCCGGGGGAGCCGGCCATGGACTCAACAGCCACCCTCAACAAGCTGGCGCTAGCCACGGGTGGCGCAGAGAAGTCCTGGCACCGATGCATCTTCCCCTTCGGGGCTGTGGCTTTGGTCATCGGCATCGCCGCCACGTGCATCACCTTTAAATTCCGAGGGCCTCACATGGACATTGCCAAAGCGGTTTCGGTGGCGGCATTGGCCGCCGGCGCAGCGATGCTGGTGGCCGCTTTCTTGTGCTGGAGGTCCAGACGGGAACGGCAGCGAAAAAGGAGACAGGAGGCAGAAGCGGAGGAGCAGGGGGGTCTATGAAAGGAGGTTTTCTCAATTGCGATGCAGTAGGGATGAACTGGATGGGGGGGGGGGGACATGAAGATAGCCGGTCCCCTTGGAAAAAAAGAAAACGGTCATCTGCGAATTAGTTCAGCTAGGGGACATTAGGAAGCAGAGTCCTGCACCATTTGTGAGGAAGGCGTGTATGCTAGACGCTGTGCCCATTGAGGTTCATTCACTTGTTTCAGGCGGATGTTGTAACAGACCGCATATACACCTGCTCCATGTCATAGCATCACGCAAGGATTTACCTACCACTGACGCATTCCAGGTTAGCCTTCTGCAGCAGTCACAAGAGATGCTATCGTAATGGCCTTCTTTGGCGCAGTACGGTTTAACCCGGCATTACTTGCTGACCTGTCCTTGATGCCAGCTAATAGTTGTGAAAAGGTCAATTTTATCCATCTCATTGCGTTACCATCGCTCGGACGATCGATAAAAAATCTGAACGAGCACAGTTACGCCGCTGTAACTTGAACAAAAAAAAAGATCAGATCAACAAGATGTTCTATGCATTTTTACGGTGAGAGATCAACCCGTCCTGCTGTGTTTTTCTACCTCTGCAAAGGCTTTCCCAATCATCAGCATTTCATAAGAATGGACGCTCTGCTTCTTTTTTTTTTATGGAGAAAGTGGGCTGCTCTGCAAACTGTGCCTTATCGTCCTTCAAAACAGGACGCTGCTAGTTCTCCAACCCCCCCAACCTGACTTTGCCCTCTGCACAGGACTTGGACCAATGTATTTTTTCGCTCTGCGCAATCTCCAGCGTTCTCTGAAGTGGCCTTAATGTCTCTTCTCCAGGAGGAGAAGCACTGAATGTGAGGCACCCTGCTCGCCTCTTCCTGTGTTCCCTTCATCTGGCTTCTGAGAGGGGAAGGAATGTTTGACAATCCTCTGTGGGGTGACAGATCAATGGCTTTAGTGGAGAAGACAATGTGACTGGGTCTCTGTTCTGTCCTTTGTATACAAAATACATAAGCCTGGGACAGTTTATCTCCCTTCCCTGATCTATAAAATGTTCTGTGTTTAAGCTGCTGTTTTATTGACTGATTCATGTTGTGCATGTAGATTGCCTCTAAGGCTGGGAGCACATGGGCGAATTTTGGGTAGTGTGATATAATATCACTCACAGTTAATCTTTAGTGATCACTACACATGTTGTAGAGGTTGATCACATTCGTTGTGCGCCCAACCTGAAGGTACAGAGCAATATTCCCAATGCATACATTCCTGAAGGTGGCTGAAAAGTAGGTGGGTGATGTAACGACCACCGGCTGGGGACTGGAACAACTCAGACCAAGGGATAGGTCACCAGCACACCAGGAAACTCCATAATAACTTTATTGAACCATCACATCACAGCAAAGGATAGCAACCTTTTTGGAGCCACGTAGGACCCTTTTATCAGGCATGACTGATGAAGAGGTCCTGTGTGGCTTTGAAACATTCCTATCTTTGGTCCCTATTATGGAGTTTAATGGTGTGCTGGTGACATATCCCTTGGTCCAACCTGAAGGTACGATTAGAAGACAACATGATCTGTGACAGGTGCATACCTAATGGTTACCTTAAGCTTATCGATCTGATTGTTCAATTCAACCATCACCATTTGATGTTCTGCTAAAGATCTAATTGTCCAATTATCCCGTGGTAATGCCAACTTTAGCCTTACTTTTAGTCTAGCAATTATCAATCATGTTATGCTGGCCATATACTAATCCCTCTGATCATTTGATAAAACAATTGTTTCATTATCCTGATTGACTCTAGCAATTATCGACTGGGTTTTCTCGAGCTGACCAATTTGATCGTTTTACACTGTGGTTACAAGATAAACATGCCATCGACCGACTGGTTTGTGTGGTGTGCAATCAAACCATTCTGAAACAATTGCTTTTGATTTTTGTTTACACTTAACATATCCAATCAATTGAAATGATCAGATTGAACATTTGATCGCATGAAAAATTGATGCGCGTATGGGTAGGGTAAAGCTGGTCCTCATCATGAATAGACAGTCGCGCAATGATTTTTGGCTAGGTTTTAAATTCTTCTCCAATCACTGTTGCCCCCCCCCCAGGTAAGTCCCCCCATTTCAGTTGCACTGGGTGTTGTATATTCTCTCTCTCTCTCTCTCTCTCACACTTTCTATCTCATTCCTTTCTTTCTTTCTCTTTATTTCTATCTCCTTTCTTTCTCTCTCTTTCCCCCCCTTCTCCTTCTTTCTCCCCCCCCTTTTCTGCTTCTCTCTCTCTCTCCCCCTCTCTCCCTTTCTCTTTTTTTCTTTCTTTCTCTCTCTCCCCCCCTCTCTCTCTCTCTCTCTCCTTTTCTCTCTCCCTCCCTCCCTTTTCTCTTTCTCTCTCTCTCTCTCTCTCCCTCTCTCCCCCTCCCCTTTTCTCCCTCTCTCCCCCCTTTCTCTCTCTCTCTCTATTTCTATCTCCTTCCTTTCTCTCTCCCCCCCCTTTCTCTTATTTTCTCCCCCCCCTTCTCTTTCTTCCCCCCCTTTCTCTTTCTCTCTCTCTCTCTCTTCCCCCCTTTCTCTTTCTCTCTCTCTCCCCTTTCTCTCTCTCTCTCTCTCCCTTTCTCTCTCTCTCCCCCTTTCTTTTTCTTTCTCTCCCCCTTTCTCTTTCTCTCAGGCTCTCTCTCCCCCTTTCTCTCTCTCTCTCCCCCTTTCTCTCTCTCTCTCTCCCTCTCCCCCCTTCTCTCTCTCTCTCCCTTTTTATTTCTCTCTCTCTCTCTTTCCCCTTTCTCTTTCTTTCTCTCCCTCTCCCCTTTCTTTCTTTCTCTCTCTCTCTCTCTCCCTTTCTCCTTCTTTCCCTCTCCCTTTTCTCTTTCTTTCTTGTTCTCTCTCTCTCCCTTTCTCTTTCTTTCTCGGTCTCTCTTTCTTTTTTCTTTCTCTCTCCCTTTCTCGTTCTCTCTTTCTCTCTCTCTCTCTCAATATATATAGCCAAGTGAAGTATACATGTTTATGCTGCAGACAGTAGAGCAATCAGCTTGTACTTGTACATCCGGTAGCTCTCTTGTACACATCTGAGAATACTAAGTGACTGTGGCAGACACCTCTGACCGAACAAAGTCGATTGGCTGTCTTGGATCTTCCCAGTTTAACGCTATTGATCTACCAATAGAAGAACAATATCAGGTGTGTCTGCGCAGTACATACAAGCAGTAACACATGGCTGATATGAGCATAAATATTTATACTTTGTTCTGTCAATAGAAAAAGCAAACCGTAGTCAGATCTCCCAACAGCCATCTCATATCTATGGGCATCTGTGATCTCCATGTAGTATGCCTGCACCACCATACTGTCAGCCGCTGCCTGTGGTCAGAATGGTTTGTTTTAATGTAGACCATATACACATTGGGGGAGATTTACTAAAGCTGGCGCGCTCAGGTGTAGCTGTGCATGGTATCCAATCAGCTTCTCACTTCAGTTTGTTTACTTAAGCTTTGACAATAAAATCTGGAAGCCGATTGGTTTTCTATGCAGAGCTGCACCAGATATTGCACTCTCCAGTTTTAGTAAATCCCCCCCCCTCCCCCCATTGCTACACATTGTTGATGCACCAATTGTTTGATCATTTCAATATTTTTAGTTTCAATAGATTTTTAATAAAGTTACATTTTAAACAGAAAATATGAAGCCCATTGGGCCAACAGTTGCACATATAATGATTTCAATATTTTGACATCTGGCAACTAGGAGCCATTTTACTACAATTTCCACCCCCTTTGAGCGATTCCAGGGAATCAGGATGTAAACAATGAGATGCAAATTGTGAATTCCTATCTTTTCAATGAATGATCACTAATTCTTTTCCAGCATCCTATTGATCGATTTAGACTTATAGAAAGTCCTATGTGTCACGTCCGTTTGAGCAAACCGGTCGAGCAAAGCACAGTTGCCGCCTTCCAATAGATTTTCTTTCTTTATAAAAGCAATCTGGTCGATGCCGCCAAGGGTTCTATTTGGCTTTGAATTAAATGATTGTTTCAACATGTGATTAAAGCATATTATGCTCCTCTGTTTAGGTAGAGTAGGAAAAGGTTAGAAGTCGCGTCTGTTTATTTTTCTTGTGTTTTCCCATTTGGGAGACTTCTCTTCACTTCCTGTCCCAGAGACACATCAGGAAGTGAGAGGAAATCTCTCCAAAGTGAGGGGAACCCCTTCTTTGATAGCTGTCATCAGAATAAACTGGTCATAAACTGTAATGACCTATACACAGGACAAGAAAATCGGACAAAAATTTCCATGCGAAAACCGATCGGTCAATTATCTGATCATATAGTGCTTTCCAAAGCCAATTCCGACTGTTCGGAGGACAAAAACTGAAGGTACAAGCTATGCTATTATTGAGAGCCAGCTATGCTATTGAACACAATGTCCAATTTTTGCTAAAGGTTTACAGTTATCGTACAGAAAGTTCTGAATAGAAAATATCCCACATGATCAGAAGCAAAGACGCTAGTACGCAGTTACGTTTGCCTATGTTTGCCTTTGTCATTCAAGAATTTTCGTACAAGTTAACGACTTAAAGCGGGATTCCACCCGCGATTTTAATTTTTTTTTAAAGTCATTAGCTGCAAACACTGTAGCTGCTGACTTTTAATAAGGACACTTACCTGTCCTAGGTGCCCGCGATGTCGGCCCCCGAGGGCGATCCCTCGATCGTGGCCGGTCCCGGTGCCGCCATCCTAACTAAGGGAAACAGGCAGTGGAGCCTTGCGGCTTCACTGCCCGTTTCCTACTGCGCTTGTGCGAGTCTCGCAGTGTTTTCTGAATGGGCGTCTCCTCTCTGGGATACACACAGTTCCCAGAAGGCAGCGCGCACCATTCCCCAGAAGACAACGCGAGGATGAAGACCAGCCGCGGAGGATGAAGAAGCAGATTAGGAAGATCCGCATTGCAACCGCTATTTCTGGTAAGTAAAAAAATGTATTTATTTTTCAATTCTTTTTATTTATTTGTAGATTTTTGGTAAATTTTTAATTTTTTTTTTTAGGGTGGAACTCCACTTTAACCACTTCAGATCCGCGCTATAGCCGAAAGACGGCCGCAGCAAGGACCTGAACTGCCGGGAGGGCATCTCTGGACGTCCTCCTGTTTACTTCCGCTTTGCGCGCCGCCACGGATGCGCATGGGGGAATAGCTGTGCCCGCTGTGTCACGCGGGTGCCGATGCATGTGCCTGGCAGCCGCGATGTCCGCCAGGTACCCGCGATCGGCAGTCACAGAGCCAGGGACTAGGATCTCTGTGTGAAAACACAAAGATCCACGTCCTGTCAGGGAGAGGAGACCAATGGTGTGTCCCTTGTTTGCCTTTGTCATTCAAGAATTTTCGTACAAGTTAACAACTTAAAGCGGGATTCCACCCGCGATTTTTTTCTTTTTTTAAAGTCATTAGCTACAAACACTGTAGCTAATGTCAGTCCCCTCCCCCCACAGTAAGAATCACTCCCTAGGGAACACATTTAACCCCTTGATTGCCCCCTAGTGTAAACCCCTTCCCTGCCAGTCACATTTATACAGTAATCAGTGCATATTTATAGCACTGTTCACTGTATAAATGTGAATGGTCCCAAAATAGTGTCAAAAGTGTCCGATCTGTCCGTTGCAATATCGCAGTCCTGACAAAAATCGCAGATAACTGCCATTACTAGTAAAAGATAAAGAAAATTTTAAATGTCATAAATCTATCCCCTATTTTGTAGGCGCTATAACTTTTACACAAACCAATAAATAAACGCTTATTGCGATTTTTTTTTTTACCAAAAATATGTAGAAGAATACGTATCGGCCTAAACTGAGGATTTAAAAAAAAAAAAAATTGGGATATTTATTATAGCAAAAAGTAAAAAATATTGTGTTTTTTTTAAATTGACAGTTTTTTTTTGTTTATAGCGCAAAAAATAAAAACCGCAGACATGATCAAATACCACCAAAAGAAATCTCTATTTGTGGGAAAAAAATGATAAAAATTTCATTTGGGTACAGTGTTGTATGACTGCGCAATTGTCATTCAAAGTGCATCAGCGCTGAAAGCTGAAAATTGGTCTGGGCAGGAGGGGGGTTTAAGTGCCCAGTAAGGAAGTGGTTAAGTACCGGAAGGATTTACCCCCTTCCTGACCAGGCCATTTTTTGCAATACGGCACTGCGTCATTTTAACTGACAATTGCGCTGTCGTGCGACGTTGTACCCAAACAAAATTTATGTCCTTTTTTTCCCCACAAATAGAGCTTTCTTTTGGTGGTATTTAATCACCTCTGCGGTTTACATTTTTTACGCTATTAATAAAAATAGAGCGACAATTTTGAAAAAAAAAACAATATTGTTTACTTTTTGCTATAATAAATATCCCCAAAAAAATATAAAAAAAAAAAAATTCTTCCCCAGTTTAGGCAAATATGTATTCTTCTACATATTTTTGGTAAAAAAAAATAAAAAATCACAATAAGCGAATATTGATTGGTTTGCGCAAAAGTTATAGGGTCTACAAAATAGGGGATAGTTTTATGGCATTTTTATTATTATTTTTTTTTTTTTACTAGTAATGGCGGCGGTCAGCAATTTTTAGCTGGACATTGCGGTGGACAGATCGGACACTTTTGACACTTTTTTGGGACCAGTGACATTTATACAGCGATCAGTGCTATAAAATGCACTGATTACTGTATAAATGACACTGGCAGGGAAGGGATTAACACTAGTGGTGATCGAGGGGTTAAATGTGTTCTCTGGGAGGTGTTTCTTACTGTGGGGGGAGGTGACTGACTGGAGGAGGAGAGAGATCGCTGTTCCTGATCACTAGGAACAGACGATCTCTCTCTACTCCCCTGACAGAATGAGGATCTGCCAATGTAAACCAAACAGATCCCCGTTCTGTCAGGGGAGTAGAGAGATTGTCTGGCTCTCTGTGGAGCGATCGCGGGTGGCCGGCGTCCCATAGCCAAACAGGAAGTGAGAGGAAATCCCTGCATATTAAGGGAATTCCTTGGGGTCCCCCCAAGTCACCAGAACTAGTGTCCCCATTGGAAGATTTCCCCTCTGTTACTTTTATGAGGACAGCCCAAAATTTGAGATTTTCTTTTACGTTCACTTTTAATAATAATGGTAAACAGGACAAATACAGAGGGGGAATCTTCTTAACGGGGACAGCAATAAAAACTGACAAGAATTCTTATCCCTTTCCACTCTATCCAAAAACTAAAAAAAAAGTTTTGCCTTTAGTTCTACTTTTAGGCTGGGTTCACATATAAGCGAATTGGATGCGTTTTTAACTGCATCCAATTCACATAACATGTAAATGTGACCGGCTCTCAATGGAGCAGGTTCACAGATGTCCAGGGCGGCCGCGGTGCGGTTTTGAAAAGGCTCCTGTGCATTTTTGGGTCTGGTTCAGGTGCGAATTCAGGCAAAAATTTGCATCTGAATCGTAACTGAACCAGTGAACAGAAACGCACAGGACTCCGGAATGCAGCCAGACGTGTGAAACCGGCCTATGTGACTTCATTGCAGGATTTCCCCTGTTCTATCAGATAGCCGCTACCCATCACCTGACAACTCAAAATATTGATCACTTAGAGTAGACAGGTGGATAGAAAAGGTGACTCTCCTCAACAGGAACATCGACAGCAATAAAAACCTGGCAGAGGTTCTACCCCTTCCCCACTATATCTTCTACCCTTGTTGTTTTAACTTTGGATAGTAAAACATTTTTTTTTCTGCCAGTAAATACCTTATACAGCCCACTTCCTGTTTCTTGTCTAGTAAAAAGCCTAGGCTTATGTCATCATGCACAGCTCTCTCTCTCACTCTCCTGAAAGTTTGCCAGGAAGGGAGGGGGTGAGTCATAAGAGGGCCAAGGAGAGCTGCAGGGCTGAAGCGCTGTAGGTGTGCCTCTGTGTGTCTGTGTAAATCCAGGAAGTAAACAGGCAGCAGCTTCAGCTGCCCACAGTTAAAATGGCTACAGCCAGACTCAGTGGAGGGAGATTTCTGCAGCATATTTGGCAAGTACAGAATCACAGTATATATACAATAATATGCAAAGTGGTTGGAGGGAAGCTTCAGAATGGCAAAGATGGTTTTATTACAAATTGTGTGAGCAGACTGCAGTTCCTCTTTAATAATCTTTTTGAACGGCTATTCAGATGAAAATCCAATGCATGTATGGCCAGTATAATCTAGCCAGCAGATCTCCTACTAAGGGCCAGTTCACACCAGAACGCAGTGCGGGAAACCCACGTTCTGTGCGCATTTCCCGCACTACGTTCAAAACGCACTGCACTTGTGATCTGCAGAGAGTGTCAATATTAAGTTAATGACACCCCAAATGCGGGTTACAAATGCAGTGTGTTTGCACATGGTACAATATGATGCCATCTGGTTCCTGTGCGTTTTGTGCACTACTTTTGCTGCGGTCCAGCGCAGTTTCAGCCCATTCAATGGACTAAAATCGCATTACGCATGGATGGATTGCACAACAACGCACATCGCGTTGCTGTGCAACTCATGAAGTGAAGGGCCCTAAAGCCCTGTACACACGATCGGTTTTACCGTTGAAAACAGTCCGATGGACTTTTTTCATCGGACGAACCGATCGTGTATGTGCCTCATCGGTCTTTTTTCCATCGGTGTTAAAAAATAGAACATGTTTTAAATTTATCCGATGGAAAAAAAAAACGATAGCAAATTACTATCGTCTGTGTGGAACTCCATCGGATAAAAATCCCACGCATGCTCAGAATCAAGTCGACGCATGCTCAGAAGCATAGAACGTAATTTTTCTCAGCTCATCGGAGTGTTTTACGTCACGGCGTTTGGGACGGTCGGTTTTTTGACTGATGGTGTGTAGGCAAGACTGATGGAAGTCAGCTTCATCGGATTTCCAATGGAAAAATCCATAGGATTTTATTCCATCGGAAATCCGATCGTGTGTACAGGGCTTAAGGCTTTTTTTTTCAGACTTGCAGTACTACTTACTGCCCTCTGAAAAGCAGTGTGTGGTGGATCGCTTTTCAGAGGGTGGTATAGCAGTGGCTGACATGCGTTCAGGAGGCAATAATACAATACTGTCTCCTGATGCCTGTTTTCTAAGTTCATTTCATCTGCAGTTTTACATTGCGGGAGCGCACCGCAACGGCCAGCCCAGCGTTCAGATTGCACTGCAGCCCCATTGAAATCAATGGGTGAGTTTAATAGGTGGTTCCACCTGTCACATTCTGCACCCCGGGTTAGAGCTGCTGCAGCCACAGCATGCGTACAGCCCTGTCCAGCTGTAGTGTTACAATCCAGGTGGATGGCGGGGGGGCGTTAAAACTGCTGCTCAACCACCTGTTTTTACCGCTGCCCGTCCGGAAAAAAGTCCTAAGAACAATGGGGTTGCCAATCATTGCTTGTTTGAATTGTGTGTCGCTTTGGGATATTTATAGCGACATGGCCGATGAATGGACGAAGCTGTGTGCTGTGAATGTTTTTGATTTCTTTGTACAAAAAGGATTGATTAGCCAGATATTCAGCCGGGGAAATCGCTGCATAAAATAACAAGCTCTTCTGTCACTCACAAGCGCTCGTTATCGCTCATTTATTACTTCCATGAGCGAAGCGGAGTGCGAGATTCTAACGTCACCTGCTTTTATCAGATCGTCTCTGAGAAGCACAATACATTGCAAGATCTTCAAAGAGATACCAAGAATATCCCAACACATACACCGCCAGGCCGCCATTAGGATGTCCTATTATTTCCGAGAATTTCTGAGCACATTTTTATTTCTCACAGTCAAATAATTGGAGGCAGAAAAGGTCATTTTCACTTCTTAGCCGCTATTTCTATAAATAGTTCTACACCTAAAGTAGATCTATTGGAAAGGTTCTTCTTCGTTTTGGATGGAGGAAAGGAGGGGGTTAGAAGCCCTGTCAGGTTTGTATTGTATTAAGTAGCAGATTTGATAGCGCTGGACAACCTTAGGTGGATGTGACATAGTATGCCATGCGATTGGGTTTATCGAAACGATACCATTACTATCTTGATGGGCCATCTCAGTGATAGGCGGGCTGCTTCCATCCACTGAGGAACTCCCATGGAAAACCACAGGAGATACATTTAATAGTTGGACCAGAAGATTGGCGCATCACTCCGAAATGTTGAAATCTGCAAAAAAAAATAAAGTTTTTACTCCAAACATGTGATAAATGTAATCTTCAACGCGTTTCGGCAGCCACTTTTTGTCCCCTTCATCAGGGCTTAATAGAACAGCTGCTAAAGGGGAACTGAAGGCCAAAAAATTAAGAAAATGAGATCAGATAGGCCAGGGGTCTCAAAAGGGTGGATTTGATTTAAATCAAGTTGATTTAAATCATTAGTAAAAAGGCTTGATTTAAATCACCTCCATTTAAATCATAATTTTTAAAGAGCAACTGTAATTTCTGTCCCGCAGCGGCTCCTCTTCTTACCCGCTGTTGACTCACAGACAGTCCCATTCACTTTAATGGGACGGCTGGTGATGCAGCAGTGACACAACAAGGTGAGGGACGTGGCGGCAGCAGGTGAGTGGATGCCCGCTAACAGGCACTGCCATGATGGATCTGAAATGACAGGTGCTCTTTAAATGTAAGGACTTATTCTTGCTGGTAGTTAGAATCTTTAATATTTGCAAACAAATTGAAGGTTTCCTATTTAGAATAATAAGCTGTCAGGATAGTAAAACAGCGATATCAGAACTGATTCAATCGTACAGTTTGTAGTGTGCGTAGATTTGCAAAACTAAAGGATATAGGAATATTCCTGAACTTTGTTTTATCTCGTGGTTACTGTCAAATTGTGTGAATACATCAATGCAGTGCATGTTATCTCAGCTTGCAGAGCTTGGATTCATTAGATGAGTTTACCAAAAATGTAAATATTGCAGAATATACAGCCTCATGCTATATAACTAAGCTCATGCTGAATAAACAAAATTATTAATGTATCTATCCCTAGATATAACTATCCCTAGATATATTTTTACCCCAAAAGCATTTTATTAAAATAAATTTGATAACAGTCAAAAAAATTGATTTAAATAAAAAAAATCCTATTTTTTTAAAATAATCATTGATTTATATCCACCCTGGGTCTCAAACTGGCGGCCCTCCAGCTGTTGCGAAACTACAAGTCCCATGAGGCATTACAAGCATGACTCCCACAGGCAGAGGCACGATGGGACTTGTAGTTTCACAACAGCTGGAGGGCCTCCAGTTTGAGACCCCTGAGATAGGCTCTTTATGGCAGAAGAGACATGCAATGGGGGGGGGGGGGGGGGAATTTACTAAAACTGAAGAGTGCAGAGTCTGGCGCAGCTCTGCATAGAAACCAAGCAGCTTCCAGGTTTTATTGTCAACGCTTAACCACTTCAATACCGGGCACTTATACACCTTCCTGCTCAGACCAATTTTCAGCTTTCAGTGCTGTCGCACTTTGAATGACAATTGCGCCGTGATGCTACACTGTACCCAAACAAATTTTTTATCATTTTTTTCCCCCACAAATAGAGCTTTCTTTTGGTGGTATGTGATCACCTCTGCGATTTTCATTTTCTGTTAAACAAATAAAAAAACTACCAAAAATGTGGAAAAAAAATGTTTTTTGTTTTGTTTCATTTACAAAACTTTGTAAATAAGTAATTTTTCTCCTTCACTGATGGACACTGATGGGGCTGCACTGATGGGCACTGATAAAGCGGCACTGATGGGCACCAATGAGGTGGCACTGATGATGGGCACTAATATGCGGCACTAATGGGCACTGATAGGTGGCACTGATAGGCGGCACGGATGGGCACTGATCGGCGGCACAGATGGGCACTGATAGGCAGCATGAATGGACACTGATAGGCGGCATGGATGGGCACTGATAGGTGGCACGGATGGGCATGGATGGGCACTGATGTACTGTAATGTATTGTACTGATGGATGCCAATCAGTGCCAAACAATAATGCCTGCCAATCAGTGATGCCCATTGTAGGCACTGATTGGCATCCATTGTAGGCACTGATTGGCATCCATTGTGGGCACTGATTGGCATCCCTGGTGGTCTAGGGTGGCATACCTGGTGGTGACATTCCTGGTGGTCCTAGTGGTGTCCCTGCTGGTCCAGTGTGGGCATCCTCGGGGGGGCTGCGCTGATAATTGATCAGCACAGACCCCCCCTGTCAGAGGAGCAGCCGATCGGCTCTCCTCTACTTGCATCTGACAGACGCGAGTAAAGAAATGATTGGACATGGCTGATCACGTGGTAAAGAGTCTCCGTCAGAGACTCTTTACCTAGATCGGTGTTGCGGGGTGTCAGACTGACACCCCGCAACAACGATCGCCGCGATGCGCGCCCCCGCGCCCCGCGGCCCTGCGGCTCAATATCCTGATCACGTTATATGATGTCCGGTCAGGATATTGAAACCACTTTGCCGCCGTAATTTTTTGATAGGGCGGGCGGCAAGTGGTTAAAGTGGTTGTAAAGACACAAAGTTTTTTTACCTTCATGCATTCTATGCATGAAGGTAAAAAACCTTCTGTATGCAGCAGCCCCCCTAATACTTACCTGAGCCCCTCCCGATCCAGCCAGGTCCACGAGAGCCACTCCTGATTGGCTCACTGGCTGTGATTGACCAAAAGCCAATCAGGAGACAGAGGGGGCGGGGCTGAGGGGGCACCTGGCAGGAGGCAGGAGCCGGGAGCGCCGGAAAGGGACCCAAGAAGAGGGGGATCCGGGCTGCTCTGTGCAAAACCATTACACAGAGCAGGTAAGTATAACTTGTTTGTTTTTGTTTTTTTTAAAGATTTCCGCCCGCGATCAGGTGTGAATGCAGCCTAATATTGGTTTTATAGAACAAATTGAAGTTAGAAGCTGATTATTTACCATGCACATCTGCTCCAGATTCTGAGCGCTCCAGTTTTAGTAAATCTCCCCCCATTTCTCTTCTGCATTAAAATAAAGCTGCCTGCCTGTTTTGCAATCCCTTCCAGAATGTACGCTGATTTGCACATGCGTGGCTCAGCTTACATTTCGCCACATTGCCAGTGTGCAGGGATGGCTGCAGCCCTATTCATTAGCGAGAATGATGTCATCCCACTCCGGCTATTTGAAACGGGTGAAGACCAGCACCCGGAAGAACCCGGGAAGAAGATGCCAGCCCCGGGAAGGGACTTTGCAGGAGTCGGACCATTGGAGCATATGGGAGTATTTGTGCCTTTATAAAATCTGGAAAATTGTATATTAACCGCTTGCCGACCGCCGCACGAGGATTTACATCGATAGAATGGCACGGCTGTGCAAATGGGCGTACATATACGTCCCCTTGAATTTTCCGGCCGTGTGGTTGCGCGTGCGCGCCGCCGGTGACCCTGTTGCAAGCTCCGTGACCGTGCCCGCGGGACACGCGGACTCAATGCTCGCCGGTGTCCCGCGATCGGGTCACAGAGCTGAAGAACGGGGAGATGTTAGTGTAAACACAACATCTCCCCGTTCTGCCTAGTGACATGTCACTGATCGTCTGTTCCCTGTCATCGGGAACAGCGATCAGTGACGTGTCACAGCAAGCCACGCCCCCTAACAGTTAGAAGCACTCCCTAGGTGACACTTAACCCCTTCAGCGACCCCTACAGGTTAACCCCTTCACTGCCAGTGTCATTTTTACAGTAATCAGTGCATTTTTATAGCTGTATAATGACAATGACAATGGTCCCAAAATGGTGTCAAAAGTGTCCGATGTGTCTGCCATAATGTCGCAGTCACGATAAAAATCGCTGATCGCCGCCATTACTAGTTAAAAAAAAAAATATTAATAAAAATGCCATAAAACAGTCCCCTCCTTTGTAGACGCTATAACTTTTGCCCAAACCAATCAATAAATGCTTATTGCAATTTTTTTTACCAAAAATATGTAGAAGAATACGTATCGGCCTAAACTGAGGAAAAAAATAGTTTTTTGATATATTTTTTGGGGAAATTTATTATAGCAAAAAGTAAAAAATATATTTTTGTTTATAGTGCAAAAAATAAAAACCACAGAGGTGATCAAATACCACCAAACAAAAGCTCTATTTTTGGGGAAAAAAGGACGTCAATTTTGTTTGGGAGCCACGACGCACGACCGCACAATTGTCAGTTAAAGCGATGCAGTGCTACCGCACTTTTTCTCTTACCCGGACCCAGTAGTTTGGACGGGGTATGGAATTAAGCTTTTGGCCCATATTGTGTCCAACGGTGCTTTATTGGCCTTTGATGAACTAAAACAGAAGTATAATTTACCTAATTCCCACTTTTTCAGGTATTTGCAACTGAGGCATGCCTTTCACTCACAGTTCGGTGGGGGGACCCTTAACCTGGAGCCCAGTGATCTTGAGATATTGGCGCGCAGTGAGTCCCTACCTAAGCCAGTTTCCAGTTTCTACAAAGACCTGTTCCCGGAGACGACTCTCCTACTCAGACCTTGTAGGGGGGCTTGGGAGGTTGTGGCCCCGGGATTAGACAGAGATGAATGGGATGACATGTGGGGGACTGCTTTTCAATATTTGGTCTCGAGTAGGGATAGACTGATCCTTTATAAGTTTCTACACAGGGTTTATCTTACTCCGGCTAGACTGGCAAGGATGTATGGGACGCAGAGCTCTCACTGCTGGAGATGCTCTGCACCTTCTGCCACCTTTATGCACATCTTTTGGGAGTGTCCTCCAATCAAAATCTACTGGCAGGCCATTGCTGATTGTATTAGGTTGGTCACCTCTATATCTATCCCCATGTCTGTTGAGGTCTGTCTTTTGCATCTGGTTGAACCCCTGGCCACTACCAGGGCTATACGAACCTTACTCACGCTTCTGTTGTACTACGCTAAAAAGCGCATCATCCTATCACGGAAGAGCCCGGTGGCTCCTACAGTTAACACTTGGAAAGCGTTGGTTAATAAAGCCATACCCTTTTACAAGGCCACCTATTTGAGTAGGGGGGCACTGACGAAATTTGATAAGGTTTGGGGGGGTTGGATGGCTACTGTAGATACGGCTTCCGATTAAACACAGCAATGCAAGATGTAATGTGATGTGGGGGGGTGGGAGTGTTCAGGATGTCAGGACCTTGAGGGGTTATTGTGCACTTATATGCAATACATATGTCTGGGTGGGGGAGTTTGGGGGCGAGGGGGATTTGATTTCATGTGCTATATCCGACTTGTCTTCGCAGAGAGCTACTGGACTATACTTCTGAAATATGGCGGACCACATCTGGTTGGTGGTCCGGGTCATGTATGTTCCTTTCTAGGCAAGGGGGGGGGTATACTTTGTTGGTTCTGGGGGGGGGTTGGGAAGGTCGTAGGTTTAATGTAACAACTTGTGTTTTGTTGTATGACTGTATGCACCGGCGGATGTTGCGACCGGCTGTCTCCACGTTGTGTGGAGTGTTGTCTTCTGTATTGTATGAAAACTAATAAAAATATAATTTCCAAAAAAAAAAAAAGCGATGCAGTGCTGAATGGCAAAAAGTGGCCTGGTCTTTGGCCAGCCAAATGTTCCAGGGCTGAAGTGGTTAATAAATCTCAGTACCCTTCAGCAGCTGCTATGCGTTGCCGTCTATGCCCCCGCTATGTCCCGGTGACTGGTCATTGAATGTGATGGCAAAGGCTGTATTTGCATGCCGAACTGCCCTACGTGATGCCAGCTCCAGCTTTACCTTCATTGCATAGTGGTACAAGCTCCTCTCCTGTAATGAAATTTCTTACTCTGATTTCCCTGCACACTGTGAGCTTCTCACAATGTGCATTAGAAGCTGCAGCAGGTCAGATACAGCCTGCCAAATTTCCTGGCAAGAGGACATCAAATATCATCTAGCTCTTTCTTACACCATTGGGTCTAAAACAAAGATATGGAAAGGTTTTATTTAACCCCTTTGTGACAATTTTGCGCAAATTTGCGTACATGGCTTGAAGGGGTTAAACCGCGGTGATGTCTGCAGGCTGCAGCTGCAGGCATCACCCCAGTACCGTTTTTTAGAGCCAGTGGTTGGCTTTTTAGTAAAACAGCTCAGCTGTTATCCCAAAGGAGCGGGAGGGCACTCCCCCCCCCTCCCACCGCCTTCCGCCACTCTTCCCAGGCCTCCCGTCCCACCGGCTTTGATTGGGTCTCCGATGTAAAATCCCGGAAGCGACGTCACAACGTCACTTCCATTTTACTCGGCTGCCAATGGCGCTGATTTTAAAAAGGCAACAGTATTCAGAATCGCAGATTTTGCCGATCTGAATACTTTTAAGTGCAAAGGAGGGATTTGGGGTCTTTTAGACCCCCGATCCCTCCATGAAGAGTACCTATCACTGCCTATTACTGTCACAAGGGATGTTTACATTCCTTGTGACAGCAATAAAAGTGATCAGAATTTTTATTTTTTTTAAAGGGACAATGTAAAAAAATTCAATAAAATAAATAAGAAAGAAAAATATATGTTTTTAAAGCGCCCCGTGTGCTTGCGCAGCAAAGAAAACGCATACGTAAGTCGTGCCCGCAAATGCAAACGGTGTTCAAACCACACATGTGAGGTATTGCCGCGATAGTCAGATCGAGAGCAATAATTCTAGCGCTAGACCTCCTTTACATTCCTTGTGACAGCAATAAAAGTGATCAGAATTTTTTTTTTTTTAAAGGGACAATGTAAAAAAATTCAATAAAATCAATAAGAAAAAAAATATATATGTTTTTAAAGTGCCCCGTGTGCTTGCGCAGCAAAGAAAACGCATACGTAAGTCGCGCCCGCAAATGCAAACGGTGTTCAAACCACACATGTGAGGTATTGCCCCAATAGTCAGATCGAGAGCAATAATTCTAGCGCTAGACCTCCTCTGTAACTCTAACCTGGTAACTGTTATTTTTTTTTAAAGCGTCGCCTATGGAGATTTTTAGGTACTATAGTTTGTCGCCATTCCGCCATTTCAAAGCATGACATGTTGGGTATCTATTTACTTGGCATAACATCATCTTTCACATTATACAAAAAAATTGGGCTAACTTTACTGTTTCGTTTTTTTTTTTAATTCATGAAAGTGTATTTTTTCCCCAAAAAATGCATTTGAAAGACCGCTGCGCAAATACCGTGTGACATAAAATATTGCAACGATCGCCATTTTATTCTCTAGGGTCCCTGTTAAAAATATATATATAATGTTTAGGGGTTCTAAGTAATTTTCTAGCAAAAAATATGGATTTTATCTTGTAAACAACAAATGTCAGAAATAGGCTTAGTCATGAAAGGGTTAAAAATCTTTTTGACATGTTGGTGGGGGGAGGGGAATCAGGGAAGACAAAATGTAAGCAGATGGATATTCAGATTCAAAGTATATCTGAAGCCAAAGCTTTTTTTTTTTAGGTTCGGATAGAGGGTTAAAAACCATTGGGTGTTCTTTTGCTGCCTGCGTCCCCGCTAGTCCCGTAAACACAACCGAAGGAAATTCCTTCTGACACTAAACTCTGGTTTAAAAATGAAAATATATATTTCTTAAAGGTGCAGTCTATGGTATTTCAGTTATTGGTGAGTACAATGACCCAATGGCCTTATTACATATGTTGAAATCCCCAGCAGCTTAATCTCCTAGTCTTATTCCCAAGCTCTGCCCACCACTACGAAATTTCAGTCCCCCTTGGCATACTATCCAGGGCATTGTTAGAGACATTTCCCTTCATTTCCTGTAATAAGTGACAATGGTTTTCCCAGACAGGAAGTAAGGGTAAATATCATACATCAACCCATAAAAAAACATCTGGTAAAATTGTTACCGGAGCCCAATCTGTGGGAAAAATCTCTCTAACAGAAATCCATATAGTGGTAAAAATGCACTAAATTGGGCTGGACACACACTATAAAGGAACCAAGGAATGAAAGATCATCTCCAGCATCTATCAAAAAACATGAATTTTTTGGTGGACTGACCCTTTAAATGATCCAATGAGTAAACCAAAATCCGGTTATTCTATGAGATGCATCATATTTCCTCATTCTGCATTCCTGAATAAATGTTTGAACTACCTGGAAAGTGAATAATTTAGTAAATGACGTCTGTAGTGACAAATTTTATCTTTCTGTATATACAGTACATGTCGTGGTTTTAAATGGCTCACGTCTTCCAGGAAAACTCTGTTGCGAAATACAAGCCTAGCTTTCATAACTCAGGTACAGGGAAAGCAGCCAGTTACAGCTCAACAATACAAGCCAAAGTCATATGTTCCTGGTATAATAAATAGAAAATGACTTCTGTGCACTCTTATTACTGGAGGATAATGCTACATTTTTGTAGCACCCTTTCCTAAACAGGGGCTAATGCCCAAATTACATTTTTGGCTGGGTGGTAGTCAGCCCAGACTGATTGTATAGTTTTTAACTTGGTCAGGGCACAGCAAGGGGTTTCTGCTATTGATGCCATTAGATCCATTACCGGGGAGGGGCACACCTCTAATCTGCTATTGTAAATATCTTTAACCAATTTTATGCAGAATTAAATGCTTCCAAATCTGATTCCACAGCATTTGAATGACTGTCCTTTTGCTCAGCTGTCGGCCTCTGAGATTACTACATTGAACTTGTCGATTACTATCGAGGAGTTAACTGAAGCCTTAGCAGCTGCCCCTACTCATAAGCCTCTGGGTACTGATGGGCTCCCAGCTGAAGTATACACTTGATATGGGAACACCCTTTTGCCCCCACTTTTCCAAGCGTTGCGTGAGGGGGCTAAAACTGGACATCTGCCGGACCCTATGACTCTATGAAAGAGGCGATTGTTGTAATTATCCCAAAACCTGGGAAGGATACACGTCTTCTAGACTCTTACCGTCCTATATCCCATCCTATATCCCATCCTATATCCCATCCTATATCCCATCCTATATCCCTATTGAACACGGACGTTAAGCTCCTCGCCCATGTACTGGCCCACCAGATTCTCTAAGGTAATTAGCAAAGTAATACATCAGGATCAATCAGGGTTTTTCCCTACCCAGTCAACGGCTAATAATATCAGACGATTATTTGTCAATTTACAGGTGCCAGTGGATAATTCTGGGGGTAGGGCCATTGTCTCCCTAGACGCAGCCAAAGCCTTTGACAGCGCTGAATGGCCCTACCTCTGGGAAATTCTAACATGGTTCGGGTTGGAAGAGAATTTTACTAACTGGGTGCGTGTTCTATTCTGAGCCCAGAGCCAGGCTTCGCATTAACAATACACTTTCCCCCGTCTTCATGTTGCATAGGGGTACTCGTCAGGGATACCCATTATCCCCTCTACTATTTGCGCTAGCAGTGGAACCTTTGGCAATCCTCAATCCTAGAAGAGAAAATATCTTTATATGCGGATGACGCCTTGGCCTTGCTATACTTGGGTGATACAATCGATTCCTTGCAGACTGTGATGGAGACTAGCCACAGATTTGGGAAATTCTCTGGATTTGCCATAAATTGGTCAATCTACTCTCATACCTTTAGACCCCCCTGGTTGCAACACTTCCCGCAGATGGTAACCAAATACTTATAGCCACTTCCTTTAGGTATTTTGGTGTGATGGTGTCTCCAGAACCCTCTAGCTACGTCCGGCCGAATTTGGGTCCCCTGCTGGATAGACAAAGGCAAAAAAGACACTGCTGATGTAAATTACTGCTCTCTGTGGTAGGGTGAGTCAATTTAATAAAAATGATCTGGGCCTCACAGCTCTTATACATTTTTCATAACTCACCGATCTAGATCTCTCAAAAATGGTTTAAGCGAATTGACTCGCAGTTCAGAGATCTTATATGGAAGAAGAAGAAGGCTTGTATAAGTCTAGCTACTTTAGAATATGGTAAAGAAAGGGGAGGACTTGCGGTCCCACATCCCAAAATGTACTTTCTGGTTTCCCAGCTACAACAGTTTGCCGGCTAGGGTAATGGAAATAGCACGGGTCCTTTTTGCTAAAATGGTCACCAACCTGATTTGACAGCAATTTCTCATTTAAAAGTGAATCTACCAAGTCTCCCCTCCCACTCCCCTATTGCTACTCTTCTTAAGAAAGTATGGAGAGCCTCAAAGGAGGCACTGTATATAAATAGTCTTTTGAAATTTACTCCCCTGTGGAACAAGCCTACCTACCCTGAAATCTGTAACTTGCAGGGATTCTGCGCATGGCAACAGAAGGGTATTTGGTATGTGCCACAATTATTTACCGGTACTACACTTAAGACATATGGTCATTGGTCAACTTTGCTCTGAGTTTCTACTGTCCCCTAGGCACTTCTATTAATACCTCCAATTTAGACTCACGATACAAGCCCAAAAACAGACACTTCATCTTAGCGCATCTAGCTTTTCACTGGTAACTGAAGTAATCTATGCTGAGCTCCGTGAAGGTTGAATATCTAGTACCTATGGGGTATTGTTATCTTCTATTCTGGATCATGTCATATTGAAATGTAGAACACATGGGTTTGCTGATATTGGAGAAATAGATGGTGATCAATGGGATATGGCCTAAGCATCAATTCCCATCTCTGCATTGTCAGCCTCACATAAGCTCTCTCAACTATTCATTCTTCACAGGGCTTATGGCACACCTGCCAGATTATTTGACTGGGGTAGAAGGGATGCACCCATCTGTCCTAAATGCAACATACATAGAGGTGACTTTATAATCATGATTTGGCACTGCCCGAAGCTTGCATGCTACTGGACTGATGTCTTGAGTGTCATTTCTACACTTGCTTAAGTTCCTATTCCTGACAGCCCATTGGTGTGCTTGCTTGGAGCGCTTGATGCTGAAATGTACCAATCAGGTATTTACATTATGATAACCCGTCTGTTGTAATTAGCCAGAAAGTTGATTGCCAGGTACTGGATGTCGCCTACTATACCTACAAAAAAGCAATGGATTGAGTATGTCAATTCCCTCCTAATGAGAGACCAGCTTGCTTATCGCAATAGAAATGCAATGCGCAAATTCCATCTTATATGGCAGAGCTGGTTGGATACCCCTGGTCTGGCTCCCCCACAGCTAGTGATGGATAGGCTTTTACAGCTATAAGCATACATAATTCCCTGTTAATTGGATTTAAGTCTTTCGGTACCCTCCTATTATTTAGGATGTTCTGTTCTTGTTTTCATTTCTTTTGACTTTTTGACGTGATATGTGTAAGAAAAGACAGATAACGTACTCAGTACCTCTCAGGAAAATGGTCTGCTGTTTGTTTGAATTAACTATGTATTATCTTCATGTCTAAATATGGTATTCCATTATTGGATTCTTCTGTAATTCTTAATTGTTTTGTAGTGCTGTACCTTTTCCTTTGCTCTTTGATATAAAAAAAAAGTAGTCTGAATAAAAAAAAAAAACATTAGGTAGATGATGTCCCAAGCAGCCCTGCCCCTTTGGGTATAGGCAACTGTGGAGTTGGAAATGCAATAGCTGCAGCTGATTGGGTCAACACTGAAATCTTCCTTCCGAGTTTGGCCATACAGGTGTTTGGGCAAAAACCCAACGTTCAGCCCTAGTAAGGAGCATTCTGCCCACCGACTAACACCAATGTACCATGAGCTGTAGAGTAAAGTAATTATTAGCAGATGTTCCATGAGAGAAAGTTATTTCAAGGATTACTCTGTGTTAAAAAGGCTCCCTTGGACCTTCCATATCAGGACATAAGGAATTCATACACATGGACTTCTTGCATTTTTGCAGGAGAAATTGATTTGAGAAGTATAGAGAAATCTCTATATTTCAAAGATCCATTTCACCTGGGTCTTGCTGTATTTATATTCACATAGGTTTAGCTGCTTTAACTGCAGAAAACCAAGCTAAATGGTCCTGGGATGCACAAAATTCTTCCTTTCTAATTGCAGCTAGACTGAATGCACCAAAATGCAGCTGAATGTCTAGGTGTAAATTCAACCATAGTGAAGCATTACATGCTTCCAGAGGCCTTTAGGCATGAGCCCCAAAGGCATCTAGATGCATATACTGCAGCCTTTTTCAACCAGGGGGCCTAGTCACCCTGGAATGCCTTGGCAAAATGCCTAAAAATTGCTCAAAAATGTATATAGCTCAGCAGGTGGATCAAGCCTGCCTTTTAGTTACACAAAGCCACAGGTTTTTATTGTGCACCATTACAGCCTTCCAGTCACTAGCGTCCTAACAACCAATGATGTCATCAGTGTTAATAAGAAGGGTGTTGATCACCTGCACGGCATCCTTGTTTGACTCTCCTCTGCTCCTCTCCACCAGCACTGGGGTCACATTAGCTGAGTGATGGAGAGAAACTGAGGGAGAGGAGATACAGTGGAATACTAGTCGGTACCAGTGTGCAAAAGTGTATTTGCTTTGGAAGAATAAATCAGCTCCAATGTTGGGTGTCCTACGTGTGGATGTTGCTGCCATCTTATGTAAAACTATTAGAATAGTTGCTAGTGTAGCGGGCATTTAAATTTGGGGGGGGAGCATCTGGGTTATTCAACCCAGATATACTAATTGTTAGGGAATCTGAGAATCCCTTTTGTGGTTCTTGGAGGACTCTGGTGGTGTGAGGTTCCCTGTGGCCTGCAGGTGGCGTTGTCGCCCTGGGCCGGAGTTGAACCTGCACCGCAAGACTGTTCCTTTTTGTCCTTTCCTGGCGCTAGTACAGCGGGGCGGGGAACCTGCTGTGAGGTGAGGGAGAGGAGATAAAAGGGGCGGATGCCCTGATCTCGGGGTTCAGAGTTGGAGGACGCGGCCGCGCCCAGGCACCTTCAGCCTGAGTGCTGGCGTTCCGGAATTCCGGGCCCAGGTGCCCTTGACCTGGCCAGAGCGAGGGATGGAGTCCATCCCAGGCACCTTAAGCCTGGGGTGAGGTACTATGGCCAAGGCCTGGGACCCAGTAACTTCGACTGGGTTTCCGCGAGGGTGGAGGAGTCTGAGGGGCCCTAAGGTGTTGGGACCCGTATCTGAGGAGGCCGGGGAGTGTAACCCTTCCGGATAGCCCGGTACAGCATTAATCCGGTGACGGCGGGGCCTCTGGTAACTCTCTTGGAGGGATGTCTTCCCCCTGACAGGGGCTGCAACGTAGCGAAGGTAACTCCAGTTCCAGTTCACTAGAGTCGCTGGAAGAGACTCTGAAGCCAAAAAAGTACATTTTACAGCCACTGTGCTTAGCAACCGTTGGTGAAACCTCAACGGTTTAGTTTTCTTTGAGGATTGTGCCTTGACCTACTCCCCACCAATACTGAACTGTTCTATGGGTCTCAAACTGTCTGCTCGCAAAGGACTATTTGTTTGCCGTTATGGAATAAATAAGTGTTGGACCTTTTTAGTGTGTGGTACTCCAATTACTGGGAGCAAAGGGGGTTATCTTATACTTGGCTCTGAACGTATACACAGCCCGGAAGTAATCTGATGGTGGCCTTCACCTCTACATGCTGTAATCTAGAGGACATGGGCCGTGGCGCACCTCGCTCTCCCCTTCAAGGTACCCCTAGACCAGAGCCAAAGTAACCGCTGAAGAAGAGAGAGAGGGTGAGGCCGCTACACGTGGGGGCTCGTAAGTCCGGGATGTGTGTTTCGTGTATGGAGCTGGGAACGTCTGTGTTTGGACTTTGCTGCCCGGTGGAGTTCCGAGTAGGTCGGCCATGTTGGCGAGCGCGCCACGAGGCACACCCATAGCTGCACAGTTCGGGGAGAAGGGAAAGCCCGCGAACAAGTGCAGAGTATGGGAGGAGTCTGGCCATGGGGAAGTAGTCACGTGGGGATTCTAGCGCGAGTTGGTCAGTGCGCAATGGAGCAGCAGACAGTCGGGAGGACCTCAAGTACCCCGTGGATTCCGGTTCCTTACCCCACGAAGATGACTTCCTTTGCTGCTTCCATAACGGACACAGGAATAAGACTTAGGCCCCGAGGACGTTTGGCTCTGTATGTATGCAGAGACATAGAGGCCCTCGGTGTGATCTGTCCCGGCTGCTCGGGACTGGTGGTCAGTTTGAAGCCATTCGGGCGATGTGAGGCCTGCAAGGAGTTTGTTTTTGAGGTGGAGCCATTCACAGAAAGGCCCCGAGCCTTCCACCTCAACTGCCTCACAGGTACCGCCACTCCGGAAGGGGAGATCCAGGCCTTTGCGGAGATTTCTGTGCGCGCTGACCAGGGCAAAGAGAGAGCCTAACCAGAGACTGAGATTGAAAAATCAGAGAATGCTGCTTCGGTCACCATAAGCTCCCTGCTCCCACCTCCGAAGAGGAAAGTCGGCCTTGTACAGGCATCCTATGGTTGTGAAAGAGCTTCGCCCCGCCGCTTGCCTGGCCTGGATGGATCCAGAGGGAAGAGCCCTGGACATCCCTGTTCTACTGAAGGCCCAGGTGAGCCAGGGGTTGGGACTGTGAGTGTGGTTGGAGGTGTCGGGAGTTCATTGTCGGTGGAGCCCGTAAGGGAGGGTGATTCCGTATCTACTGGGAATTACCTGCCCGCGGAAATGTACGACACCTCCGACCTAGAGTCGCTGTCAGATGCCGGCGATGATGGCGAGATTGATGAGGTCTTTCACCGCAAGGGTTGGGACAAGATGCCATTACCCACGCTCCGTGCGCCAAGGTATCTGCCCATGTCTACAGGGGATAGTACACCCCGGGTGGAGGTCCCGGAGGCCGGGGAGAAATCTGGTCTCTTGCCTACCCTTCCATCCTCTGAATCACCTACTGCTTCATCCGTTCCGGTGACGGGAACGCGACGTTCATTGCTGCGGGCTCCTAGGTCCAAGCCAATGGAGGTAGTTAAAGTACCTCAGCATCCGGAGTCCATTGTCCAGCCTGGAGAAGGAGACCGTGCCACAATGCCACCTCTGGCCCGGCTACAGCGGCTCTTCTGTCAGAGGGTTGCCCGTGAGTATGGGTGGGAGTACCCGTACCTACCCCGGGACTTGCTTTTTGAAGTGGAGGTCCTGCAGCAGCGATGGTACGATGAGTTTGTCTGGGAAAAGCTCAAAGTGCCCCATGCTCGCCGATACCTTTCGTGCTCATCCCCCGTGTCTAAGAAGTTCAATGACTGTAAGGCGGAGTGGATGTTGGGTCGGCACATCCATGCGGACAGGGTGCTTATTTGTCGCAAAGACGGAGAGAACATTGAGTATAATGTGGAGACTTTCGATAAGCACTTAAAGCCCCTGTATCTGCCGCACCCAAAGTTCTACCTTTAGGACGAAAAGACTCCTGTGTGCTCTGTTTGTTGTTCATTGCTGAACTTACCGGAACACAAGAACTGTGCCCTAGTTTTTTATTTGGGCGTTTTACTCTTTGGAGAAATGAGAGCTGTTACTGTTTGTTCTCCATATTTCTCCCTGCACTGCAAAGAAGATAATGACTTTGGGGTGTAGTTAGTGTAGACACAGTGAAAGAAGAAGGAAAGTTGTCTGGAGGATTTGGCCAAGTGTCATTACCGTGGCGCTGTCACCAGGTGGCAGTGCTGCGCAACGACTGTTTTTTTTTTTACACTTGCACCACCATGCTCATTGGAGCGAATGGGCCTTTTCAAGGACAGGCCCATTCATTCCAAGAAAACACACATTGTGGTAGGATGTTTGTTTTTTCCCCTTCTGCAGGAGATTCATCTGTCAAGGCTGCTGAGAATGGGTGGTCCTTAGATAGCCAGAGGGAGGATTGTGCATGTGTAAATGTCAGAAGTATTTTATTGAAAGTTTTATAGTTTTACTGTTTTATGTTTTCCCTTTCCCATTCTAGGTCTTGGCACAATTCAGGACTAAATTGTATGGTTTAGTTTCTGGGCGGAGCTTATGTCACCACCTTTGTGGGATGTGAGTTTGGACCAGACACTGGGGACCAGTGTCAAATCACAGGGGGGAGAGTGTAGCGGGCATTTAAATTTGGGGGGGAGCATCTGGGTTATTCAACCCAGATGTACTAATTGTTAGGGAATCTGAGAATCCCTTTTGTGGTTCTTGGAGGACTCTGGTGGTGTGAGGTTCCCTGTGGCTTGCAGGTGGCGTTGTCGCCCTGGGCCGGAGTTGAACCTGCACCGCAAGACTGTTCCTTTTTGTCCTTTCCTGTCGCTGGTACAGCGGGGCGGGGAACCTGCTGTGAGGTGAGGGAGAGGAGATAAAAGGGGCGGACGCCCTGATCTCGGGGTTCAGAGTTGGAGGATGCGGCCGCGCCCAGGCACCTTCAGCCTGGGTGCTGGCGTTCCGGAGTTCCGGGCCCAGGTGCCCTTGACCTGGCCGGAGCCCATCCCAGGCACCTTAAGCCTAGGGTGAGGTACTACGGGCAAGGCCTGGGACCCAGTAACTTCGACTGGGTTCTGCGAGGGTGGAGGAGTCCGAGGCGCCCTAAGGTGTTGGAACCCGTATCTGAGGTGAGGAGGCCGGGGAGTGTAACCCTTCCGAATAGCCCGGTACAGCATTAATCCGGTGACGGCGGGGCCTCTGGTAACTCTCTTGGAGGGATGTCTTCCCCCTGACAGGGGCTGCAACGTAGCGAAGGTAACTCCAGTTCCAGTTCACTAGAGTCGCTGGAAGAGACTCTGAAGCCAAAAAAAGTACATTTTACAGCCACTGTGCTTAGCAACCGTTGGTGAAACCTCAACAGTTTTGTTTTCTTTGAGGATTGTGCCTTGACCTACTCCCCACCAATACTGAACTGTTCTATGGGTCTCAAACTGTCTGCTAGCAAAGGACTATTTGTTTGCCGTTATGGAATAAATAAGTGTTGGACCTTTTCAGTGTGTGGTACTCCAATTACTGGGAGCAAAGGGGGTTATCAGCAGAAAAGACTTGGCTCTGAGCGTATACACAGCCCGGGTGTAATCTAATTCTGGCCTTCACCTCTACATGCTGTAATCTAGAGGACATGGGCCGTGGCGCACCTCGCTCTCCCCTTCAAGGTACCCCTAGACCAGAGCCAAAGTAACCGCTAAAGAAGAGAGAGAGGGTGAGGCCGCTACACTTACATTTTAGAATAGGGTGCCTTGAGACTGTGTATAATTTTGAGGCTCCATTCACACCTGATCACGGGCAGAATCACTGTTATTTCAAATTGCTGTATGTTGACCCCTGTGTGAAAATTAAACACATCTGAATAAAGCTAATTAAACGGCAGATCTGATGTTTGCATTGAATAAACAGAATCCCTAAAATCTAAAGTAAGCTTTAACATAGTCATGCAATTTCAAAAGTAATTTTCAATCTGCAGCTTTCATTTAAATAATATGTGGAGATCAGCTTTAAATGTGCACTGTAATGAAAATACACAGCTAGAAAATCAAAGGGAATGACACTTGTGAAAAAGACCTTCCCCGGGTGGAAGCAACAAGGAAAAAATAAATCCATCCAATATTACAATTAGCTGCACATCCAGTGTTCTGCAGGGCTCAGATAGGAATTAAAAGTCCAAAAAACATTTATATGAAATGTTTTCCTGCACTGATTTATCTGTTCTGTGATTTTCTCTGTATTGGTTGTGTGACTTACATTGAGTTATTCAAGAAAAAGCTGATCCTGACTTTGGAAAACAGGTACTAAACACAGTTACTGATTCACGGCCAGGTGCTAACAAAGGAAGACATAATAGTTTCAAAGATCAATACAACTGCTGAGCCTTGTCAATAGCACCACAAGAAATATGACCTGTGTCTTCTTCCAAATCTATATCACGAGATACAATTTATCTCTAGAAAAAAAATTGTGGAAAGACTCCAGGAACCTGTTCTATACATCATGCTCTCTACTCCAGCTGTACAGCCCCCCCACGCACACACACATATATCCGGAAATGGTGCTAAGGACATAGGGGTTAGACTTTGAGAACAAGGATTGGTCACAAAATCTGGGAGGCTACAAAACTGTGCTCATGTAATGCCTGGGGGGGGCAAACAAAATTGACCGATATGTCCCCAATTACTCTCCTCTATGTTTTCAAGGTTGTGGACAGATTGGCGCATTCTACCACATTTGGTGGACCTTCCCAATAGCCCAGCAATTTTGGACCTTGGGTTTCCAAATGCTAGCAAGAATGCTTGACTACCCCATACCAATGCACACAAAATATGCATTACACAATCTTAAACCTCCAGATTACATAAATCATTGTTTAATTAATGAAACAAGTCCTCACAGCAGAAAAACAAACTTTTCGCAAGGCCTACAAAAGATTGATTTTTCAAATTGCCTAAGCCAGATCCCAGATCACTCAGGTGATGCTACATGAGAAAAAAAATGGGTTCAAGATCTCCTATACAATGAAGAAGTCATGGATGATTTGGATGGTGCATTTCCTTCCCCAGACTCTGAACTTCTGCCCCTCCTATGAAATATGGGATACCCATAGTCTCTCTATACCCACCCCTCTAATTATCTCAACTAATAGAAGCTTGTCTTGTAAGGGAACACTGCAGTTATGTAAAAACGTGATGTAACATAACTGCTATATATACCGGTTTTTGACAGCCGCCCATTCAGTTCACGGCATGGCTGGGGGGCAGAGACTAGAGGTCAGCTGACTGGTGAGGAATGTGAAGTGGGAGGGGCTGGAGGAGTCCCTATGTCCTGATTTTGGCATAGGTGTCACTGCTACGAGACACTAGAGAGCTTGAGACACAGTTAAGCCAGAGACACAGTGAGTAACACTACCTGTGATTGAAGTTGCCATTAAAAGTCCCCGCTACAGTTCTCAGATAAGCAGATAACCTTGATCAAGAGCACCTAAGTTGGCTGATCAGAAATCTCTCCCCCCCAGCACTACCACTTATCCCATCCCCCCCCCCTCACCAAGGAGTAAGAGAAGGAAAAAAGGGAGAATACATGGAAGGGAGAGGAAAAGAGGGGGAGGAACAAAGAAAAAGGGAAAGAATAAGAGAACAAGAAAGAAGGCTAGAGAGATGGATGGGGAAAAAGAAAAAATAAATTAGGATAGAGAGAGATAAAAGGGAAAGAAAGGAGAACAAAGAGTGGTACATCCTAAAATGTACCATAAGGGTTTTTAATACTGTACGAGTGGAAGTGGCTCAGGGAGCGCTAAATGTTCCTGGGTTAGGGGTGCAAATTACTTGTCTTGCCTTGGGTGCTGACAACCCACGCTACAAAAATTTTACTGTTAGGGGTCCCCACAACTTGAGAAATTTTATCAAGAGGTCACGGCACTAGAAAGGTTGAGAACCACTGACTTAGGGTGTGAAGTCAAACTGCAAATAAGCCTGTTGCATGGAATTTTTGGAAATGTGGATAGGTAGTGCTGGTTGTCCTATTGGTAAAAATACCATTAAGGCCCCTTTCACACATGCGGACCATATGTCCGCTTTTTCATCCATCCGTTTATGGATGAAAAAGGGACATACATTGGTCCCTATGAGATAGCGGGTGTCAGGGGATGAACATCCGCTGACACCCGATCTCATCCGGGTCCGCAATCCTCCGATTCTGAAGACGGAGGAAAATCCTATTTTTCAATCCATCTGCAGAGCGAATCGGATGAACACAGACAGACGGTCCGTGATCATCAGATCCCCCCATAGGGGAGAGTGGAGATCTGACAGGGCGGTCCCTGCACAGTGTGCGGGGACCGCCCTGTCATCCGCCGGCTCAGCGGGGATCAACGGAGTGATCCCCGCTGAGCAAGCGGAGGTTCACGGGGCGGATCTTCACGGATCCGTCCCGTGTGAAAGGGGCCTAACACTTTACCCTCAAATCAGTCCATATACATTGTTTCCCCTTTTAAGCCCTGATGAAGGAGGCATTTTTGGACCTCTAAATTGCATTGGATTTCCCCTTTGATCCTCTGCCTGATGCTACTGGAATAAATATGTATCTGGACAATTTACCTTTTGGTGTGGCGCCTCAATCTAGATCAGCTGAGGCATAGAACATCAATATAATAAAAGTGGGTGGCACAGTGGTGTAGTGGTTAGCTCTCTCACCTAGCAGTAAAAAGGTTTTTTGGTTCAAATCCCAACCACGACACTACCTGCCTGCAGTTTGTATGTTCTCCATGTGCCTCCGTGGGTTTCCTCCTGGTACTCCAGTTTCCTCCCACACTCCAAAGACATGCTGGTAGATTAATTGGCTTCTTTCTAAAATTGGCTCTAGTATATGAATGTCAGTTAGGCCCCTTTCACACTGGGGTGTTTTTCATGCGGTTTAGCGCTAATAATAGCGCTGTTATACCGCATGAAAAAATCCTGCCCTGTGCCTTCAATGTGAAAGCCCGAAGGCTTTCACACTGAAGCGGTGCGCTAGCAGGACCGCTCCAAAAGTCCTGCTAGCCGCTTCTTTACAGCGGTAAAGGAGCGGTGTGTTCACCGCTCCTTTACCGCGGTCTCCCATTGAAATCAATGGGACAGCGCGGTAATACCGCCCGCAAACCGCGGCAATAGCCGCGGTTTGCGGGCGGTATTAACCCTTTTTCGGCCGCTAGCGGTGGTTAAATTAACCCCCCTAGCGACCGCATACCGCGGTAAGAACGACGGTATAGCAGCGCTGAAAATCGCGCTGCTATACCGCCACCGCTCCTGCCCGCCCCAGTGTGAAAGGGGCCTTAGGGACCTTAGGGACCTTAGATTGTAAGCTCCTTGAGGGTAGGAACTGATGTGAATGTACAACGTATATGTAAAGCACTGCATAAATTGACAGCACTATATAAGTACCTTAAATAATAATAAAAGTGCAGCCTTGCATTTGTTTCAAAATAAAAACTTTCTGCAAAAAAAATTATATTCTTTATGATGCCAGATACATGTAAATAAAGTCAGGTACACTGCTATTAGTTTTCTTTCGTTCAACCCAGCGAGTATAAAAAAACAACTGACAGCTCAGGTCAGAGCCGCTGTACCCACAATCCGATGTTAGTACAGTGATCTCCCCTGCTGTGCTATCGTATTCTGACAGGGAGCCCCCCCCCCCCCCCCCTGCCAGAACACTCCCGTCAGCAAACCGTTTGCGGTCATGACCATTTGACAGACGCCGACCAAAAACGTCCAGCTTCTGTCAGACCGGAAGCTGTACACACAGGCTGAATGTCAGCAGGTTCAATCACGACGTTCGGCCCATGTGTACTAGGTTTAAAGTGTTACTAAACCGACAACAGTAAAATCAGTCTGCATAGCATGCTTGTTATACCCACTGTGTAACTTAAGGGGTTAATCCTCTGCATTGTAAAAAAAGGCTGTTTTTTCCTGCATGTACAGATCCTCCTCTCCTGCACTGTCTATCTGGGGAAGGCCAGCTAACACAGGCAAGGTAGCCAACCTGCACATGCTCAGTTGTGTCTTTTATGCTGGAGAGAACATTTACTTCTAGTTCTCAAAACTAGTCAGGTCACATGATATTGACATTACACATGTGGGCGTGTATACAAGCTGTAGTTGAAATCTCCTCCTACCTGAACTCTCAGTACTGGACAAACTGTGCAGTTTATCATGTAACCATTTTATACAGATCATCCAAAAAGGTATATAGTGGCAATATTTTAATGTAAAAAGAAGATTTACAAGCTGTGTGCACTGTGGGGGGGGGGGGGGGGGGCATATGAACTATTTTCATATTACTGGGTTTAGGAACACTTTAAGATGGAATTTTTTATCCTGTTTGGGGTACTTTAAAGTGTATGTAAATTCAGTTGCCAGATCTTGTGAGCTGCTAACTTCCTATGCTTTCTGCCTGTCCTGCCCTCTTATCTGTTACTATTGTTCCAAGCTATCTCTGTGGACTTCAGAACCACTCCATCTATGTGATAAAGAAGAAAGGGGGTGTTTTGTAAACGTATCCCTTGGTGACAATGCTGCTTCTCCATAGATGCAGTACGGTGAGCGAGTGTTGTCACCATAGGGCCGGAAGTGTGTTGCAGGAACACCAGAGGCAAAATAAAGGGGATAGTACAGCCAAAGCTCATTTGGCTGTACTTCTCCTGTGGATCACAGGAGTGCAGTTCGTTCTGCACTCCTGTGACCCGTTTTCAGACAGCAGGCTACAGCCCGCTGTCAGCTGACGTCACAGAGTCGGCCGAGGCCGGGTAAAGATAGCGACCACGTAGTCAGGCTTAGCTCAGCCTCTCAGTGAGCCACTGAGAGCCTGAGCCAGCTGCTCCTGCCCCCTCTACCACCCAGCGCTCCAGGGTGTACGGGGAGGGGGGGGTGTTTGATGTTCTGGAGCGGTGCTGCATCCAGGTAAGTAAGTAGGATTAAAAAAAAAAAAAAAACACACTCCCATACTTTTCTTTTAAGTAAATAAAAAGTCTGAAAGGAGAAAAATAATTCAACTATCACATCTACAGTCTGGTAAGCTGCAACATATTCCTTTTTTTTCTTGGGTTTAGATAGGCTTTAATGTCATTAGAATTATTTAGAAAAAAATTGAATGCCATCTCCTAAAGCTTTAAAAAGGAGTAATTAAGAAAGAAAAAATACATTTAAAAAATAAAATGATAAGTCCATACAATTGCAAAGAGAAGCAAGTCCAACAATGAGAAAATAAGAGAAAGTGCTGCCAGTATGCGGTCACATGCCAGTTCATCAGTGGAATGAAAAGAAATCAGCTCAGTGGGAGCCATCAGTGCTTTGTTCCTGCTGTCAGTCAGTATGATGGAGAGGAGGCATGGACACGGTAGGCACAGTCCTTGGGAATAGTTCTATAAAGTCAAGTGGGACTTTCGTTAAGATTTTACCTCTTCTTACAGCATCCTCTGATCATATCTATACTCTTAGCAATTTATAATGGTTGTTTAATCATAACCACTTCTGCAGTTCACAGGAAAGCTCCTCTTTCATTAAAACATTATACATAATTGCTACACAAATCAATTTTGACCCTTTTTCTTATTATATATGACCTGCCCAGTGGCTCAAGTCTCCACTACAAAGGGTCAATTTTCACTGTCTGTGATAACCATTCTCCCCTTATGGCCCTCAATACACAAAGTCATTTACCATGCAAACTGAAATGGGAGGAGGATCTAGATATCTCTGACAGATGATCAATGGACATTGATATTGAAGCGGAACTCCACCCTTAAGTGGAACTTCCGCTCATTGGAAGATACGTGTCTAAGACAGGTATTTTCACCCACTTCCGGGAGTCCTCTCTGCGGGAAATCTGTGGGAAGCACGTCACTTCCCGCAGAGTACCCGTTGTATTCTGGGAGACACTCGGCTCCCAGAACACACGGGGACCATTCAGAACGGCGCAGCGCGACTCGTGCATGCACCGTAGGCTTCACTTCCTGGTTCTCTCACTGAGGATGGCAGTGGGGGCAGCAGAGTGACGAGCGATTGCTCGTCCTCTGCTGCGGACTTCGTTGGACTCCAGGACAGGTAAGTGTCCTAATTTTAAAAGTCAGCAGCTGCTGTAGCTGTAGCTGCTGGCTTTTAATATTTTATTTTTAGCGGAGCTCCGCTTTAAAGGTCTGTCCGGTGATGTCATTGTCACCATCTCAAAAAATCATTCAACTAACTATTTTACACAGAACTCCACAAAGGTTTTATCAATATGGCCATAGATCGAATCCAGACTGTACAATATGTGGACAGACTCAAGGGGACCTGCTACATATTCTGTGGCGGTGGATGGATGTGCTGACTGCAGTCAATAGAGTTTTCTTTTACTTTTACTATGGATCCCAAGTTACATAGTTGGTAAGTTTGAAAAAAGACACTGGTCCATCTAGTTCAACCAAAAACACAAACAGAAAACCTCCATATACACTATCCTATACCCACAGTTGATCCAGAGGAAGGCAAAAAAAAAAAAACAACCAATAAAGCATTCTTTAATCCACTCCAGTGGGGGGAAAAAATTCTTCCTGATACCCTGGGAGGCAATCGGATATGCCCTGGATCAACTACCCCTGGTATTATTACCTCTAAAAATTAGTATCCAGATATATTGTGCATTTAGGAATGCATCCAGCTCTTTTTTTACACGATCTACTGAGCTGGCCAGAACTAGTTCTTGAGGGAGTCTTTTTCACATTTTCACATTTCCTCCTGTGAAGAAGCCTTTCCATATGTAAAGGTTAAATCTATTTTCCTCCAGACGTAGAGTACCCCTTGTCCTCTGTGATGACCTGAAAGTGAATAGCTCTACACCAAGTTCACTATATGGACCACTTCTGTATTTATACCTTTTGATCATATCCCCCCCTTAGTCTCCCCTTCTCGAGAGAATAAATTCAGTTCAGCTAATCTTTTCTCATAGCTGAGCTCCTCCATGCCTCTTACTCTTATCAGTTTGTTGCCCTTCACTGCGTTTTATCCAGTTCTCCAATATCCTTTCTATGAAGTGATGCCCAAAACTGAACTGCATATTCCAGATGAGGTCTTACTAATGATTAGTACAGGGGCAAAATAATGCCTGACTCAGGAGTCTATACCTCTTTTTTTTATTTTTTTAAATATTTTTTCTTAAAATTTTAGATACACAAAATTAGCCCACACAGGGGCCGAACATTTGCCCACGCAGGGGCCAATCTCCTGCTGCAGGAACAGGTGGCAGCAGGACACAACCATAAACATTAAGGATCATACTTAAACTACAACCCCAATGTGGGGAGAGGGTCAGTTCAGGGTGAACAGTGCTCAACACAATGTCAGGAGGATGCTACATCCTGAGAAAGAAAAAAATTGGGTCATTACATTAACAAACTAGTATGAATCCTTTAAACTAGTAAGTGGTTACTGCATCATTTGCCGTGGAAGCATCCTCTAACCAACAAGTCCATACCTTCTCAAATTTTTGTGGACAGCCCCTACCTGAGTAGGTGGCCTTATAGAGGGGTAAACTGGCATTCACTAGGCTTTACCAGAATCCGACAGAGGGGGGAGACGGTTTTTTCCAATGCATCGTAATAGCCTTACGGGCATAGTACAGTAGCAGGGAGATGAGTACTTTCCTGGGTCAAAGCACTGACATTTGTTCCACCAGCCCCAGCAGACAATGTTTAAGGTCATAAGGGACATGAGTTTTAGTGACATTAGCAATTACCCGGAGTATTACCGTCCAATAATGTGCTATCGCTGGGCAATCCCAGAAAGTGTGAAAAAAGTCACCCAGTTGATGCGAGCAACTCCAGCACGCCGAAGAATGTTGCAGCCTATGGGGCGTATAGTGAGCTCTATGTACAATTTTGTATTGGACTAGTTTGTCCCGTGCTGAGACCAGAGGGGAGAAGGGAAAGTCCCAAATCTCCCTCCAGTCATCCTCGTCCAGCCCCGGTATGTCCCTCACCCATTTCCTGCGGAGGGAGGACAGGTCGGGGGCGGCAGCAACCAACAGGGACCCATAGAGTTTGGACGTGGGCTTCTCCAAGTCCTTCACCCGAAGGGTGGATTCGAGCTCAGAATACTCCCAGACGTCTATACCTCTTTTAATAGAGACCCAGCTACATCAGGTCGGTGGCAGAGGCCTATTCCAAGGTCTGTGGCAGAGACCTCATCGTTCACCCGGTCTGTGGCAGGGACCAACCTGACGGTCGGTGGCAGCGACCGTGCGCCAAAAGTTGTTGTGAACTCCTAACAGCTGCTCTGATCTGAAAGGATTGTGCCTGAACCCTCACCCCACCAAGTTTGTGTTTATAACAACCTGTCTGCTTGCAAAGAGGCATATTTATCTCTGCGGAAATAAATATAGATGTTTGTAGCAAAATACTGAACACTGAGAATCTGGTGGGGATCACTCCAGGAGATGTAGAGACAGAATGTCTACTGAGGTCTGAATAAGTAAATTGGGTTAATTGGGGTCTGAGGTAGCTTTCCATTCATCTATTGTTCAGTGTGTTAATGACCCCACCTATTATCTGCTACGGGATGTAATTACACTCCTAGTAATGTGTCTGGCATGGTTTCATTGTTATGGGTAAATATTTGGAGACAAACGTCTCATGCATACCAAGGTTGTTAGAAATAGTTCCAGGTAATTAAATCACTGTCATCTGTTAGTTGCTGAAGGGAATGCCCCTGGAAAATGAGTTAAGAAACCCCTTGCATGGGGAATGATATAAAAAGCCAGCTGTGGCTAAATAAAGCGTTGATTTACTCCCAGAACTGTGTGTCGTCCAGTTACTGGGGGGGTAACAGGTTGCCTTGGATAAGTTAGTACTTCCTTAGCTTCAAGGATTTCCCAGCGGACATTGGAGATCCGCTACAATGTTGTACTGTCACCTGGTGTGGGCTTACTTTTCTGGGAGCAAAGTGTTCTACATTCACCTATCTATCGGTCATATTTGAAGTGGAATCTCTGGACAGGGACACAGACCCGAAGGTAAAGATCTTAGCTCAAACCTCTACACACATAAGAGGGGCGAGCTGGTGGCAGCACCTCACCCCTCCCCCTGGTCCCCCTAAACGAGTAAACTAGCTGAGAAGAAGAAGGGAGAGAGCGGGTGAGACCGCTACACATGTTTTCAGCCCCCATAAGCATAACTTTACATTTATTAAAAATTTTACTTGGGGGTACCCAACTAATAACCTTAGACAAACCGGGACTATCAATACTTCATCACTACTCTCTGAATACAGGCTTTTAGCCAGTTTTCCATCCATTTACAAACTGAATTTTCTAAGCTTTATTTTGACAAAATCCCATTATACTATGTCCACAGCCACTTCTTTGTCTAAGTTTTTGCTTACATCCTTTAAAAAAATAAATCAGGTTTGTTTGACAACTTCAGCCTTTCGTGAATCCAAGCTGATTATTGCTTAAAATATTATTTTCTAACAAACTCCTCTGTGTTCTTTTATTAAAAAGTTACTTGGCAAAGACTTTATTTCCTTTTTAAATATTGGCACCACATTGGCCTTATGTCGATGCAGTGGTACCATGCCAGTCATTAAGAGTCTCTAAAAGTTAGAAACAATGGCTAATGCCGCGTACACACGATCGATCGATTTTCTCGACGGTGAAAACACCGTCGAGAAAATCGACGGGAAAAACGAGGAACGGCTTGTTCCCCTACACACGGCCGGTTTTCCCAACATTTTTTCTCTTGGTCTAGAAAAACGACTGTGTGTAGGCTCCCCAGCAGTGTTTCCCTATAGGAAAACTGCCGCAGAAAAAAATGGCGTGAATCACGACGAGAAAAATTAGAGCATGTTCTAATTTTTCTCGTCGTGATTAATGCCGTTTTTCTCGTCGGGAAAAATTAGCAAAAGCCCACACACCGTCGTTTTTCTCGTCAAAGAGAAAAAAAATTATTTTTCCCGACGAGAAAAATGGTCGTGTGTACGCGGCATTAGACATAACAGAGCTCAGCACTTTGTGAACCCTTGGGTGTAAACCATCTGGTCCAGGTGCTTTATTAACCTTTATTTTGTCTAATTGTTTCTGGACCATGTCAATATTGAACCATTGTGAATCATTTGGAGCTATGTCAATATTGTCCCTATTGAGGACTTGAGCATCACCATTTTCCTTTGTATACACAGAGCTGAAGAAGGTATTTAATAAATTTTCCTTAGTCCTTTGAAACATTGCCCATTAGAATATATTTTGCAATATGTTTTTATATTGTCCATTTGAAGAATTCCTATTTCTGTTCTGTTATCTTTAATGACAATATTCCCCCCCCCCCCCCCCGTTGGATTTCCATCAGACAAAGCGTAGGACTTTTGTCCGAAGGGAGTTGGCCGTGAAATTGTATTGCCTACAAATGGCAAAGAATTGTTGGCCAAAAAACACGAAACTACGTGGTTTTTCAGCTCTTTAGCGCCACCCTTTGGGCAACTTCTGCTAATGTTGTGTTATGGTTAGCATTGCTTCTGAGCATGCGTGTTTGTACTTTGGATTTTTTTCCGAAGGACTTCTGTACACACGATCGGATAATCCGACAGCACACATTTCTTGTTGGAAAATTTTAAATCATGCTATACAATATTTGTTGTCGGAAAATCCGACAACAATTGTCCGATGGAGCATACAAATGGTCGGATTTTCCGACAAAAGCCTGCCATCACACAATTCCCGTTGGAAAATCTGATCATGTGTATGGGCCTTAAGACTATCTTCCAGTCCATTGTAAAGCCTCGTACACACGATTGGATTTTCCGACGGGAATTGTGTGATGGCAGGCTTTTGTCGGAAAATCCGACCGTTTGTATGCTCCATCGGACAAATGTTGTCGTATTTTCCGATAACAAATTTTGGATAGCATGCTTTAAAATTTTCCGACAACAAATGTGTGCTATAGAACTAACTAAGGTGGGACTTTAAGTGAGGCAATCCCTGGGATTAGCCTCCATCCCCGATATTTTGGAAAAAAGTAACAACTAGAATGGTGGGACTTTAAATGAAGCAAACACTGCTGACATTATCTATGCTAAACAAAGAACCCCCCACTTTAATTGTTAATATTATCAAGATTATACCAGCGTACCATTATGAGGTGAGAGTGTTTGGAAGGGTTTCCCTCCCCTCTCCTTTATATACCATTGCTTATATCTATATATATATAATTTCTACCAATTTACCAAATTGACCATTTTGTTTGTTTATAGATACATCCAGCATCAGCTCCTGACGAGTGGTAACAACAACCACGAAACGCGTAGAGCTTGTTACGATGCGATGTCACAATGATCATGTTTTAACATTTTTACCTATATAGTTTACCAATATGCACCTATCATGGTTTATATGTTATTATCATTACAATTTTGGTCTGCCTACCTCATGTGCAGTATTTATTATGTTGAGATAATCATTGCATTGCTACTGTTTAATAATTATACATTATTAACTATATGATTATGTTGCTACTATTCAGTATAATGGTTTCTGCTATCTCATGATGTATGTATTCCTTGTATCCATTAAACCATGTTTTATTTATTGATTGATGCATTTAACTCAGCAGTGTTTGCTTCATTTAAAGTCCCACCATTCTAGTTGTTACTTTTTTAACAAATGTGTGCTGTCGGATTATCCGATCGTGTGTACAGAAGTCCTTCGGAAAAAAAAAACAACGTACAAACACGCATGCTCAGAAGCGATGCTAACCATAACACAACATTAGCCGAAGTTGCCCAAAGGGTGGCGCTTAAGAGCCGAAAAACCACCTAGTTTCGTGTTTGTTGGCCAACAACTCTTTGCCGTTTGTATGCAATACAAGTTCACGGCCAACGCCATTCGGACAAAAGTCCTACGATTTGTCCGCGGAAAATCTGATCGTGTGTACGAGGCTAGAGAGTGATTTCGGACTTCCTCTGGGGTGGGGGGACTCCGCGTCTTCGATTGTAAGTGTTGCAGCAGCCCTGGAAAGAAGGGGGGGTTGGCAGTACCCAATTTTGACAGATATTTCTTAGTGGGGCAGTTAGTTTTTGCACACAGATGATGATGCTGTGATAACTTTAGAAGCTGCAGTAGTTGATTCCTATGAGGCACTGTCCGGCTTGTTATACAGGGGGAGAGGGGCCCCTTATCCTATTATGAGATCCATGCGCTCAGTCCTCAGAGCGTGGGATTTGACTAGAAGGGCTGAACTCTAGAGTGGGGTGGTGCCACCTTATTCTCCTCTGTGACGTAATCCCAGACTGTCTCATTTTTTTACATATCCGGACCCGATCACTTAGATATGGGATAAAAACAGTGGGTGCGGTGGTTGGAAATGGGATATTGTTAACATTTGATGAGCTTAAAAGTAAGTACCACCTCCCCAACTTGCACTTGTTTAGTTTTCTCCAGTTCAGACATGCTTTTTCTGCCCAATTTAGGTCCTCCAATCTGGATGTCCTCCAAAGGGTTGGTGACCTGGAATCACTGTTTAGAGATAAAGACCTATCTAAAGCCTTGTCTACTATCTACAGGGAACTATTCATAGACACTACAAAGGTTTTGGCCTCCTGTCGCGCTTCATGGTTGACAGATTTGCCGCAGCTTGACAATGATGATTGGGATGATATATGGAGTGCCACGTTTGCTAGATTGGTGTCGGCACGTGCTCACTTGATAAAATTCAAGTTCCTTATAATATACCGTATTTATCGGCGTATAACACGCACAGGCATATAACACGCACCCTAACTTTAAGAGGGAAGTTTCCGGAAAAAACTTTCCACAGCCCCCTGCGTATAACACGCAGGCACAGTTTACCCTCTATTTTCAGGGTGAAAAAGTGAGTGTTATACGCCAATAAATACAGTATATAATATATGTACTACAATCCTGCTAAACTGGTGAGGATTTTCCCTGCGCACCCATCGAACTGTTGGAGGTGTGATTCACCTGGGGCAGATTTTTTGCACATCTTCTGGCATTGCTCGCACGTCCGGCAGTTCTGGGTGGGGGTGATGGACTGTGTTGGGTCAGTCACTACGATCACCATCAAACCATCTAAAGAAGTCTGTCTGTTGGGCTTAGTGGACACGTTGGCACCCAAAAATGTGATCCGTACTTTGCTCACCCTACTCCTGTGATATGCACGCAAAGTGATTATCTTGTCTTGGAAGCAACCGTTGGCCCCTACCATTAATGCCTGGAAGGCATTGATAAATAAGGCTTTACCCATGTATGAAGCCACATATCTTAATAGAGGGGTGCCTGATAAGTTTAAAAAGGTATGGGGTGGTTGGACAGAAAATAGCTCCACAGCATCGGAATAATTGCATCCTGGTTGAGGGTTATCATTTGTGGCGAGCAGTGAGGTTTGTGTAAGCCTTGATGGGCACCAAATACAATCTCTCTTAGTACGGCAGGGGGGATATTATACTGTGTACAGTGATTATATATTGTATGTACCCTTCTCTCTTCTTACTATAATTTTTCTGTGGGAAGATTACCGCCTTTTTCTTTTATTTGGTCTGGGAGCTACATTGCACACTGGTGCTGTTGAATTGTAGTGCTGAATTTTTACTACGTTATTAAGTATGTGTTTTTTATGTGAAAAAACTTTTAATAAACTTTCTAATAAACTTTCTAATAAAAAGAATTTTCCAAAAAAATAATAATATGACAGGTTCCACCTGCACGCTACCTAAGGATTTGAAGTAGTATCCAGAACAACAGATTCTAATGCCATGAGTTTGAAGTAATGGTAAATGTAGGGGTGCACCTGCATTTTCATATAGCAAATCCAATTTTTTTGTTAATTTAGACCAGTGGTCTCCAAACTGTGGTGCAGTGGTCAGATGCAGCCCCTTTATTGCCTTTATACTGCCCTTGGGGCACTATTCAGATACCAACAACGAGGAATAATTCCTGCCACTGACATAAACAATGGGGCACAAACATCAACAATGGGGCACTATTCCTCCACTTAATACCAAAGATAGGACACTGTTTACTCCTACTGATGCCAGAAAAAAAATTATTTTCCCACTGCCCATGGCCCACCCCCCTAAAGCCAGAAGGACAGTAAATTGGCCCTACAGTATATGTAGAAAGTTTGGAGACCCCTGATTTAGATAATGAAAATAAATACACCATGTCAACATTATGTGTCATTTGTTCAAGTATACCACCCTTATCTTTAGGCACAGTATGAATCCGGATATAATATTTGCCTGTTTAAATATGTTGAAAAAGTTAACAATTACCATGGGGCGTACCTACTTTTTCCCATATAATGTACTGTTTTTTTTCTTAGGTTCTTTTTGCCATCTTAGTCTCTTTCAGATTTTCCCCCACTCCGTCAGGACAGGAAGTAGTGGGAAATCTCTCCAATGGGGGCACAGACAAAACAAAACCACATGTTTAGTACAGTGAAGAAGAATTATGCCGCGTACACACGATCGTGATTCACGGCGGTGAAAACACCGCCGTGAATCACGACATGAAATTAAATGAAAAACGAGGGAACGGCATTTTCCCCCACACACGACCGTTTTTCCCGTCATTTTTTTCTTTGTCGAGAAAAACGACCGTCTGTGGGCTCCGCGGCAGTGTCTCCCTATGGGAAAACTGCCGCGGAAAAAAATGATGGAAAAAACGATGAGAAAATTTAGAACATGTTCTAATTTTTCTCGTCGTTTTTCCTGCCGTTTTTCTCAACGAGAAAAACGGCATAAAGCCCACAGACGATCGTTTTTCTCGGCGAAAAAAAAAAATGTCATTTTTCCCGACGGGAAAAATGATCGTGTGTACGCGGCATAAGAATAGAATTAGGTTAGAATTTCCAACAATAATGTCTTTGGTGTCTTCTCTGGATAACATACTGTAAAACGAGAGCCTCCTAAATGTGTAAAAGATTAAGAGAACAATGTGGGGGTACCATCATGCTAAGGTTCTTGGGATAACAGACTAAAAAAATAAATTTGATAGACATTAGAACATTTTTCCATTCTACACAACTAAAAAATTTTAATTAAAAAACAAATACAATATTAGACTTGAGTTAGCCTAGGAGGCTGAGCTAATGTTTTAATGACCCACCCCCACCCCCCACCTCATCAAGCTATACATGTCTTCTGGCTGTACCTTCTTCTTCTCCTCCAGCGGTAGAAGTGGTCCACTCTTGTACTGAATGTTGCCCATGTAATAATGTTTGCATGACAAGGGTGGCACGCTCCGCCACCACAGACACAGTATAGAGAGTGTTGTCTCCCTATAACAGGAAATGTGTTACTAGCAAGATTTCATTGTGAAAATTAAAAAAAGAAAACCAATGCAGCCACTACATATAATAACTGGTAAGCTGCAATGTATTACATGTTTGTTTTTGGGTTTAGATACACTTTAACTGCTTGCCGCACGCTCACAGTAGATATACTGCGAGCGGGCAGCACCGCCAGGCACCACTATATACTGTCAGCGCGGTGTACTTCCTGGTTTGGCAGCGCGTATGTGCGCACCCCCTGCTGACCCGTGAATTTATAATTAGATTTCAGCCAATGATGAAACCTGCCGATCGGCTGTGGCCAATCACAGCACAGAGTTCTGTGTTGACAAACACACAGAATTCTGTACACAGACACTGTTTCTTCTCCCTGAACCTAAGTTCAAAGGTAAAAAGCAGACAGATCTGTTAGTAAAAGCAGCACATATTACCCACAGTTAAGCCTCACATAATAGTTTTTCTCTTTCATTCAACCCAGCAGGGCTGAACGAAAAGAAAAAACCTGGCAGATCAGGAGAAGCCATTGTAGTAACTATCCAATGTTAGTACAGCGATCTTCCTTGCCGTTCTATTGTGTTCTGACAGGAGGACGGCGATATCCCACCAGGATACTCCGGTCATCGCTCTCAGCCAATCGATAGACCTTTTTCGGTCATGCCCCTTCGACAGATTGTCAGACCGACTGCAGTACACACGGGCCGAATGTCAGACGGTTTCTATTGAACCGGCTGATGCAGCCCGACTTTCGACCCGTGTGTACTAGGCTTTAGCCCCTTGATGTTAACCCCTTCCCAGCCAGTGTCATTAGTACAGTGTACAGTATTATCACTGATCACTGTATTAGTGTCACTAGCAATGTCAGTGGTCAGTTAGCATCCCTCTCAGCCAGTGTCAGATAGCGCTAGATTGCCCCCCACACTATCACTGTCACACTTTAAGTCGCTAATCACCGCCATTACTAGCTAAGTGTCTGTACTGATCAGTATCGTAATCACGATCAGAACTATACTAGTGTCCACAATAGCATATTGTCCCGAAAAACACAGTTTGGTTTTTACCAAAGACATGTAGCAGAATACATTTTTCACTAAATTTATGAGGAAATTTGATTTTGTTGGATATGTTTTATAACAGAAAGTAGAAAATATTGGGGGAGGGTTTTCAAAACTTTTGATATTTTTGTTTATATAATAAAAAATAAAAAAGCCAGTGGCCATCAAATGCCACCAAAAGAAAGCTCTGTTTGTGTGACAAATAATTATATAAATGTCATTTGCACACAGTGTTGCATGACCACACAATTGCCAGTTAAAGTAACACAGTGCTAAATAGCAAAAAATGCCCTGGTCACGAAGGAGGTAAAACCGTGTTAATGTGTTTTTAATTACCAATGGTTGTCTGATTGTTACAAATATAGAAAGTTATCATCACGTGTCAATAATTACATGGGGTTGAGAATAACTGGTGAAGGGTATTAGTTGTTATTCCAATCCAAACAACAGATCAATTCATTAATTGGTTTTATTTAGTGATTTCAACGACTTCTCATTTTAAATCAATACCCTGATTTTTAATTACTGCTCTAAAGCTCAGCAGAGAGAAGAGAGCATACATAAAGTAATGATAGGAACTTGTAATGAGAAAGATGGGAGGGTGGGGGCATCTGATTTGCCTCGAGGAGCTGCTTCTGTGTTTTCTGTGAACTGATATTTTTCTTCTCTTCTTTTTCCATAGAATGTAGAAAAATCATAACCTGCTGATATAGAGATTTTTAACTAAGTTGGAGAATCTCTGCACAGAATAGCGTCATGCTTGTGTTTATTATTGACCTACAATATTTAGTGTGAGCACATTATTTACAGCATTTACATCAAACTGTTCACGTAAGTCCCTCTCCCCTGCCACACAAAAGGCCAGTTTACTGTTTTTCAGACTTTAGGGGGGCCAGATTGTGACCAGTGGGAATAAGGAAATTACATAGCACCTGTAGTTGATAAGAGGAGGAATAATGCTCCATCATTGGTATTAACGAGTAGAATAGTGCCCAATGCTTGATATCAGTGGTAGGAATAGTACCACATCATTGGTATCAGTGGGAGGAATAGTGCTCCAGGGTAGGTATTAGTGAAAGGAATAGTGCCCTATCATTGGTATCAGTGGGGGTATACTTTCCCATCATTGGTGTCAGTGGGAGGAATTTTGACCTATCATTGGTATCAGTGGAGGGAATATTGACCTATCATTGGTATCAGTGGGAGGAATAGTGCCCCATGGTTGGTATTAGTGGAAGGATCAGTGTCCCATCATTGGCATCAGTGAGGGTATACTTTCCCATCATTGGTGTCAGCGGGAGGAATAGTACCCCATCATTGGTATCAGTGGAAGGAATATTGACCTATTATTGGTATCAGTGGAAGGAATAGTGCCCCATGGTTGGTATCAGTGAAATGAATAGCAGCCCATCATTGCTATCAGTGGGAGAAATTGTTTCCCATCATTGGTGTCAATGGGAGGAATAGTACCCCATCATTGATAACAATGGAAGGAATAGTGCTCCATCATTGGTGCCAGTAGAATAAATAGTGCCCCATCATCGATATTAAAGGGAGGAATAGTGCAGGGCCAGATTAGGGCTAGCAGTTTGGAGACCACTGCACTCTATGATGCCTGAACAAAGATTAGACATGTGCATGACAAAAAAAAAAATTCTTTCATTTCGATTCGTTAATCTAGTTATTTAGTTTTGTTAAATTCAGTTGATTTGTTCAATTCGTATTCGGGATTCGAATTCGGAATTTATATTTGAAATTTTTTGAATTTTCTTTGAATTTACCATTTTGTTTTTTATTCAAAACGTTCGAATTGAGTGTCGCTCTTCTGAAGGTACATTTATTCATATGTTCTGGGCTTGTCCCTTGGTGGAGAAGTTCTGGGCCGAGGTCTTTGAATGTATTAATATCCGACTCGCATTGGATATCCCAACATAACCCGAACTAGCTCTGCTTGGGATACACGATGATGACCAGAGGCCCAGATACACAAAGTTACTTGTATCTATGCTACTGTTCTACGCTAGGAAAGAAATCCTCAAACAATGGTCCTCCCCTGCCCCCCCCAAAATTGAATCTTGGGACTCCTCTGTTAACGTGGTCATACCGATGTATAAGTTGACATATGTTAGCAGGGGTTGTCGACCGGGTATGGCTTCCTTGGACCCAATGATCTTGAGGCCTCGTACACACGACCGAGTTTCTCGGCAAGAACCAGCAAGAAACTTGCTGGCAGAGATGTCTTGCCGAGAAACTCGTTCGTGTGTATGGTTTCTCGTCGAGAAAACCGACAAGTAACCTCGACGAGAAAATAGAGAACCTGCTCTCTATTTTCTCGTCGAGATTCTCGTCGGCATGTTTCTCGACGAGAAAAGTGAGTGTGTGTACACTTACCTGTCCTCCCGGAAGCCCGCGCATGTTCGAAATGAATTTGACGCATGCGCGGTAGCTTCCTAGGCATACGTAGGGTATACCAAGATGGCGGCGACGGCATCGAATGTGACGAGCGCATGCTCGTCATAGTCGATGACATCACCGCGTACGCTCCATTCAAAGAACCGCGGGTTCTTTGAATCGAGCGTGTGTACACTCGGCCGGGACAATTTTCTTGTCCAAGAATCTCGTCGAAAAAAACGACATGTTTTTTTCGACGAGAATCTCGGCCGTGTGTACGAGGCCTGAGATGCTGTTTTTCTCATGTTATTGCTTTATTTTCCTATGTTTAGTTTTGATAGTGTATTTTGGGTTGGATTGACACTGATCTATGTATTGCTGTTATGTATGGACTTCTGAATTGTACTATGTACAGGACATGTCTGTGTATCTCTTGTTCTTTGATATCTTCTCAATAAAGACCAACCTTTTCTTGTAAAAAAAAACGTTCGAATTGATAAATTTAGAATCAGTCGAATCGAAAACTTTTGCTTGTTTTTTTTATTTCAATTCCAATGTGGCAAAGTGAACAAACAAAAGAAAAATCTTCATCAAATGATTACAATGACTCTTTAGATCACCTTTGGCTTAACTAAAACAGCATTATTTCGAAATGGTAGTCTAAAAACACACACAGACTTTGATTTCAGCAATATGTGTACAGTTAGAATTCGACTGAAGTTAGATGTAAAATTCGATTTGAATTTCAGGCCGAATTTCTGAAATTCGGACGAAAATTTGTTTCGTTATCACTTGTGTAGCGCTACCCCCAGTTAAGAGAGCCGGGGGGGGGTAGACACTTCAACTCTGTCCCAACTACCGGACCCCCAAAGAACACTGGTGAGCGAACAGTGGGCCTAGGCAGTCTATAGGCCTGAATATAACTCAGTCTATGGATATGGGCAGGTGCCCGCTTACCGTTCCAGGCGCGATCCCAGCCTGGGTCTTCCACTGCGTGTGTCCATCGCACACAGCGTCTGCAACCGATCGGGTCCCCGATCCAACTGGAGTCCTACACTGACGATCCAGGATCCACCCAGGCTCCGCGGGACGGTGGAAGGCTCTTCGGACTTCGGGTAAGGCCTTAGGCTTCAGGCCTTACCCCACAGCAGATCCGCGCAGGATGACTTGTTGCTTGAAGCGCGTTGTCCCAAGAGAGCGAGCTTCCCCCGCCTCCCTCTTCAGTAACCTCCCCCATGAGTCTCTGCGGCGGAACCTCCGCCCTGAGGCCGAATGGGGCTCTGGGTACTGTAGTCCCGGGGCCTTAAAGGAGACCCCGCTACACACTCCCCCCACTTGAACTCTTTGGTCCCCAAAGATAACATAATCTCCAACTACAGATCTCACAACATTCATCAATCCTTCATATGATGTCGGCAGAGGAAATTCCCACCAAAAACGAGGCAGTGAACTCCTCTGCCCACAGGACACATTAACATTAGTATCCTGCCTAACTGTGCCAGAGAGTGAGCTGGGGCTGCCTCCCACCAAATAAACAGCGGGAGGGTCATGGTCTTCCATACTCCTTCTAGCAGTGACTACAGTGTCTTCCGCACTTTCACCCATCTGTGGGTAGGTTAGTCTCCTGGGAGGTTTTATTGCCCTCCGTTTCCTCTGCCCCCTTGGGCTTTCTGTTGGAGCAGACTCTTCTTCTGTTGCTAACTCAGGACTTCCCCCTTCCTCGGGAACATCCGGCTCTGGAGCAGGAAGGTACATGGCTTCTCTTGGATCTTCCTTTACAGATGGTTCACTGGCACTTTCCCAAGCACCCAACCAAGGACAGGAAGGGATAAACTCTGTTGCTTCTGCATTCACTGTGGAGTTCCGTAAGAATGATGGGCACCCGGTTGACTCCTTCACCGGGGCCCGCTGAAGTTTTCCGGCGGCTTGCGGTTGTTCATCTTCCTCTTTTTGGGACTGGAACACACTCTGGCCGCGTGACCAACTCCTCCACAGTTGAAACAGATCATATCCCCCCTATCTTCCAGGGATGCGGGTGCTGAAGTATTTGGAAACAACTCCTTCCTTGGGCTGCTCCTCTCAGGTACCCTTAACTCCTTTTCCATCAGGGAGGTCAACATTCCCAACACTTGGGACATCTGTGACTTTAAGGTATCCGCTTCTGCGTCTCTTTCTAAGGTCGTGGCGGCCCTGACCATCACTGGAGGGGGCTGCACCAGCTCAACTGGTTGGCTCCTTTTCTTCTCCTCCAGCATAGCTTCTTCTTCTCTGACTACTCGGATCAAGTCAGGGTACTCCAGGCTCTTCCCGTCCTGTCTTGTACGTAGCGCCAGTGCGATGGGATCCAGGGGTTGAGATCCTCTCATGACCTGCTGGACCCGGGCCTCATCCACCTTCTTCGGGTCAATCCCCTTCTTTAAGATCATCTTGTGCAGTATTTTATCTAGGCGCATCATAAACTCTGATAACTTCTCTCCTGCCTTCTGGTAGCGGTGCTCTAATTGGTAGGTAAGCTCAGTGATCTTTTCTGTTCCTCCAAACACATTCTGCAGAATGTCTAGATAGTCTTGCGCAACACAGACTTTCTTGCTCATCTTAAGGTTGCGTATGGCCTCTAGAGCAGGCCCCTTTAAGCTCTCAGCAATTCTCTGCTTCTTTCTGTGGTCTGGGACTTCCCACTCCTCTAAGGCCTGAGTAGCGCCATCTAACCACTCCTCAAATCCTTCCTCTCCTGAAGGTACAGGCTTCCTTCCTGAAAACATTCTAAGTTTCCGGTATCCTGACGTTTGGTAATCCGTAGGATCTTTCTTGCAGTGCGCTATAATTTCCCCTAGGACCGCGCATAACTCTGTGCTCAGAGCGCCCTGTGGCGACCCAGGATTCATCTCTGTCTTGACATCTTTTAAGTCGGGTGGAGCGCGTATTAACTTAAAGATTTGTTTATCCGCCGTTTCTATGCTTGACTTCTTGAAGTCTTCTGGGACTCCATCCTTCCACTTTACCAGTACATATGTCATGGGAGGTTCTGATCTGACATCCACTATGTATGCTTTTTGTTGCGGGGACAGTGACACCACTAACTGTTTCACTGCATCATCTTGCCAGGTCCCTGCAAGTTCTATGATCACTACTTCATGTGGGTCTGTTTTTACTACTGCGCACCACTTTGCTATTTCTAGTGGGTCCATGCTGGTACCTTTTGGCTGCTATTTGCTGCAACAGAATCCCGGACTCAAGAGCCCCCACGTGTAGCGCTACCCCCAGTTAAGAGAGCCGCTGGTTTGTTTTCTCGGGCCCTGTATACAGCACCGCCAACCCCCGGCAATCTGACTCTACCCACTCTGGCACAGTTAGTCTAGGGATAGCTTCCTATCACTCTCAGGTGTATGATACTTAACAGTTCCTAAATAGACAGACAACACTCTGAGGCAGGAATATGAATAGGTAATAGCTTTACTATAAAATGGTGGCATAAAAACATGACATGCAACACTTACATGGGTCTGCAGAACCCTGTATCAACCAATGCTACAGAGGCAGCACTATAAAATGGCGCCGCGCAGTATCCACCACGTGGAGCTATTATGGCGTGCGCGCCCTAAGACACAGCAACACAAACTTTATAACTTTCCCCACCTATGTCAGGCCTGACAGTGTATGAAAAAGGCTCCTTTCCCTAAGGGAGTAAGATTTTCTTCACCGGCCAGCTTTCGTTGGTGCACTTGAAGAAATGAACCAATTGTAATCCAAAAAGGTGGTAACTCGTAGCAGCAGTATGCAAACAGGGGGGGGGGTAGACACTTCAACTCTGTCCCAACTACCGGACCCCCAAAGAACACTGGTGAGCGAACAGTGGGCCTAGGCAGTCTATAGGCCTGAATATAACTCAGTCTATGGATATGGGCAGCTGCCCGCTCACCGTTCCAGGCGCGATCCCAGCCTGGGTCTTCCACCGCGTGTGTCCGTCGCACACAGCGTCTGCAACCGATCGGGTCCCCGATCCAACTGGAGTTCTACACTGACGATCCAGGATCCACCCAGGCTCCGCGGAACGGTGGAAGGCTCTTCGGACTTCGAGTAAGGCCTTAGGCTTCAGACCTTACCCCACAGCAGATCCGCGCAGGATGACTTGTTGCTTGAAGCGCGTTGTCCCAAGAGAGCGAGCTTCCCCCCGCCTCCCTCTTAAGTAACCTCCCCCATGAGTCTCTGCGGCGGAACCTCCGCCCTGAGGCCGAATGGGGCTCTGGGTACTGTAGTCCCGGGGCCTTAAAGGAGACCCCGCTACACTTGCATTCGGTAAAATTTGTTTATATTGTAAATCAGGTATTCGGACATATCCCTATAGCAGCAGCTGATCGGTGTTCGCTGCCTGGACGTGTGTGTTGTCACTGCGATCATCGGGGGACAGCGCCGCTCCCCGGGAATACGGAGCACATCACAGAGAGACTGACGTCATATACAGCGGATAGAACTGTACAGTGAGAGGTAGAGGGAGCATCTTGGAATCGTGATATCCCCAGAAGCAACACTAATACCCCGCATAGGGTGATTTCTGCAGGCCTATCCGACCTTGCCACAGTGGAGGTCCACCTTTTCTGGTAAAGTACCCATCTGGAATATATATTCACTGTGGTGGACGGAGCTTCCTCATGGAATTTTCTTGGGCACTATTCTTTTTTCAACATCTGCTATGGTTTCCTGTTCTTTTTTCCATCTGAAGTAATTTTTTGTGTATTGGAATTCTTTCCCCATTTTTTGTAGGGAACTTTTGGATACATTGGACTTCCTAATTATTCACTTATTTATTAATATATGAAGTTTCACAATAGTGCTATTTTTTCATTTGAGATTGATTTGTGTATTTATGTAGGTTCACTTATATAGTGTAGGAGGATTTGGACAATTTTTTTCTCTCATATGTTTTCACTTCATGCATAACATTTAATTTTTGTTTATACACTTTGATGGTGGTTATTCTCTTTATCATTATTGTTCTATTTTTGATTGATTTGTACATATATCAGTGTATTTTACTCTGTGTAGGAGAATTGGACCAGTTTTCCTTCACAGGTTTTTTCATTTTTTTATGTATGAACATTTATGGTGGTATTCATTTATTATTCACCAAGTTTCATTAACTTATTAGAACTCTTTAATTGAGTTCCATTTTTTATCCATTTTGTGCGCGACATATTTCCTTAATTAGTGCATATCCGAATCTCTGAATAATTAAAATTCGTCTGAATATTAATTCGAAACGAATCGCATATGTCTAACAAAGATGGCCTTTTGAAGAAAAAAGCAGATGAAGTTTGGTTAGGTTGAGTACTGGGATTTTTGTAAGATGTAATTAATACTTGGACAGGTTGTTCTCACACGTCCACTTGAACCTAAATCCACTTTAAGTGGTTTGTCCAGGCTCAATCAATTCACTCATCTCAAGTTCCAAACACACGAAGCTCTAGACATGAAGTACTTTTCTAGATTAAAAGAAATTCATAATATTCCAGCCCAATTGTCGGTGTGCCGCAATATACAGTATGTGCACAGTTCCGCAGAGAATGGAATTTGTAATGTGGCAAGATGACCTCATGCACGTGGGTGAGTCACCGCTCATTAACTTATTCATAGAGGTGGAAGGACAGACAAATATTCATTGCCTGGCACTGTGCCAAGGCCTGGCACGGCTTGCATATTATTTCATCTTCATTATAAAGCTTCTTCCTCCTTTCAGCTATTTCCTTAAACTCTGCTTATCGTCTTATGGTCGTCTGCCATTCATCCGCCTTGCAGATCCATATTTACCCCTCCTCCACCGCCCTGACAATTGAAGCCTGGCTTTTCTGCCTCAAAGGACTTTAGGGGTTTTACCTTTGAACTCCTCCCCCATTACGGGAGTCTTTTCTCTGTGTTATCGGCTAATTGATTCTCCTTTCTAACTCATTATCTGCTTTCTGCCAATTAACTCTCTCTGATTCTCTCATAGGGACTCTCTGCTGAGGTTTATTATGTAAATGTATCCATACGTAATAGTATGCATCGCATGTGTGAGTTTGGATCTTATGCATTTGAGAGCTTTCACTTGCAATTCTGAGCATTATGCAAAAAATACATCAAAGGGTTAGTCCATCCATTTCTGCTGGCTTCATTTTTTTAGGAAGAAGGTTTTGGACTGAACCACTATCTGGCTTCCTGTATGTGTAGAGAGCTATAGTACTCTGCTCACCTGCTTTGGCAATCAAAAGGGAGTTCTGTTCAATTTTTTCTGTTGCATTTTCAATGCATTTGACATTGCAGAGAGTACAGCAGGAACACTGAGACTCCTAATGAAAAGTGAGACAACATGGTAGGGTAGCAGAGACGGGAACTCTATTGGAAAGATCTTAAAGGGTTTGTAAAGGTACAATTTTTTTTCCCTAAATAGCTTCCTTTACCCTAGTGCAGTCCTCCTTCACTTACCTCATCCTTCGATTTTGCTTTTAAATGTCCTTATTTCTTCTGAGAAATCCTCACTTCCTGTTCTTCTGTCTGTAACTCCAGTGTTGTGCTCGCCCCCTCCCTTGGACTACAGGAGAGTAAGAACGCCCACTAACACACAGCTCCTTTCTCTATCTGCAACGTAGAGAGCGTCCTTACACTCCTGTAGTCCAAGGGAGGGGGCGAGCACGACACTCCACACCAGGAAGAAAGCCTTGCATTACTGTGTGGAGTTACAGACAGAAGAACAGGAAGTGAGGATTTCTCAGAAGAAATAAGGACATTTAAAAGCAAAATCGAAGGATGAGGTAAGTGAAGGAGGACTGCACTAAGGTAAAGGAAGCTATTTAGGAAAAAAAAATTGTACCTTTACAATCCCTTTAAGCCCTGTACACACGATCGGTTTTACCGATGAAAACAGTCTTTTTTCCATCGGTGTTAAGAAATAGAACATGTTTTAAATTTATCCGATGGAAAAAAACGATAGCTAATTACTATCGTCTGTGGGGAACTCCATCGGATAAAAAACCCACGCATGCTCAGAATCAAGTCGACGCATGCTCAGAAGCATAGAACTTAATTTTTCTTGGCTCGTCGGAGTGTTTTACGTCACAGCGTTTGGGACGATCGGTTTTAAGACTGATGGTGTGTAGGCAAGACTGATGGAAGTCATCTTCATCGGATTTCCGATGGAAAAATCCATCGGTTTAAAATCCATAGGAAATCCGATCGTGTGTACAGGGCTTAACTGTTGAATTCTCTTCCATATTAGAAGCCACCCTGTAACTCAGTTTCCCACTGTCCAATATACAGAAGCTCAAATATGACTTTTGGTTGACTAAAAAGCGCTGCGCAAACTGTTGGCGCTATATAAATCATGTATAATAATAATAATAATAATAATAACTAAAGGCTAAATCCATCCAAATTTCAGTATGAAATTTTAGATGAATGTTGGTGGGCTCAAAAATGGACTTTCATTTGTATCTTATTCTTTTTATGCCAATGTAAAATAAAGGATACATCAATTTAACAGAATGAAAAACCTTCACAATGGCCACTGCAGGTCAGCAAATCTGGAAATTTTACTGCAGAGATCTTGCTGTCAGAATTCAGTGAGTGATTCAACCTGAAACAAAATTAAGCAAAAGTTATGGGTGGACAATTCCTTTAAGAACACGGGGAGGTTGATTTACTAAAGGCAAATGCACTGTATGGGCAGTTGCTCAAGATCAGTGGACTCCAAACTATTAGCAGGTTATTGAAACATGCGCTTGGAAGCTTGTTGTACGCAGAGAATACTTTACTTTCATGGAGGATTAGCAATGCATGCCTTACAGGAAACAGGAGAAAACAAGTACATAGAGAGAGGATAGACAAACATTCTGTCATATCATAGAAAAAATTTACTATACACTATAATACTACATTGCCACCTACTGTATAGATAGGTATAATGCATGCAGTGTATATTGTTCAGTTTATATAAGCAACTTTACATTACATGTTGTTGTTCTTCCAACACAAACTGTGTCCGGGGGCCAGAGGTGGCCCTTTTCTTGCGTTTATCCAGGCCCTTAGGGCACTATTCCTCACACTGACACCCTCGATGGGAAACTATTCCTTCCACTGACACCAATGATGGTGCACTATTCCTCCCACTCACACCAATGATGGTGCACTATTCTTCCCACTGACACCAAAGATGGGGCACTATTCCTTCCACTGACACCAATGATTGTGCACTATTCCTCCCACTGATACCAAAGATGGGGCACTATTCTTCCCACTGACACCAAAGATGGGGCACTATTCTTTCCACTTATTTCAATAAAGGGGGCACTATTCCTCCCACTGACACCAATGATGGTGCACTATTCCTCCCACTGACACCAATGATGGTGCACTATTCCTTCCACTGATACCAAAGATGGGGCACTTTTCTTCCCACTGACACCAAAGATGGGGCACTATTCTTTCCACTGATATCAATGATGGGGCAGTATCCCCCCACCCCGACACGAAGAATTGGGCATTTTCTACACCCACAAGCCACAGTCTATCCTCCCTAAAGCCTGATGGACCGTAAACTGGCCCTTCAATTAAAACGTTTGGAGAGCTCTGCTCTAGATCTTAGGGGAAGCTCTGCTGATTTTTTATCATCCAATTATGTGCAAGCATAAATGCTGTTTTTTTTATTTTCCTTGCATGTGATTGGGTATTCTTTGCAAAGTGAAGCTTTACCTAATTTACTAAGCTCTGGAGCAAATGCACTTGCAGTGCACAGTATATCTTCCTTTAGTAAATCAACCCCAATGTCTTCTCCTTACTGCCAAGAGTGTTCCTCGGTCTGATTAAAAACAGAGGTTCCACTTGTACAACCAAACAACCCTCTGTCCCCTCTGTGATGGTATATGCACTAAACAATGGTCACTAGTCCATTGTGTATGCTAATCTCCTCCAGTTATATATACACTCACCAGCCACTTTATTAGGTTCACCTAGTACCAAATTGGACCCCCTTTTACCTTCAGAACTGCCCTAATTCTTCGTGGCAGAGATTCAACAAGGTGTTGGAAACATTCCTCAGAGATTTCGGTCCATTTTGACACGATAGCATCACACAGTTGCTGCAGATTTGTCGGCTCCACATCCATGATGCAAATCTCTAGTTCCACCACATCCCAAAGGATGAGATCTGGTGACTGTGGAGGCCATTGGAGTACAGTGATCACATTGTCATGTTCAAGAAACCAGTTTGAGATGATTTGAGCTTTGTGACATGGTGCATTATCCTGCTGGAAGGAGCCATCAGAAGATGGGGAAAACTGTAGTACTAAAGGGATGGACATGGTCAGTAACAATACTCTGGTAGGGTGTGGTGTTTAAACGATGCTTAATTGGTACCAAGGGGCCCAAAATGTACAAAGAAAATATCCCTCATACAATTACACCACCACCAGCCTGAACAGTTGATACAAGGCAGGATGGATCCATGTTTCATAATGTTTACGCCAAATTCTGACCCTACCATCTGAATGTTGCAGCTGAAATCGAAACTCATCAGACCAGGCAACGTTTTCAAATCTTCTATTGTCCAATTTTGGTGAGCCTGTGCAAATTGTAGCCTCAGTTTCCTGTTCTTAGCTGACAGGAGTGGTACCAGGTGTGGTCATCTGCTGCTGTAGTCCATCTGCTTCAAGGTTCGATGTGTTGTGCATTCAGAGATGGTATTCTGCATACCTTGGTTGTAACGAGTTGTTATTTGAGTTGCCTTTTCATCATCTCGAACCAGTCTACCCATTCTCCTCTGACCTCTGACATCAACAAGGCATTTTCTTCCACACAACTGCCGCTCACTGGATATTTTCTCTTTTTCAAACCATTCTGTGTAAACCCGAGAGATGGTTGTGTTTGAAAATCCCAGTAGATCAGCAGTTTTTTAAATACTCAGACCAGCCTGTCTGGCACCAACAACCATGCCATGTTCAAAGTCACTTAAATCCCGTTTCTTCCCTATTCTAATGCTCGGTTTGAACTTCAGCAAGTGGTCTTCACCATGTCTAGATGCCTAAATGCATTGAGTTGCTGCCATGTGATTGGCTGATTAGCAACGATTGAACAGGTGTACCTAATAAAGTGGCTGGTGAGTGTGTGTATATATATATATATATATATATTGTGACAGCAGGAAGGTAAAGTCACCTGGTTGCATCCAGGGGGGTAGATATATTTCTCCCAGATTCAGGCTTTATGCCGACTTATACAACTAGGGAGTTGATGAAGCCCAGCTGAGGCTAGTGGGCTCATGAATGACTCATACCTCTAGGGAGAGTGCTGGGCGTCGTGAGGCAGGGAGTTGATGAGACCAGCTGAAGCCTGTCAGTTCGTTTAAGGCCTCTATAAAAACTCCCAGCTTCATTAGATGTTAGCTCATGCCTGGAACCAGACCTGTGTGGACTGTCTAGGGAGAGTGAACCCCTGTGCGGTGAGGCAAAGCCTGTGTGGCTATTTGTTTGGACTTTTACTAAACCAGGGACTTAGGGACTAGGACAGCACCAGGCTGATCCCAGTTGTTAGTTTAGGAAACCTGCATGTTTAGTCAGAGGTCAAACTGACCAGGATTTATTTTGTTTGTTTCTTTTTGGCTTTGCTGTGTTTTTGTCACTGTACATAGAGAAATAAACCGCACCTTTTGATTTTGAAAACCACAACCTCCGTCTGCTGGCCCTGTTTTTGTGTGGGGAGCCCAACCAGGGGGTCACACACACCCGCTACCGAGTTAACCCCCCTCACAGTTGGTGGAGAACCAGTGGCAGTTTTTTTTAAGCCAGCATGGAGGAGATACTGAAACAGCTGGCTCTAGCAAATGCCAATCAACAGCAGACAAATGCAGGTTTGCAAAGGAGCCTTGCAGCCCAGCAGCAAGCTCATCAACAAGCCCAGCAGCAATCTGAGGCCCGCTTCATAGACCTGTTACAGAAGCAAGAGCAGAGACTACAACAAATGGAAGCAGTAATGCAGCAACGTCCGCAGACCAGTGAGGAAAGCCGTCCCACTAATACCGCGTCCTTTGGGGTGAGTCGTTTATTGACAAAAATGACTGGAGAGGATGATCCAGAGGTATTTTTGACCACATTTGAAAGGACTGCTGAAAGAGAAAAGTGGCCTGAGGAGCAGTGGGCTGGACTGGTGGCTCCTCTGTTAACTGGTGAATCGCAGAAGGCTTACTATGACCTAGAGCCTGACCAAGCAAAAGACTATGTGATGCTAAAAGCTGAAATATTGGCAAGGCTGGGTGTCACCCTGGCTGTCCGGGCTCAGCGTGTGCATAACTGGACTTTCCAGCTTGGAAAACCCCCCAGGTCTCAAATGTATGATCTCATTCACCTGAGCAGGAAGTGGCTACAGCCAGAGACTTTGTCCGCACCGGAGATTGTGGAACGTGTTGTGATGGATCGTTTCTTGAGAGCTCTTCCTACCGCCATTCAAAAGTGGGTAAGCCATGGAGACCCAGAAACGGCCGGTAAACTTGTGGATCGTGTAGAGAGATACTTGGCTACAGAGAACCTGACGGCCTCTTCCAGAGACTCTCGGACTTTCCACCCTAAGACCAGACCATCCCCAGGGGCGGATAAGAGGATTCCAAGGGGTGAGGGTGGAGAGAGTGAGAGGGTGGGAGCTCTACCCCAAGTTTGGCGAGAACAGCCTGGGAAATCAGCGGCTCAAGAGGCCGCAAGAAGGATCGTTTGCTACCGCTGCCGGCAAGCGGGACATATTGCAGCAAATTGCCCGGTTGTGGAGGAACCCATGCAATGTGACTTTCTGATGGACAGACGTCAGTCGCTGTGTGCGACAGTCGCATGCACTGCCATTCGGGGAACTGAGAAACATTTATGCAAAATGTGTATTAATGGTAGAAATGTTGTGGTATTACTGGATTCAGGTAGCCTTGTGACCCTGATAAAGGCTGAATTAGTTAAAACAGAGGTCTCTGGGAATAGCAAGGTAGCTGTTATTTGTGTGCATGGGGACACCCGAGAGTATCCAGTGACTACAGTGTGTTTCGAGACCCCCAAAGGTACCCTCTCTCATCCAGTGGGGTTAGTATCTCAATTACCGCATGATGCCATTGTGGGAAGGGATTTTCCGAAGTTCTGGGAACTGTGGGATGATCCTGAGCGCCCCACTGGTGCCCCTATGTACCAGGAATGTGATAGCCAGAACTCCTCTGAGAGTGGTGAGGACTCTCCAGAATTTCCCTTGTCAGTATTGGCAGGGGAGACTCAAGAAACTGGAGAGGAGCCCACCTCCTCAGACGAAAACCTACCGTCTGTGGAGTTTTCTGATCTGGAGGTTCACAGGGAAAATTTTGCCACAGAACAGTTAAAAGACCCCGCCCTAATAAAGGCACGGGAAAACGTAGTGGAAATAGATGGCGAGTTAGTGAACCCAGATAATACCTGCACTTACCCATACTTCAGCGTAGAGAAGGACCTACTGTATCGGGTGGCAAAAAGGGCAGAAGAAACCGTTGAGCAGCTGGTGGTGCCCAAACCTTACAGGAAGTTAGTGTTGGAGTTGGCCCATGGGCACATTCTTGGAGGTCATCTGGGGACAGAGAAAACCCGAGAGAGGGTATTACAGAGATTCTATTGGCCTGGGGTGATGAAGGACATAGAAAATTATTGTTCCTCCTGCCCTGTGTGTCAGAGGTCGGCTCCGATGCCACATTTCCGTAGCCCGCTGGTCCCTCTACCCATCATTGAGGTCCCGTTTGAGAGAATCGCAATGGATTTGGTAGGTCCTATAATCAAGTCCGCTAGGGGGCACCAGTACATATTGGTTATAATGGACTATGCCACCCGTTATCCAGAAGCGATCCCTCTCAGAAATACCTCGGCCAAAACCATAGCCAAAGAGCTATCTCTTGTTTTTAGCCGGGTGGGTATTTGTAAAGAACTGCTTACGGACCAAGGTACACCCTTTATGTCCCGGGTTATGAAAGAGCTGTGTAAATTGTTCAAAGTGACGCAATTGCGTACATCTGTGTATCACCCCCAAACCGATGGGCTGGTTGAAAGATTCAACAAAACCCTAAAACAAATGTTGAAGAAAGTGGTGGATAGAGATGGAAAGGATTGGGACTGTCTACTTCCTTATTTGATGTTTGCTATTAGGGAGGTGCCCCAATCCTCTACGGGATTCTCCCCCTTTGAGTTACTGTATGGGAGACACCCAAGAGGGCTGTTGGATATTGCCAAGGAAACTTGGGAAAGTGAGAGTTCTCCCCACAGGAGTGTGATTGAGCATGTCGCCCTGATGCAAGATCGAATTGCACAGGTAATGCCCATCGTGAAGGAACATTTGGCCCAAGCGCAGTTGGCACAGCAGAGAGTGTACAACCGTGGAGCAAAGACCCGTACCTTTTCCCCGGGGGATAGGATATTGGTACTTGTCCCTACGGTTGAAAGTAAATTCCTTGCCAAATGGCAAGGCCCCTACGAGATAATGGAAAAAGTGAGCGAAGTGAATTACAAGGTCAGACAACCAGGAAGGCGAAAGCCCGAACAGATATATCACGTTAATCTGTTGAAAGCCTGGAGGGATAGAGAGTCCCTAGTCGCAGAAACTTGGTCACCAGCTCAAACTGGTTGCGTGATTCCGGAGGTTGGAATAGCAGCCACCTTGTCACAACCCCAACAACAGGAGGTTAAGGAGTTTGTGCTTCGCAACAAGGAGGTGTTCTCTGAGCTGCCGGGACAAACATCTGGGGTAGAGCATGATATTATTACCCCGCCCGGTGAAAGGGTGAAGTTAAAACCCTATCGGATCCCAGAGGCCCGACGGGAGGCAATACGGGAGGAAGTACAGAAAATGCTGAACTTAGGGGTGATAGAGGAGTCCCAAAGTGATTGGTCTAGTCCCATTGTGTTGGTGCCTAAACCGGATGGGAGCTGGCGATTTTGTAACGATTTTCGTCAGTTGAACAAAGTTACAAAATTTGACACCTACCCCATGCCACGTATAGATGAGTTGATCGACCGGCTGGGAACAGCCCGATACATGACGACTCTTGACCTCACAAAAGGGTATTGGCAAATTCCCCTGGCCAAGTCGGCCAAAGAGAAAACCGCATTTGTAACCCCAGACGGGGCGTTCCAATATAAGAGAATGCCGTTCGGGTTACAGAATGCGCCGGCCACATTCCAGCGGAAAATGGACCAGATGCTGAGGCCCCATCGGAAGTATGCTGCGGCTTACCTGGATGACGTAATTGTCCATAGCACAGATTGGGCCTCACATCTGCCAAAAGTGCAAGCAGTCCTGGACTCTGTTCGGGAAGCGGGGTTTACGGCTAACCCCAAGAAGTGTACCATTGGGCAGGAGGAGGCCAAATATCTTGGGTACACCATTGGCAGGGGAGTAATAAAACCCCAACTCAACAAAGTCGAGGCCATCCAGAGTTGGCCACGTCCCAACAGCAAGAAGCAGGTACGAGCCTTTCTGGGAATCGCGGGTTATTATCGGCGCTTCATTCCCCACTTTGCTTCTAAGGCTGTGCCCCTAACCAACCTGACGAAAGGGAAAGGGTCGGTCATGATTAAATGGACCCCCGAGGCTGAGGCAGCATTCCAATTCTTGAAACAAGCCTTATGTAGCCAGCCAGTGTTGTACTCACCCGACTTCTCTAAAGACTTTGTCGTACAAAGTGATGCGTCAGATGTGGGGTTAGGAGCAGTATTGTCCCAGGTCTGGAACGGGGAAGAGCACCCAGTCATTTACCTCAGCAGGAAGTTGAAGTCCCATGAGGTAAATTACGCCACGGTTGAAAAGGAGTGTTTAGCGGTGAAGTGGGCTCTAGATTCCCTTCGGTACTACCTGCTAGGTAGGCACTTTGACATGGTTACGGATCACGCTCCGTTAAAGTGGATGGCTCAAAACAAGGAAACAAATAGAAGAGTGAATAGGTGGTTCCTGGCCCTCCAGGAATTCAACTTCACAGTAAAGCATCGCCCTGGCGTTCAAATGGGGAATGTGGATGCTTTGTCTCGAGTACATGAATGCCTGATTGCTGGTGTTCCAACCCCGAGGTTAAAACAAGAGGGGGGGGTATGTGACAGCAGGAAGGTAAAGTCACCTGGTTGCATCCAGGGGGGTAGATATATTTCTCCCAGATTCAGGCTTTATGCCGACTTATACAACTAGGGAGTTGATGAAGCCCAGCTGAGGCTAGTGGGCTCATGAATGACTCATACCTCTAGGGAGAGTGCTGGGCGTCGTGAGGCAGGGAGTTGATGAGACCAGCTGAAGCCTGTCAGTTCGTTTAAGGCCTCTATAAAAACTCCCAGCTTCATTAGATGTTAGCTCATGCCTGGAACCAGACCTGTGTGGACTGTCTAGGGAGAGTGAACCCCTGTGCGGTGAGGCAAAGCCTGTGTGGCTATTTGTTTGGACTTTTACTAAACCAGGGACTTAGGGACTAGGACAGCACCAGGCTGATCCCAGTTGTTAGTTTAGGAAACCTGCATGTTTAGTCAGAGGTCAAACTGACCAGGATTTATTTTGTTTGTTTCTTTTTGGCTTTGCTGTGTTTTTGTCACTGTACATAGAGAAATAAACCGCACCTTTTGATTTTGAAAACCACAACCTCCGTCTGCTGGCCCTGTTTTTGTGTGGGGAGCCCAACCAGGGGGTCACACACACCCGCTACCGAGTTAACCCCCCTCACAATATATATATATATATACACACAGTATATCATATTATATATTCACAAATAAACTTATATGAGAGTATAATATAAACATACTTTCCATCTTGGTATCAATGTATCTTTTTGATTCTTATTCAGGAAAACACACAGTCGAAATTTACAATGAAATAAAGTCAGCCATAAACAATGATATACAGTACATATAATGAACAGTAGTATTTAGCAAAGACCATCTGACTAAATATCTCAAAGGATACACATAAATAAGATGAGAAAAAATATTGATCATTGTCTCAGTGTGATTTCAGAATCAGATTTAGATTAGAAAAATAAGAGTATTATGCCCTGTACAGCCGATAGGAATTTCCGATGAAAAAAGTCTGACGGAGTCCGTTGGGGTTTTTTCAATCGGAAATTCCGACCGTGTGTGAGCCCCATCGGAGAAATCACGATGAATTCCATCGGAATTTTCAAATAGAACATGTTCTATTTTTTTCCGATGAAATTCCGATGGAAGTTTGATCGGAAAAAGGTCAGATCGTGTGTACGGGGCATTAGAGCAGGAAAGCAAAATTGAGAAACAGAGAGGTAGACAAGAAAAGCAGGAGAAAATAGAATGTAGAAAGAAACAGGGAGAAGTATGACTTTCTGCAGTACTGCACAATCACCATAGCCATGTCCGCTTAGAAAAACTACCAGCAAAGTTACATAGATAGTTTAAGCATCTGCAGTAGTTTCATCCACGTGTAACTGAGAAAATTTCTAGATTGTTGAGATTCCTTATAAACCATCAATGCTGACCAACTATTGCAGAACTTTTCATTGGCATTCCTCTCATCAGCTACCACCCTCTTCATACACATGGAACCATTGACAGTGTTCAGCCATTCAGGCAAAGAAGTCTTGCTAGGTTTTCATTATCTAGGAATCAACTGGCCTCCCAGACTGTGCAAGACATGGAACGTTTATGAGAAAATATAAAAAATGTATCCAATTGGTCCCCAATAAAGATATATTCTAATTCAGTAGCCCATTTAGCAGTGTAGGTCTGGAGGTTGGTTGATAGCTTAGCAATGGCCAATAAGTTTAAAACAGATGGTGTGTTAAGGTAGTGCGTTTGAAATACAGAGTTGTTTCGAAAGCTGTCAAAGGTCTACGGATATCAAAACTCTAGGAGAATGATCTATAAAAGCTCTATAATTAGATATAGGTCAACAAGGGGGCTCTGGAACCTGGGTGCAGAGATTGTAGTTAAAAGAAGAAAAGCAGTGAATCTTTTGATTTTTTGTGGCCAGAAAGATTTTTCCCAGTGTAAAAGGGAAGCAGAATGTAGCCTACTTGGAATAGGGTTATCCAATAATGGAATAAGTGGGCCTTGTAGGCAGGCCCATCACAACAGGACAGGCAAACCAAACAATTGCTTGGAGCCCCAAGCTGTCCTGGGGTCCCAGTCCGGCCGGGTACCGCGCGGTACAGTTTCCTCTTCCCGGCCGGACTGACAGGAAGTGCACACACTGAGTTTCCCACAGTCCCACGAGAGTGTATGTTTTCCCGCACAGCAGGAACAGGAGCCAGTGGAGGCAGCACGGGAGGAGGAGGTAAGACGATATCCCACCCCCCCCCTCCCAACTTTGATCTCCACCAAAAAAATAGCTGTAATAGCTGTCCCGCGGCACCACCCCCCCTCGCTCAACAACTGTGATGACCTGTAAAAAAAAAAAACGCTGTCCCGCTGTCCTGGGACATCGTTAGATATACTGTGTCTGTGTCCACTGTACGTGCGTGCGTGCGGGGGGAGGGAGGCTGCCTCCATGTCCATTTGCTTGGGGCCCCCAAATTCCTTCAAACGGCCCTGATTGTAGGGTAAAAAAGACAAAGAGCTGTAGATGACAATGCCAACACCAAACAGTTTTGTAAGCTATGTTTAAAGAAAGATAGCTAAGGGGGTACCACATCCAATAAAAACTGTTAGAAAATTGTTTTTGGACATTTGAGCGGACTTTACCGGTATCAGAAAGGAACACTATATAGTTTTATAAAAATAAATAGATTTATTTAATGTTACAAAATTAATAAAAATATATAGAATAAAACAAAAGAAAATCGAGCTCTCATTTGTATAACCACATATATATATTCCCAATTACTGCTCAGCCAAATAAGGTCAACGTTTCGCTGTCGCTTCTTCAGGATCTATTTCCATTGACAACAGGCAAAGGGATTCTGCATGGGAAAGAAAAGAGTATCAGAACTTCAAACGGATGACAGATGCAGACAAATCATATATAGTAATGTAAGCCCCATAGATAGTATGGGGACAGTGTATATGAGGTGCCACTCACATAGCAGAGAGAGCCCTCCAATGTGCAGCATGCCGTACGTTACCCAGGCCCAAATTAGATCAGCGCGACACTCCTTAAATCAAGACGTTCAAATATATAGTTTTGTAAGCTAATAATAGTCAAAGAATTTGAGAACCAAGATGAGCTTGTGAAACCCACACTCACAGCGTTACAGTGTAGAGGAGAGGTATGAGTTCTAACCAAGCCCATTGTTTGTTACTCTCTTGGTGAAACCAATCAAGATAACGGGAGAGAATTGTATCTCTAAATTACGGTTAAGCCTAGGCTTACAGCACTTCCAAACAAAGTTGGCAATAAGCCTGTGGAGTTGAATTTAAAAAAAATATTTGGGTATTTATTAGGAATAGTTTGAAACAAATATAGAAATTTTGGAAGAACAATCGCATTGATATGTCAAAACCACAATAATATTAGAGGATCCGAGGGCTGATTATCTGACTTCATTTTCTACAAAAGAGAAAAAAAATGTGGTCAGATGTGATTAAATTGACATTAAAGTAAGGTGACCAGGTTTTTAAAATGAAATCCGGGGACAGTTTTTTTTTTTTTACTAGTAATGGCGGCAATCAACGACTCTCTGCCCGTCGCCAGCCTGTTAAAGCCTGTTAAAGCCTGTGAAAGGGGGACCCCAGAAGTCGGTGTTCGGGGCCACTCTGTGCAAAACCAGCTGCACAGTGGAGGTAAGTATGATATGTTTGATATTTTCTTTTAAAAATGGTCCTTTACAATTACTTTAAGTCTCACTCTCCGGCCCCCGGCTACTACTGGGTGGGGAGCGGAGGAAGATCACTTCGCCAGGGAAGGCAAGGAGATAAGCAGGTAGGCGGCTGGCCGGACTTGAGCCAAGGCAGAAGAACATACGAGCGGAGCTGAATGGGCATGCACCCGAAACTGAAGAAATATTCCCTCCTCTCCGACCAGCACATGATCATCAGAAAGGGGCCCAGATAATGGAAAAAAATACACCCCCCTAAGCTAGTAGGAGCGGCGGAGCGGGGGTGTGTAATTCAGATTATTCTTTTTATTCTGCACTGACTGTCTTTGAAATTGCCCCAGCCCCTGTTCAAATCCAATCCGGGGACAAAACCAGGGACAGACTTGGTCCGAGGACAGTGTCCTCAATCTGGGGACTGTCCCCTGAAACTGGGGATGTCTGGTCACCCTACATTAAAGGCTAAGTTTACCTTTGTTCACCTTATTCTTTTTTCTCTAAATTCCAGATCCCCTATGTAGCAATATAGCATTAAAGAGGAGGCCCAGCCCCCCCCCCCCCAAGAATTTTTTTTAAATCAGCAGCTACAAATACTGCAGCTGCTGACTTTTAATATATGGACACTTACCTGTCCAGGGAGCCTGCGATTTCGGCACACCAGTCGCCGCCATTGGTGCACTTGCTAATTGGTGCGGCAGCGGAGGAAGGAGGAGGGGGTCGAACTTCAGAGAGCGGGCCGTGGCCCCATCTCTAGGAAAGGTGCCAAATGTGGCACCGGAGGGTGGGTGGAGACCTATGAGAGGAAGTTCCACTTTTGAGTGGAACTACGCTTTAACCACTTAAGCCCCGGACCATTTGGTAGCTAAAGGACCAGAGGTGAATTCAGAATTTTGCACTGCGCTGCTTTAACTGTAAATTGTGCGGACATGCAATGTTGTACCCAAACGAAATTTGCGTCCTTTTCTTCCCACAAATAGCGCTTTCTTTTAATGGTATTTGATTGCCTCTGCGATTTTTATTTTTTGCGATATAAACGGAAAAAGAGCGAAAATTTTGAAAAAAAATGATATTTTCTACTTTTTGTTATAAGAAGAATCGAATAAACTCAATTGTAGTCATACATTTAGGCCAAAATGTATTCAGCCACATGTTTTTAGTAAAAAAAATTTCAATAAGCGTATATTTATTGGTTTGCGCAAAAGTTATAGAGTTTACAAACTAGGGTACATTTTCTGAAATTTACACAGCTTTAAATTTATGACTGCCTATCTCATTTCTTGAGGTGCTAAAATGACAGGGCAGTACAAAACCCCCCCAAATGACCCCATTTTGGAAAGTAGACACCCCAAGGAAATTGCTGAGAGGCATGTTGAGCCCATTGAATTTTTTATTTTTTTGTCCCAAGTGATTGAATAATGACTAAAAAAAAAATAAAAATAAAAAATTACAAAAAGTTGTCACTAAATGATATATTGCTCACACATGCCATGGTTATATGTGGAATTACACCCCAAAATACATTTTTCTGCTTCTCCTGAGTACGGGGATACCACATGTGTGGGACTTTTTAGGAGCCTAGCCGCGTACGGGACCCCGAAAACCAAGCACCGCCTTCAGGATTTCTAGGCACAAATTTTTGATTTCACTCCTCACTACCTATCACAGTTTCGAAGGCCATAAAATGCCAAAATCGCACAAAACCCCCCCAAATGACCCCATTTTGGAATATAGACACCCCAAGCTATTTGCTGAGAGGAATGGCGAGTATTTTACAGCTCTCATTTGTTTTTGAAAATGAAGAAAGAAAATATATATATATTTTTTTATTTTTTTTCAATTTTCAAAACTTTGTGACAAAAAGCGAGATCTGCAAAATACTCACAATACCTCTCAGCAAATAGCTTGGGGTGTCTACTTTCCAAAATGGGGTCATTTGGGGGGGTTTTGTGCTATCTGGGCATTCCATGGCCTCCGAAACTGTGATAGGCAGTGAGAAGTGAAATCAAAAATTGACACCCTTAGAAAGCCTGAAGGCGGTGCTTGGTTTTTGGGGTCCCGTACGTGGCTAGGCTCCCAAAAAGTCTCACACATGTGGTATCCCCGTACTCAGGAGAAGCAACAGAATGTATTTTGGGGTGTAATTCCACATATGCCCATGGCATGTTTGAGCAATATATCATTTAGTGACAACTTTGTGCAAAAAAAAATAAAAATTGTAGTTTTTCCGCAACTTGTGTCAACATATAAAATATTCCATGGACTCGACATGCCTCTCAGTATATAGCTTGGGGTGTCTACTTTCCAAAATGGGGTCATTTGGGGGGGTTTTGAACTGTTCTGGCATTTTATACACAACATTAGGAAGCTTACATCCACTCTTCTAACCACTTGAAGACAAAGCCCTTTTTGACACTTTTTGTTTACATGAAAACATTTTTTTTTTGCAAGAAAATTATGTTGAACCCCCAAACATTATATATATTTTTAAAGCAAAGGCCCTACAGATTAAAATGGTGGGTGTTGCATTTTTTTTTTCTACACAGTATTTGCGCAGCGATTTTTCGAACGCATTTTTTGGGTTAAAAAATACACTTTTTTTAATTTTAATGCACTAAAACACACTATATTGCCCAAATGTTTGATGAAATAAAAAAGATGATCTTAGGCCGAGTACATAGATACCAAACACGACATGCTTCAAAATTTCGCACAAACGCGCATTGGCGACAAACTACATACATTTTTAAAAGCCTTTAAAAGCCTTTACAGGTTACCCCAGTAGATTTACAGAGGAGGTCTACTGCTAAAATGATTGTCCTCGATCTGACCTTCGCGGTGATACCTCACATGCATGGTGCAACTGCTGTTTACATATGACGCCAGACCGACGCTTGCGTTCGCCGTTGGGCAAGAGCAGGGCAGGACAGGGGTGCTTTTTTTTTTTCTTTTTTTTTTATTATTAATTTTGCTTTTTTATTTTATTTTTAAATTGTTCCTTCCAAGTATTTTTTTTTTTATCATTTTTATTGTTATCTCAGGGAATGTAAATATCCCCTATGATAGCAATAGGTAATGACAGGTACTCTTTTTTGAAAAAACTGGGGTCTATTGGACCCTAGATCTTTCCTCTGCCCTCAAAGCATCTGACCACACCAAGATCGGTGTGATAAAATGCTTTCCCAATTTCCCAATGGCGCTTTTTATATCCGGGGGGGCCATTCCCTCCCACTGCTTGTAAAAGCAGTCCAGAGGCTAATTAGCCACTAGGATTGCTTTTACATGAAAGCCGGCCGCTGGCTGAAAAGAATGATACCAAGATGATACCTAAACCCGCAGGCATCATTCTGGTATAAACATTCAAAGTCCAGCAACATACCAGTACGTTGCTGGTCCTTGTTGGACATGTATTGTAATCTTTTTATTTCATGCAGCCAGTTGGCTGAACGAAAAAAGAGATTGATCGGTGGGTATGCCCACCATTAGAATACCGCCCTTCATCCACCCACTTCCAATGATGGGCATACACGCACCATTTATATATGCCGAAGCATGGGGGCATCCTCCCGCAAAAAAGTTATGCCGCACACACATGGTCGGACTTTTCCACGGTCAGGCCTCCGTCGGAATTTCGACCGTATGTACGCGGCATTAGGAGCAAAATCGCTCCTCCGCCCCTGCTGCCCCAATGCTTCGGCATATTTGCTTTTTTTTTTTAACTGTGGTGGTGAAATCACCTCCTACAGCACTGGAGTCGCAGGGATCAGGCCTGTCTCTGCGAATGCTGCAGTTATGTGTGTTTTTGTTTTGTAAGTGACAGTGATCGATCGATACTGCACTTGGGTGGCCTGGGCTGGACGGAGGGGCAAAACGCAGGTGCCAGCAGGTATCTGGGCTGATCCCGCTAACACTGCGTTTTTGGGAACCCTAAACTGCTGGGGACGCTAGTATAGATCTGATCAGATCAGATATTGATCTGTTCAGATACTATACCACTAAGGGGGGTGTATGCTTCACGCGTGGGTGTTAGCGTTACTGGCACTAACCTGACGCTGCCTGGGGTGTGACTCAGACCCTCTCTGACGCTAAAACCTAATTGATATCACCCGCCGGGCGATCAGGGGGTTAAACCTTTATTGGGTTATATACGGCGGGTGCCCTGACACTATAAAAAGCAAACTAACTAACCAGCGTCACCCGTAACACTTATATGGTGATCACTGGTGAAAGGGTTAACTAGGGGCAATCAGGGGGTTAAAACCTTTATTAGATAATATATGGGGGTACCTGACGCTATAAAAACCTGCGGCGAACCTAAAAAAAATTACCAGCTACCGATCTGCATCACCGACACTAAGACAGCGTTTAGAAAAACAATTGCTTAGCGACAGTGGTGATAGGGGGTGAAAGGGTTACCTGGGGGGCGATCAAGGGGGTTAAACCTTTATTAGATAATATATTGGGGTACCTGACGCTATAAAAACATGCGGCGAACCTAAAAAAAATTACTGGCTACGATCTGCATCACCGACACTAAGACAGCGTTTAGAAAAACAATTGCTTAGCGACAGTGGTGATAGGGGGTGAAAGGGTTACCTGGGGGGCGATCAAGGGGGTTAAACCTTTATTAGATAATATATTGGGGTACCTGACGCTATAAAAACCTGCAGCGAACCTAAAAAAAATTACCGGCTACCGATCTGCATCACAGACACTAAGACAGCGTTTAGAAAAACGATCGCTTAGTGACAGTGGTGATAGGGGGGGAAAGGGTTACCTGGGGGGCGATCAAGGGGGTTAAACCTTTATTAGATAATATATTGGGGTACCTGACGCTATAAAAACATGCGGCGAACCTAAAAAAAATTACTGGCTACCGATCTGCATCACCGACACTAAGACAGCGTTTAGAAAAACAATTGCTTAGCGACAGTGGTGATAGGGGGTGAAAGGGTTACCTGGGGGGCGATCAAGGGGGTTAAACCTTTATTAGATAATATATTGGGGTACCTGACTCTATAAAAACCTGCGGCGAACCTAAAAAAAATTACCGGCTACCGATCTGCATCACAGACACTAAGACAGCGTTTAGAAAAACGATCGCTTAGTGACAGTGGTGATAGGGGGTGAAAGGGTTACCTGGGGGGCGATCAAGGGGGTTAAACCTTTATTAGATAATATATTGGGGTACCTGACGCTATAAAAACCTGCGGCGAACCTAAAAAAAATTACTGGCATCACTGACGCTAAGACAGCGATCAGAAAAATGATCGCTAAGCGACAGTGGTGATAGGCGGTGAAAGGGTTATCTGGGGGGTGATCAGGGGGTTAAACCTTTATTAGGGGGTGTTAGGGGGCTACACTGGACCTAAGACTAAACTTTGGTGACACTTTTACAGTCACAAATGTCACTGATTGCAGTGATCACTAAATAAATGGTCACTGCAATCAGTGACACTGTGACTGGGGGCTGGGGGGGTGATCTGGGGTGATCTGGGGTGTCTGGGGGGGCGATTTATGTCCCTATGTGTCCTGGTGTCAGTGTAGTGTTGTGTGCACTGACCTGATGTCTTCTCTTGTACGGCGCTCGGTATATGTGAGCGCCGCACCAGAGATGACATCACTTCCTCCTGCTCCCTCTGTCTGACACAGACAGAGGGGGCATTTCCATTCGCCGGGAGCGATCGCGAGGGGGTGGCCAGAAACGAATGGCTGCCCCCTCATCCCGGAACGCTCCCGGACACTTAGCCACCGCTCACTGTACAGAAGGGGGGTCCGATTGGACCCCCCAACTATACAAAGGCAATCACGTATGCTCTACGTGATTGCGCCTGTCGGTGCCATTCTGCCGACGTATATATACAGTGAGCGGTCATTAAGTGGTTAATGTACTTTTTTTGCAAAACTTATCAAAGCTTTCCATTTATTCTACAGACACTTCACTGTCCTCATCAATGTTTACAAACGTATCCATTAGTTCTGCCTTACTTCCTGGTCAGACTATAGGTCAAGACACAGGAAAGAGTTGAGCAGCTGACCTCATTAGCACACACCCTGCATCATCCACCCTCTTACCTAACCACCCACTCCCAGATGCACATTTTTTAAATGAAATGCAATCAATCATAGATCACCCTTCTAACTAAATACACAATCAGATTGCATAGTGTATGGCCATCTTTATACAAGTACGTAGGAGGGAGTGGACAGAAACACCTGTTCACAGCTCTGCAAAGCAGGAACTCACATTCACACATGCGTTGTTTTTTTTTAGCTGGGGGGGGGGGGGGGGTGTTTTTCAGCATTTTCACTCATCACACATAGGGCTGCCCATCCACCTGAATGGGCTGCCCTACATGCAACAATCGCCCCAAAGATGCTTTTTTTTTTTAGAGCAGAGTTTTGTGCGTTATTTACTGTGATTTTTGGTGCAGCGCATTTCTGAAATGCAAGGAAAACGCATAGATGTGAATGGAGCCTCATTGTTTTTGTTTTAACGCACCAATTTCACTTTCAGGCCCCTTTCAAATCTAGCATAGTGGGAGCACACATTTTGTGGCTCGTTTCTCCTGTGACACACATAGGGCAGCCTGTTGATTTCAATGGGCTGCGCCTGCGCTACATGTGGCTCATGGGACATTTTGGCGTTTTGTGGGTTGCATGTTTTTTACTGCGCGTTTTGCAGCATTTGTCACTCTTTTTTTCACATGGCAAAATGTGTGTTTGCTTCTGTGTTTGGTGTGAAGTTAACAATTAATGGCACTGAAAGCCTAATAATTTTAGGTGTATACACTATACAATATGATTGTACAAACATCCATGAAGACAGTGAAGAAGGGGGGCGGTAGAATTAATGGAAAACTTTGATATTTTTGCAAAAGAAGTACATTAATGGTATATATTGGTACATATAGGAGCTGGAATAAAAAAAAAAAATGAACTTAGTCAAAGATACTGAGTTGACCAGACAGAATTCTTTTAAAATAGAAGGGCAGGTAATATGCAAGATTGTGTCATCCGCATATAAAGCCAGTTTGTATTCCCTATTTTAATATCTTGAATGGAAGCATTATTAGGAAAAGCTACATAAATGTTTCATGGTAATAACATAGGGGTGACAGCCGGCGCTCATATCAATGTATCTTGACAGCAATCTAACAACATCATCAACTCTGAAGAACAAGATTGAAAAACAGATTGGATTATGGGCTGTGGTTATACAGTCATTGCCCTAGCCAGGATGGAGCCGGGTGATACTTAGCTTTAACTGAATGCCACTCAGCAGGTTCCCCAAAGAATTGTAAAAGGCTTGACGACCGGTTGGGTGGAGGTTCCAGGGCAGACATGAAACCTACTGTGAGGGATAAATCTACCAGCAAGCTTAGAAGCCCCAGGGAATCCCTTAGTGAGAGCTGGAATCAACAGCTTTGCAGGGAGAAGACTGGGCAAGCCTGCTACCACTGCAACATCTACAGGATTAAGTACCTGACAAATGATAACGACAGTGACAATGAATCATTTATTTTCTTGTTGTATGCCAAGGTTTACAAACAAGTCTTTAATAATAAATGATAGGACTGGGAGCTTATTTAAAAAATACCTGTAAAAAAAGTTATACCATTGTAGCGGGTATTTGAATTTAGGGGAAGCATCTGGGTGGTAGTGTAACCCAGATGCACTGATTGTTAGGGAACCTGAGACCCTTTATGGTTCTTGGAGGACTCTGGTGGTGTGAGGTTCCCTGCGGCCTACAGGTGGCGTTGTTGTTGCCCTGGGCCGGAGTTGAACTCACACCACAAGACTGTGCCTTTTTGTCCTTTCCTGGCGCTGGTACAGCGGGGCGGGGAACCTGCTGTGACGCAAAGGGAGAGGAGATAAAAGGGGCGGACGCCCTGACCTTGGGGTTCAGAGTCGGAGGACACGGTCGCCCCCAGGCACCTTCAACTTGGGTGCTGGCGTTCCGGAGTTCTAGGCCTAGGTGCCCTTGACCTGGCCGGAGCGAGAGATGGAGTCCATCTCAGGCACCTTTAGCCTGGGGTGAGGTACTATGGCGGATGCCTGGGGCTCAGTACCTTCGACTGAGTTCCGCGAGGGTGGAGGAATCCGAGGGGGCCCTAACTCCTTGGGTGCCTGTGTCTGAGGTCGAGGAGACTGGTGAGCAGAACTTCTCTGAAGAGTCCGGCGCAGCATTTGCTGGTGACAGAGAGGCCTCCGGTGACTCCCTTGGACGGATATCCTTCCCCTGACAGGGGCTGTGCTAGCGAAGGTAATTCATGTTCTACCTCATATAGTCAGTGGCAGTGACTATTCGCCATTGGTGACACCACAGTGGTTAGCGATACTTTAAAGGATTGTGCCTCGACCTACTCCCATTAATACTGAACTGTTGCAAAGGTCCCAACTTGACTGTGCTGTATGTTTATTCGCTGAGAAGAATAAAACTGTGTTGGACCTATTCAGTGTGTGGAACTCTGGTTACTAGGAGCAAAGGGGAGTGGATCCGAGGAAAGGATTTGATCCTAGGACACCTACACAAAGCCCAATCTTTCTGGCCTTCATCTCTTCACTATGAAGGACATGGGCCGTGGTGTATCTCATCCCTCCCCCCGGTACTGATACCCCTAGACAGAGACAGACAAGCCGAGAATGAAAAGGGGTGAGAGGGGTGAGGTCGCTGCACCATGCAAACCAAAAATGTACTGAAGCACCTTTAAAGGTTTGTCTTTTATTTTCCAAATATGTTCCTTTAAGCTAGTGCATTCAGACAAAGAAAAAAAAAAACATTTAGAAGGGAAATCGAAGGAAAGGGTAAGTGAACCAACAATGCACTAGCTTAAAGGAACCTATTTAGAAAATAAAAAACAAACCTTTACAACCCCTTTAAGATGCCATAACAGTATAATTTCAATCTACAGACTTCTAGGTGTTAGACACTCAGGCAGCTTGGCCCTTTATTCTTCAGCTATGTAGTTACCAGTGTCTGAGTGACCCTCCGCTAGGATCAAGCACTGCATGGACATTCCTACTTTTATCTAGCCAGCATTTTCACAATATCTCCAACAGGTTCCATGTATGATTTTTACCCATAGGTGAGCCAATAAGAAAGCTTACTTACAGGTACTGTAAATATCTGCTAAATGTGCACCGTTTAGGAGATATTAACTTTAGATGCCGCCGGTGACATCACCGGCACAAGCGATCTAAAGGAACGGCATACCCATGCCATTCCTTCAGACCCGAAAACAGTGACTCGCGCTGACGCCATCGCTGACTCTGCCATTCATATCGCCGAAGCCCCCGAATCCGTAAGGAAGACAGGGTGAAGATGGAAGCGCCTTCAGCGGTGGCAGCACATCGCTGGAGGTCTTTGTTTTCAGGTAAGTCTATCATAATATGCTAGTATGCAGGGCATTCTAGCACATTATGACTTTAACTTCCTGATGCCTTTTTTTTTTAATATGCGGTTTACTACCGCTTTAAAAATACTCTGTATACTTTGGCAGCTCCGTCTCTCCTATGTCAGTGAGTGACAGCTGCAGGGGAGTCACTGTTCTCGCGTCTGTGGTAGCCTATGGGTGATTCCACCTTTTCCAAAATTCCCAGCCATTATCAAATGCCACCCGACACAGGGCAGCTGGAACTGTGGAATCACATGATCGGACTGAGAAAAGTAAATATACATAACTTTTTTACATACGGTAGGTAGCATAGGTAGCCAAAAGTGGGAAGGAATATTTTTAAGAATAGTTAGTGTTAGGCAGGAATTCATCTTTAAAGTAGTTGTTAAGCCACTCTAACCTGTATACACCATCAGCACTGCCTCCTATTGTAGTATCCCCCTGTGTGTGATTTATAAAAATAAATGCTGCAAATACCTAATTTCTCTGTCGAGATTGCAATCACATGACTGGCCAGCTTTCTCCTTTCCTCCTCTGAGAGATGCAGCGGGCGGGGCTGAGATTCCTCTGCTGATGTCAGTCTGGAGGAGAGAGCTGGCTGGTCATGTGATTGCAATCTCGGCTCTTAAATGAGGTATTTACAGCATTTATATTTATAAACCATTCACAGAGGGGGACACTGCATAGGAGACAGTGCTGATGGTCTATACAGGTTAGTGTTATGAGAGCAGCATGAGGGGGGAGGGGTGGCTCACATAGAGACAGAGAGGGGAGGGGGGAGGAGGACACTAGAGCAGAGAGGAGAGCAGATAGCAGGCTGCTGATGACAGAGGCGCGTCAACTAACCACGGTGTCTGGTCTAAGCAGCCATGTTCCCCCGTGGTCAGTTTACAGAGGGGTGGGGAGAAACTGGCAGGATCAGCCAGGTTTTTTAGGTGTTACAGGAGGCCAAATGACACAGGACAAGCACTGTGTCATATAACATGCTTTAAAGAAGCAGGATCCATTTTTTCTTTTTTTGGGTTAACAAACGCTTTAAGCAACACCTACAGGTCTTGTCCCGCCCTCAACCTGTGACTGGACAGTGAAAGGAGAAGCAGCAGACTGTTGAGCTCATCCCTGTTTCAATTTGCTTTCTCCTGCTATCAGCATGTCCTATGTTAGCACAGGGGCTCTGCAACAGAGCTTAGGCTGGTTTCACACTGGGGCGGTGGGTGCGGTGGCGGTATAGTGGTATAAAGCGGTATAAAGGGGCGCTATACAGTCGGAATTGCGGAGGTATTCAGCCGCTAGCGTTGCGGTTTTAACCCCCGCTAGCGGCCGAAAAAGGGTTAATACCGCCGGCAATGCGCCTCTGCAGGGACGCATTGCCGGCGGTATTACCGTGGTTTCCCATTGCTTTCAATGGGAAGGAGCGGTAAACACACCGCTCCAAAGATGCGGCTAGCAGGACTTTTTTTCACGTCCTGTTAGCGCAACGCTTCAGTGTGAAAGCCCTCGGGCTTTCACACTGGAGAAACAGCAGCCGCTGTTTAGGGTCGGTTTGCAGGCGCTATTTTTAGCACAATAGCGCCTGCAAACCGCCCCAGTGTGAAAGGGGCCTTATGGACTTCTGATGCTGCCTTTTGAGCTTTGCTTCACTTTTTGTAGGTGCAAAGCTTCCCTTTGCTTCACTTGCACCAAAATATTAATGAGATAGAACAGGTCCAGAGACGGGCAGCAAAAATGGTGTATGGTCTGAGGGATAAAACATATCAGAAGAGACTTTAGGAATTTAATATGTACAGTTTGGAGGAAAGAAGGTAGAAAAGACACTATTGAAACCTTTAAATACTTTAGGGGGGTGAATAAGTTTAGGAGGGCAGTATTTTCAATATGAAGCCAAGGTCAAGAAAACAGGGACGTGACCTCAAACTAGCAGAAGGAAAGTTCAAAACGAATCTTAGAAAGTATTCTTTTACTGTAGAGGAGTTGTTGCTTGGAATAGACTTCCAGCAGAGGTAGTGAGTCAGTCAACAGTGGATTCAGGCATGATTGGGACAAACAAACATAAATCTATACTCAGACAAAAAAACAAACCACCAAAAGAACAAAAAAAATGTACAAATAAAAAAAAAAAAAAGTAGGGCAGACTCCATAATCCTCTTGGTCTTTTTTTCTGCCATCATTCTTTTATGTTTCTGTGTTTGCTGTACAGGTAGTGCGAGAGGGTGATATCTGATGAAATCCACTTACTTGCACTGCCTGCATTTAAAAAAATTAATGTAATGATGTAAAATTATGTACTGTATATTTTATAACTCCCTGGAGTTCAGCCTTAACTTCTGCTTTGATTATGACTAGGAATCCTAAGCTACTTGTCTTTTCCCCTACAATAATCAATGTTCTGTCATGCGACCTATTTTAGCAATGGACCTTGATCCTCCTAAAACATGTTCTAATTTTTTGTACGTGATTGAAGGATCAAATTAGATGTACGGTATCTAGGATTGGGGACAAGACAACAGGGTCGTGCAATGCAAACACCTCCACACCATCTTCACATGTTACCCCCTCCCTTCTTCCCATGACCCCCTAGGAATTCATGACGCGTCCGGATGTCAGTGCTAAAGTTAGATCATATACGCAGTCTTCTGTTTTGTTGGGAATTGAATAGAAGTTTATATATATCGCTAGTAATGTTGCTAGTTAGAGGATTGCAACACAAGAACTGGAGGACATCCAGATGATTAGGAGGTATTCAGCATTCTATGGGTCCTGCTCAGACAAAGTATGCAGTGTCCTCACAATGATGAATAACACTTTACCCATGGACGTAATGTCATTCAGCATTTGGCAAGGATGTGTCTGCCACCTGGGACAAATAGCCATTAGAGAAGATTAGTGGACTTTTGTTCAAATGGAAACGCTCTAGCTGGGGGCTGTTAGCAAATAATTGGGCTATTTTTTTTCCAAAATAACAATGCTCCCATCAGGAGAACAAAAACATTTTGGAGCAGTATCCTAGTTCCATGCAGCCTTGATTCAAGTAATAATGTGTTGCTTTTCAATTCCTAAAAGAACCGCAGTTGGTAAAAAGTGGGTATTTGTCAGGAAAAAAAAAACAAGTTCATGCCCGTGCCTGTAGAACTGTGCATGCGCCTGAAACTGTCCGTGGACCTATGCACAGAATCATGCAGATGAGCATGAGTGTGCGTGTTAGATTAGACTTTGGTGCCCAGTGACCTATTTAAAGCACTGCAAGGCTCAAGATCTTTGCTAAGTGGTCGTCAACTTCTGTGACCTGTGACCTTATTCTGTGCTTCCTGCTCTGTTTGACCTGGCTTTATTTATTTTTTATTTTTACAATCAGAATGTTCCTTTATTAAAAACACGGCATAGGTACAGAGTACATAAAGGACAAGAAGGAAGACATAATTGACAGTGAAACAAGTCAGATTTGAGCATGTGACATACAGTATCTCACAAAAGTACACCCCTAAGTGAAAATGTCCAAATTGGGCCCAATTAGCCATTTTCCCTCCCCGGTGTCATGCGACTTGTTAGTGTTACAAGGTCTCCGGTGTGAATGGGGAGCAGGTGTGTTCAATTTGGTGTTATCGCTCTCACTCTCTCATACTGGTCACTGGAAGTTCAACATGGCATCTCATGGCAAAAAACTCTCTGAGGATCTGAAAAAAAGAATTGCTCTACATAAAGATGGCCTAGGGTATAAGAAGATTGCCAAGTGTCTGAAACTGAGCTGCAAGTCAGCAACAGAGTATCAGGAAAAAACAGAATCAAATGAAGCCAGGTCCATGGCTGGCCCAGTGAGAGACCTCTTTTTGGTGGTTACATGTTCTGCTGGATTTTGCCACGACTGTGGTCTTATATCCCATTGGGCTGTGGTAATGGTTTTGCTTAACCATACAGCATGGTGAATGAATGCTTGCTCATATACAGTATCTCAGTGTATAACAGTTTAAATTTGCTGTCCCCTCAAAATAACTCAACTCAAAACCGCTGGAAACAAAAGTGAGTACACCCCTTAGTGAAAATGTCCAAATTGGGCCCAAAGTGTCAATATTGTCTGTGACCACCATTATTTTCCAGCACTGCCTTAACCCTCTTGGGCATGGAGTTCACCAGAGCTTCACAGGTTGCCACTGGAGTCCACTTCCACGGAACTGGTGGATAGAGACCTTGCGCTCCTCCACCTTCCATTTGAGGATGCCCCACAGATGCTCAATAAGGTTTAGGTCAGGAGACATGCTTGGCCAGTCCATCACCTTTACCCTCAGCTTCTTTAGCAAGGTAGTGGTTGTCTTGGAGGTGTGTTTGGAGTCGTTATGTTGGAATTCTGCCCTGCGGCCCAGTCTCCGAAGAGAAGGGGGTCATGCTCTGCTTCAGTATGTCACAGTACATGTTGGCATTCATGGTTGCCTCAATGAACTGTAGCTCCCCAGTGCCGGCAGCACTCATGCAGCCCCAGACCAAGGTCTGAGCACTGACAGGCTGACCCCCCACCCCTTCAACCTCTGCAGCAATGCTGGCAGCACTCATACGTCTATTTCCCAAAGACAACCTTTGGATATGACGCTGAGCACGTGCTTCAACTTCTTTGGTCGACCATGGCTAGGCCTGTTCTGAGTGGAACCTGTCCTGTTAAACTGCTGTATGGTCTTGGCCACCGTGCTGCAGCTCAGTTTCTAGATCTTGGCATATCTTTTTTATAGCCTAGGCCATCTTTATGTAGAGCAACAATTTTTCTTTTCAGATCCTCAGAGGTTTTTGCCATGAGTTGCCATGTTGAACTTCCAGTGACCAGTATGAGAGAGTGAGAGCAATAACACGAAATTAAACACACATGCTCCCCATTAACATCTGAGACCTTGTAACACTAATGAGTCACATGACACCAGGGAGGGAGAATGGCTAATTGGGCCCAATTTGGACATTTTCACTTAGGGGTGTACTCACTTTTGTTGCCAGCGGTTTAGACATTAATGGCTGTGTGTTGAGTTATTTTGAGGGGACACCAAATGTACACTGTTATGCAAGCTGTACACTCACTACTTTACATTGTAGCAAAGTGTTATTTCTTCAGTGATGTCACATGAAAAGATATAATAAAATATTTACAAAAATGTGAGGGTTGTACTCACTTTTGTGAGATACTGTATATTCAGATGAAAGTATCATATCACACAAGGAGGGAGTGACACATCCCAACGTGTTTCGTCTTTGTCGGCTTCTTCAAGGGCTTGAGGGGTGCTATAGCAATGGGTTAAAAAGTTGATTGAGATTTAGGAGGATCTAAAAAGGGGGTCTCGCCTCATGTGATGAAGCACCAAGTGAACCAAAACACTAGTGGCTTGATGGATCAAGATATCCCACCGCGAGGGGGAAAAAACCAACAGCACCCCAAAATGGGGTAAGAGAAGGTGGCGCCAATCCCACTATCAAGTATATCAGAGGATTCTAGCTTAGATTGCATGTGTATATCATTCCAATGGAAGGCAGGGGTGAACTGTAGTGTCAGAAAGGTTTTGTGTACATGGATCTGCAGGGTTGTCCTTAGACATAGACACAGAACACTGGTCGCCGAGTGGCAGCCCCTGGAAATTATGTCCCTGTATGGATAGCCTGTAGATTTTCTGTAAAGGTGAACTTACCCTTTAAATAAAACAATTTTGAACCAAGCTTACTATATTGATAAATTATGTATTTATACAAGGTGATCAAATTCTCAGTTTATTGCCTTTTTCTCAAGAGAGAATACAATATTTAATTTATTAAGGTAAAGAGAAATATCTTAGAGGGAACAGCAAACCACAAAAACAGAGGCTTTAAACATTCCCTACTCCATCCAAAATTAAAAAATTAATACCCTGCTCCTGACAAAATATGATCAAAACTTCCACCCCCCTCTAATATATCCAGCTAGGATTTTTTTTGCCCGTTGAAGCAAGCTACACTTACCTAAGTTCCCATAAAGTTCCCTCGCTGGTGCTATTTCCAAGTGCGGGGGACCTCTAAGATGGTCTCTTGTCGGCCAGTTCCCTACCATCCCTTTTGGACCTTGAGAGGATCTCTTTGCTGAACAGGCAATAGGAAGTGTCATGACATACAGGCATTTTTTATTTTGAACCTGGGCTTTAAAAAAAAATTGGCTTGATATATATATATATATATATATATATATATATATATATATATACATATAGTACTTGTCACAATGTGTTAATATAATATAATATAAAGCTGGAACACAAAAATGTGGGTAGGAACATCCAAATCTTCTAGGTGGACAGGAACAGAGTCAGGAAATATAAAAATGAGATCTCATTGCTAGAGTATCCGAAACATAAAACTGGCAAGGGCTTGACTCTACTTAAAATATTACTTTTGGGTAGACTGACCCTTCAATTATTTATTTGAATTGTATAAATTATTGCTTGGGAAGCATAGATACTCAATTGCATGGTCTGTGCAATAAATGTACCCATTTAGGGGTGCATGGGATAAAAAGACACACATCCTTGATAAGGGCTAGGGATGAGCTTCGTGTTCGAGTCGAACATACGTTCGACTCGAACATCGGCTGTTCGATCGTTCGACGAAGATCGAACGATTTGGGCCGTTCGCGCCAAATTCGAGTGACGCGAACGGCCCACAATGCACTACGCCATCGCAGTGTCATCCAGGCGCTGTGATTGGCCAAGCATGCACTGTGACCCTGCATGCTTGGCCAATCACAGCGCCGGCAGCGAGGAGAGCAATGATTGGCCACAGGCAGGATGCCTGTGGCCAATTATTGCTGAGGGTGTTTAGTACACGCCCCACACTATAAAAGGCCGCCAGCACGGCGGCCTAGTGTAGTGTGTTCCGGAGCAGGGATAGAGCAGCATAGGCAGGGACAGTGACTGTTATTTCTTTCTTGCTTAACCTGGATTCCTTTAGTTTAGGGAAAGAGAAGGATAGGTAGGGAGAGTGTCAGTGTGTTTTGTGCTTGTGCTATAGTGTGCTTAAAAAAAACATTTATTCTAGGGACAGAAAACTGTAGGTAGGGACAGTGTCAGTTTCTTTCACTCTGCAAGTCCTTGTTTCCAGGGACCTGGAAGGACAGTGAGTGAATTGTCCTTGTGCTATATTGTGCTTAAAAAAACATTTATTCTAGGGACAGAAAACTGTAGGTAGGGAGAGTGTCAGTTTCTTTCACTCTGCAAGTCCTTGTTTCCAGGGACCTGTAAGGACAGTGAGTGAATTGTCCTTGTGCTATATTGTGATTAAAAAAAACATTTTTTCTAGGGACAGAAAACTGTAGGTAGGGAGAGTGTCAGTTTCTTTCACTCTGCAAGTCCTTGTTTCCAGGGACCTGTAAGGACAGTGAGTGAATTGTCCTTGTGCTATATTGTGATTAAAAAAAACATTTTTTCTAGGGACAGAAAACTGTAGGTAGGGAGAGTGTTTTTTTTCTTTCACTCTGCAAGTCCTTGTTTCCAGGGACCTGGAAGGACAGTGAGTGAATTCTCCTTGTGCTATATTGTGCTTAAAAAAAACATTTATTCTAGGGACAGAAAACTGTAGGTAGGGAGAGTGTCAGTTTATTTCACTCTGCAAGTCCTTGTTTCCAGGGACCTGTAAGGACAGTGAGTGAATTGTCCTTGTGCTATATTGTGATTAAAAAAAACATTTTTTCTAGGGACAGAAAACTGTAGGTAGGGAGAGTGTTTTTTTTCTTTCACTCTGCAAGTCCTTGTTTCCAGGGACCTGTAAGGACAGTGAGTGAATTGTCCTTGTGCTATATTGTGCTTAAAAAAAACATTTATTCTAGGGACAGAAAACTGTAGGTAGGGAGAGTGTCAGTTTATTTCACTCTGCAAGTCCTTGTTTCCAGGGACCTGTAAGGACAGTGAGTGAATTGTCCTTGTGCTATATTGTGATTAAAAAAAACATTTTTTCTAGGGACAGAAAACTGTAGGTAGGGAGAGTGTTTTTTTTCTTTCACTCTGCAAGTCCTTGTTTCCAGGGACCTGTAAGGACAGTGAGTGAATTGTCCTTGTGCTATATTGTGCTTAAAAAAACATTTATTCTAGGGACAGAAAACTGTAGGTAGGGAGAGTGTCAGTTTATTTCACTCTGCAAGTCCTTGTTTCCAGGGACCTGTAAGGACAGTGAGTGAATTGTCCTTGTGCTATATTGTGATTAAAAAAAACATTTTTTCTAGGGACAGAAAACTGTAGGTAGGGAGAGTGTTTTTTTTCTTTCACTCTGCAAGTCCTTGTTTCCAGGGACCTGTAAGGACAGTGAGTGAATTGTCCTTGTGCTATATTGTGATTAAAAAAAACATTTTTTCTAGGGACAGAAAACTGTAGGTAGGGAGAGTGTTTTTTTTCTTTCACTCTGCAAGTCCTTGTTTCCAGGGACCTGTAAGGACAGTGAGTGAATTGTCCTTGTGCTATAGTGTGCTTAAAAAAAACATTTATTCTAGGGACAGAAAACTGTAGGTAGGGACAGTGTCAGTTTCTTTCACTCTGCAAGTCCTTGTTTCCAGGGACCTGGAAGGACAGTGAGTGAATTGTCCTTGTGCTATATTGTGATTAAAAAAAACATTTTTTCTAGGGACAGAAAACTGTAGGTAGGGAGAGTGTTTTTTTTCTTTCACTCTGCAAGTCCTTGTTTCCAGGGACCTGTAAGGACAGTGAGTGAATTGTCCTTGTGCTATATTGTGATTAAAAAAAACATTTTTTCTAGGGACAGAAAACTGTAGGTAGGGAGAGTGTTTTTTTTCTTTCACTCTGCAAGTCCTTGTTTCCAGGGACCTGTAAGGACAGTGAGTGAATTGTCCTTGTGCTATATTGTGCTTAAAAAAAACATTTATTCTAGGGACAGAAAACTGTAGGTAGGGAGAGTGTCAGTTTATTTCACTCTGCAAGTCCTTGTTTCCAGGGACCTGTAAGGACAGTGAGTGAATTGTCCTTGTGCTATATTGTGATTAAAAAAAACATTTTTTCTAGGGACAGAAAACTGTAGGTAGGGAGAGTGTTTTTTTTCTTTCACTCTGCAAGTCCTTGTTTCCAGGGACCTGTAAGGACAGTGAGTGAATTGTCCTTGTGCTATATTGTGCTTAAAAAAAATATTTTTTCTAGGGACAGAAAACTGTAGGTAGGGAGAGTGTCAGTTTCTTTCACTGTGAAAGTCCTTGTTTCAAGGGACAGAGAAGGACACCTGAAGGTAGCCCTTATTGCTTTTTTCCCATCTCCCTGCAGGCCATCTATTAGAATGTCTGGAAGGCAAACAAGGAGAGGCAGACAGTCAGGAGGCAATAAAAGAGGGCAAGCAGGCTCTGTGTCTGGGGGCAACAGTGCTGGTCGTGGACGCGGTGCATTGTCATCAGCACATGGCCATGGGACACGCTTGTCCTTCTTTTCGGCAGCTGGACATGTTGAGCCACATCATGCCGAAGACTTGGTAGAGTGGATGACCAAGCCCTCCTCCTCCTCCTCATCCTCTCTCACCCAGGCTCAGGGTACTGGAAAAGCAGCTGCCAAAGCGTCGTCTTCCCTGGTATCAATGTCAGACAAATCATCAGTCACTCCTTCCCTAGACCCACCATGTCCTCCTCCTGAGGAGTCCCCCGAACTGTTTCAGCACAGTGTTGGGTACATGCTCCAGGAGGATGCCCAGCGTTTCGAAGGGTCTGATGATGAAACCCAGCTAGAGGAAGGCAGTAGCGTGAGAGCAGACAGAGGGGATGCTCAAGAAGGACACCAATCTGGCAGTCATGTTCCAGCAGCTGCAGCATACTGCCAGATTGGCTCCAGTGATGAGGAGGGAGGGGATGATGAGGTCACTGACTCCACGTGGGTGCCTAATAGGAGAGAGGAGGAGGAGGAGGATGAGGAGGAGGCACATCTCCAACGAGGCAGGATGCCCTTTGGTGGCCAGCGTAAGGGCAGTACACCGACGGAATCACACCGCAGAGCTCCGCCTGTGCAGGGCGCTGCCTCTGCCCGTCATTCAAAAAGTTCTTTGGTGTGGGCCTTTTTTGAGGCTAGTGCATCAGATCGCACAGCTGCTGTTTGCAACATATGTCTCAAGCGTATATCGCGTGGCCAAAACATCAGCCGCTTGGGTACCACATGCCTGACCAGACATATGTTGACCTGCCATGCAGCTCGTTGGCAAGCCTACCTCAAAGACCCACACCAAAGAACAAAGCGGACCTCTCCTTGCACCGCATCAGCTGGGATCTCCAACCCCACTATAACTTCAGTCCTCTCTGAAACATGCACTGAGAGGAATGAAGGTGTAGAATTAGGTGTGTCACAGCCAAGTACTTGCGCCCACTCTGCTAGCAGTACACCGACGTCCGATTCTAGCAGGCAAATTTCCCTGCCCCAGCTGCTGGACCGTCGAAAGAAGTTCACTCCCAGCCATCCACATGCCCAGCGGTTGAATGCTAGCTTGGCTAAATTGCTAGCGCTTCAACTGCTGCCTTTTCAGTTGGTAGACTCGGCCCCCTTCCGTGAGTTTGTGCAATGTGCGGTTCCTCAGTGGCAGGTTCCCAAACGCCACTTTTTCTCACGGAAGGCTATTCCGGCTCTCTACCGGCATGTGGAAGGCAATGTCTTGGCCTCGCTGGACAGGGCGGTCAGCGGTAAGGTGCATATTACCGCTGACTCATGGTCCAGCAGGCATGGACAGGGACGTTACCTTTCTTTCACGGCCCATTGGGTCACTCTTTTGGCAGCTGGGAAGGATTCAGGACAAGGTGCAGTAGTGTTGGAGGTTGTCCCACCGCCACGCCTCCAAAATGCTACTACTGGTTGTGACACACCTCTCTCCTCCACCCCCTCCTCTTCTTCTTCCTCCATGGCCTCTTCCTGTGGTTTGTCCTATGAACCAGCGGTGCTCCGTAGCCGTTCACGGGGCTACGCAAGTACGCAGGCAAAAAGATGCCATGCCGTGCTTGCGCTGGTGTGTTTGGGGGACAGAAGCCACACTGGGGCAGAGGTCCTGTCTGCTCTGCAGGGCCAGGCCGAGAGGTGGTTGACGCCACGCCAGCTTAAGCCAGGAATGGTGGTTTGCGACAATGGCACCAACCTCCTCTCCGCCCTCCGACAGGGACAACTGACCCATGTGCCCTGTGTGGCTCACGTCCTTAACCTGGTGGTGCAGCGCTTCTTGGGCAGGTACCCGGGCTTACAGGATGTCCTGAGGCAGGCCAGGAAAGTCTGTGTGCATTTCCGCAGATCTTATAATGCCAGTGCTCGCCTGGCTGAGCTGCAAAAGGAGTTGAACCTGCCCAAGAACCGCCTTATATGTGACATGCCCACCAGGTGGAACTCAACGTTGGCCATGCTGCAGCGGCTGCACACGCAGCAGAGGGCCATCAATGAGTACCTGTGCGACTACGGCACCAGGACAGGGTCAGGGGAGCTTGGTTTTTTTTCTCCACGCCAGTGGGGCATGATCAGGGATGCATGCACTGTCCTGGCACCATATGAGGAGGCCACGAGGATGGTGAGCAGTGACAGTGCATGCATCAGTGACACTGTACCTCTTGTCCACCTGTTGGAGCACACGCTGCGTGGAATAATGGACAGGGCACTTGAGGCAGAACAGAGGCAGGAAGAGGAGGACTTCCTTGCCTCTCAAGGCCCCCTTTACCCAGACAGTGTTCCTTCTGTCCCACCCATCGCACAGGAAGAGGAGGAGGAGGAGGAGGAGGAGGAGGATTGTGTCAGCATGGAGGTGGAGGCTGGCACTCAGCATCATCAGCAGCAGTCTTTTAGGGATGATTTACAGTCCCAAGAAACCAGTGGACTTGTACGTGGCTGGGAGGAGGTGGCTGCGGATCATGTCGTCCTTAGTGACCCAGAGGACTCCGGAGCGAATGCCTCAGCAAACCTACGCTGCATGGCCTCCCTGATCCTGCAAAGTCTGCGGAAGGATCCTCGTATTCTTCGGATCAAGGAGAGGGACCATTACTGGCTGGCCACTCTCCTTGATCCACGGTACAAGGGTAAGGTTGCGGACCTTATGTTACCGTCGCAGAGGGAGCAGAGGATGAGACAACTCCGGGAGGCCTTGCAGAAAGGTCTGTGCAACGCGTTCCCAGAGACTGGGAGGTTGCAAACTCCTGGTCCTGGACAACGAGTTGCTGAGGCTTCGGCCAGTCAAAGAAGGAGCGGTGGGGAAGGTGGCCGTCTGACCGATGCGTTCAGACAATTCTTTAGTCCGCAGCCCCAAAGTATGATCGGTTCCAGCAACCATCGCCAGCGTCTGATAAACATGGTGCAGGAATATCTAGGGGCAAGGTCAGACTTGGACACCTTCCCCACCGAAAATCCTCTGGCTTACTGGGTCTTGAGGATGGATCACTGGCCAGAGCTTGCACAGTATGCAATTGAGCTACTGGCCTGTCCTGCATCCAGCGTTCTTTCGGAACGCACATTCAGTGCTGCTGGAGGATTTGTCACGGATCACAGGGTGCGCCTGTCCACCGACTTGGTTGATCGACTGACTTTCATCAAGATGAACCAGTCTTGGATCACCACCAGCTACCACACACCTGATGCTGATATAACAGACTAATTGATTTTAACATGTCACATCCCTTCAAGACTGATGCTGATGCTGAGTGCCTGTGCTGTTATGTTGACTGGCTATCCTCCTCCTCCGAGTCCTCAATGATACGATTGATGATGATAGCTTGTAAGATCATTTTTGTTTATGGGTGCCGCCACCAGTGCCTAACGCCCAATTTTTCAGCCCCTGTTTAACAGGGGCGTGTAATTACAATTTTTGAAGCAATACTTTGCAACAGGGCTCATTGCAGTGCTCCAAGTACAGTATCTGTGAGGAGTTGCAGTGTTGTGCCACCAGTGCCTAAGGCCCAATTTTTCAGCCCCTGTTTAACAGGGGCGTGTCATTACAATTTTTGAAGCAATACTTTGCAACAGGGCTCATTGCTGTGCTCCAAGTACAGTATCTGTGAGGAGTTGCAGTGTTGTGCCACCAGTGCCTAAGGCCCAATTTTTCAGCCCCTGTTTAACAGGGGCGTGTCATTACAATTTTTGAAGCAATACTTTGCAACAGGGCTCATTGCTGTGCTCCAAGTACAGTATCTGTGAGGGGTTGCAGTGTTGTGCCACCAGTGCCTAAGGCCCAATTTTTCAGCCCCTGTTCAACAGGGGCATGTAATTACAATTCTTGATCTAATAATTCACAGCAGGGCCCATTGCTGCACCCACCAAGAGTAACTGTCAGGGCTTACAGTGTTGTGGCACCAGCACCACCATCAAAGGCCCAATTTTTACTACCACTGTTCAACAATTATATGTAATTAAAATTCCTGATATAATAGTTGACAGCAGGGCGTTCCAGCACCAACCAAGAGTAACTGTGAGTGCTTACAGTGTTGTGCCAACACCAACAACTAAGGGGCCTATTTCTGCAGAGTATATACGGCAGGTCCCTACTTTCAAACATCCAACTTACAAACGACTCCTACTTGCAAACGCAAGAAGACAACAGGAAGTGAGAGGAAATCTACCACTAGGAAGGAAAATTCTCTCCTGTAAGAATAAATATGGGAGAAAGGTGTCTCCTCTGTACTGATGCTTTATCAGCAATCCTTGTTTCAAGAAAAAGACCACATTTCAAAAAGAGTTGTCATTGGGACGGAAAGTGAGGTGAAATGTTCTGAACAGGGGCACAGACAGCAAAACAAATGTTACAGGGGTGATAACCCTTACCTATGTTTTCCAAAAAGTTTAAAAATAGATTTTTGGTCTGGAGCTACACTTCAACAATGTACCTGTTCAAAATTACAAACAGACTCTACATAAGAACAAACCTACAGTCCCTGTCTTGTATGCACCGCCTGTATAGGGCTGTTCAGAGTATATAGGGCCTTTTTTATTTTATGTGCGGGGTTCCCCTTAATATCCATACAAGACCCAAAGGGGCTGGTAATGGGCTGGGGTAGGGGGGGGGGGCATGGGGTAGCTATGCCATTTTTCTTAAAGAATTTCATCCATATTACCGGGACCAGACATTACATTAAAGCCGCAAGCAGTTTTAAATGGCTTTTTTTTCCTTTAGAAGTGTCATTTTGTGCAGGGACAGTTCTAAACACGGGAAACACGTGGCACTTCACAGGCATACTTTAGACACCCCCCAGGTACGATATTTAAAGGAATATTTGACTTTTTTTTTTTCACTTTATGCATCATTAAAATGACTGCTCCCGAAAAACGACCGTTTTTAAAACTTCTTTTTGCATTGATACATGTCCCCTGGTGCAGAACCCGGGTTCCCAAACCCTTTTTAGGACAATAACATGCATAATAGTTGTTATAATTAGCACTTTAGAATTCGAACGTTCGCATCCATTGTATTTAATAGGGTTCTAATGTTCGTTCGAACTTTCGGTCCGTTCGCGGGTTCTGGTCCGAACCGAACTCGGGGGTGTTCGGCTCATCACTAATAAGGGCCCATTCACATTTTGGTGCTGCAGTAACACGCAATAAAATGCATGGGCATTTTTTCATGTTTTAATACAGAGCCTCTTAATGCGCAGTAAGGAAATGCATAATGTAAATGGGACCAAAATGCATGGGCTGCCCTAACACAGCACACCTTAATGGATGGCAGCATGCTTCATTAAAGCACATCCCTTATTACAATGCATAAAGTGAATGAGACTTGTAATAAAAGGGTACCTAGTATAACAAAGCTGAGAAATCCTGTCATAGATAACTGTATTGCCGCGTACACACGATCGTTTTTAATGTCATTTTCAAAAATGACGTTTTTCTCAACGTGATTTTTCTTGTTTCCTCTCAAGCCTGTCTTGCATACACACGTTCATTTAAAAAAACGCTCGAGCAAAGCGCAGTGACGTACAACACGTACGACGGCACTATAAAGGGGAAGTTTCCTTCAAATGGCGCCACCCTTCATGTTAGTAAAGTTTGTTGAGCGACGATTCGCGCTTTTCAGCCTCGTGCTTTTCAGTCCGTTACAGCGTGATGAATGTGCTATCTCCATTACGAACGCTAGTTTTACCAGAAGGAGCGCTCCCGTCTCATACTTGATTCTGTGCATGCGCGTTTTTTTCCCCCTCGTAAAAGCATACACACTACCGTTTTTCACGTCGTTAAAAAAAACGACGTGAAAAACGACGTGAAAAAATACAGCAGGTTCTCATTTTTTTTAGGCCATTTTTCACGTCGTTAAAAATGCTCTGGAGCCTACACACGATCGCTTTTAATGCCCAATTTAAAAAATGGCATTTTTAACAACGTGAAAAACGATCGTGTGTACGCGGCATATGAGTCACACTCTTCAGTCTTATAGTTATAGTTAAAAATAATTTTCTTGTCACTCTCTGTAGCTGGGGGTCATTATCGCAGCTTCAGAGATCCATCTGTGAACGTTACACAGAATATAACCTTCATGCAGAGTCACAAAATTGCTAAAATCTCTGGCAGTAAGGAGTGTTTTGGCTTCTATTTGTTGGCTTCTCTGAACATCATGTTTCTGTTATCTTTCAGCTATTTATTATATATTATCACCTAGTTTCACACCAGTTGCAGGTGTCACTGTCCCTGCAGGATGAGGCCACAGTTCTGGGAAACGAGAAGAGATGATGGGCAATGCTCACCATTTGATAATAGGAATGTTATGGGAGCTAAGAATAAAAGATGATTAACACGATAGGTAATCGGCTTACGAGGTGACTGTAAATTGCAGTTTACAAGACAGGTGCAAAGTTAGAAGCAACAATGGAAAACAGGGTCAAGATGGCAAAGAGTACTGCAGAATGCTACAAAAGCTGCACAGACATGGTCAATTAGGGTAACTTGTATGAAGAGGAAGTCAAGAGGAACATTCCTGGGTCACTGGGGAAGCAATCTAATTGGATGCTGCTGCCCCATGCGACTCTAGCATGGGAAGCAAGCTGGAGCCCAAGTGGGAGCACACCCTGTACCAAGTAGTGGGGCACCTTTCCCCACCTGTGTCTATGATCTGGCTTTGGAGTGGCCTGACCCTGTGAAGAAGTGACTACATTGAAATATTTTGTGCTGGGTGGGGACTGCTCCGGGAAACCTACCGATGGCCAGGAGGTATTTGATGGCAAGGATCTTCCTCCAGTGTGGAAAGCTCCAACTAATTGGTTCCTGCCACCCCTCGTGCTTAAGTCTCCAGCCTCTCATAGCACAGAGTCTGACAATGTTGGAGTTGGGAACCCGGAAAGCCCATCTAGTACCACAGACTGTATTGACTCATTCGAAGATTCAACCTTGGGCTCAGGTGAAGAGAAAATAAAAGACATGCATGGTTCCCTTTCACCTGAGGCCCCAAAGTCACTGTCTGCAGTTGAGCCTTTGCCAAGTGACTCTACAGAGAATCAAGAGAGCCGGCAACCTTTGCGGTCTAACCGCAGGCAGATCCCTGCCATATATTCTGACAATGTTGTTTGAATCGTTTTTTGTTCTGCCTTACCCAGACTTTGTGCTTTTATCACCATTGTTATTGTTGTGTCCATGTTATGTTGATGCCTAGTACAGCATTTCTTAAAAATGGGGGGAGTGTAGGCAGGTGCAGTTTACTTTCTCCACTGCAGGTGGCTCTTTTCTGCAGTGGTACTGCAGTTGGAGAGGAAGTCAAGAGGAACATGGTTCCTCTATGGTTTCCTGGATCACTGGGGAAGCAATCCAATTGGATGCTGCCACCCCATATGACTCTAGCAGCCATCTTGGGTCAGCCAGTGCCTATTTAAGGCCCTGGCTCCCATGCTTAGCGTTCATTTTGCAAGCAGGTAGAGTAGGGACAGGTACCCAACTGGGTAGGGACAGAACAAGCAGCAGGGAAAAATTTTATAAAGAGGAGGGAAAGTGTAGGGCTCGCAGCTGCTCTGGATATCCTCCCATTTGGGCACAGGACAGCCAGGCCGCACTCTGCCCCTCCTAACAGGCACTGTGAGTTTGGCTGAAATCTTCTTTCTACATGCTACTGGATCCGTGAGTGTTCCTGGTTGGGTTGTCTTTCGGTGAATTGTTTTTGCATTATTTCAATACAAGTTCTTTCATTATATTTGAACTGTGTGTGTTATTGCCCCCTCACCACGTTGCACCCCACCTACATGTGGTTGCATAGCATAGTCTCTATAAGACTCTTTAACAGCTTAGAGTCTACTTCATTAAAACAGTTCAGACACCAACAGCCACTTAAGATTATCTTCACAAACAGAATCCCTCTCACTGAAGTCCAAGGTAGCTCTGATGACAAAAGAGAACAGCTGGAGAGATCCAAGGACAAAATGGCCACCCCACTGGAATTGTAGTACTCTGGTAGCAATCAGAGATGGGCTCCCCACAGTAGCAGGGTGTTCCAGAGAGGCTGTGCTATTAGGCTTCTGCCTGGCTGCCCTCACGCCAGTTCTGACAGTGGAAGGCCACTCACCTAGCTGCAGAGAACTTGCCCAACTACCTCTGCCTTACTGGGTGTGACATCATTTTGTTGCTGAGGGAAGGGAGCTGAGGAACTTACCCGAGCATGTACAGGAACCAAGAAAGTTGTAAAATAAATAAGTTAAATGGTCCTGCATCTGCATTTGAACCTGGTGAGTAAATGGGCACTGCACTCCACTTCAACTTGCTGTCCTTGGCAAATTTGAAGACCATTTAAATTAATCCCTTGCAGAGTGTACAGGGAGTCTCTTGAAGTTAGGTCTCTGGGAGCACCTTAGGAGAGAAGTCTTGGTTCTATCTTCTGGGACAATAGGCCCCTTCTCTGGTTTTAGGTGCAGTCATATTATGTCAATGATGTCATGACCCAAACCCACTTTCAAACAAATGCAAGCTCATCCCGACTAGTCAGTGGTACCATTCTTGGAAAAACTCTTTCAAAACAGGGCCCCGTGTGAATGTGTTTTCTGTGGACAGCCATAAGAAAGGCAGAAATGCTTTCATGTGGTCTTGGCAGCCTGACTGTGGGACGGTACTGCCACCGCAAACTTGGTAAAGTTGTCCACCATGACTAGACTGTATCCGTCTTCTGACATGCCAAGTATAAGAAATTGGTCAGTGGGGAAGACATGCGGAATTTAGGTGTGGGCTGTCTGAGCTGCTGAGGGAGGACAGCCGAGGAACTTATCTTGTTGGGGCATGTCAATGAACCAAGAGAAATGGGGGAAATTAAGTTCAAGGGGTCTGTGTCTGCATCTAACCATAGTGAGTAAATGGGCACTCCAATACACTGGGGATCGTAGCAAGCTGCCCCATGTACAGGAAAGACATACAGGTGCAGTAATAATACCAACAGAGTGAAGCAAACTTTTATATATAGTCCAACTTTGTTGAGCTGTCTAGTGATTCATGTAGACAATAATAGCATCTGATCGTTAAAACACGTTAAATCATGCATAAATATGGTTAAAGGATACATATTGTTTTACAGAATATACAGTAGATGTGTAGAGGCATTACAATAATGAATGGAGACCCTAGTTCCTGCTTTTTCAAATGCTTTGAGTTGAATAAGCAGAACAGTAGGGCTGACAACACAGAGTGACGCACAGAAAGGACACATGAACACACAAGGTCATGTTGCAAACGGGAAACCTCTAACAGGTGCAGTATCCCTGGGCTTTCACCAGAATTGTTGGCCTTGATGCACATAAAATGTATGTACTGTATATATTTTGGGAAACTCTGGATTTGCTAGACACCCCTGTGAATTTTGTGGAGTCGATCCCTATAAACTTTTATGGCACTATGGTTTCCCGAGCATCTCCAGCTTTAAAGCATATTTCCACTTTTGCAGTGAAATTTAAGAAATCCCTACTATATGTTTGTTCTGTCACTGCAAGTTTTTTTGAACAGTGTCAGAGTGAGTCTGTCCCAAATCTGTCCTCATTAACATACAGTGCAAGTAGCCCAGCTTCTAAACCTTTAATCTATTGTTAGGACAGACAGTATTGACATCTAGTTACACGTGGTAATGAAGATATGCCTGCACATTACAGACAGAGTTAACAACCCCGTAAACAAAGGGTACTACCTATGATTTTTCCTTGCTGGAGAATCCAGAATAGAACATCTAGACCAAAGAAGCAATGCAAAAAGGGAAATAAGTCATGAGGAGCTTGCTTCCCCTATAATTTTCTGTGGTCAGCAGGGGAACAGCTGCCTGATTGGACGCTGGTGCCCCTCGTGACCTTCGTGGCCATCTTGAGTCAGGGCAGTGTCTATTTAAGAGACTGGCTCCTGGGTTTGGTGTGCAATTCGCAAGTGGTTAGTGTAGGGACAGGTTCCCAGTCTGGAAGGGAGAGTGTTCAGAGATAAGGAGAGGCTCATGGGGAGTAGGGACAGTGCAGGGACTTTGTCTTTTCTTGGTTCAGGGAGCCTCTCATTTGGGTGTGGACGGCTAGATTCCCAATCCTCGTTGCAGAAGTTGTCGACATCATTTCAACATTCCACTACTACAGGTTTGTAAGTGGTTCTGGTCGGCTGTACTAATTGTGCATTGTTGGGACTTAATTAATATACTGTACTCATTCACCTCGGCCTATGTGTGTGTGTTCACTGCTAGCCGACGCACCACACTGCACCCTGTTCACAAGTTGCAAATTTTATATATATATTTTTATTAGAATATGCTGTGTGATGTCACTTTGACTTCTTCTCTGATTCTCTGCTTGACATCCATTTGCAATTGTCCACATCAAACTGTCAGGGACGTGAACTCCCGAAGAAGCACCCTACCTCCTGCACACAAAAGACAATAAAGAGAAGACTCTGGACTTGAAGATCACAAATTTAGCTGAGTAAAAGGAACATTTAGGTTGTTTTGTTTTCTTATTTTTAATGGTAGAAATTAGGTAGGGTGGAGGGAGAGGTTTGTGTGGTAAGCGGTAGGCTGAAGTGGGGCTTCAAACAAATAATTTTTTGCAACTCTGTTGTAAAGTTTGTTGCTTGGAGCTCCTACCAGTGACAGCGCTTCCTGTTTCAGACTGATGATGCCAAGCTGCTATGCAGACCACCTAGATATTGCTCACATGTCATGATGACCCTCCATGATTAAAAGAACTAAAACCCAATAAATTAAAGGGTCAGTTCAGGCACAGTAAGGCTGTGGAGGAAAGGGGTATATGATCCTGGATATTCTCCAGCCAGGAAAATAGGGCAGGCTTTATCTGCCTTGCTGCAGAAGCTCACAGTGTGCTGTGAAATCAAAGTAAGCAGTTTCAGTGCAGGAGATGAGCCTGTACCACTGTGCAAGACAAAGAGTAAGGCCGGAGTTCAGCTTTAAGATTTCACAAAGTGTACTGGGTTATAGTTGTTGCGCTACCCCTGAAGGAGCTGCAGAAAATTTGCCCAGGTTCTTTCCCAGTGGATTGCCCCACGAATAGGCACACACTCACAGACAAGCTTCTCCTTAACCACTTCAGCCCCGGAAGAATTTACCCCCTTCCTGACCAGAGCACTTTTTGCGATTCGGCACTGCGTCGCTTTAAAGTGGTTGTAAACCCACTCTTGCAACTTGCACCTACAGGTAAGCCTAGATTAAGGCTTACCTGTAGGTGTTTGCAATATCTCCTAAACCTACAAGGTTTAGTAGATATTTGCAAAAAAAAGAGTACACCGATGTCTATGGCGCATGCGCGCCGTAGACATCGGCGCGGGCGCACTGTAAATGCTGGTTTTATGAATGATAACGCCGGCTTTTACGGCTCCCGCGCGCATGCGCGGAGTGACGTCATCGCCAATCCGGCCAATCACAGCGCCGGAGCGGCGATGCCCGGAAGTAACCTCCGGGAGGGATGGCTGCGGCTGGAGGGGGAGACGAGGACGGATTCGGGGGCTTCAGTCTAAGGTAAGTAATGCATAATGAGCTAGTATGCTATTCATACTAGCTCATTATGCCTTTGTCTTGCAGGTTTTTTTTTTTTTTTTTGCGCTATAAACAAAAAAAGAGCAACAATTTAAAAATAAAATGCAATATTTTTTACTTTTTGCTATAATAAATATCCCCAAAAAATCTATTAAAAAACAAATTTCTTTCTCAGTTTAGGCCGATATGTATTCTTCTACATATTTTTGGTAAAAAAATTGCAATAAGTGTATATTGGTTGGTTTGCGCAAAATAGGGGATAGTTTTATGGCATTTTTATTATAATTTTTTTTTTTTTATTAGTAATAGCTGCGATCATCGATTTTTATCGTGACTGTGACATTATGGTGGACACATCGGACACTTTTGATACTGTGTTGTCTACTGTGTAAATGACACTGGCAGAGAAGGGGTTAAACGCTAGAGGCCGATGAAGGGGTTAAGTGTGTCCTAGGGAGTGATTCTAACTGTGTGGGGGCTGGGCTACAAGTGACACGACATTGATCACTGCTCCCGATCACAGGGAGCAGTAGATCACTGTCCTGTCACTAGGTAAAACAGGGAAATGCCTTGTTTAGATAGGCATCTCCCTGTTCTGCAGCTCCGTGACACGATCACGGGACACTGGCGGACATCCAGTGCCATTCTGCCAACGTATATCGTTGTTAGACGGTCGGCAAGTGGTTAAAAACCAGTCTAGGGGTGTTCTTTTTATTGTTTTAATTTTTGGAGTAACTGGGATAGGGTTGAGAGAATTGAGTAGGATACTCCAAAAACAGAACTATTTACAGAAACTTAGAGCAGAGGTATTGAATTGAGGTCCGATCAGCCAAATTTTCTTCCAGCAAAGGTGCAAATTGCACGTTTGTGCGTAGACTCTCACATAAGGTGACCAGATTTTTTTAATGAAATCCGGGGACATATTTTTATTTATTTTTTACTAGTAATGGCGGCAATCAGCGACTCTCTGCTCGTCGCCTCCGCCCGCCTCACAGCCTGTCAAGTCTTACTCTCTGGGCCCCGGTTACTACTGGGTGGGAAGCGGAGGAAGATCACTCCGCCAGGGAAGGCAAGGAGATAATCTGGCAGGCGGCTGGCTGGGACTTGAGCCACGGCAGAAGAACATGCGAGTGAAGCTGGATGGGCATGCACCCGAAACTGAAGAAATAATCCCTCCGCTCCGACCAGCACATGATCATCAGAAAGGGGAACAGATAATGGGAAAAAATACACCCCCCTAAGCTAGTAGGTGTGGCGGAGTGGGGGTGTGTAATTCAGATTTTTTATTTTTTTCAATTCTGCACTGTCTTTGAAATTACCCCAGCCCCTGTTCAAATCCAATCCGGGGACAAAACCAGGGACAGACTCGGTCCGGGGACAGTGTCCTCAATCCGGGGACTGTCCCCTGAAACCGGGGATGTCTGGTCACCCTACTCTCACATCACCCACCCCCACCTCACATCACAAATCTCCCCCTTCCCCCACACACACAAACAGTAGTGTGCTCTGCCCCCTTCACATCATCTGCCCCACTTCACATCCTCTGCAGGAAGAGACCCAGAAGCCCTTTGTCTCAGAGTATTTATACAGACTCCCAACAGCCTTCAGGACCATCCTCCCTGGGATTGGCCAGGGCTGTATAAACATGTATGCTGTCATTTGCATTACCCCACACCTATGTTCCAGAGACATTTTCAGCTCTCTGGAAAGTAGAGGGGGCAGTCAAACTACCAGCAGCTGAAACACTGAGCAGACCTAATTGTAAAATATGTGATGTTGCCATCGTACTGAAAAGTTTGGAGACCCCTGATAAGAATACATAAGCTGAGGTTACCTTCAGTGAAAGATCAGTGATCCATAGATATAGACTGAATACCTGAGGTTATATGCAGATATGTTTCTAGATGCAGAATAACATCTAGAGCTCCTAAAGCTAGCTACAGACATTCACAATCAGGCTGCCAAAAGATCTTTCCAACACAAAATTGTGATACATGCATGTTTCTGCTTCAAGAAGTGGTGGTAAGCAGAGACTCTTTGGTGCCAGAGAGTTTCAGTACAACATGCTGCTTCAGTCACACTTGAATGGTGACACCAATTTGCACAAGAGCTGACCCATCAATCAGCAATTATTTGAAGGAAGCAGGCTGTCTGCTTTATACTAACACCCACTTTCCAGTTGTGTAGACCCGCAAACATGAGAAAAGAGATATAGGGGTTTATTTACGTAGCACACGGATCCTTTTCCCCCTCTTACCTTCTCAAGCAGGGGGATAAGACACACCATGACACATGCCCACGTCCTCTAGATTATAAAGGTCAGGCGGTGTTACATACTTGGGTCCTGCAGTTAGTAATTCCCTTCTTCTGGTTCTCCCCTCTATGTTTATAGAGGCGAGTCTTTATCTTTCCCAAATGAGGTCAATGTCTCTAGCAGCTGGCGTGATGCTGGAACAATGACTCAGTCCCCTCCAAGGACCAAATCAAGGAGATCCCTCCTGAACTTTCAACACTCCGCAGAGGCAGTCTGCGAAGTGAGGAATCCTTCCCTCCGACAGGTCACCAGGCCTTTCCCGAGTCAGCAATACTCTATTACTCACCCTCTTGTTATGGGATCGATCCCCCCCTGGCTTCCTCTGTGTCAGAGCGGTTACCCTCACTCGGGTTCCCTGGGACTTCTCTTCAGTTGTAGACCCAGTCAAAGGTACTGGGCCCACCTGGAACTCTGTAGCCTCAGGCTGAAGGTGCCCGAGACTCCTCGATCAAGATGGGGCGCACCCCCCTCTGAGGGGTAGCTCCCTCCGGGCAGTGGGCCCCGGAATTGTCGTCCGGGCATGGGCCCCGGGAATATCCTCTCCCGGCAAGCACAGCAGGCCAGAACCGCCCAACGGCAGCCGAGAGATGACATCCAATACCTACTCCATCACCTGTGGTTCAACCCCGGGTATAGGTGACAGCACCACCTATACGCCCAAAGGGGAACTGCACGCCAGGTGACACAGCAGTAAGGCAGAGTCCAAATAATTAAGAGACCCGAGCCAACTATTGCTCTGGTCACCCCTAAATTTAGGTATAACTGGGGTTAAATTTGGGGACCCCCCTACATTTACTAAAGCTAGAGAGGGCAAAATGAGTCACAATTCTGCAGAGAAACCAATCAGCTTCTATCCCCAGCTTGTTTAATTTAGCTTTAGCAATGCAATCTGGAAGCTGATTGGTTTCTCCGCAGAATTGTGACTAATTCTGCCCTCTCTAGTTTAAGCAAATAAACCCCATGGTCTTGGACTATAGTGTGTCCTCTGACTCCTCACAACAGCTCCTGCAACCCCTTAAACCTTAAAGGAGATCAAAAATGTAATTTGATGTAATCTAATCCTGCCCCTCAACTTTTAAAATACCACCTTTTAAATGATTTTGTCTGTTTCCACCCCCTGCCGCGACTGGGCAAAAATTTAATTTCTCTTCTTGCTGCCTCCCATGATAATTAGATATCTCAGGAGGCATTACTTTTATAGCACTACCTCAGTAGGAGCTGCTGGTTATTTTTGGTCCTGCCGTTACCCCACAGTTCAATGTATCAAAACTTACTTGGCTCTAAATTGGGCAATGAGCCCACAGATGCATTCACCAGTCATTTAGTCTTTCTTTTCCAATGCTTTTATTTAACACAACTTGTAGCCGTAGAGGGATGGAGGGTTAGGGGAAAGTTCAGATACCTTGTGCAGATCACTGAGGAACTTGAGATCCAGAAAACAAATACGACTCCTTGTCAGCGGATCTTGCTCACCCGGATAGGCCTCTCTCACTGGCCTAGCAGCCAGAATGATGCACGGACAAAGTCTCTGCCACAGACTTGATGATAGCAATAACTATTTGTACAATCCTCTGCCACAGGATTCGGTGATCAGCAATAGACAAGCGAACACAGCTACACAGTACCTAAAGTCCCTTTAAGCCATCCGGCAGTACTGTGAGGTAGATTGGTTAGGATGCATCCTCCAATTGAGTCACCAGGTCCTCTCCAAGATGAGTCCTCCCCTGGATCCTTCAATTGCTCGGCTTTTCCCCACAGGTAAGACAGCACAGGACCACCCCTGAACCTGTAGGCCCCAGACAGACTTCTGGGCCTACATGCAGTCACGTAGCCTCGGGCCAGTAGGCCCCGAGGCAGAAGAGCAGTCGTCACATACCTTAGGCCAGGTGGGCCATGAGGTCAGAGAGAGCGAGAAATGGCATCTGCCCCTTAAGTATCCTCTCCCAGAATGCACAGCGGTGAACCACTCCTACTGGGCTGTTTCTGGGGAAGGGGACACCCAATACACCTTAGCCTGTTGTCCTTCCATCACTGGCCTGTGGTGACAACGACACCTACAGACGACAGTGTGGAACTGCACACAACACAGCCAATGCTGGAGCAGAGGCTAATTTAGCCATAATATTGAATCTGAACAGATAACCCACTAAATTTACATGCGAGGGCCTGGTCAACAGGAGCAGGGCGCTACACTTTTCATTGATGTAAACAGATGTCAGACATGTGCAAAGAACTACCTTTACATCATTAGTGGGCCAGCTGCAGGGACCATAATGAGACAACCAGCTCCCCATGGTGTAAACAACAAAGGTGGTGGCGCAGGACAGGACCTGAAGTATGAGAGCATAGTATGTGTAAAAGACAACGGTGGATCAATTTTGGCCTTGTCATTTTATTATTACAGCATATGAACAAAAAAAGGTACGTGGGAAAAACAGACAACGTTTCTTTGTTGAATTTAGCCACAAATGTTCAGAGGTGACCAGAAAAGAGAAAAAAACAGTAAACACTGATCACAGTTTGTACACTTTAAGGCTCAGCACCCCTTCTCCTTTCATTACCCTAGGCACAGGCCCACAAATGCCGTTATGGTATAAACAGTCCTGCTGAGAGGTAAAAATATGAGTGGCCAGGAAGACTCTAACCTGGCCATGGAAGACTATCCCCCTAAGACCCCTTTCACACGGGCTGACCGTATGTCCGTTTTTCACCCATCCGTTTTCGGATGAAAAACGGACATACATGTATCCCTATGGGACAGTGGATGTCAGCGGATGAACATCCGCTGACACCCGATCTCCCCCGTATCCGCTACGCTCCGTTTTTCAGGATAGAAAAATTTCTATTTTTCTATCCGTCTGCGGAGCGGATCGGATGAACACGGACAGACGGTCCGTGTTCATCCGATCCCCCATAGGGGAGAGCGGAGATCTGACAGGGCGGTCCCTGCACAGTGTGCGGGGACCGCCCAGTCATCAGCCGGCTCAGCGGGGATCAACGGAGCGATCCCCGCTGAGCAAGCGGAGGTTCACGGGGCGGATCATGACTGATCCGTCCCGTGTGAAAGAAGCCTAAAAGAACATAAAGTTTTATGGAAGGTCCACTTAAAAAAAAAAATAACATATGTAGCACACAGACCCCTCGTTTCTTACCTTTGGCTCACTTGTAGGAAAAGGGGCACACCATGCCACATGCCCATACCCTCCTGTGTGAGGAGGTTGAGCGGTGTAATGTACCTGGGTCTCTATGGTGCAGTTCTCCAGAGAATGGTTCCCGTCTTCACTGCAATAAAGACAAGTCTCTATTCCCCAATAACTCCAAGGTCCACACCAATTGCAACTCCAACATAGAGTTTATTTTCTCTTATGCATAGTCATTTAAATAGGAAAGGTTGGAGGAAGATCAGGACAGCAAGAGGTGTTGGAATAGGTCCAGGCACAAAGAAAGATATTCACTACCTATATCTTCAGGTAGTCTCAGCTCATCCGGATAGTCTCCCATTAGAGTGGATCCTACCAGCCGGAATGATACTCGCATTAGATAACACACACAGTCTCTGCACAAACTCTGCCACAGATCTGGTGAGCTTTAGGCCTCTGCCTCAGACCTAGTGAACTTTGGGTCTCTGCCTCAGACCTGGTGAACTTTGGGTCTCTGTCACAGACCTGGTGAACTTTGGGTCTCTGCCACAGACCTGGTGAACTTTAGTTCCAGTACTAGGCCTCTATCAGGAAGATGACATCCCTCCAGAGAGTTACCGGGCCCCTTCCTTCACTGTGATCTCTCACCAGTCCCTCGGAACGGTCCTCCCCTGGCCTCCTCTTCTAGATACGGGTCTCCTCGCAAGGCAGCACCCTGAGATTCCTCCTTCCTCCGTGGGCTCCAGCCGAAGGTGCTGGACCCAAGGCCTTCAGTTGCAGCCCCAGGGCTAAAGGTGCCTGGGACTGATCCACCAGTGTACCGGGTCAGGAACTCCACCCCAGGGCTAAAGGTGCCGGGGTGGCCACAAACAGGACCACACACTCCCGAGGTCGGACCCCTGGGACTCACCCCTTGGAACCCCCCCCCTCGGAACCCCCCCTACAGGCAGTGTCCGCCCCTTTTATATCTTCTCCCGGCATGCACAGCAGGCCGACACGCCCACCACACCACCGCCGAGAGGGGACATCCAAGGCACAGCACTATACCAGTTGTTCAACCCTAGCCTCCGATGACAGCGCCATCAACAGGCCACAGGGAACTACCCACCAGTATCCCACCTGTAGTATAAAAGGGTTTAACAGAACCCTATCAAATAGTGTGTTTGAGTACAACTACCACTCAAACATTCCCCTAGATTTAAAGACCCCGCTACACATAAAACCAATCTCAAATAAGTTTCCATTTAAATACTATTTTTACATGGAGACAAGTTATAATTTATAGTAGTGAAAGAATCAGACCCAGCTGGGTGTATTTCACAGAAATAAATAGAGTGTAATTTATGCACATAATATAAAGACGCAGTCAAGAATGTACATATGATTAGGCCATGATTTGCATATTTATTTTTCTCTTTCTATTCTTCATGGTAAAAAAATATATTTCTGTGTTATGGAAATTTTATTCCATAAGTTGTCTGAACAGAACCTCAGCTGTATGCAAGAAAATAATTTCTGCAAAACCCCAACCTACAATTAAATATTTGAAGTAATTTTGCTGCCAAGATAAAGTTTCAAATTAAAGCTGAACTCCAGTTTTACCTTTGACTGAAGGCTTGCAGAGGCTCCTCTTCTGTACTGAAATTACTTAGGCCCCTTTCACACTGGGGCGGGGAGGTGCGCTGGCAGTATAGCGGCGCTATTTTTAGCGCCACTATACCATCGTTTTTACAGCGATATTCGGCCGCTAGCGGGGTGATTTTAATCCCCGCTAGCGGCCGAAAAAGGGTTAATACCACCCACAATGCGCCTCTGCAGAGGCACATTGCCGGCGGTATTACCGCGGTTTCCCATTGATTTCAATGGGCAGCAGCGGTAAAGGAGTGGTGAACACACCGCTCCTTCACCGCTGCAAAGATGCGGCTAACAGGACTTTTGGAGCGGTCCTGCTAGCGCACCGCTTCAGTGTGAAAGCCTTCGGGCTTTCACATTGAAGAATACAGGGCACGATTTTTTCAGGCGGTATAGCAGCGCTATTTTTAGCGCTAAACCGCCTGAAAAACGTGTGAGTGTGAAAGGATCCTTACTCTGATTTCTCTGCACACTGTGAGCTTCTCAGTTGCAGCAAGTCAGACAGCGCCTGCTTCATTTCCTGGCTGGAGGATATCCAGCATCATCAAGACCCTTCCCCAGCCAAACTGTTCCTGGCCCTCTCCATTCAGCGGATTTCAGTTCTTTCAATCATGGAGGCTCAGTATCATAGGTGGGCAATTCCTAGGCAAGTATGTATGCAACTTCCAGACTGACATCAACCTGAGAGGAGTACTTAGGTAGGGTGCTGTCATGTTTTCAGAAAGGGATGTAGCACCCTGGTGGCCCCCTCCCACCAGCTATGATCTCCCTGCTTTGCAGAGAAAAGCACGGAGTATGAGGGATGACATTAGTGGTTCTAAAATAAGATATGTAATAAAAAAAGTTGATGAGGGGGCAAAGGAGGAACCAGGGAAGACAAAATATAAGCAGATTCAACTTCAGCCTTAATATGCCTATAGATTGGTGAAAGAATCACTTTAATGAAAAACATCTTAAATTCATCTAATCTCCTTTAAAGTGAATTGATATTCTATTATATATTATTACCCCTTTATGACAGCCTTCCGCAAATATGCATATATGCGGGAGCCCAGTGGGTGGGCCTTAACTTCCAGCTGCTGCATATATGCACCGTTGTCCTGGAAGATGTTCCATTGAATTCCCCAGAACTGTGATCGAGGGGTCACCAACAGCTTGTGGTCAACTATAGACTTAGATCGAAAGCTAGCAGGACGGGCTCCCAATGATGTAGTCACTGTGTGGCCAACCACAATGCCGCATGAACTGAAGCTCCCCCCGCCAGCCTTGGGAGTTATGGCCCACTAAGGGTCGGCTCTCGATAGTAGCAAGGGATTAAACTTTTAAAATTCCTGCCTAAGAGAAAGACCCCTTTCACACTGGGGCGGTTTTCAGGCACTTAAGCGCTAGAAATCGCCTCTGCTAAGCACCTGAAAACCAACTCCCATTCACTGCAGTGTGACTTTTCACACTTGGCGGTGCGCTTGCGGGACAATACCAAAAGTTGTGCAAGCAGCATCTTTGGGGCAGGTTGGGAGTACGGTATTTAGCACTCCCAAAACGCCCTGCCTATTGCAATGAATGGGCAGCGCTTCCAAAGCATCTTAAAAGCATTTTTTTGGGGGGTTAAAACCGCCCCGCTAGCCGAAAAGCGATGCAGCGCTTTAGCACTAATGGTGGGCGCTGTCAGTGTGAAAGGGGTCAAAATAAAGACAAAATAAATAAATACTTGCAATTGCCACTGGAAAAGCTTCTTATGTGCCCCGCTGATATTTTTTTACTGGGGTTTTAAGTCCCCTGACCTTGTTGTCAAGCTCGGACAACTGGTATTCTATTGTCCCATAAAAATAATTTATTGGCTAGCAGTTGCGCTGTCATTGGGCAGGAAGATATCAACTGGTTTAGCTTAGCTAAAAAAAAAAAAAAAAAAAAAAAAAAAAGGTGAAGCTATATCAGAAAGAGGCACAATATGAAGGATTTTTTCACCCTTGCTTCAGCTTCCCTTCCGCTTGGAGGACCATGGTAATCCTTTTCCTCAGTCAGAGTAGAAAAGTCAGTAGTGAAAGCTCTTATAATCCCTAGATTTCACAGAGCGAATAACTTGTGTTTAATGGATGGCACAAGTGATTATGACATGTGAGAACAACAAGCATGGAAGGCTTGGGCAGTCATGAAGGATGGCACAGAACAGGTTTTGGCAAGCCCTGTACACGTTGATGGTCACAACACAACAGACAGACAATTAATAAGTGTCTGTCTGTTGTCTCTAGGAAAGGCATTACTTTACATTCAGCCTTTATATTACAGTATTAACTACCCAGGGTACAGAAAATATGCTCGTGCAATGGAAGAGAACATACAGTATGTTGCCATCATGGATCCATATCAAATACCCCAAATATTTATTAAAGTGATCACATCACAATTAGTGCAGGTGCCACATTTTGAGACTACAGAGGACCCTGTCATCACATGCCTGACAAATGGGGTCCTGCTTGGCCCTAAAATGTTGTATCTACTAATTTTGATATAATCACAATACCTGGACTATATGATATAGATTCATGGTGTTGTAGCGGTACCCTCTAGGGGGCTGCTGAGTGTTGTAGTCCATCTGTCCAAACTTTGTTTTTATTTTTATTGAGGGGAATAAACTTGGATTGGGATGGGATATTCATGAGATGCCCAAACTGATTTAAAGAACAATATACATGGGTCCGAATATATACAACTCCGGTATATACAACTCCAATCTTCAACTCTAGCACATCCCTTGCTTTCAGACTATCTCTCCTCCATATCTCCAGCACATCACTTGTTTGCACTTCTCGGACCAGCTAGCACTGATTTGTAGGCCTGACACTGGCTCAACCAGGCCTAGGGTGAATGCCCTTTGCAGACAGGGACCGCGGGCCCCTTTAGTGTAGCACAAATATGGTAGTCCTTAGTGCTAGCGGTCCACGTGACTACTGAGCCCAGTACCACATCTTCAGGCCCTGCCAGCCCTCATGGCTGCAGCTGCCTCTCTCCACTGCCCGTGACACCCCAGTCCACTCCTCTGGCTTTGCACCCATCTCAGACTGCACTCTCCCAGTCCTCTCAGGCGTGCCTCCACAGTCCTCTCTTGACTGTGTGTCACTCACCAGCCCTCTTGGCTGCGACCTGTTGTTCCTCTCCTGGAGACTTTGCCTGGCAGTGCTCTCCCGCTGTCCTCTTTTGCTCCCATGCCACCTGTCCAGGACACCTCCGTGTGTCATAAGAAGGGTCCTGTCCACACCGGAGACCTGGGCCCAAGGTCACCCCCCCAGACTGGGGAGCTTCCTCAAAGTCGCCGACAGCCTAGCACTACATATCCAGCTTCCACCCGAACAACTCCTCCCCAGCTGGGCTGACCCTAGGTATTTAAGGAGGCCTGCCCCTGCCAATCCAGATTGGGGATTGGTCAGGGCTCCTTAGAACACCCCAGACAGCACCACCTCCCCTCTCCTCCTTCCTTTCCAGAAAACACTAGAACATTCTGAAAAGCAGTGGAAGGTCTTGGTGATGTTGCCTGTGAGTCACCCAGCTCTACTCTGAGTCACTCTCAAACCAGATCAAAACACACCCAGGCTTGGCTGTCAGCCAAGCCTGGAAATGTACCTACTCTCACAAAAGAAAACATACACTATCCTTCTAACACACTAGAGGGTGCTACAGTGTGTTAGCAACATAGAGTATATTCTCTTTTTTCTTGACACCACTTAGCCAGCTGGTTGTTGCTGCAGCAATATCTCACGCCAGGCTTTTCAAAGAAACAACAATTTTCCAGGAATATAACTAGTAGTCAACTTGCAGTCAGGAGTAATGGGGTAGTCATGCAGGATATACTTACCTAAAACCAACACCAGTGATGATCACTTGCAGTTTCCATTAGTTTCAGTGGAAACCATAAAGGGCAGCTCTGTACCATGTGATAGCTATCACAGTAGATTTCAATGTCAACCAAGAACTTTCAGAAATGATTGCTTACATAGTCATTATGGCTGTAAAAGCAATCATAGTGCAAAACAAAAATTCCAATCACCTCCCCAGAGCAGTACAGTGTCACTATGGTAACACTGCACTGCTCTGGTGACAGTATGTAAGAAATGCAAATTAAATCAATATTTGGTGTGACCACTCTGGTGTGACCACTTCTAGGTACACTTACACACAGTTTTTGAAGGAACTCGGCAGGTAGGTTGTTCCAAACATCTTGGAGAACTACCCACAGATCATCTGTGGATGTAGGCTGCCTAAAATCCTTCTGTCTCTTCATGTAATCTCAGACAGACTCGATGATGTTGAGATCGGGGCTCTGTGGTGGCCAAACATTACTTCCAGGACTCTGGAACTTGTTCTGGACTTGTTCTTCATTACACTGAAATTAGTACTTAATGAAATTGGCTGCATGTTTGGGATCGTTGTCCTGTTGCAGAATAAATTTGGGGCCAATGACACGTCTTCCTGATGGTATGGCATGATGGATAAGTATCTGCCTGTATTTCTCAGCATTGAGGACGCCATTAATCGTGACCAAATCTCCAACTCCGTTTGTAGAAATGCAGCTCCAAACTTGCAAGGAACCTCCACCATTCTTCACTGTTGCCTGTAGACACTCATTAGTGTACTGCTCTCCAGCCCTTCCTGAACAAACTGCCTCCTGCCACATCCAAATATTTCAAATTTTTACGCATCAGCCCAGAGCATCTGCTGCCATTTTTCTGTACTCCTGTTCCTATGTTTTCATGCATAGTTGAGTCTCTAAGCCTTGTTTCATGTCCTTTGCAGGAAAACATAGGAACTGGGGTGCCGCAAAATGGGAGCAGATGCATTGGACTGTCTGCTGCCTGTATTAACCTTGGCCGTGTTTATTTATCACATTTCCGCCTGTTGCCTGGACCCATTCTTTACCTGTTTGATGACCACGTCTCTGCCTGCGGCCTGAACTGACCTATCTGCACATCCAACTGACTATGTTCCTGTGAGACACCAGTGCCAGCCTTCCCCTGGACAACTGCATTCCTGGAACCACAGGAACTCTTTTGTTCTTGCTTTCTTCAACCTCCTGTACTTCTTGGGCACTGAATTTGGCATTCCTGGGGGAAGCCATGTATTAGTAGGCTAGGCTTGCTTAGAATATAGGAACTGGGACTGCTATAGATGACGCTACACCAAGCTATGTTCCCTGACCACTCGTATTATCAGTGCAAACATTGAAAAATTTGAGAAATATTTTTTTAAATTGACAACTTTTTTTCCCAAAAACATGTGGCAAAACAATGAAGTCTTCAAAAGACTCTGTGCCTGGTAAAAAATATGTTAGGGCGTTTGCTCTCCAAGATGTGGTCATTTTTGGGTGATTCTACTGCCCTGATACTCTAGGGCAGGGATATGCAATTAGCGGACCTCCAGCTGTTGCCAAACTACAAGTCCCATGAGGCATAGCGAGACTCTGACAGCAGCAAGCATGACACCCAGAGGCAGAGGCATGATGGGACTTGTAGTTTTGCAACAGCTGGAGGTCCGCTAATTGCATATCCATGCTAGGGCCTCCGAAAATGTGATAGGTAGTCAGGAAATTAGATGTGTAATTTATGGCTCTACAATGCCTGAAGGTGCTCATTGGAATGTGGGCCCCTCTAAGCATCTAAGCTGTGAAAAAAGTCTCACACATGTGGTATCCCCATACTTGGGAGGAAAAGCAGAATGTGTTTTGGGGTGTAATTATAAGTATGCTTATGCTGCGTGAGAGAAATAATTTGTTAAAATGACAACTATGAAAAAGTGAAAAAAAAATATATTATTTAAAGTGGTGGTAAAAGATCTCCACTGTGCAGCTCGTTTTGCACAGAGTGGCCCCGATCATCCATTTCTGGGGTCCCACGGCAGCTCTTGTGGCTCCTCCCCGCATTAGATAACCCCCTTGGAGAAGCGCTCTTCCGAGGGGGTTAACTTGCGGGCGCGCTATCGAGTCCAGCATTTGCGTCCACAGACACGAATGCCGGACATCAGTGGGAGCCAATTGCTGCTCTGCTATCAATCTATCCAATCAAGAACCGGGAACCCGTGAAGAGAGGGACGGCGGGGACGTGGCAATGGAAATTCGGGGCTCAGATAAGTAAAACAGGGGGGCTAGGGGGCCGGTGACTGCCAGGTGTTTTTTCACCTTAATACATAGGATGCATTAAGGTGAAAAAACATGAGAGTTTACAACCCCTTTAATTTCTTAATTTTCCCAAAACTTGTGACAAAAAAAAATTACAACTTAAAAAAACTCAACATGCCTTTTACTAAATACCTTGGTCTGCCTGCTTTCCATCAGGGGTCATTTGGGGGGTACTGCCATTTTAGTGCCTCAAGAAATGAGATCGCCATTCATTACATCAGGATTGATCAATTTTCAAATACTGTACATATACCATAGTTTGTAGACTCTATACCTTTCACACAGACTACACAATATACCGTACATTGATTTGGGTTATTTTTAGCAGAATACATTTTGGCATAAATTTATCAAGAAAGAGTATCTATTTGCTAAATTGTATAACAAAAACATATTTTTTCAAAATTTTCTGTATTTTTTCGCTTATTTAGCAAAAAACAAAAGGATTTTGCATTACTGAGTAATTGTCATTTAAAGTGTAACAGCATTGAAGGCTGAAAAATGGCCTGGACAAAGGAGTGGAAGTGTCTGTTCTTGAGGTGGTTAAAGTGGTTCTGAAGCCTCAAGGTGTTTTACCTTAATGCACGCTATGCATTAAGGTTAAAAACCTTCTCTGCTGAAAGATCCCCCCAGCCCCACCTTATTCTTACCTGAGCCTGGTCCAATTTAGCGATGTGCAGAAGAGCAGCGGCTCTCGCCGCTGTTTCCTTCCTCATTGGGCAGATTGATAGCAGTGGGAGCCATTGGCTTTTGCTCCTGTTAATCAACTCCAGTGACGAGGGAGCAGGGGGCGGGGCTGAGTCCCACTGTCTGTGTCAATGAACACAGCAGCGGGGCTCGGGAGCGAGCACATGCGAGTGCCCCCATAGGAAGTGGCTTCCTGTGGGGGCACTGGACAGAGAGAGGGAGCCAGGAGCGTTGGCGGGTGACCCGAGAGCAAGTAAGTGTAGAGATAATTGTTATTTTTTGGGGGTCCTTTTAAACTTTTTAAAACAAAGTTTCTTTTATACTTTACTGCAAACTGACTGCACTCTTTACTTACTTTACTTGACTTAATATGCCAAAATACATACTTAATTTTAATTTTGTATAATAGATATACTCTTTAAGCCCTGGCTAATTTTAGAAAAAGCACTGTAGCGGCCTCCACTCTCTCCCTCTATGTATCAGTTCTTCTGGCTCTGGCTTTTGTCTAGGGGTACTCTGAAGGAGAGAGTGCGGGGTCACCATGCCAAGTCCCCCTGCAGATGTATGTGCAGTGAGAGACAATCCTCTTTTACCTTCGGGTCGGTGTTCTGCATCTGGAGCCTCCTCCTGGTGGTTTCTTGAACAATGTCTGCCAGAAAATTAGCCCCACACCAATAAAGTCCAACACTCCTTTATTCTTCCGATAACAGAGTAATGCACAGACAGTTGGACTCCCTCAACGAGTAGAACAGACAGAGGGGTGTGGATACGAGTAGGCCCAGACACAATGAACTCTCCACTTTCCTTCCTGAAAGTGGGTTGCGGTGTCCAATTGAGGGGAAATATCCTTCCAGGCGGTCTCCGGTGGAGGCTCACCCGTCACTGGCGATATGCTGCACCAGGTCTTCCAGCAAGTACCCCCTCCCGGTCCATTACGCCTCTGGATTCGGGTACCCACTCCCGGGGTTCCCTAGGATCTTCTTCCCTCAAGGAACTCAGTGGTGGGTACTGAGCTCCAGACCTACATCCGAGTACCTCACCCCAGGCTAAAGGTGCCTGGGATGGAACACGACCTCCGAACGTCCTTTAGGCCTAGGCCACCTAGGACCTCCACACGACCACCGCCCTCAGGCTGAAGGTGCCTGGGACTCCGACCCCGTGACAAAGATGGCCGGCCTCTTTATACCCTCCCCCAGCAAGCACGGTGGGTTCCCCGCCCCACCATACCACTGCCGAGGGAGGACAAAAAGGGGTACGGCACACAGCAATGGTTCAACCCCAGCCCAAGGCGACAGCGCCACCCGCTGGGCTGCCGGGAACTGCACATTACTGGTGTCTCTGCAAGTATTAAATACACAGGGAAAGTGCATGCCCGCTACAGCACTTTGAATGTAATTTTTAGGTACAGCGTGTTTGCTTGTATATGTTTCTGCTCTTAACATGTCTAGTATCAAAATACAGGACATCTTTTTCTTTTTTTCTTTTTTTTTTTTACAACAAAATGTTCCTTTATTGAGGCAGAAAAAGACAAGTATTATACACAAAAGTCCAGAATGGACCAAGTCATACACCGAGATAAAAGGGAAAGTACAGTACATAGTAAGCCATATAAACGAGTACATAAAAGGCAATTCGTACACCACCCAACAGTAGCATCCCTTATACAGCTGAATAGATTCAGATCCCAAGTGAACCAGATCCCACATCTGTACCACATCCCCACCCCCCATTGTCTAGGGTCATAAGGCCACTCCCCCCTATTCCAACCAAGGGTGCCAAATCTTGTCAAATTTTTGTGGGCAATTCCTGCTCATGTAAGTTAATTTGTATAGTGGCAGTACGGCATTAATAGATTTATCCCAAGACTCCAATGTCGGGGGGGAGGGGGCATTCCAGCGCAAAATAATCTCCCTCCTAGCATAAAAGAAGAGGTACGTAAGGAGTAATTTGGTGTAACGGGTCTGTGATCATCATCCTGAACGCCCAGGAGCGCCAGCTCGGGGGATACAGGGAGTGTTAGGTCGAGGCGGCCGTTAATAGTGTCAACCACCCTAGCCCAATACCTGGCGATCCCAGGACAGCTCCAGAACATGTGAAAATACGTGCCCACACTATTCTGACAACGAGGACAGTCCTGCGTGCGCTGCGGGTATACCTTGTGGAGTCTCTGGGGAGTGAAGTAAACTCAATGTAGGAATTTGACCTGTATCAACCTTTCTTTAGTCGAGATCAGTAAGGTAGTACTGTCTGCTAAGCAATCATCCCAGTCCTGTCTGTCAAGATCCGGCATGTCGGTCTTCCACAGGTCCCAAAGTCTGTCCACTCCAGCAGAACCAGTCCTCAGCAACACCAGATATACAACAGACAGGGGCTTCGGGAGTCGCTCTTGGGCCAACAGCTCCTCGGACATCTTTTTCTTAGTGGTAAATAAATATACATAAAATGAAACCATCGAAAAATCCCAAACAAAAAACATGATGTAACAAAACATCTCTGTGTGAATAATGTGTTCTTCAAATTTGTGCAAATGTATGCAATCCAATCACAATCCAATCCAATTTGCATAAATTTTGAAGGACAAAAAATTCACACAGAGACTTGTTACATCAAAATTTCTATTTGATTTTAGATTTTGTGGTGGTTTTATTTTATGTTTATTCATTTATCACTGAGGAAAAGGTGTATAAAATTGCATTGTTATAAAGTCTTTCATGTATTCATATTGCAGTTTGTTGCATGATAGGTAAGCGTGGGGTGCGTTATATATATATATGAAATTTGCTTCATTTATTTATTTATTTATTATGATGGGCAGTGCAAATTCTCTTGGTTTATTGTGTACATTTTTCTGTCATCTGTACTGATACTAAAATGAAAAGCATGAACAGGAACACCTCTGAGATTAGCAGATGAAGAGGACATGACAGAGGAGTCACAGAGCACGCCGCAGCAAGCATGGAAGAACAGTAAATAAAATCAGTCACGCTGGCAACTAAAACCACATATATAACGTACTGTGCCAGAAATACTCTTTATTGTAACGGTATATAAATCAAAGTTAATTAGCATAAACCTTTCCAGGTCCACGTCTCTCAAGAAATTTTCTACCTCCTAGGTGGTTGTCAAAGTGTCAAGAATTAGAAATCTGGTAGGAAGTGAGAAGCAAGCTCTGTAGAAAAACATAGTAGTGTAAAAATAGTAATAGTACACTGTAATAGTAGACTATAATTAGTCATATATTGTAATACTTTCTGAGATAGGAAAGGGGGGACACCTTTCGGTTGTAATTTTTTTCTGCAAAAGACTCTTTTGTGATAGCCGCAGTCATAACATCTTTGTTTTAGTTAGAGAAGAAATATATATTTCCGATTCAGAGGAGGCTGGAGGGAATCTCACTCAACTCAAAGGGTCAGTTCAACCGTAATAGATAGCATAGTTATAAAAGGAAACTGGTGGGCTGCGATACCTCCGGGCTTCTTATATGTCTTTGATGACCTAACAGTGAGATCTTCCTGCCCTAAATTCTTGACTCTATTTCTATCCACCTAGGACAGCCTTTCTCAATTTTTTTACCCTAGAGCAGGGATCTCCAAACTACGGCCCTCCAGCTGTTGCAGAACTACGCGTCCCATGAGACATTGTAAAACTCTGACATTCACAGACATGACTTGGCATGATGGGAATTGTAGTTCCTGAACAACTAGAGGGCCATAGTTTGGAGACCCCTGCCCTAGAGGAACCCTTGAAATAATTTTCAGGTCTTGAGGAACTACAGATAATACCAAGGACAGTTTTTCTCTTTTTTTTTTTACCCTAGAGCAGTTGGCACGCAGCGCTCTCTCTGTGGTCACACAAGCTATACTCCCTCAAAATCCTATACAAGGTATATCTCGTCCACACCGCACCCCCCCCTCCCCATAGAATTACATCTCCCACATGGCTCTGGGGCCAGGGGTGATGTGTCGTGGATGAGACGAAGTGGTGTTGCCGGGTTGGATAAAATTTGGCAGGCGGAGCTTGTGGTGGGGATTGAACCAATGGGAGGACGTGACGGTGGTGGTGATGGTGGTCGCAGATAGTGAGGTGAGGCTAGGGCTGGGAAAAAAATCGATTTTAATCTTGAATCGAGTTTTGAGCTCAAATCGATTCAGATTTTAAGAAAATCGATTTTTTTAGATTTTTTTTGTTTTTTTTTTCCCTTCAAAGTTTCCGTAGCAGGACTGCAGGGGGCGTATCCGGAATGGCACTGGGCAGCGTTACCCAAATTACATCTACTCGCTGCAGCCGCCGTCTGCCTACCTGATCAGCGTGTCATGCAGACAGACGGCGGCCATTGCAGTGTTTAAAAGCGGCGCCTCCCGAGTCCTCGTCGTCTGTGATAGACGGAACACTCAATTTCACAGCAGGCAGTATTCAGCCTATCACGGACATCCTCTCATCCTCATCTGTGTTATGAGGAGGACCATGATAGGCGGAACACTGAATGCTGGGAAATTGAGTGTTCCGCCTATCACAGACGAGGAAGAGGCGCGGCTTTTGAATACTGGAATGGCCACCGGTGTAGCAGTAAAATCCGTATACCATGAAAATCTGCATCAGGTACGGGCGCAGTGATTCAAGCATGGGCACAGTGAGACACGGGCACAGTGAGACACGGGCACAGTGATTGAAGCATGGGCACAGTGAGGCATTGGGCACAGTGAGACACGGGCACAGTGAGACACGGGTACAGTGAGGCATGGACACAGTTCAATTCAACTAAGAGTAACCTCATGATTTTTTGTTGTTTTATTAGCTAAATCCAAATACAGTATTAATAATTTGGATGTTTAACAATCTTTGTTGCACACTGCAAAAAAACAACAAAAGGTCACAAGCGCTAAATTGGTGGATAAAGAAAAAAATATAATGGATGATAATAATAAGAAGAAAAAAATCTCAAATATTTTGTGAAGTACAAAGTATCCAAAAGGGGCAAAAAACAGGATCCAGCGCAGCAAGAAAAAATCCGTACCCAGAAGTACAAAATACACAACATGCACACAATGTAATCCAGCGCTCATGGAACATACATTATTAACTATTGAAAACTCTTGAAGAATTGATAAAAAAGCTTAGTCCATTTATCACAATAAAGAGAGGGATCCAATCCCAAATGTGCAGAGGGCAAATGAATCTTAACTCTCCAGTTGCCAGTGGTGACAAACTTGTTAAACTTGCAGTGACATCCGTGGAGCAAGGAGGGGTTAAAAAAGTAAAAACAAAGCCTGTGGCATGATCTCCGTGTGAGCACAGTACCTTGAATGATGGACAACAGGCAGACCAGCGTGCGGAGGGCCCTCCAACCCAAAAGGATGCAGAGCCAGGATCGCAGCAAGGCTGGGACAGAAGGAATCACACAGAGTTTCAAGAGTTTTCAATAGTTAATAATGTTCCATGAGCGCTGGATTATATTGTGTGTTTGTTGCACACTGACTTTGCAGTTAGAGAAAGGGTTTGCCTTTGCAATTTTGTTTGTTGATGCACTTTAATTAATATAATAAAATAAAAAAATCAAATCGAAACGTAAATCGAGTTTTTTATAAAAAAATCGCAGATTTTTTTTGGGGGAAAAATCGCCCAGCCCTAGGTGAGGCAGCAGTAGGAAGAGGGCGATCACAGCAGGGGTGGACTGGGCCATAGTCAGGGTGGCAATTGCCGCCCTGGCCGTTCTGATGCTCTATAAAAAGGCCAAACCTAGGCACTGCCCGAGGGCCCAGGGCCAGTAGAAGAGCCCATGAAAGGCTCCTGACTGATACCTTTACTGGGTTGCCAGTGGCGGCTGCATGCCGCCAGGTGGATAGAGAGAATCGCCCATTGTCACAGCTGCCAATGACAGGACTGCTTACACTCAGCTTCCCCTTAGGCACCCTCACCACATCGCCCACTACCGCCTCTTGTGTCCGACTCCACCCACTTCTCACCAAGCCACTGTCTCGGCTGACACGCCCCAGTCTCACCACACCTGTCCCTGGTGGAGTGGGTGATGGGCAAATCGGGCCGGAAGCAGCATGGCTGTCACACTGCCCCAGACAGGTAACCCAGACAATAGGGGACTAAGGGGTGGTAAGGGGGAACTTATCTCAGGGAGTCTGAGAGAAATGTGTCTCCCCGAGGGGGAGGAGGAGGGAGGGCCAGGACTGGACCAGGAAACTCAGTTGGAAAGAGAGACGGTGATTTTCTACAGAGAGACTTCATATCATCACCTTATAAGAGAGACAGGGGAGTGTGAGGGTGTCCTATATAGAGGTCAGTGGGTTTCATGGGATTGGATATAAAAGTAGGTAGGTATCTGGTGTCTTATATAGAGGTTAGTGGATGTCAGGGGGTCTTCTATAGAGGTAAGTGGGTGTCAGGGGGTCTTATATAGAGGTAAGTGGGTGTCAGTGGGTCTAATATAGAGGTCAGTGTGTCTGGTGGTCTTATATATAGGTCAGTAGGCATCAGGAGGTCTTATATATAGGTTCTTAGGTGTCTATAGTCTTATAGAGATCAGTAGGTGTCTGAAGTCTTAAGGTAATTGTGTCAAAGGGTCCTATATAGAGCTTGGTAGGTAGTGGGGGTCTTATATAGAGGTCAGTAGGTGTCAGGGAGTCTTTTATAGAGGTAGGTAGGTGTTGGGAGTCTAATATAGAGGTCGACTGATGTCGGGGGGTCTTATATAGAGGTCGGTAGGTGTCAGGGGGTTTTATACAGAGGTCACTAGGTGTCAGGGGGTCTTATCTAGAGGTCAGTAGGTGTCAGGGGGTCTTATATAGAGGTCGGTAGGTGTCAGGGGGTTTTATACAGATGTCACTAGGTGTCAGGGGGTCTTATCTAGAGGTCGGTAGGTGTCAGGGGGTCTTATATAGAGGTCGGTAGGTGTTGGGAGTCTTATATAGAGGCCGATAGGTGTCAGGGGGTCTTATATAGAGGTCGCTAGGTGTTGGGGGTCTTATATAGAGGTCGGTAGGTGTCAGGGGGTTTTATACAGAGGTCACTAGGTGTCAGGGGGTCTTATCTAGAGGTCAGTAGGTGTCAGGGGGTCTTATATAGAGGTCGGTAGGTGTCAGGGGGTTTTATACAGATGTCACTAGGTGTCAGGGGGTCTTATCTAGAGGTCGGTAGATGTCAGGGGGTCTTATCTAGAGGTCGGTAGGTGTCAGGGGGTCTTATCTAGAGGTCGGTAGGTGTCAGGGGGTCTTATCTAGAGGTCGGTAGGTGTCAGGGGGTCTTATATAGAGGTCGGTAGGTGTCAGGGGGTTTTATACAGAGGTCACTAGGTGTCAGGGGTCTTATCTAGAGGTCACTAGGTGTCAGGAGGTCTCATATAGAGGGCGGTAGGTGTCAGGGGGTCTCATATAGAGGTCGGTAGGTGTTGGGGGTCTTATATAAAGATCAGAAGGGGGACAGGTAATGTTTGTACCAGTGTGCAGCATACATGGACCTCCTTGGCCGCTGTCACTGCTCAGGACTGACATATCAGTAATGTTTATTTAGTGGCACCATCAACAGCTCATCCTCGACAATCATTGATAAATGACTGAAAACTATTAATTTTTCTCAGTCTCATCCCCCCTCTCTCTTCCCCACACTCTCTCTCATCTTTTCCTCCTTCTGTCTTTCTCTCCCCTCTCTTCCTCCCTCCCACACTCCTCTTTCCTCTCTCAGTCTCTCCTCCTCCCCCCCCCCTTCTCCTCTCTCCTCCCTTGTCTCTCCCCTGTCTCTCCCTCTCTCTCCCCCTAACCTCTCTCCTCCTCTCCCTCTTTCCCTCCTTCTCCTCTCTTTTCCCCTCTCCTCTCTCTCTCTCTCTCTCCTCCCCTCTCTCTCTCCTGCCTCTCCTCTCCCCCCTCTCTCCCCTCTCTCTCCTCCCCTCTCTCTCCCACCTCTCCTCTCTCTCCCCCTCTCTCTCTTCCCCCCCGCCTCTCTCTCCCCTCTCCTCTCTCTTCCCTCCTTCTCCCTCTCTTGGCAGGGAAATGGAGAACAGGAGGGGGTCCAAGTCGCTGCACCCTGGGCTCCTGGGTTGTACTTGCCCCTTGGCCCAAAAGTTGCCGGTCAGCCCCTGGATCACAGGCACCAACAAAAGGCAAAGCTGCTGCCAGACACACCGACACTGAACGCCGGAGCTGGGTGAGTGCTGAACTGACTGCAATCCCTCCTGCGGTGGGCGATCATCACCTGGATGGCTGGGTGTCTGCATCAGGAACAGTAAGAGGAAAATGTACAGAACTTGATGAGAGTGTGCTGTGATATCTGGGGATGAACATGGGACACATCATAAATCATTGAGCTGTGTCATGATGAGGAGCAGTGATCTGATTACAGCTATGTATGTGTATAGCCGCTATGCTGTGTGTGTTTGACAGTGGAATGCATGTGTATGGTGCCTGGGTACCTCAGTATTCAGGTTTAATTGCAGTGTTGGCAATTTGAAATAAATAAGTTGGTTTTGTGTTGCAGTTTGGGCACTCAGGCTCAAAAGGGTTTGCCATTAATGCCCTAGAGGAACCCTTGAAATAATCTTCAGGTCTTTGGGAACTCCAGATAAAACCAATTCACTGGAGGTCAGTGGGAAAAATGCACCTTACTTTGGTGGTCAGTGGGAAGAATGTGCCCTTACTATGATGGTCAGAATGCCAACCTTACAGACAAGTATCATTGTGTCATGCCGCTGACTCTACTGAGTGGTGTTGTCCCTGGAACTATGCAGGTACCATCAAACAGGAGGTCAGTTACCTGCAGCTTAAGGAACCCCTCAACCTTGAAGAAATGGCAGCACTCCAAGATCCATCAAAATTCTTGTTTAATGAACGAACATCCCAAGTGTTACAGACAGTTCAAATGGTAGACGCGTTTCACACAAAGATGTGCATAATGAATAAGCACATCTTTGTGTGAAACGCGTCTACCATTTGAACTGTCTGTAACACTTGGGATGTTCGTTCATTAACAAGAATTTTGATGGATCTTGGAGTGCTGCCATTTATTCAGGGTTGATCGTATGCGGAGGCGAGCCGAGGCAGGCACCCGTGATATCATTAGGCTTCCTTTCTCACCCGGAGCAGCGAGTTCTTTTGTTTGGATATCAAGGAACCCCTGGCAACCTCTAGAGCAGGAGTGTCCAACTCAATTTCATCCTGGGCCGAATCAGCAGTATTGGGTCCCTCAAGGGGCCAGTTGTATCTGGGGTGCGCTACGTACAGAGTTTGGGAATGCGTTACATACAGAGTGCAGAGTTCAGGGGGGCACTATGTACAGAGTACAGGATTTAGAGGTGCGCTATGTACAGTGTGCAGGGTTTAGGGGTGCGCTATGCACAGTGTGCAACCCCAACCCCCCAAAAGCTTCCTTGCAAAAACTGGGTGGGAGGACCACATGACAAGGCCTGGTGGGCTGGATTCGGCCCGTGAGCCTTGTGTTCAATAGGACCCTCATTGAGAATGGCTAACCTAGGAGTTTTAATGCTCCCATCCCCCTTTGTGTGTTCTGCACCTCCGTTTATAATAGCAATAGAAAATCTAGCTGGGAGAGCAGGGACCCCTTAAATTGGCTACAGCTGGTGTGCAGGTCTGGTAAGCAAAAGTGCAGAGCTCCCATCAATAGAAATGTAAGAAACTGTCAGGAGGTTTAACTCTTCAGCATCTACCAGTTAACCAAATGCCAGTTTAGGTGGAATGTCCCTTCCAGAGTCATTCATCCATCTCCTTTTTGTCTCCATGTTTTTTGTGAAATAGAAGATTTGCATGTAAAGCAATACCAAATATTCTTATTTCATTCTCACTGTAACAATCACATTACATAACTACTGGAAATAAAGAATTAAGCTCCATTGCTGCTGGATACAGATAGAGAAGATCTAAAGCCAGGGCTTAGATTACAGTCATGCCTCATACACACGACCGGGATTCCCAGCGGTAAAACATCCGCCGGGAATCCACAGGGGAAAACCGAGAACCTGCTTGGTAACTTTCCCCCTGTACACACGGGAGGTTTTCCCGTTGGGAAAACTGCGGTGAGAGCTTTCGCCGGGAATCCGGGCCGTGTGTACGAGGCATCAAAATGCTCTCCCACTGTGGAGATAAGTGTAAATGCTTGAAGTGGTACAGCCCAACAGTTGCATGTGAAACAAGAACATTGCAACAGTAAGCAAAGCAAAGTTCTATAAAGAAAGAAGTGTACAAACTTCAGGCAAATAGTAAAAAAATTGCAGATAAGGCAGTTATGTGTTAATTTAAAACAAATGGGTTATTGAAGATGTAAATGCAATTATTGGTAATACCTGGATCTAACTTGATTTTAACCTCTTGTATTCCCCTGTACTGAAACGAATGCCTCGTACACACGACCAGTTTTCCCGTCGGGAAAACTGCCATGAGAGCTTTTGGAAAACCCGCCGTGTGTATGCTCCATCGCAGTTTTCCCAACAGGAAAACTGCCGGGAATGCCGGAGGGAAAAATTAAAACATGTTTTATTTTTTCCCGCCGTGATTCGCAGCAGTATTTAACCCAGCAGTTTTCCTATGGGAAACACTGCAGTGGAGCATACACACGGCCGGGATTCCCGGCCAAAGCTCTCACCGCAGTTTTCCCAACGGGAAAACCTCTGGTGTGTACAGGGGGAAAGTTACCGAGCAGGTTCTCGGTTTTCCCCCCGGGATTCCCGGCGGACTTTCTACCGCCGGGAATTTCCGGTCGTGTGTACTAGGCATTCGGCTATAATGGATAATTTTTCAGAGGGCTGTAGAGCAGCGGCTGCCAGGCATTCCAGAGGTGATCCTGCCACCTCCCGAATGCCTCTTTTTTTTGTAGAACATTGATTTTATATTAAAGTACTGCATTGTAACTGCGAGCCAAGCGTTTGAAATGGGGTTGCAGCCAGGCTTCATTCACTTGCATGGGACTCATTTGATGGCGGTAAACAAGCATTGTGGCCACAACAATATGTATTACAGTAGGTGGGCATGCAGGGGTCTATAAAAATGCCTTCCTGCTGGTTGTGTGAACAAACTTTAACATGACCATAGACGTATAGAGAAATCTATGGATTTCCCCATCCACGCCAATCAGTATGAAAGGAGGAATTTCCAGTTTTTGGCTATTGTATTCTGACACCTGGCACCTGCAGCTGTCTGAATACCTGAACAGTGACTGTAGCTGATTGGTTGCAGTCTATGTTTGGCTGATTTTCGGCTTGACGCTTCTGGTTTCTCAGACTCAGTTGAAGTTTGTCGAGCCAGGTGGTGTTGGCAGTGCCACCTATGGCTCAAATTTCAGTCGATTCACAGAAATCAAGCCATGTATGACCAGTGTAAGCCTGAGAGAGGGAAAAGCAGAACTAGGCATCCTGCATACACATGTGTAAATATCAGGGCTAGTGGACATAAATATAATTATTTTGGCAGATAAAACACCTCCATAATATTTATTTCAATTGGTTGAACTAGATGGAATTGTGTCTTTTTTCAACCAGACTAACTATGTAACAATACTTATTTCAATAGTGTATTTAACTCTGTTCACACCTCAAACCCAGTGGCTGAGGGTTATTTGGCAGAAATCAAAAACTCCAGATCAACCTTTTATAATTTATGGAGACATAATGACACAGTAGTATAAAGAAGAGGGACAGCCCTGGGTACGCAAGAGGGCCAATTCGAAACGAAATCGTGTTTAATAAATTTTCCTCTCCGCTTGTAACATAGTTTCTCGTACCCTTCTGGTTATATGTTTGTTCTATCATTGTATATCCCTTCGTTAGTCTATACGACTTTCCAAGAAACCACTACCAGGTTACTCAATATTTCATAATCCCAATAGATTATCCCGTAATACACCTCACAGTCTGTTCTCTATCTTTCTTCACTCTGTTACTCCCCTTTCCTTCAACCATACCACCCCGTTTCCAATCTCCACTTCCTTACTTCTGTTCTTTTTAACCCTTTTCTGATCTTTCAAAATGACTTCAAGTCTACTTCAACAAAGTCTTTAGAGTAATCATCCATTATTGCACTTATTCCAAACTGAAATACCACGTATATACCATCGTTCCGCCAAAACAAGATGCTAACTATGGAGACCAAGTTTATAGTTTAATGAAACTCTGTTACTTAAAGATTACGTGAAGTATATTGTACTCTTTACATGCTAAACGATGTTACGATTACATCATTTGGGGCTGTCGCTGGGCAACACGGACTTTCAACTTCCATCAAAGGTTTTCTATGGGGTTGAGATCTGGAGACTGGCTAGGCCACTCCAGGACCTTGAAATGCTTTTTATGAAGCCACTCCTTCGTTGCCCGGGCGGTGTGTTTGGGATTTGATTTGATTTGATTTATTTATTGTCATTGTAAAAACAAATTCACAATGAAATTACATTTCTACTCCAGACATTATTCATACATCACAATTATCAACCATGCATTTACCACACAGGATTTATATATAAAAGTGCTGAAAGACCCAGCCACGTTTCATCTTCAGTGCTCTTGCTGATGGGAGGAGGTTTGCACTCAAAATCTTACAATACATGGCCCCATTCATTCTTTCATGTACACGGATCAGTCGTCCTGTTCCCTTTGCAGAGAAACAGCCCCAAAACATGATGTTGCCACACCCATGCTTCACAGTAGGTATGGTGTTCTTTGGTTGCAACTCAGCATTCTCTCTCCTCCAAACACGACAAGTTGTGTTTCTACCAAACAGTTCTACTTTGATTTCATCTGACCATATGACATTCTCCCAATCCTCTTCTGGATCATCCAAATGCTCTCTAGCAAACCTCAGACGGGCCCGGACATGTACTGGCTTAAGCAGGGGGACACGTCTGGCACTGCAGGATCTGAGTCCCTGGTGGCGTAGTGTGTTACTGATGGTAGCCTTTGTTACGTTGGTCCCAGCTCTCTGCAGGTCATTCACTAGGTCCCCCCGTGTGGTTCTGGGATTTTTGCTCACTGTTCTTGTGATCATTTTGACCCCACAGGGTGAGATCTTGCGTGGAGCCCCAGATCGAGGGAGATTATCAGTGGTCTTGTATGTCTTCCATTTTCCAATTATTGCTCCCACAGTTGATTTCTTCACACCAAGCTGCTTGCCTATTGCAGATTCAGTCTTCCCAGCCTGGTGCAGGTCTACAATTTTGTTTCTGGTGTCCTTTGACAGCTCTTTGGTCTTCACCATAGTGGAGTTTGGAGTGTGACTGTTTGAGGTTGTGGACAGGTGTCTTTTATACTGATAACAAGTTCAAACAGGTGCCATTAATACAGGTAATGAGTGGAGGACTGAGGAGCCTCTTAAAGAAGAAGATACAGGTCTGTGAGAGACAGAAATCTTGCTTGTTTGTAGGTGACCAAATACTTATTTTCCACCATAATTTGCAAAAAAAAAAAATATTTCCAAATCAGACAATGTGATTGTCTGGATTTGTTTCCACATTTTGTCTTTCATAGTTTAGGTATACCTATGATGACAATTACAGGCCTCTCTCATCTTTTTAAGTGGGAGAACTTGCACAATTGGTGGCTGACTAAATACTTTTTTGTCCCACTGTAGTTACTTCTTTCATTAAAAAACCCAAGACAAGGTTGTACATACCATGCAATTTATTAACCTCTATTACGTTCTTATTTAACCTGTAATCACAATCCTGTATATGAAACATAATGCAGTGCTCTTGCACTTTTTGAGTGAGTGAGAGACCAGAAGAGTTCTTTTTTCATTGCATTGTTTTATTGTTGATTACATATGAAAAAAGAAAATACGTAATTAAATCCATTTTGCCCAGTACCAGTAATAAAGGTAATCACAGTCCAAATTCCCAATGCCCACCTGTATTTAGTTCTTGCTTTCTATACTATGTTTATTACAACTAGCCTTATTACACATATCCCTACAGCTGCACAAGTCACATAAAAGATAACTCAGTATATCCACAAATCAAGTCCAAATTAATCTCTCGGATCATGGACATAAAGCTTATAGAATAACCAACAGCATTGTGTATTTATCCATGTGTAGCGCTACCCCCAGTTAAGAGAGCCGCTGATATTGATTTGGGCCCTGTAGTGCACTGCTGTCAACCCCTGGCAATCGGCTCTAACCTCCAGTGGCACAGCTGGTGATAGAGGGATAGGACCGCGTGACCGCAACTGTTGGTGACGCAGTCCTATAACAAACATACACAGAATATACTTTAAAACTCCTATTAAAGTAAGCGGAACTGACACCAAATGTACTTTACCCAGATATTTTACTGAGGCTAATGGGCAAGTAATAAACAACAGTATAACAAGTTGCAGATCCCTGCAATAAACAGTAATAAAGATAAACAGAGTAATCAGAATAATAAAGTATTGCTATGCAACTCTAGCGCTGCCCTTTTACAGCTACTTCCCCTCATGGGTAGACTAACACCCAGCAATGTCTACCTATGCAGTCAGGCCTGACTGATCTAAATGGAAGTTCAGTGAAACAATATTCGCTAGCAATCTTTTCGGTGGTGCACTTGAAGAACAACTTTGTAATCCCAACGAATAGTAAAGATAAAGTATCTGTCTTTAAACAGCTCTCACCACCTGGACAAGTCCAAGTCCCTTTCCTCCATCGATTCGTCTAGGAACAGGAATCCACCGACATCCAAGTCTTCAATCCTTCTGGTGTACTGCAGCAAGGAGGATTAGATGTCTCTAAGGCTCTGCTAGGCTGGCAGAGGGCTCTTTGGAAAGGAGCACACGGCCCGGGCCTCAGGCCTTGTGCACACAGCAGTTCAGCACAGACATCCTCTTGCTAGGAGAGGGGTGTCCAAAGAGGCCGACCAAAACTCCGCCTCCCCTTTATAAAGTCTGCCCCAGCAGTCTCTGTTCTGGAGCAATGCACCCTGGGTGCTGCAAGATGTACTGGGAGATGTAGTCTCTCTCTCCTCTGCTTTCACTTCCATAATGTCTCTCTGCATTAAAGGGGAACACCCCGCTACACACTCCCCCCACTTGAACTCTTTGGTCCCCAAAGATAAACTTCAACAAATACTGTTTACCATTTTGGACAATGTCGAGCATGATGTTGGCATAGGGAATTCCCACCAAAACTTTGGGATGGAACTCTCTTGCCCACAGGTCACACTACCATGAGTGGCCTGCCTAACTGTGCCAGAGAGTGAGCTGGGGTTGCCCTCCACCAAATGGACGGTGGAAGGATCAGGTTGTTCAACACTTCTCCTAGCCGTTACAACAGAGTCCTCTGAGCTCGTCCCCATTTGGGGGTAAGTTAGTTTCTTGGGAGGCCTGATGACTCTGCGAGCCCTCTGCTCTCTTGGTGCTTCTGACTCTGGCACCACAGGCTCTTCTTCAGGAGTAAGTTCAGGTAACATTGCTGGTTCTGGAACCTCTGATTCAGAAGTCGACTGACGTATGGAATCTCTAGAGTCCTCCTCTGCGCAAGTGTCAGGAACATCTTCCCAGTAATCAGCTGAGGGACTGAAGGGTATGAATTCAGTAGCCTCCGGATTCAGCGTTGCATCTGGGGTATCCCCTCCATTTGGGAGATCTATGGCGGACGTTCCCAGAGGCGAGGGAGGCCACAGCCAGTCCAGTTCTCCACCTTCTTCTGTACTCAATTGGGAGGCCTCCCCATCTTTGGCTCGAGAGGTCTGGGACCGAGTGTTCGGCCTAGGAATATCCAGGATAGAGGCCGGTTCAGGGGAGTCTCTCACGGGAGGTATTCTGACTGCCTCAGCAACTGGGAGCAGGTGGTTCCGATGCCACGTCTTCAGTGGACCCACCTTTCCTTCTGGCTTTAGTTTGTAGACAGGCAAACCGGGCAACTTCCTACAGACAACATAGGGCTCAGATCTCCACCTGTCGGCAAGCTTGTGTTTTCCAGGGACCCCCAGATTGCGTAGCAGTACTCGGTCCCCGGGCTGCAGATCTTGCACTCGAACCTTCAGATCAAAATTTCTCTTGTTGCGGGCCCCCCTTTGATCCAAAGCCGCCTGGGCTTGTTCATAGGCCACCTGCAAGCTACGTCTAAGTCTGTCCACGTATCCCTTGTGGGATGTAGCTGAGGTATTGTCTATAGAAGTGCCAAAGGCCAGGTCCACAGGTAGCCTTGCTTCTCTCCCAAACATAAGTCGATAAGGGGAGTAGCCAGTGGCGTCACTTGTGGTACAGTTATAGGCATGTACTAGGGCTGATATGTGCTGACTCCAGTGTTGCTTCTTCTCTGTTTCTAAGGTTCCCAACATGTTGAGCAGAGTCCGGTTAAATCTCTCCGGCTGAGCATCTCCTTGTGGGTGGTAAGGCGTGGTTCTGGTCTTCTTTATTCCTAATGAATCCAAAAGTCTTCGGATCAACCGACTCTCAAAGTCCCTTCCTTGATCTGAGTGGAGTCTCTGTGGTAGTCCGTAATGGACAAAATACTTCTCCATAAGTATCTTGGCCACGGTGGATGCCTTCTGGTCTTTGGTTGGGAAAGCTTGAGCATAGCGGGTGAAATGGTCGGTTATTACCAGAACATTCCCCAATCCACTCAGGTCGGGTTCGAGGCAGAGAAAGTCAATGCATACCAGATCCATTGGGCCTTGACTCTGTAAGTGGCCCATTGGGGCAGCTTGATGGGGTAGGGTCTTTCTCTGAATGCATCGTGCACAGGAATGGCAATACTCCTCTACTTCTGCCCTCATGCAGGGCCAATAGAACCGATTTCTGACAAGCTGGAAGGTCCTTTCTGCCCCTAGGTGACCATGATGGTCATGCAGGGCAATTAGTACAGTCTCTCGGTGCTTCTCTGGAAGAAATAACTGCCACTTATCTTCTGAGTCATCAGAGGGGCCCCTTCGGTAGACCACTCCCTGATGTACCTGTAGCCTGTCCAATTCCTTCCTCAACAGGCGAGCCTCCTTTGAGGGATGATGTAGGAATTTGTTGGGATCCTGATTCTCCAGGGCTTCGAGGACCAATCTCCCCATGGGGTCTTCCAATTGGTCACACCTCAACTCCTTCTTGGACAGTCTCGGTAGGTTGTCTTCCTCCAGTTGAGTTACCCCACAATAGTGTTTGGGGACTCCTACCATGGTAACCCCTATTTCTTCTGCTCTGGAGCCTCCTCTGGCTTGAAATTCAGCCCCTTGACAAAGGGCCCGCACCCCGTCCGGTGCCACTTGGGTCCAATCTTCCCAGTCATTTGTCGTGGCATGAGACCTCCGGGACAGGGCATCTGCATCCCTATTTCCGGCTCCTGGTCTGTACTTCAGACTGAAGTTGAATCCAGACAATGCGGCCAACCACCTGTGTCCGGTGGCATCTAGTTTCGCGGTGGTGAAGAGGTAGGTCAGGGGGTTGTTGTCTGTCTTCACAGTAAACTCTGCCCCATACAAGTAGTCTTTTAGCTTGTCTACTACCGCCCATTTGAGGGACAGGAATTCCAGCTTGAGTGGGGTAATTCTTTTCTGAGGGGGTCAGGCTCCTGCTCACATAGGCCACTGGTCGCAGTTGTCCTTCATGTTCTTGGTAGAGTACACCACCTAGACCCTCATGGCTGGCATCCACATGCAATTCATAAGGTCTGGTAGGGTCGGCGTAGGCCAGGACTGGGGCAGTGGTTAAGCTCCTCTTCAGAGCATGAAAGGCCTCTTCACACCTTGGGTTCCACTGATCTTGAACTGACTCACCAGGCCTCCTGGGCCCTGAGTCATCCTCTTCCCCTTCTGCCTTTAGCAATTCATTCAACGGGCGGGCAATCCGAGCAAACCCCTCCACAAACCTCCTATAATAGGAGCAGAACCCCAGGAAGGATCTGAGCTCTGTTACTGTGGTGGGTCGTGGCCAGGAAGTGACTGCTTCCAACTTCTCAGGATCTGTGGCCACCCCTTCTTCAGACACTATGTGCCCCAGATAGTTCACAGAAGACTGGTAGAACCGACACTTCTCGGGGGAAAGCTTAAGTCCCTCTTCGCTGAGTCTTCTCAATACTTTCTCCAACCTGGCTTCATGTTCTTCCAAGGTTCTTCCAAAGACAATGACATCGTCCAAGTACACAAGGACTTCTATAAGATTCATGTCTCCAACAGTCTTCTCCATAAGGCGTTGAAAGGTAGCAGGAGCTCCAGACAGACCCTGAGGCATCCTATTGAATTCGAAGAATCCCACCGGGGTTATGAAGGCTGTCTTCTCCCTGTCTTCTGGGTGCATAGGGATTTGATAGTACCCACTCTTGAGGTCCATCACACTGAACCATTTGGCTCCAGACAAACTTTGTAGGGCATCTTCTATCCTTGGCGTGGTGTATTGGTCAGGGATGGTTCTCCTGTTGAGAGTCCTGTAATCGATACAAAGCCTCAACGACCCATTCTTCTTTCTGACCACCACGATTGGGGAGGCATAGGGACTTCTAGACTCCCGGATCACACCAGTCTTCTTTAGTTCTACAAGTTGTTCCCTCAGATCCTCCAGATCTGCCAGGGGGACCCGCCTGACCCTTTCTCGGAAGGGCTTATCTTCTTGGAGGCGGATCCGATGGGTGGCACTTCTTGCACACCCCACATCGAATTCATCTTCGGAAAAGATCTTCTCCCACCTGGTCAGCTGGGCCTTGGCTCTTTCTTTCCAAGCCCTGGGTAGGTTCGGGTTTTCCACGGACAGTTTCTCCCAAACATCTCCTCCGTCACCCGTCCCCTTGACTTCGGACCAAGTGACCGGGGCAGCAGGGCTCACCTGACCAAGCAACACTCTGGCAGGGATCTCCATGGGTCCTCCCGTAGTGTTCCTAACACTCACCGGAACTCTGCCATGGGCCTTCTTCAGGGCCTTGAACGGAATCACTTCTGGTATCACTTCCAGGCCTGAGGACTCTTCCCTTGGGTCTGATTCCAGCATGACAAAGGGGCCAGGTTGTTCCCACGAAAGCTTCACAGTGGCCCAAAGACAGGTTACTTCTCCGGGCTGTAGCACTACTCCTTCTCTGCCAAGTCTCTACACCTTCCCTATCCCCTCTCCCGGGGTCTTCTGCTCTAAGACCAGTCGTTGGTAGGCCGTCTTTAGCATAGGATGGATTTTGGTGGCTGAATGGTTTCTCTCTTTCACTAGAGGGGTCAGGAGTCTCCTGACTAGATCCGTGTTTGTCCCAATGATCAGGGAAATCTTGCTGGCTCCAGGCGGCCGGGGACACACAACTGCCAGGGTGTCAAACACTTCAGCCTTCCCAGCCACGGATGGGTCGAAAGTCATCTTTATGGGCAGGTACCCATCATAAGGGAAACTCTGGGTTCCAAGTCCCCATATCTCCAGCTCTTCTATCTTCTGGATAGGCAGATGACTCAAGTGCCTATCATAGAAGTCCCGGTATAGTAAAGTCACCTGTGCTCCGGTGTCCAAAAGAGCTTTAGTATAGACTCCTTCCACTTGAATGGGCACAGTAGGAGACGGGCCCACCAGTTCCTTTGGGTATGGCCGGACTGGGGTCACCTCTTTTTTTTGGCTTTCGACCCTTGCCCTGCTCCTTTTGAACTTTAATTTTTCCTGAGCCTGGCATGCATTGACTTTCTCCCTCTCAATGGGGGCACAAACCCGCTGAGGGATGTTATTGTTCCTTTTAGGTGGATGTTCCTTCTTTGGGGTGCTGTACTTCCACTGAGGGGTCTTGCCCCCTCCCTCTGGGGTACATCTTGGTGGGGGTGTACTATACCTCCTCCTAGGAGTTTTGTCTCCTCCATTCTTGGCCTTTTTTTTTAGTTTGGAGCGCACTGAAGATGATGGGCACCCGGTTGACTCCTTCACCGGGGCCCTTTGGAGTTTCCCGCCGGCTTGCAATTATCTGTTCTCTTCTTCTTTGGGCTGGAGCATACGTTAGCAAAGTGGCCACTCCCTCCGCAGTTATAGCAAATCACCTCTTCTCGGTCCTGTAGGGAGGCCGGTGCTGAGGTGTTCGGGAACAACTCCTTTCTTGGGCTTGGTTTCTCTCGTCTTCTCTGATCTTTCTCCATCAAAGAGGTCAGCATCTCCAACACTTGGGCCATTTGCGATTTCAGAGTGTCAACCTCCGCATCTCTTTCTGGGCTCTTGACCGAATGGACCAACACTGGTACAGGTGTGACATTCGCCTTGGCCACCTGCTGATCTTCCTGCAGCGCCTCTTCGTCCCTAATAATTTTTATTAGATCAGAGTAGGTTAGTGAAATTCCTCCTCCTGAGGTTTTCAGGTGCAGCCAGACCGGGTCTGAGCGCCGCGCTCCCCTCATGATCTGCTTCATACGTGCTTCATCTGCATCTTTGGGCAGCATTCCCTTCTTCAGTACAATCTTGCATAACTGCCTGTTCAGCCTTCTAACATATTCTGACAGTTTCTCATTCGGCTGCTGGAGAGTGTGTTCAATTTGATAAATCATCTCTGACACCTTCTCCAGCTGACCAAACTCTTCCTGCAGCATGGCCAGGCAATCTTGAGCTGTACAGTTTTCATTTCCAAACCGGAAGCTCTTCACCGCTTCTGCCGCGGCACCTTTCAGACTTTCTAAGACTCGCTGTCTCTTCTGTGCCTCAGGCACCTCCCATGCTTCTGCTGCCTGCAATGCCTGTTCCACCCAAGTGTCAAAATCTTCCTCCCCCGCAGGGACGGGGAGCTTCCCTGAGAAGGTGCTAAGCTTCCGGTAACCGGCCTCCACATGCACCGTACTGCTTTTCTGGCACTTAATTACAAGGTCTCCTAGAGCATTCAACAATTCAGGCCCTATAGCGGCCAGCGGTGATCCCGGGCTTAATAGTTCCTTAAGCTTTTCTGCTTTAGGGGATAGTGGTGGAGATAATTGTGGGAGTGATGGCTTTGGTGTCTGAAACCATTCTTCCTTCACTGGCAGCGTATGTATCAAGTGATAGATCTGATTATCTATGGCTTGTATACTCTGACTTTTAAAATGCTCTGGGATTTCGTTTTTCCATTCTACCAGTGCGTATGTAAACGAGATCACTGGATCTGGCCTAAAATCCATCACCCATGCTTTGTGGCTCGGAGACAGTAACAATACGAGCTGTTTTATCTCCTCTTCCTTCCATCTTTCCCCCGGGAGTACAATGACTACCGCCGCGGTTGGATCGGCGCCAATCGCTGCGCACCACTGTGACATTGCCAGCGGGTCCATGCTGGTACTTCTGACCGGCTTGATTGCAGCGTGCAACGTACAAGGATCCCGGACTCGAGCCCCCACGTGTAGCGCTACCCCCAGTTAAGAGAGCCGCTGATATTGATTTGGGCCCTGTAGTGCACTGCTGTCAACCCCTGGCAATCGGCTCTAACCTCCAGTGGCACAGCTGGTGATAGAGGGATAGGACCGCGTGACCGCAACTGTTGGTGACGCAGTCCTATAACAAACATACACAGAATATACTTTAAAACTCCTATTAAAGTAAGCGGAACTGACACCAAATGTACTTTACCCAGATATTTTACTGAGGCTAATGGGCAAGTAATAAACAACAGTATAACAAGTTGCAGATCCCTGCAATAAACAGTAATAAAGATAAACAGAGTAATCAGAATAATAAAGTATTGCTATGCAACTCTAGCGCTGCCCTTTTACAGCTACTTCCCCTCATGGGTAGACTAACACCCAGCAATGTCTACCTATGCAGTCAGGCCTGACTGATCTAAATGGAAGTTCAGTGAAACAATATTCGCTAGCAATCTTTTCGGTGGTGCACTTGAAGAACAACTTTGTAATCCCAACGAATAGTAAAGATAAAGTATCTGTCTTTAAACAGCTCTCACCACCTGGACAAGTCCAAGTCCCTTTCCTCCATCGATTCGTCTAGGAACAGGAATCCACCGACATCCAAGTCTTCAATCCTTCTGGTGTACTGCAGCAAGGAGGATTAGATGTCTCTAAGGCTCTGCTAGGCTGGCAGAGGGCTCTTTGGAAAGGAGCACACGGCCCGGGTCTCAGGCCTTGTGCACACAGCAGTTCAGCACAGACATCCTCTTGCTAGGAGAGGGGTGTCCAAAGAGGCCGACCAAAACTCCGCCTCCCCTTTATAAAGTCTGCCCCAGCAGTCTCTGTTCTGGAGCAATGCACCCTGGGTGCTGCAAGATGTACTGGGAGATGTAGTCTCTCTCTCCTCTGCTTTCACTTCCATAATGTCTCTCTGCATTAAAGGGGAACACCCCGCTACACACTCCCCCCACTTGAACTCTTTGGTCCCCAAAGATAAACTTCAACAAATACTGTTTACCATTTTGGACAATGTCGAGCATGATGTTGGCATAGGGAATTCCCACCAAAACTTTGGGATGGAACTCTCTTGCCCACAGGTCACACTACCATGAGTGGCCTGCCTAACTGTGCCAGAGAGTGAGCTGGGGTTGCCCTCCACCAAATGGACGGTGGAAGGATCAGGTTGTTCAACACTTCTCCTAGCCGTTACAACAGAGTCCTCTGAGCTCGTCCCCATTTGGGGGTAAGTTAGTTTCTTGGGAGGCCTGATGACTCTGCGAGCCCTCTGCTCTCTTGGTGCTTCTGACTCTGGCACCACAGGCTCTTCTTCAGGAGTAAGTTCAGGTAACATTGCTGGTTCTGGAACCTCTGATTCAGAAGTCGACTGACGTATGGAATCTCTAGAGTCCTCCTCTGCGCAAGTGTCAGGAACATCTTCCCAGTAATCAGCTGAGGGACTGAAGGGTATGAATTCAGTAGCCTCCGGATTCAGCGTTGCATCTGGGGTATCCCCTCCATTTGGGAGATCTATGGCGGACGTTCCCAGAGGCGAGGGAGGCCACAGCCAGTCCAGTTCTCCACCTTCTTCTGTACTCAATTGGGAGGCCTCCCCATCTTTGGCTCGAGAGGTCTGGGACCGAGTGTTCGGCCTAGGAATATCCAGGATAGAGGCCGGTTCAGGGGAGTCTCTCACGGGAGGTATTCTGACTGCCTCAGCAAGTGGGAGCAGGTGGTTCCGATGCCACGTCTTCAGTGGACCCACCTTTCCTTCTGGCTTCAGTTTGTAGACAGGCAAACCGGGCAACTTCCTACAGACAACATAGGGCTCAGATCTCCACCTGTCGGCAAGCTTGTGTTTTCCAGGGACCCCCAGATTGCGTAGCAGTACTCGGTCCCCGGGCTGCAGATCTTGCACTCGAACCTTCAGATCAAAATTTCTCTTGTTGCGGGCCCCCCTTTGATCCGAAGCCGCCTGGGCTTGTTCATAGGCCACCTGCAAGCTACGTCTAAGTCTGTCCACGTATCCCTTGTGGGATGTAGCTGAGGTATTGTCTATAGAAGTGCCAAAGGCCAGGTCCACAGGTAGCCTTGCTTCTCTCCCAAACATAAGTCGATAAGGGGAGTAGCCAGTGGCGTCACTTGTGGTACAGTTATAGGCATGTACTAGGGCTGATATGTGCTGACTCCAGTGTTGCTTCTTCTCTGTTTCTAAGGTTCCCAACATGTTGAGCAGGGTCCGGTTAAATCTCTCCGGCTGAGCATCTCCTTGTGGGTGGTAAGGCGTGGTTCTGGTCTTCTTTATTCCTAATGAACCCAAAAGTCTTCGGATCAACCGACTCTCAAAGTCCCTTCCTTGATCTGAGTGGAGTCTCTGTGGTAGTCCGTAATGGACAAAATACTTCTCCATAAGTATCTTGGCCACGGTGGATGCCTTCTGGTCTTTGGTTGGGAAAGCTTGAGCATAGCGGGTGAAATGGTCGGTTATTACCAGAACATTCCCCAATCCACTCAGGTCGGGTTCGAGGCAGAGAAAGTCAATGCATACCAGATCCATTGGGCCTTGACTCTGTAAGTGGCCCATTGGGGCAGCTTGATGGGGTAGGGTCTTTCTCTGAATGCATCGTGCACAGGAATGGCAATACTCCTCTACTTCTGCCCTCATGCAGGGCCAATAGAACCGATTTCTGACAAGCTGGAAGGTCCTTTCTGCCCCTAGGTGACCATGATGGTCATGCAGGGCAATTAGTACAGTCTCTCGGTGCTTCTCTGGAAGAAATAACTGCCACTTATCTTCTGAGTCATCAGAGGGGCCCCTTCGGTAGACCACTCCCTGATGTACCTGTAGCCTGTCCAATTCCTTCCTCAACAGGCGAGCCTCCTTTGAGGGGTGATGTAGGAATTTGTTGGGATCCTGATTCTCCAGGGCTTCGAGGACCAATCTCCCCATGGGGTCTTCCAATTGGTCACACCTCAACTCCTTCTTGGACAGTCTCGGTAGGTTGTCTTCCTCCAGTTGAGTTACCCCACAATAGTGTTTGGGGACTCCTACCATGGTAACCCCTATTTCTTCTGCTCTGGAGCCTCCTCTGGCTTGGAATTCAGCCCCTTGACAAAGGGCCCGCACCCCGTCCGGTGCCACTTGGGTCCAATCTTCCCAGTCATTTGTCGTGGCATGAGACCTCCGGGACAGGGCATCTGCATCCCTATTTCCGGCTCCTGGTCTGTACTTCAGACTGAAGTTGAATCCAGACAATGCGGCCAACCACCTGTGTCCGGTGGCATCTAGTTTCGCGGTGGTGAAGAGGTAGGTCAGGGGGTTGTTGTCTGTCTTCACAGTAAACTCTGCCCCATACAAGTAGTCTTTTAGCTTGTCTACTACCGCCCATTTGAGGGACAGGAATTCCAGCTTATGAGTGGGGTAATTCTTTTCTGAGGGGGTCAGGCTCCTGCTCACATAGGCCACTGGTCGCAGTTGTCCTTCATGTTCTTGGTAGAGTACACCACCTAGACCCTCATGGCTGGCATCCACATGTAATTCATAAGGTCTGGTAGGGTCGGCGTAGGCCAGGACTGGGGCAGTGGTTAAGCTCCTCTTCAGAGCATGAAAGGCCTCTTCACACCTTGGGTTCCACTGATCTTGAACTGACTCACCAGGCCTCCTGGGCCCTGAGTCATCCTCTTCCCCTTCTGCCTTTAGCAATTCATTCAACGGGCGGGCAATCCGAGCAAACCCCTCCACAAACCTCCTATAATAGGAGCAGAACCCCAGGAAGGATCTGAGCTCTGTTACTGTGGTGGGTCGTGGCCAGGAAGTGACTGCTTCCAACTTCTCAGGATCTGTGGCCACCCCTTCTTCAGACACTATGTGCCCCAGATAGTTCACAGAAGACTGGTAGAACCGACACTTCTCGGGGGAAAGCTTAAGTCCCTCTTCGCTGAGTCTTCTCAATACTTTCTCCAACCTGGCTTCATGTTCTTCCAAGGTTCTTCCAAAGACAATGACATCGTCCAAGTACACAAGGACTTCTATAAGATTCATGTCTCCAACAGTCTTCTCCATAAGGCGTTGAAAGGTAGCAGGAGCTCCAGACAGACCCTGAGGCATCCTATTGAATTCGAAGAATCCCACCGGGGTTATGAAGGCTGTCTTCTCCCTGTCTTCTGGGTGCATAGGGATTTGATAGTACCCACTCTTGAGGTCCATCACACTGAACCATTTGGCTCCAGACAAACTTTGTAGGGCATCTTCTATCCTTGGCGTGGTGTATTGGTCAGGGATGGTTCTCCTGTTGAGAGTCCTGTAATCGATACAAAGCCTCAACGACCCATTCTTCTTTCTGACCACCACGATTGGGGAGGCATAGGGACTTCTAGACTCCCGGATCACACCAGTCTTCTTTAGTTCTACAAGTTGTTCCCTCAGATCCTCCAGATCTGCCAGGGGGACCCGCCTGACCCTTTCTCGGAAGGGCTTATCTTCTTGGAGGCGGATCCGATGGGTGGCACTTCTTGCACACCCCACATCGAATTCATCTTCGGAAAAGATCTTCTCCCACCTGGTCAGCTGGGCCTTGGCTCTTTCTTTCCAAGCCCTGGGTAGGTTCGGGTTTTCCACGGACAGTTTCTCCCAAACATCTCCTCCGTCACCCGTCCCCTTGACTTCGGACCAAGTGACCGGGGCAGCAGGGCTCACCTGACCAAGCAACACTCTGGCAGGGATCTCCATGGGTCCTCCCGTAGTGTTCCTAACACTCACCGGAACTCTGCCATGGGCCTTCTTCAGGGCCTTGAACGGAATCACTTCTGGTATCACTTCCAGGCCTGAGGACTCTTCCCTTGGGTCTGATTCCAGCATGACAAAGGGGCCAGGTTGTTCCCACGAAAGCTTCACAGTGGCCCTAAGACAGGTTACTTCTCCGGGCTGTAGCACTACTCCTTCTCTGCCAAGTCTCCACACCTTCCCTATCCCCTCTTCCGGGGTCTTCTGCTCTAAGACCAGTCGTTGGTAGGCCGTCTTTAGCATAGGATGGATTTTGGTGGCTGAATGGTTTCTCTCTTTCACTAGAGGGGTCAGGAGTCTCCTGACTAGATCCGTGTTTGTCCCAATGATCAGGGAAATCTTGCTGGCTCCAGGCGGCCGGGGACACACAACTGCCAGGGTGTCAAACACTTCAGCCTTCCCAGCCACGGATGGGTCGAAAGTCATCTTTATGGGCAGGTACCCATCATAAGGGAAACTCTGGGTTCCAAGTCCCCATATCTCCAGCTCTTCTATCTTCTGGATAGGCAGATGACTCAAGTGCCTATCATAGAAGTCCCGGTATAGTAAAGTCACCTGTGCTCCGGTGTCCAAAAGAGCTTTAGTATAGACTCCTTCCACTTGAATGGGCACAGTAGGAGACGGGCCCACCAGTTCCTTTGGGTATGGCCGGACTGGGGTCACCTCTTTTTTTTGGCTTTCGACCCTTGCCCTGCTCCTTTTGGACTTTAATTTTTCCTGAGCCTGGCATGCATTGACTTTCTCCCTCTCAATGGGGGCACAAACCCGCTGAGGGATGTTATTGTTCCTTTTAGGTGGATGTTCCTTCTTTGGGGTGCTGTACTTCCACTGAGGGGTCTTGCCCCCTCCCTCTGGGGTACATCTTGGTGGGGGTGTACTATACCTCCTCCTAGGAGTTTTGTCTCCTCCATTCTTGGCCTTTTTTTTTAGTTTGGAGCGCACTGAAGATGATGGGCACCCGGTTGACTCCTTCACCGGGGCCCTTTGGAGTTTCCCGCCGGCTTGCAATTATCTGTTCTCTTCTTCTTTGGGCTGGAGCATACGTTAGCAAAGTGGCCACTCCCTCCGCAGTTATAGCAAATCACCTCTTCTCGGTCCTGTAGGGAGGCCGGTGCTGAGGTGTTCGGGAACAACTCCTTTCTTGGGCTTGGTTTCTCTCGTCTTCTCTGATCTTTCTCCATCAAAGAGGTCAGCATCTCCAACACTTGGGCCATTTGCGATTTCAGAGTGTCAACCTCCGCATCTCTTTCTGGGCTCTTGACCGAATGGACCAACACTGGTACAGGTGTGACATTCGCCTTGGCCACCTGCTGATCTTCCTGCAGCGCCTCTTCGTCCCTAATAATTTTTATTAGATCAGAGTAGGTTAGTGACATTCCTCCTCCTGAGGTTTTCAGGTGCAGCCAGACCGGGTCTGAGCGCCGCGCTCCCCTCATGATCTGCTTCATACGTGCTTCATCTGCATCTTTGGGCAGCATTCCCTTCTTCAGTACAATCTTGCATAACTGCCTGTTCAGCCTTCTAACATATTCTGACAGTTTCTCATTCGGCTGCTGGAGAGTGTGTTCAATTTGATAAATCATCTCTGACACCTTCTCCAGCTGACCAAACTCTTCCTGCAGCATGGCCAGGCAATCTTGAGCTGTACAGTTTTCATTTCCAAACCGGAAGCTCTTCACCGCTTCTGCCGTGGCACCTTTCAGACTTTCTAAGACTCGCTGTCTCTTCTGTGCCTCAGGCACCTCCCATGCTTCTACTGCCTGCAATGCCTGTTCCACCCAAGTGTCAAAATCTTCCTCCCCCGCAGGGACGGGGAGCTTCCCTGAGAAGGTGCTAAGCTTCCGGTAACCGGCCTCCACATGCACCGTACTGCTTTTCTGGCACTTAATTACAAGGTCTCCTAGAGCATTCAACAATTCAGGCCCTATAGCGGCCAGCGGTGATCCCGGGCTTAATAGTTCCTTAAGCTTTTCTGCTTTAGGGGATAGTGGTGGAGATAATTGTGGGAGTGATGGCTTTGGTGTCTGAAACCATTCTTCCTTCACTGGCAGCGTATGTATCAAGTGATAGATCTGATTATCTATGGCTTGTATACTCTGACTTTTAAAATGCTCTGGGATTTCGTTTTTCCATTCTACCAGTGCGTATGTAAACGAGATCACTGGATCTGGCCTAAAATCCATCACCCATGCTTTGTGGCTCGGAGACAGTAACAATACGAGCTGTTTTATCTCCTCTTCCTTCCATCTTTCCCCCGGGAGTACAATGACTACCGCCGCGGTTGGATCGGCGCCAATCGCTGCGCACCACTGTGACATTGCCAGCGGGTCCATGCTGGTACTTCTGACCGGCTTGATTGCAGCGTGCAACGTACAAGGATCCCGGACTCGAGCCCCCACGTGTAGCGCTACCCCCAGTTAAGAGAGCCGCTGATATTGATTTGGGCCCTGTAGTGCACTGCTGTCAACCCCTGGCAATCGGCTCTAACCTCCAGTGGCACAGCTGGTGATAGAGGGATAGGACCGCGTGACCGCAACTGTTGGTGACGCAGTCCTATAACAAACATACACAGAATATACTTTAAAACTCCTATTAAAGTAAGCGGAACTGACACCAAATGTACTTTACCCAGATATTTTACTGAGGCTAATGGGCAAGTAATAAACAACAGTATAACAAGTTGCAGATCCCTGCAATAAACAGTAATAAAGATAAACAGAGTAATCAGAATAATAAAGTATTGCTATGCAACTCTAGCGCTGCCCTTTTACAGCTACTTCCCCTCATGGGTAGACTAACACCCAGCAATGTCTACCTATGCAGTCAGGCCTGACTGATCTAAATGGAAGTTCAGTGAAACAATATTCGCTAGCAATCTTTTCGGTGGTGCACTTGAAGAACAACTTTGTAATCCCAACGAATAGTAAAGATAAAGTATCTGTCTTTAAACAGCTCTCACCACCTGGACAAGTCCAAGTCCCTTTCCTCCATCGATTCGTCTAGGAACAGGAATCCACCGACATCCAAGTCTTCAATCCTTCTGGTGTACTGCAGCAAGGAGGATTAGATGTCTCTAAGGCTCTGCTAGGCTGGCAGAGGGCTCTTTGGAAAGGAGCACACGGCCCGGGCCTCAGGCCTTGTGCACACAGCAGTTCAGCACAGACATCCTCTTGCAAGGAGAGGGGTGTCCAAAGAGGCCGACCAAAACTCCGCCTCCCCTTTATAAAGTCTGCCCCAGCAGTCTCTGTTCTGGAGCAATGCACCCTGGGTGCTGCAAGATGTACTGGGAGATGTAGTCTCTCTCTCCTCTGCTTTCACTTCCATAATGTCTCTCTGCATTAAAGGGGAACACCCCGCTACACATGCAAAACAAATGCTAAATTTATTTTAAAATGCAGATTGGGTCATTACATAAAATATATTATTAAATTCCTGATACACCAGAAAGCAGGCTGAAAGCAGCCGTGCCAGCACTATGAACCAATAAGGTTTCAAAAAACTTTAAATAAAAAAAAAAACTGACTGGCTATTTGTTTGTGACACTTTTATAGACGTGCCAAGGGTGATTTCTCTCTACTCTATCCAAAACAAAAAAAAGTTTGGCTGGAGTCAAGCATTAACAACTCAACGATAATTTCTTTACACCTAAAATATTCAGCTATACATATATCTGAGTTGATGAATCCTGGCTAGGATTTTGCCTTCTAAAGAGAAGGGAGTCATTCAAAACGAATTTTTATTTTTTTGTTAACATTTTGGAATGGTTTCAATCTTTGTTCTGTTTTGCTCTCCGTGTTTCCTGGGGAAGATTCACTTAAAGTGTTAATAAACCCACAACAGTAAAATCAATCTGTATATGCAGCATAGAATGCATGTTATACTCACTGTGGAACCTAAGGGGTTAATCCTCTGCATTGTGTAAAAAGGCTGTTTGATCCTGTATGCACAGATCCTCCCCTCTTGCACTGTCAATCTGGGGAAAGCCAGCTAACACAGGCAGGGTAGCCAACCTGCACATGCTCAGTTCTGTCTTTTATGCTTGTTCTCAGAGCTAGCCAGGTCACATGATATTGGCATCACACATGTGTGCGTGTATACAGGCTGAAGTGGAAATCTCCTCCTACCTGAACCCTCAGCACTGGAGAAACTGACCATGGTATACAGATCAGCCAAAAAGGTATATTGTGGTAATATTTTATTGTAAAAAGAAGATTTATAAGCTTTACGCACTGTGGGGGTGCAGATGAACTATTTTCATATTACTGGGTTTAGTAACACTTTAACCACTTTAACCACTAGCCGACCAGCTGTCAGGGAAGAAACCGGAGAAGAACTGGCAGATATGCCAATATCCAAAATGGCCACACTAATCCGTGTATGCGCATTAGCAACCGGCGCTGTCAGGGAAGAAACTGGAGAAGAACTGGCAGATATGCCAACATCTAATATGGCCGCGCTAATCCGCGCATTCGCATTAGCAACCGGCGTGCAACGGCGAACGCACGTTAGCGACGGTTAACATGCGCACGCAAAGCGTGCTAGTTTTCAGTGTTTCCAATTGCTCTCATAAATCGCTGTATTATCGTCAGCTCTGTATCCTGTGTTCCTTGCTCCTGTTCGATTACCTGTTACCGACCCGGCTTACCTTGACCTGCTCTGGCTTCTCTCCTGGCTCTGAACCCGGCTTGTTTTACAGACCTGCTCCTGCCTGTTCCAGATTGACTTCCTGTGTTTGACCCTGGCTTGATCACAACTACACCTCCTGCCTCTGCTTCTGACTGCCTTCTTGTGTTTGACCCCCGGCCTGGCTTCTAACCTTGTCTCTGCTTTTCCACCTGTTAATATCCGCCAGTACCTCCAGGGAATCATTGGCTGTGACCACCTTCTCTGCTCCTAGGTGTCCGCTTCTGGAACCATCAGACAGCTTTACCAGCAGGCAACCCGTGCATATCTGGGCATAGCACCCTCTGTCTCCAACTCCAGGGGTGCTCTGCACTCAGCCGCAAGGGGAACCCTCTTGTCACCTCAGCCTCCAGCCTGGTACGTGACACCAGCTCATGCAGACATACTGCAGCAGGCTGTCTCTCCTGCGTGAACCGACGTACCTGTACATTGGTCTGTGCAAGGAGGATAGCAGGCACGCGTGCGCCCGCCACAAAATGCGGGACCGTGCCCTGCGGACTCGATGTCCGCCATTGACCTGTGATCGTGGTGAGAAGAGGCAGAACGTGGAACTGCCTATGTAGACAAGGCGATTCCCCTTTCTGCCTAGTGACATGACAGAGATCTACTGGTCCCAGTGATCGGGAACAGTGATCTCTGTCATGTCCCTGGCAGCCCATCACCCCTACAGTTAGAACACACCCAGGGAACACACTTAACCCCTTGATCGCCCCCTAGTGTTAACCCCTTCCCTGCCAGTGTGACGATCCCTGAAAACCCTTCTCTTTAAAGAAGCTTATATGCAGGTCCTAACTAATACACTGTTTTACTTTCTCCATCAGCTCATCCCCCACAGCTATTACCTTTTGTATCAATTGACCCTCCCTCCTAGATTGTAAGCTCTAATGAGCAGGGCCCTCTGATTCCTCTTGTACCAAACTGTAATGTAACTGTAATGTCTGCCTTTATTTTGTTAAGCGCTGCGCAAACTGTTGGCGCTATATAAATCCTGTATAATAATAATAATAATAATTTTTACATTGATCAGTGCATTTTTATGTAATAATGTCACTGGTTCCCAAAAAAAGTCATTTGGGGGCAGATTTGTCCGCCGCAATGTCGCAGTCCCGCTAAAAATCACAGATTACCAGTAAAAACAATGAAAAAAAAATTCTATTTTTTTTTAAAAAAAAAGTCCCTAAATCTATCCCATAGTTTGTAGATGCAATAACTTTTGCGCAAACCACTAGATATAAGCCTATTGCGATTTATTTTAAGAAAAATATGTAGAAGAATATATATCGCCCTAAACTGATGAATAAATTATTTTTTATATATTTTTTTGGATATGTATTATAGCAGAAAGTAAAAAATATATATATTTTTTTTTAAATTATTGATCTTTTTTTGTTTATAGTGCAAAAAAAAAAAAACCGCAGAGGTGATCAAATATCACCAAAAGAAAGCTCTATTTTAGGGTAAAAAAGGACATCAATTTTGTTTGGGTACAGCGTCGCACGACCGCGCAATTGTCAGTTAAAGCGATGCAGTGCCATATCGCAAAAAATGGCCTGGTCATTAAAGGGTCAAATCCTTCCGGGGCTGAAGTGGTTAAAGCTAAACTTCATGATAAGCAAATGTTGCCCAAATTCAAGAGGCCTGTGTATTCTTACTTGAATCTTGGTGTGCGTTGTATATTTCTTCCAGATCTATATAGTGCTCCAGTGTGCGATTTCTCCTTTGTGCAGGAGCTTCCTGTAATAAAGACCAGTCACTGCTGCTCTCTCTCCTTGTGCAGGGTAAATGGTCTTGTCTCCACCCCTCCTGTAGTTTTCTGCAGGCAGCCTGCAGTGGGTGGGGCCTACTGGGTGCCTCCCACAGTTTGTTCTCTGCACAGGCCATGTACAACATAGTGATGATGTCACCACTACTTTTCCAAGGTAATAAGTAGATTTATACCCTTTGTGGATGTATTAAATTAAATGTATTTTTTGAGACTGGAGGCCAGATTTGTTTGTAAAGGTTTAAAGCGGAGTTCCACCCAAAAATGGAACTTCCGCTTTTTGGAATCCCCCCCTCCGGTGTCACATTTGGCACCTTTCAGGGGGGAGGAGGGTACAGATACCTGTGTAATCCAGGCTTCACTTCCTGATTCCCTTACCGAAGATGGCGGCACATCCACCCGAGAGCCGAGGGACAGATCGGCTTCGGGTGCCGACATCGCGGGCACCCAGGACAGGTAAGTGTCCTAATATTAAAAGTCAGCAGCTGCAGTATTTGTAGCTGCTGACTTTAAAAAAAAAAAATCGGCGGTCCTCCGCTTTAAAAACTCCGCTTTAAGGATTTCTCAACCCCTTACTTGCCACAGTTGGCATGTCATTTTTTTTGGGGGGGGGGGGTGGGAGTGGGTAGGTGACTCAAGCGGAAGTTCTCCTCTTCCCATCCCTCCCTGCAATCTTCTGAACACGTTAAAAGTGCCGAGACGATTGCCCGGCCATTGAGGAGGCGCAGCGCGAATCGCACATTCACAGTGAGCACCCTGGCTGTGAAGTCGCAAGCTGTCACAGCCGGGTGCCCACACTTGTGAGGCCGGCTCTGGGGAGAGGCAGGGGAGAGAGCTAAGGGGTTCGGGTGGCCGCATCGCTGGATCATGTGACAGGTGAGTGTGTGTTTATTAAAAGTCAGCAGCTACACTTTTTGTAGCTGCTGACTGTTAATAAGCACAAAAACGACAGGAACTCCGCTTTAAGTTTTTTTTACCTGCATGCATTCTATTCATGCAGGTAAAAAACCTTCTGTGTGCAGCCGCCCCCCAACCCCCCTAATACTGGGGCAGGAAGTGTGGGGAAATCTGGAATGGTGTCATAAACAACAATAAAAAGCTAATGGAGGTTTTCAACTTGCCCTACCCTACTAATTAAAAAAAAAGTTTTTTTTGCCATTGTGTGCCTATTAGAAATATCTCGGCTCACTTGCTGTTTTGATGTTGTCTTAGGGACAGGAAGTAAAGGAAAAGACATAAAAAAATGACCAAGGTTCTAAGCCAGGGGTGCCCAATCGCATGTTGCCCATGGCGCCCTCTGATGTGGCCCGCCACCTCCTGCTCTGGGATGGCAGGTCGGCAAGCCCAGACCGCCATCCACGAGCATCAGTGTGAAGAACAGAGCCGGCACTAGAGGAAGCAGAGCCGATGCTTCCTGTCAGGGCTGGCCCAAGACATTGTGTTGCCTGGGCCCAAGAATGAAATGCTGCCCCCCCCCCCCCAAAAAAAAATCCTATGCCCATCCAGCAAAGAGACGTTTCCATAAAGCAAAGAGACAGCCCAATATATTCAGCAAGAGACATCCCATATATTCAGCAAAGAGACATGCCCCTTCTAGGGTGACCACCCATTTTGCAGGTCTGTCCCGGGCACATTCATTCCAGGACAATACAGTGTCCTGGAATGAAACTGACACAGCCACCCCCCGTGCCAATCTGATGCCCCCAAAAAAGGCCGCCACATCACCTCTTTACTCACTGACAGTACTTGTCCTGGCCGGGAATGCCTAGAGGACCACAATCCCCGCCCCCTGCATGTGATTGGAGAAATCATTAATCCCACCTCTTGTGTCCAATCACTGTGCTGTGATTCGTTACAGAACAAGCTGATGTTTGGGAAGGGGGGGGGGGGGGTCCCTGAATGGTAGTTTAAAAATGTGGTCACTCTAGCTCCTTCCTGCAAAGAGTATTGTGTAGCACCACGAAAGCTCCCCCCTTTCTCTCCACTGCCACCGACCAGCTACGCTCTGATCCCAGCTCAGTGATGCAACATGCTGCAACAACAGCGCTGCATTGACCACATTTCCAAACTGCCATTCAGGGATACCGCCCTTCCTTCCCAAAAAAAGATGAGGGGGGGGGGGGTGTAGTCTCGCTGACAGGGAATTTGGCAGCGGGTGATTTGTCGGGCGAATGGCTGGTGTTAGCACTTAAATCATCCTGACATTATGATTGATATGGTGTCAGGATGATCAAATCACATTATTTCTATTACTACATTGTAATATATAATGAAATAGTTTAACTCACTATAATGCAGAATCAGTGGGAACCCTGAGTTTGTCATTTGCCACCATTGCTTGCCACCAGATGTAGCTTATTGCTTGCCACCGTTGCCTGCCACCAGATGCAGCTGTGCCACTTGCCACCCATAGCCTGCCACAACATGCAGCCTGTCACTTGTCACCAATGCCTGTCACCAGATGCAGTCTGTCACTTGTCACCAATGCCTGTCACCAGATGCAGCCTGTCACTTGTCACCAATGCCTGTCACCAGATGCAGCCTGTCACTTGTCACCAATGCCTGTCACCAGATGCAGCCTGTCACTTGTCACCAATGCCTGTCACCAGATGCAGCCTGTCACTTGTCACCAATGCCTGTCACCAGATGCAGCCTGTCACTTGTCACCAATGCCTGTCACCAGATGCAGCCTGTCACTTGCCACTGATGGCTGTCACCAGATGCAGCCTTTCACTTGTCACCGATGCCTGTCACCAGATGCAGCCTGTCACTTGTCACCATTGCCTGTCACCAGATGCAGCCTGTCACTTGTCACCAATGCCTGTCACCAGATGCAGCCTGTCACTTGTCACCGATGGCTGTCACCAGATGCAGCCTGTCACTTGTCACCAATGTCTGTCACCAGATGCAGCGTGTCACTTGTCACCAATGCCTGTCACCAGATGCAGCCTGTCACTTGTCACCATTGACTGTCACCAGATGCAGCCTGTCACTTGTTATCAATGCCTGTCACCAGATGCAGCCTGTTACTTGTCACTAATGCCTGTCACTTGTCACTGATGCCTGTCACCAGATGCAGCCTGTCACCAGATGCAGCCTGTCACTTGTCACCGATGCCTGTCACCAGATGCAGCCTGTCACTTGTCACCATTGACTGTCACCAGATGCAGCCTGTCACTTGTTACAAATGCCTGTCACCAGATGTAGCCTGTTACTTGTCACCAATGCCTGTCACTTGTCACTGATGCCTGTCACCAGATGTAGCCTGTCACCAGATGCAGCCTGTCACTTGTCACCGAATGCAGCCTGTCACTTGTCACTGATGCCTGTCAACAGATGCAGCCTGTCACTTGTCACCATTGCCTGTCACCAGATGCAGCCTGTCACTTGTCACCATTGCCTGTCACCAGATGCAGCCTGTCACCAGATGCAGCCTGTCACTTGTCACCGATGGCTGTCACCAGATGCAGCCTGTCACTTGTCACCGATGCCTGTCACCAGATGCAGCCTGTCACTTGCCACTGATGGCTGTCACCAGATGCATAGTTGCCAACATTGCAAAAAAAACATCTGGGACACTTTTTTTGTATTGAGGCGGAGCCTTGCTATAATCAGGGGGTGGGGCATTCGTTTGTAGGCGTGTCATGCGGGAGTGAAAAATGGGCGTGGTTTACGCACGATAGTGGGTGTGGTTTAAATGGGCGTGGTTCAAAGGGGTGTGGCTAGAGTCCGAGGTGAGAGAAAGAGAGAGAAAGAAATAGAAAGAAAGAAGCCAGATCCTACACCACAATAGTAATGTGTAACAAAATTGGCAGATAAGGATACTCCAAAACACCTGTTGGCGCTTCAATCATCCCGGCACCATGGTTGTTACGGTGTCAGGATGATTGAAGTGCATTATTTCTATTTTTACATTGTAATATAAAATGAAATCATTCAACTCACCATAATGCCGAATCAGTGGAAGCCCTGAGCGTGTTACCTGCCACGTCGCCTGCCACCAGATGGCCTCCCCAGCAGTCCGTCCTTGCATCAGGTGCCTCCCCAGCAGTCCGTCCTTGCATCAGGTGCCTCCCCAGCAGTCCGTCCTTGCATCAGGTGCCTCCCCAGCAGTCCGTCCTTGCATCAGGTGCCTCCCCAGCAGTCCGTCCTTGCATCAGGTGCCTCCCCAGCAGAGCCCCCTCCACACTTGTGGACAAGGGTCCAAAAATCATGATTGTCCCGAGAAATTCGGGACTGTTGGTAACTATGCAGGCGTCCCCAGTGGAGTCCCCCCTTACATCAGGCGTCCCCAGTGGAGTCCCCCCTTACATCAAGTGTCCCCAGAGGAGTCCCTCCTTACATCAGGCGTCCCCAGCGGAGTCCCTCCTTACATCAGGCGTCCCCAGAGGAGTCCCTCCTTACCTCAGGCGTACCCAGCGGAGTCCTTCCTTACATCAGGTGTACCCAGAGGAGTCCCCCTTACATCAGGCGTCCCCAGCAGAGTCCCCCCTTACATCAGGCGTCCCCAGCGGAGTCCCCCCTTACATCAGGCGTCCCCAGTGGAGTCCCCCCTTACATCAGGCATCCCCAGTGGAGTCCCCCTTACATCAAGTGTCCCCAGCGGAGTCCCCCCTTACCTCAGGCGTCCCCAGCGGAGTCCCCCCTTACCTCAGGCGTCCCCAGCGGAGTCCCCCCTTACCTCAGGCGTCCCCAGCGGAGTCCCCCTTACATCAGGCGTCCCCAGCGGAGTCCCCCCTTACCTCAGGCATCCCCAGCGGAGTCCCCCCTTACATCAGGCGTCCCCATCGGAGTCCCCCCTTACATCAGGCGTCCCCAGCGGAGTCCCCCCTTACATCAGGCGTCCCCAGCGGAGTCCCCCCTTACATCAGGCGTCCCCAGCGAAGAACCCCCTTACCTCAGCCGTCCCCAGCGGAGTCCTCCCTTACCACAGGCGTTCCCAGCGGAGTCCCCCCTTACCACAGGCATCCCCAGAGGAGTCCCCCCTTAACCACAGGCGTCTCCTGTCTCGGCCGCCATTATTGTTTCCCCTTCCCCGAAGGGGAACAAAATAGAGTGGCTGAAAAAAAAAAAATTAAACTGTGGCGCTGCCGATCCCCGCCCCTTTCCATTACAGACAGACCTGCAGCGGGGCGGGGCGGGGCGGGGGGGTGGCCTGCCGGCCAGCCAAAACACAGATGTAGTACAATAGAAGATAAAGCTGCTGCGGCGCCGCCCACCCCCGGGGAGGTGCGGGGTGTGGGCGGCGCCGCAGCGGCTTTATTTTCTATTGTACTACATCCGTGTTTTGGTCTTCTTGAACATGGCGGCCGGCGGAGACATTGTCTCCGCCAGCCGTGGACCTCTAGCGGTGGCGGCCTGCGGCGTCCAAATTCGGGGAAAACGGGAAAAATCGGATTGGCCGGGACATTGGCCGGGACAAAATAAATCCGGGAAAAGGGTTTGAATCCCGGGAATGTCCCGGCCAATCCGTGACTGTTGGCAACTATGCCAGATGCAGCCTGTCACTTGTCACCGATGCCTGTCACCAGATGCAGCCTGTCACTTGCCACTGATGCCTGTCACCAGATGCAGCCTGTCACTCAGCCTGGCTCTCTCTCCCTCCCCTTCAGATGGGCATGCTGGGGGGCTGCAGTTTCCCCCCTAGAATTGCAATGGGCCAGCCATTTGCACTACACATCCCATAATCCTCTTTTCTCCTTTTAGTTTTTTTCCCTGGCCAATGGGAGAAAAAGGGGGAAGAAACATAGCGGTGGCTGTCCTGGGAACAGCAGCCTGAGGAGGAGAAGGAGGGGGGAGAAGAGCCCGCAGCTGCTCTCTCTCCACACACACAGAGCTCCGATCTCATGCTGTTACATACAGGGAGGAGGTGGGTGGAGCTAGCGGAGGAGGAGGAAGTGAAATACTCTGCAATGAATGATGGGCCTCTCTCTTCTTACGTCACTGGTTGCTAGACACAAAGCGGTCCGCGGCTAGCAACCAGTTTGGGCAGTGATGCAGGGGCCGCTGGTGAAACCCTTGAAGTGCGTCTTGCCACTGCGGCCAGTGACAGCGGCGCCGGCGATGCAGTACAGTATGACACTGCACACTAGATGGAGGGAAACCCAGGTCCTCAGGCAGTGTGCCCCTGTTGCCGCCCCTCTTAAAGTGCCGCCTGGGACCATGGTCCCATCGGGTCCCATGGTAGGGCCGGCCCTGCTTCCTGTATAGCGCCGACTCCTGTCACAGGCGGAGTCATACCAAATGTACTCCGCCTGTGACAGGAGCGATACAGGAAGCATCAGCTCTGCTCTCTACTGCAGCCGCATGCTTCCTCCAGCACCATTGATGCTCAGGGTGGCGGGTTGGAAACCAGCCAGCAGTACCCAGCAACAGTACCCACCAGCAGTACCCAGCAACAGCACCCATCGACAGTCCCCACCAGAAGTACCCAGCAACAGTGCCCACCAGCAGTACCCGCCAGCAGATACCAGCCAGCAGTATCCAACCAGCAGTACCCAACCAGAAGTACCCAGTAACAGTACCCACCAGCAGTACCAGCCAGTAGAACCAGCCAGCAGGACCCACCAGCAGTACCAGCCAGCAGTACCCACCAGCAGTACCCACCAGTAGTATCAGCCCTGGAGGACAGCCAGCAGCAGCCACCAGCCATACCTGCCTGGGGGATAGCAGCAGCCAGCGATACCTGCAGAAATCCTGAGGAAGAAGTGAAGATTGAGGTCAGTTGAGGTGCAGGGAAACCGCAGTGCATCAGTGTGAAAGCAACCTTAGGCCACTTTCACACGAACGGTCTGATCGGGTCCACCTGTCTGTTTTTTAGGTGGACCAAATCGGACCCTCCATTCACCTCTATAGAGCAGCAGATGTAAATGGACTTGTGTCCATTTACACCCACCTATCTCCAATCCGATCCACTTAAAAAAACACAGAAGAGGATCCATCCCCTTCTGTCTGGACAGATCGGAGGGCCCATAGAGTAGAGTGGGCTGTGTCTGTGTCTGCTGTGCATATGCAGAGTGGACACGGACCTGTCATCTGTCCGCTCCGCTCTTTGTGGCCCGTGACCAGTTACCAAGTCGCTAAAGTGGCCCTCCTGTTCTAAGCTCTAATCTCTGCTCTGTAAAGCAGATCTCTGCACTTGTTACCACTTGTATTTTCATTAAACATATAATTGTTACAAGAAAATGTCTCTGTGCTAGCCTCAATCAGTGCAATTTGCAAAGAGTTTGCATCATCTCTTTATGTTTGTATTCAACTGTAGAGAAGAACGATGATTATCTTGCGGAACCTTGTCTTAAGTATACGTCAGAATAAATTCCAACTTGGACAAGCTTGGTCCTCTGATCTTTAGCAGAGAAGGGTCGAGTGGCAGGGAAGGGGGATATCTTTTCACAATGTTACCAAGGGGACAGAGAGAAAGGACACTGTGTTCCTCTTGTGGCTGTTGAAGGACGCATGGAGGAAAGGCCGTCTTTGTGCAAGGATAAAAGCTCTATAAAGCTCAGTCAAGGCTGAATAAATAGAAAGAAGAGAAAGAGAGCCTGTGAGGGGGCATGAGACACTGTACAAGTGTGTGCTTGTGCGTGCATGGGAGGTGAATAACAAGTGCTGCCATTGCCTTGTCTTCCCACGACAAAGGAAAGGGTTAAATACGCCTCCACCCTCTGGCTAGTGGGAGGCAGATATTGTGCAGGATGAGTTATTGGTTGTTGGACCTGAACGAAGGGGGGGGGGCAAAATATTCACACTGGCCACCTTCTATAGATACAGCATGGTACATATAATGTTCTTTAATGCCGCGTACACACGACCATTTTTCTCGTCGGGAAAAATTACATTTTTCCTCTTTGACGAGAAAAACGACCGTGTGTGGGCTTTTGGTCATTTTCCCGACGAGAAAAACGGCATTAATCACGACGAGAAAAATTAGAACATTTTTCTCGTCATGATTCACGGCATTTTTTTCCGCTGCAGTTTTCCCACAGGGAAACACTGCCGGGGAGCCTACACATGGTCGTTTTTTCCGACCAAGAGAAAAAATGACGGGAAAAACTGTGTTTTCACCGTCGAGAAAATCGATCGTGTGTACGCGGCATAAGGGTCAGTCCACCAAAGATTTGGGATTTTTTTTCTGTTGGATGATGGAAGAGCTAAACCACATAGCAGTTTCTTATGTCTTTCAGGGACTCCGGTGGATCTGCACATTTGAAGTGGAACTTTAATATTATGGAGAATTCTTTAATAGGGGTTTTTTAAATAATAGGTTTTATTGAGTTTACAGTGATGGGGATCTCTGTGATGGGAGGATCTGTGATTGGGAGGATCTGTAATGAGGGGCTCTGCGATGGGGGACTCTGTGATGGGGGGGGTCTGTGATGGAGAGGAGTCTGTGATGGGGTTGTAGTGCCCATCCCAATTTATGGGACGCTATATGTGTAAAATTTAGGGGTGGTCGAAGCTAATAGCTGGGCTCGGACCTGTTGATTAGAACAAATTGTGCTTCTTCTCTGAGTGCAATTCTGCCTGGCAGTACAGTTCCCTGTTGCCTGGGGGTGGCGCTGTCACTTCGGGCTCAGGTTGAACCACAGGAGGTATCGCAGCACTATTGGGTGTCCTCGGCAGCGGTGTGGTGGGCGTGGTCGACCCGCTGTGCCTGCTGGGAGGGGGTACTTAAGGGGCAGACGCCATCAGGCGGGAGAGTTGGACTCCAGGGGATCCCTTGGTCCTGGAGGACGTGTGGCACGTACCCCACCTTTGTGGCCCTCATGGCCAGGGGGTGCGTGCATGTGCTTCAGTCTTGGGCACCTTCAGCCTGAGGCTGCATCGCTGTTTGGTAGGCCCGGCTTGGCTGGCTGGGGCCTACACCTTACGGAGGGATCCCAGGCTGCCCACCATTTGGGAGCCCAACTTTAGGAAAGGAGTCCAGGGGAGGACCGGTCCCAAGAGGAGATTAGCGACGGTACTGCTGTCTCAGGGAGAGGCCTGGAGACTTGCCTAAAGAGGGATCCGCCATCTTTATTTGTGGAGGTTCAGGACAGTAATCATTCCTGTGGCAGAGGAATTCTCCTGATCGCATCCTAAGGAAAGGGAAGCTTTAATCCGTGCTCCACTCCGGCTGCTAGGACCGCTCTTAAAGGGACTATCCGGGTGAGCTATACCCACTCAGGCTTGAGTGACGATGAAAGTGTTCTTTGAGTGTTGCGTGCCTGAACCTTCCCCTACTCTGTCAGTTTTCTCTCTTTATCTCAAGTTATACCCCAAGCAAAAGAATAAAGCCTTGCTGTTCAGGTTTTACTCCTGTGTGGACATTGACTTTATTCAAGTGTGAGACTTTCTACCCTGGATGGCGGAAGGCCAAGAATCCACTTGTGAGAGGTAACTCGCCGCAAGGCCCAAAATCTAACACTGCTCGCCTCTCTATACATGGACTTAGGGCATCGTTCCTGTAATTGTTCCCCCCGCACCGACCCCCTGCCAACTTATGATCCCCCCTGTGTGCCCCCCTGTGACTGTGCCCCCTCCCCCCTTTCCGTGGCACTGCCGGCTTTCCTATCACAAATGGTAAAATAATGAAAAAAATTTTTTTTTTTTGTTAATTATATTTGTAGTCAGAGTCTTCACTAGTGAATAGTCAGAGTCTTCACTTGAGAATGTGATACCCTAACTACCCAAGGCTTGAGTTGTGCCATAGCCTGCTGGTCAGTATGCCTAAAAGAGGGCATACCCTGAGTATGACTGAAGAAATGAAATAAGTAAATGATTGTATGCAAAAGGGGGAACGGGTGGGTGGGGACCCAGAAACCCCGCTGACGCAGGAGAGGAGAGAGGAGGGGGGATAAATAGCCCCCAGACTCCTACAAATTCAGGCTAGCCTGCGGCCAGCCTTCTAACTTGTAGTCAGAGTCTTCACTAGTGAATAGTCAGAGTCTTCACTTGAGAATGTGATACCCTAACTACCCAAGGCTTGAGTTGTGCCATAGCCTGCTGGTCAGTATGCCTAAAAGAGGGCAAAAAGAAGAAGGGCAGGTAACAAACCGTCTGGATGACGTCAATGATTGGGACTGGTAAGTATCCGTTACGATAGCAGAAACCAGCGACCTGAGAATGAAGACTAGAAGGGCCCCATCCGACAGAACTTGAAAACCTGCCCAGAAACCAACCGACTCTCCCGTACCTGACTGGATAAGCCTACACCAGAAAACAGACATGGGAACGAACCGCTAGTGGGGAGCGGCCACTTGGGAGAAACGGAACAAGGGCTGTCCCGAGGAGCCCCGGGGAAAAATGCAAGGGTTGTGCCCAGCCACCAGGATGAAAGATGAGTATCTCTCCGTGAATACCTACAACCCCTGGCCTAACCGTCCATACATGGTAAGGGGACGTGAGAGGGAGAGATGCCAAAAAGGACAACTGACAGGAGTGAAGGGGGTCTAAGAGCCAGATACCTGAAAGAAGTGTTGCAGGAGTGGATGGACGATGTCAACACGCTGAAACTATACGCCCCAATGACCGCACAGAACCAGACATGGCATGACCCAACCTACCCGAGTGACCGTGAGCTCCCTTCGGAACCGGCTGGGCCTGTAGAACCAAAGGCTTGCCAAACCCGGAACCAAGGAGATGCTGAACTGCCTGCCGAAATGCAGGGAGCTGGGGTGTGCTGACACCCTGCCCAAGAGAGTTAGAACACATACAACCTGTCCAGTGAACATGAGAGGCCGTGGGGAGCCTGATTGACCCGCATCCAACTGCGCTAAGAATACGGCCCAGAGCATGTATCGTGCTGGTATCTAGGACAGAACAGGAAACAAACTGAAATGTATCACCTACCCAGTAGTGACTGGAAAAGGAAACCCCTGAGATGACTCACCGCCCCGCAGAGCCAAGAACGACCAACTCCCCACCGGCGGAGTACCACCCAGGTCAGAAACCCCCACATGGAGTGGAAGGGATGAACCTGCCTGTGATGCCGCCGAAACGTGCAGCCTGCCCCACCCCTGACATACAAAGAAAAGACAACAGACAACCAGACACAAGACACCACCCCTGTACCTGCCTGGGACAAAGATGTGAGCAGAATGACCAGACCTCAGCGCGTGAATGAACCTGACGACAGAACCCACCCTAGAGTATGTAGTAAGTGTGTGTAGTAAGTGAGCCCGAGTAACCTGCCGCGCAGAGACAGGTAATTAAAAACGAAACACTCAGGGCCAATGTACCCACGGACCGTGGTGGGTAGTGGTTGTATAGGCGTAAGAATGAACGTGCACGTATGACGTATGGTATACAGGCGAGAAGATTGTGGTCAACAACCAATTAAAAATGAAACCTCAGCCCGTATGGATCTGTAGACGTGACAGATCCTGAGATGCGCACCCTGGCTAACTACCCCCGGTATGCAAGAACCTGAACGAAAAGTGTGACGAGACAAGGAAAACAAACAACGCTGCAACGGCTGTGGGTGCGAGCGGTGACTGCATGGCACCGCCAAGTTATGACAGAACATGTTACGACTGGCTGAGACCTGCTATACTGAAACACGCTGGGGTAAATATGCTGAGACAGAACACAACCCCCTCTGTACCAACCCCTGTGCGAAGACATGAGCAGTGAAGGTGGGACCACAGCATGTAATGAACCTGATAACGACCCCCCCCCCCGTGTGACGTAAGAGAGCGCAAGGAACCTGTTGAGCAATAACAGATCGTAGAAACTGAATACTCAGGACCTGAGTACCCACAGACCGTGGTGGGTAGTCCTGCAGGTGTAATGAAACAAATGCAATCGTATGACGTGACGTAACAGGCAAGAAGATTGTGGTCAATGATCATAACCAACGAAACTTGAGCCCGTATGGATCTGTAGACGTGACAGAACCCGAGATGTGAACCTAGCCAACTGCACCAGAAATGCAAGAACCTACGAAAAGTAAGATGATATGGAAATGAACGAAGAAGAAAACAGCTACCGGTGTAAGCTGAACCTGCATAAGCTGAACCTGCATGGCACCGACGTGCTGACAGAACCGCAGAGACAGAAAATCGCTAAGACAGAAAATCGCTAAGACTGGACCCCACTGAGACTGGACCACCACCCCTCAGTGCCTACCCAGGTGTGAGGACATGAGCAGTGATGCTGGGACCGTGGTGTAAAAAAGAACCAGATGACCCACACCCAGGTGCAGAAGTGAACGAGCCCAAGTAACCTGCAGCGCAAAGACAGGTGGTAGAAACTGAAACTCAGGGCTGACGTACCCACGGACCGTGGTGGGTAGTACAAATGTAATGAAACGAACGTGCATCGTATGATGTAAGGTATACGGTCGAGAAGCTTGTGGTTGACAACCATCAAACAAAACCTTAGCCCGTATGGATCTGCAGTAGGGATGAGCTCGGTGTTCGAGTCGAACATACGTTCGACTCGAACATCGGCTGATCGACTCGAACATCGGCTGTTCGATCGTTCGCCGAACAACGAACGATTTGGGCCGTTCGCGCCTAATTCGCGGCCCACAATGCACTACGCCATCGCAGTGTCATCCAGGCGCTGTGATTGGCCAAGCATGCACTGTGACCCCGCATGCTTGGCCAATCACAGCGCCGGCAGCGAGGAGAGCAATGATTGGCCACAGGCAGGATGCCTGTGGCCAATTATTGCTGAGGGTGTTTAGTACACGCCCCACACTATAAAAGGCCGCCAGCACGGCGGCCTAGTGTAGTGTGTTCCGGAGCAGGGAAAGAGAAGCATAGGCAGGGACAGTGACATTTTTTTTTCTTGCTTAACCTGGATTCCTTTAGTTTAGGGAAAGAGAAGGATAGGTAGGGAGAGTGTCAGTCTGTTTTACTGTGCTAAACCTTGTTTGTAGGGACAGGGAAGGACAGTGAGGGAAATTCTCCTTGTGCTATACTGTGCTAAAGCATTCATCATCAACCATCTTTAAAAAAACATTTTTTATAGGTACAGAAAACTATAGGTAGTGTGACAGCAGGAAGGTAAAGTCACCTGGTTGCATCCAGGGGGGTAGGTATATTTCTCCCAGATTCAGGCTTTATGCCGACTTATACAACTAGTAAGAGAGTTGATGAAGCCCAGCTGAGGCTAGTGGGCTCATGGATGATTCATACCTCTAGGGAGAGTGCTGGGCGTCGTGCAGGCAGGGAGTTGATGAGACCAGCTGAAGCTTGTCAGCTCGTTTAAGGCCTCTATAAAAACTCCCAGCTTCATTAGGTGTTTGCTCATGCCTGGAACCAGACCTGTGTGGACTGTCTAGGGAGAGTGAACCCCTGTGCGGTGAGACAAAGCCTGTGTGGCTATTTGTTTGGACATTTACTAAACCAGGGACTTAGGGACTAGGACAGCACCAGGCTGATCCCAGTTGTTAGTTAGGAAACCTGCATGTTTAGTCAGAGGTCAAGCTGACCAGGGTTTATTTTGTTTATGTTTCTTTTTGCTTTGCTGTGTTTTTTGTCACTGTAAATAGAGAAATAAACCGCACCTTTTTGATCTTGAAAACCACAACCTCCGTCTGCTGGGCCTGTTTTTGTGTGGGGAGCCCATCCAGGGGATCACACACACCCGCTGCCGAGCTAACCCCCTCACAGTTGGTGGAGAATGCAGGCAGTTTTTTTTTAAGCCAGCATGGAGGAGATACTGAAACAGCTGGCTCTAGCAAATGCCAATCAACAGCAGACAAATGCAGGTTTGCAAAAGAGCTTCGCAGCCCAGCAACAAGCCCAGCAGCAATCTGAGGCCCGCTTCATAGACCTGTTGCAGAAGCAAGAGCAGAGACTACAACAACAGATGGAAGCAGTAATGCAGCAACGTCCGCAGACCAGTGAGGAAAGCCGTCCCACTAATACCGCGTCCTTTGGGGTGAGTCGTTTATTGACAAAAATGACTGGAGAGGATGATCCAGAGGTATTTTTGACCACATTTGAAAGGACTGCTGAAAGAGAAAAGTGGCCTGAGGAGCAGTGGGCTGGACTGGTGGCTCCTCTGTTAACTGGTGAATCGCAGAAAGCTTACTATGACCTAGAGCCTGACCAAGCAAAAGACTATGTGATGCTAAAAGCTGAAATATTGGCAAGGCTGGGTGTCACCCTGGCTGTCCGGGCTCAGCGTGTGCATAACTGGACTTTCCAGCTTGGAAAACCCCCCAGGTCTCAAATGTATGATCTCATTCACCTGAGCAGGAAGTGGCTACAGCCAGAGACTTTGTCCGCACCGGAGATTGTGGAACGTGTTGTGATGGATCGTTTCTTGAGAGCTCTTCCTACCGCCATTCAAAAGTGGGTAAGCCATGGAGACCCAGAAACGGCCGGTAAACTTGTGGATCGTGTAGAGAGATACTTGGCTGCAGAGAACCTGACGGCCTCTTCCAGAGACTCTCGGACTTTCCACCCTAAGACCAGACCATCCCCAGGGGCGGATAAGATGATTCCAAGGGGTGAGGGTGGAGAGAGTGAGAGGGTGGGAGCTCTGCCCAGGGTTTGGCGAGAACAGCCTGGGAAGTCGGGGGCTCAAGACGCAGCCAAAAGGATTGTTTGCTACCGCTGCCGGCAAACGGGACATATTGCAGCAAATTGCCCGGTTGTGGAGGAACCCATGCAATGTGACTTTCTGACGGACAGACGTCAGTCGCTGTGTGCGACAGTCGCATGCACTGCCATTCGGGGAACTGAGAAACATTTATGCAAAATGTGTATTAATGGTAGAAATGTTGTGGTATTACTGGATTCAGGTAGCCTTGTGACCCTGATAAAGGCTGAATTAGTTAAAACAGAGGTCTCTGGGAATAGCAAGGTAGCTGTTATTTGTGTGCATGGGGACACCCGAGAGTATCCAGTGACTACAGTGTGTTTCAAGACCCCCAAAGGTACCCTCTCTCATCCAGTGGGGTTAGTATCTCAATTACCGCATGATGCCATTGTGGGAAGGGATTTTCCGAAGTTCTGGGAACTGTGGGATGATCCTGAGCCCCCCACTGGTGCCCCTATGTACCAGGAAGGTGATAGCCAGAACTCCTCTGAGAGTGGTGAGGACTCTCCAGAATTTCCCTTGTCAGTATTGGCAGGCGAGACTCAAGAAACTGGAGAGGAGCCCACCTCCTCAGACGAAAACCTACCGTCTGTGGAGTTTTCTGATCTTGAGGTTCACAGGGAAAATTTTGCCACAGAACAGTTAAAGGACCCCGCCCTAATAAAGGCACGGGAAAACGTAGTGGAAATAGATGGCGAGTTAGTGAACCCAGATAATACCTGCACTTACCCATACTTCAGCGTAGAGAAGGACCTACTGTATCGGGTGGCAAAAAGGGCAGAAGAAACCGTTGAGCAGCTTGTGGTGCCCAAACCTTACAGGAAGTTGGTGTTGGAGTTGGCCCATGGGCACATTCTTGGAGGTCATCTGGGGACAGAGAAAACCTGAGAGAGGGTATTACAGAGATTCTATTGGCCTGGGGTGATGAAGGACATAGAAAATTATTGTTCCTCCTGCCCTGTGTGTCAGAGGTCGGCCCCGATGCCACATTTCCGTAGCCCGCTGGTCCCTCTACCCATCATTGAGGTCCCGTTTGAGAGGATCGCAATGGATTTGGTAGGTCCTATAATCAAGTCCGCTAGGGGGCACCAGTACATATTAGTTATAATGGACTATGCCACCCGTTATCCAGAAGCGATCCCTCTCCGAAATACCTCGGCCAAAACCATAGCCAAAGAGCTATCTCTTGTTTTTAGCCGGGTGGGTATTTGTAAAGAACTGCTTACGGACCAAGGTACACCTTTTATGTCCCGGGTTATGAAAGAGCTGTGTAAATTGTTCAAAGTGACGCAATTGCGTACGTCTGTGTATCACCCCCAAACCGATGGGCTGGTTGAAAGATTCAACAAAACCCTAAAACAAATGTTGAAGAAAGTGGTGGATAGAGATGGAAAGGATTGGGACTGTCTACTTCCTTATTTGATGTTTGCTATTAGGGAGGTGCCCCAATCCTCTACGGGATTCTCCCCCTTTGAGTTACTGTATGGGAGACACCCAAGAGGGCTGTTGGATATTGCCAAGGAAACTTGGGAAAGTGAGAGTTCTCCCCACAGGAGTGTGATTGAGCATGTCGCCCTGATGCAAGATCGAATTGCACAGGTAATGCCCATCGTGAAGGAACATTTGGCCCAAGCGCAGTTGGCACAGCAGAGAGTGTACAACCGTGGAGCCAAGACCCGTACCTTTTCCCCGGGGGATAGGATATTGGTACTTGTCCCTACGGTTGAAAGTAAATTCTTTGCCAAATGGCAAGGCCCCTACGAGATAATGGAAAAAGTGAGCGAAGTGAATTACAAGGTCAGACAACCAGGAAGGCGAAAGCCCGAACAGATCTATCACGTTAATCTGTTGAAAGCCTGGAGGGATAGAGAGTCCCTAGTCGCAGAAACTTGGTCACCAGCTCAAACTGGTTGCGTGATTCCGGAGGTTGGAATAGCAGCCACCTTGTCACAACCCCAACAACAGGAGGTTAAGGAGTTTGTGCTTCGCAACAAGGAGGTGTTCTCTGAGCTGCCGGGACAAACATTTGGGGTAGAACATGATATTATTACCCCGCCCGGTGAAAGGGTGAAGTTAAAACCCTATCGGATCCCAGAGGCCCGACGGGAGGCAATACGGGAGGAAGTACAGAAAATGCTGAACTTAGGGGTGATAGAGGAGTCCCAAAGTGATTGGTCTAGTCCCATTGTGTTGGTGCCTAAACCGGATGGGAGCTGGCGATTTTGTAACGATTTTCGTCAGTTGAACAAAGTTACAAAATTTGACACCTACCCCATGCCACGTATAGATGAGTTGATCGACCGGCTGGGAACAGCCCGATACATGACGACTCTTGACCTCACAAAAGGGTATTGGCAAATTCCCCTGGCCAAGTCGGCCAAAGAGAAAACCGCATTTGTAACCCCAGACGGGGCAGTCCAATATAAGAGAATGCCGTTCGGGTTACAGAATGCGCCGGCCACATTCCAGCGGAAAATGGACCAGATACTGAGGCCCCATCGGAAGTATGCTGCGGCTTACCTGGATGACGTAATTGTCCATAGCACAGATTGGGCCTCACATCTGCCAAAAGTGCAAGCAGTCCTAGACTCTATCCGGGAAGCGGGGTTTACGGCTAACCCCAAGAAGTGTACCATTGGGCAGGAGGAGGCCAAATATCTTGGGTACACCATTGGCAGGGGAGTAATAAAACCCCAACTCAACAAAGTCGAGGCCATCCAGAGTTGGCCACGTCCCAACAGCAAGAAGCAGGTACGAGCCTTTCTGGGAATCGCGGGTTATTATCAGCGCTTCATTCCCCACTTTGCTTCTAAGGCTGTGCCCCTAACCAACCTGACGAAAGGGAAAGGGTCGGTCATGATTAAATGGACCCCCGAGGCTGAGGCAGCATTCCAATTCTTGAAACAAGCCTTATGTAGCCAGCCAGTGTTGTACTCACCCGACTTCTCTAAAGACTTTGTCGTACAAAGTGATGCGTCAGATGTGGGGTTAGGAGCAGTATTGTCCCAGGTCTGGAACGGGGAAGAGCACCCAGTCATTTACCTCAGCAGGAAGTTGAAGTCCCATGAGGTAAATTACGCCACGGTTGAAAAGGAGTGTTTAGCGGTGAAGTGGGCTCTAGATTCCCTTCGGTACTATCTGCTAGGTAGGCACTTTGACATGGTTACGGATCACGCTCCGTTAAAGTGGATGGCTCAAAACAAGGAGACAAATAGAAGAGTAAATAGGTGGTTCCTGGCCCTACAGGAATTCAACTTCACAGTAAAGCATCGCCCTGGCGTTCAAATGGGGAATGTGGATGCTTTGTCTCGAGTACATGAATGCCTGATTGCTGGTGTTCCAACCCCAAGGTTAAAACAAGAGGGGGGGGTATGTGACAGCAGGAAGGTAAAGTCACCTGGTTGCATCCAGGGGGGTAGGTATATTTCTCCCAGATTCAGGCTTTATGCCGACTTATACAACTAGGGAGAGAGTTGATGAAGCCCAGCTGAGGCTAGTGGGATCATGGATGATTCATACCTCTAGGGAGAGTGCTGGGCGTCGTGCAGGCAGGGAGTTGATGAGACCAGCTGAAGCTTGTCAGCTCGTTTAAGGCCTCTATAAAAACTCCCAGCTTCATTAGGTGTTTGCTCATGCCTGGAACCAGACCTGTGTGGACTGTCTAGGGAGAGTGAACCCCTGTGCGGTGAGACAAAGCCTGTGTGGCTATTTGTTTGGACATTTACTAAACCAGGGACTTAGGGAGTAGGACAGCACCAGGCTGATCCCAGTTGTTAGTTAGGAAACCTGCATGTTTAGTCAGAGGTCAAGCTGACCAGGGTTTATTTTGTTTATGTTTCTTTTTGCTTTGCTGTGTTTTTTGTCACTGTAAATAGAGAAATAAACCGCACCTTTTTGATCTTGAAAACCACAACCTCCGTCTGCTGGGCCTGTTTTTGTGTGGGGAGCCCATCCAGGGGATCACACACACCCGCTGCCGAGCTAACCCCCTCACAGTAGGGAGAGTGTCAGTGTGTTTTACTGTGCTAATCCTTGTTTGTAGGGACAGGGAAGGACAGTGAGGGAAATTCTCCTTGTGCTATACTGTGCTAAAGCATTCATCATCAACCATCTTTAAAAAAACATTTTTTATAGGGACAGAAAACTATAGGTAGGGAGAGTGTCAGTGTGTTTTACTGTGCTAATCCTTGTTTGTAGGGACAGGGAAGGACAGTGAGGGAAATTCTCCTTGTGCTATACTGTGCTAAAGCATTCATCATCAACCATCTTTAAAAAAACATTTTTTATAGGGACAGTTAAACTATAGGTAGGGAGAGTGTCAGTGTGTTTTACTGTGCTAATCCTTGTTTGTAGGGACAGGGAAGGACAGTGAGGGAAATTCTCCTTGTGCTATACTGTGCTAAAGCATTCATCATCAACCATCTTTAAAAAAACATTTTTTATAGGGACAGAAAACTATAGGTAGGGAGAGTGTCAGTGTGTTTTACTGTGCTAATCCTTGTTTGTAGGGACAGGGAAGGACAGTGAGGGAAATTCTCCTTGTGCTATACTGTGCTAAAGCATTCATCATCAACCATCTTTAAAAAAACATTTTTTATAGGGACAGAAAACTATAGGTAGGGAGAGTGTCAGTGTGTTTTACTGTGCTAATCCTTGTTTGTAGGGACAGGGAAGGACAGTGAGGGAAATTCTCCTTGTGCTATACTGTGCTAAAGCATTCATCATCAACCATCTTTAAAAAAACATTTTTTATAGGGACAGAAAACTATAGGTAGGGAGAGTGTCAGTGTGTTTTACTGTGCTAATCCTTGTTTGTAGGGACAGGGAAGGACAGTGAGGGAAATTCTCCTTGTGCTATACTGTGCTAAAGCATTCATCATCAACCATCTTTAAAAAAACATTTTTTATAGGGACAGAAAACTATAGGTAGGGAGAGTGTCAGTGTGTTTTACTGTGCTAATCCTTGTTTGTAGGGACAGGGAAGGACAGTGAGGGAAATTCTCCTTGTGCTATACTGTGCTAAAGCATTCATCATCAACCATCTTTAAAAAAACATTTTTTATAGGGACAGAAAACTATAGGTAGGGAGAGTGTCAGTGTGTTTTACTGTGCTAATCCTTGTTTGTAGGGACAGGGAAGGACAGTGAGGGAAATTCTCCTTGTGCTATACTGTGCTAAAGCATTCATCATCAACCATCTTTAAAAAAACATTTTTTATAGGGACAGAAAACTATAGGTAGGGAGAGTGTCAGTGTGTTTTACTGTGCTAATCCTTGTTTGTAGGGACAGGGAAGGACAGTGAGGGAAATTCTCCTTGTGCTATACTGTGCTAAAGCATTCATCATCAACCATCTTTAAAAAAACATTTTTTATAGGGACAGAAAACTATAGGTAGGGAGAGTGTCAGTGTGTTTTACTGTGCTAATCCTTGTTTGTAGGGACAGGGAAGGACAGTGAGGGAAATTCTCCTTGTGCTATACTGTGCTAAAGCATTCATCATCAACCATCTTTAAAAAAACATTTTTTATAGGGACAGAAAACTATAGGTAGGGAGAGTGTCAGTGTGTTTTACTGTGCTAATCCTTGTTTACAGGGAAGGACAGTGAGGGAAATTCTCCTTGTGCTATACTGTGCTAAAGCATTCATCATCAACCATCTTTAAAAAAACATTTTTTATAGGGACAGAAAACTATAGGTAGGGAGAGTGTCAGTGTGTTTTACTGTGCTAATCCTTGTTTGTAGGGACAGGGAAGGACAGTGAGGGAAATTCTCCTTGTGCTTTACTGTGCTAAAGCATTCATCATCAACCATCTTTAAAAAAACATTTTTTATAGGGACAGAAAACTATAGGTAGGGAGAGTGTCAGTGTGTTTTACTGTGCTAATCCTTGTTTGTAGGGACAGGGAAGGACAGTGAGGGAAATTCTCCTTGTGCTATACTGTGCTAAAGCATTCATCATCAACCATCTTTAAAAAAACATTTTTTATAGGGACAGAAAACTATAGGTAGGGAGAGTGTCAGTGTGTTTTACTGTGCTAATCCTTGTTTGTAGGGACAGGGAAGGACAGTGAGGGAAATTCTCCTTGTGCTATACTGTGCTAAAGCATTCATCATCAACCATCTTTAACCACTTCCCGCCCAGTCAATAGCGAATTGACGTCCGGGAAGTGGTTGCAATATCGATACTGGACGTCATATGACGTCCTGCAGGATATTGCCTTGCGCGCGCCCGCGGGGGCGCGCAGCGCGGTGATCGGGGACGGCATGTGTCCCTCGGACACAGCGCTTCCCCGATCACGGTAAACAGCCAATTTCATTGGCTGTTTACCATGTGATCGGCTGTGTCAAAGTCACAGCCGATCACCTGTCAAAACAAACACGGCGGCGCGCTCCGTGCGCGCCGCCACAGGCTTGCAGAGCGGGGATCGGGGAAGGCGAGTGTCCCTTGGACACAGCGCGTCCCCGATCAGAGTAAACAGCCAATGAATTGGCTGTTTACCACGTGACCGGCTGTGTCCAATCACAGCCGGTCACAAATGTAAACAAACTCCACAGGAGTTACTACCTGATCCCTGCTCTCTCCTCACACACCGATCTGTGAGGAGAGAGAAGAGATCAGTAAGTTAGCTCAGTGTAGTTTGTCTACATAAATTTACAGTGCACAACACGCCCCCCCCCCATAAAGAGGACCTGTCACACAGCCCAGCACATCAATCAGCCCAGCCAATCAGCCCATCTGTCAATCAGCCCATCTGTCAATCAGCCCATCTGTCAATCAGCCCATCTGTCAATCAATCAGCCCATCTGTCAATCAATCAGCCCATCTGTCAATCAATCACCCCACCTGTCAATCAATCACCCCATCTGTCAATCAATCAACCCATCTGTCAATCAATCAATCAGCCCATCTGTCAATCAATCAGCCCATCTGTCAATCATCTGTCACAGGCCCACCTCCATCGGTACCGCCATTGGCACCGCCACACAGGCTACCAGTACCGCCATCGGTACCAGTACCACCACCAGTACCGCCACCAGGCCCAGCATCTATACTGCCACACAGGCCCGCTACCAGTATCACCACTAGTGCCGCCATCGGTACCACCACCAGTACCACCACCCGTACCACCGTCGGTAGTGCCACCACCACCTGTACCACCACCTGTACCGCCATCGGTACCATCACCACCCGTACCACCACCACCTGTACCGCCATCGGTACCACCACCACCTGTACCGCCATCGGTACCACCACCACCCATACCGCCATCGCTACCACCACCACCCGTACCGCCACCTGTACCGCCATCGGTACCGCCGCCACCACCACCACCCGTACCGCCATCGGTACCACCACCACCTGTACCGCCATTGGTACCACCACCACCCATACCGCCATCGGTACCACCACACAGGCCCACCACTAATACCTCCATCAGTACTACCACATAGACCGCCACCACTACCACCAGCAGTACCATTACACAGGCCCACCAATAAGCACTGCCATAATGTCCCAAAGGGTTTACACACCTGAGGAGGCATATGCCATTCTTGCCATGTCGGATGATGAGAGCAGCGGGGAGCTCCCATTATCCGATTCTGGTTCGGAATACGAGCCAGTGGAGGATAGTGGCTCAGAGTCCGAGTCCCCGGAGGAAACCGTCCCTCCCAAAAGAATGCGATCGGCACCAAGATCAGCACCAAGATCAGCACCAAGATCAGGAGAACTGCCCACCACCAGCAGCGCCATACCCCAGGAAGAGGAGCCCAGTACAAGCAATGGAAATGCACGCCCAACCCGAAGAATCCAGCCCCAATCCTACCTTCCCGATGCCCTGGCAAACCCCTTATGGTTGCCTGCCAACTCAGGATCCGCTATCATCCCCCCTTTCACCGCACAGCCAGGTGTGCAGCCCGACACTACAAATTTTTCTAAATTTGATTATTTTTGTTTATTTTTCCCACAAGATTTGCTGCAGAATATAGTGGATCAAACGAATCTGTATGCATCCCAATTTATTGCTGCCAACCCCGATTCTTCCTACGCCCGCATGTTCCAGTGGCGGCGTCTAACATTGGAGGAATTTAAATTATTTTTGGGCCTTATGTTCAATATGGGGCTTACAAAAAAGAACGAAGTCCATTCATATTGGTCCAAACGCCCCATCCAACACATGCCCATATATTCCGCTGTCATGTCCAGGAAAAGATACGACATGATTATGCGCTTTCTCCACTTCAATGACAATTCACAGTGCCCTCCCCGAGATCATCCCAACTACGACAAATTGTACAAGATACGCCCCCTAATCAATGCCTTTTCCCATCGATTTGAAGAAGTTTTCATCCCAGACCAAAAAATTTGTGTGGACGAGTCCCTCGTACATTTCACCGGCCGACTGCAGTTCAAGCAGTACATACCAAGCAAGAGAGCCAGGTATGGGTTAAAATTAAATAAATTATGTGATCGAGCCACTGGATACGTCTGCAAATTCAGGATCTACGAAGGCAAAGACTCCCAGCTCCAGCCCCGTGATTGCCCCACATATATTGGAACCAGTGGGAAAATTGTCTGGGAGTTGGCATACCCCCTGTTCGGAAAAGGTTACCATTTATATGTTGATAATTATTATACCAGCCTGCCCCTTTTTCGCCACCTTTACAGTAAACAAACCCCGGCCTGCTGTACCTTAAAAAAAACCGGAAGGGATTCCCACAAAATTTATTGACAAAAAAATTGCGACCTGGAGAATCGGCATCCATGAGGAACGAGGAGGTGTTGGCCATGAAGTGGAGGGACAAGAAAGATGTCCACATCCTCTCTACGATCCACAATGACACCATGGTGGAGATCCCAAGAAGACGCGGCTCCATTGTAAAGCCTGAATGTGTCCACGACTACAATTTGTACATGGGGGGGGTGGATTTAAACGACCAGATGCTACAGCCCTACTTATCAACCAGAAAGTCCCATTATTGGCACAAAAAAGTTGCGTTTCACCTGTTTCACATGGCCCTTTTTAATTCGTTTGTCTGCTACCAAAAAGCAACTCAAAATCACCGACTCCACTACCTCCAATATATCGAAGATATCATCGATGCCCTCATTTACCAACAAGATCCCGCCCCAGGAAGCATTCGCTCTGATAGTGTGAGTCGGCTTCACGAGCGACACTATCCCTTTAGCATCCCCCCCCACAGAATCTGGAAGAAGACGCCAAAAGAAATGTCGTGTATGCAGCAGAGGAGGAGTAAGAAGAGACACCAGCTATTATTGTCCCGATTGTCCCTCCCAACCTGGCCTGTGCATCGGAAATTGCTTCAAAAATTATCATACATCCATTAGTTCCCCTTATTATTAACAGACTGCCACTTCCCTATTTGCCTGCTACCATGTTACTAACTACCTTCCATGTTAATTAACTGACCCTGGCCTGTTTACCGACGATGCCTCTGCCTGCCGATTTAAACCACGTTTCTGACTTCCACGTGTACCGACCTTGGCCTGTTAATCGACCATGTTTTTGCCTGCCACTTGGACTGATCTTTTGGCCATCTACTTTTAGTACACAGGGGTCTCACATATGTGAGGGGCTTCAGAATAGCGTTCTGAGTAGAGAAAACCAGTTTTTCGTTTTCTGTGCTCCAAGAACAGGGTCTGGTTGCCCAGAGGCTTCAAAGCGATTTGGGTGGGAGAAGCCTCTACCCCTGTCCCCCTGGCCCTAAGCTTGATGGTCCTTCCTGCTGCCTGGACCAATAATTTGGCTGTGCTGACCATATTACTGCCTGTAATGACCCATGACATTATGGACCATGTTTCTTCCTGCTGCTTGGACCAATACTTTGGCTGTGTTGACCATATATCTGCCTGCTGCCTCTACTGACTTTGGACAGCATTTCTGCCGGGACACCTCTGCCTGCTACCTGGACCTGTGCTTTGGCTGTGCTCTGGCTGTGCTGACAGTATCTCTGCCTGTGCGAACTATGGACAGTATTCCTGCCTGCTGCCTGGATGATTGCTTTTGCTGTCGCTGACCTCATCCCTGCCTGCTGCCTGGACCGATGCTCTCCTCTGTGGACCACTGCACTTCTAAAACCACAGGTAATCTTTTGTTATTTGGTATGTACCTGCTATGTGTTAGATATATGAAGGGCCTTCAAAAATGTGATCGGTAGTCAGAAAATGATATGTGCAATTAATGCTGCTAGAATGCCTGGAGGTGCTACTTGGATGTTGGGCCTCTGTATGTGGCCAGGCTGTGTAAAAGTCTCAAACATGTGGTATCGCCATACTCAGGAGGAGTAGCAGAATGCATTTTGGGGTGTAATTTTTGCTATGTACATATTATGTGTTAGAAATATCTCATAAATTGACAACTTTGTGTAAAAAAAATGCATTTTAATTTTTTCTCCACATTTTCCAAAACCTTCTGGAAAAAAATGAACCGTTCAAAAGACTCATAATGCCTCATAGATTATACGTTGGGGTGTGTGCTTTCAAAAATGGGGTCATTTTGTGGAAAATTCTATTGTCCTGGTGCTCCAGGGCCTTCAAAATTGTAATAGGTGGTTGAGAAAGGATATGTGCGATTTATGCTTGTAGAACGCCTGAAAGTGCTACTTCAATGTTGGGCCTCTGTATATGGCCAGGCTGTGTAAAAGTCTCACACATGTGGTATCGCTATACTCAGGAGGAGTAGCAGAATGCATTTTGGGGTGTTATTTTTGCTATGTATATGCTATGCGTTAGAAATATCTTATAAATGGACAACTTTGTGTAAAAAAATAGGATTTTTTACTCACCGTAAAATCCTTTTCTCTGAGTCCATGGACCGACACAGCTTCTCTATTGACAAAGTGGGTATTATCCGTTAATTAGGAGTGACTAGGCAGAAAAACTTGTAAAAAGTGTTGCATCACACCTTCTACAGTACCGCCCAGGGGGCGGACCCTCTGGGTATACCCTCTCAGTCTGCACATCGCAGATCAGTTCGTCAAAAAGCAGTACAAACTTAAAAGGAGGGGTGGGTGCTGTGTCGGTCCATGGACTCAGAGAAAAGGATTTTACGGTGAGTAAAAAATCCTATTTACTCTTTCGTCCATGGACCGACACAGCTTCTCTATTGACAAAGTGGGACGTCCCAAAGCAGTGTCAGAGAAAAAACGAGGGGTGGTAACAGCATAAAAACAAACTTCACCCCAAAACACAAAACAGCACTCCTCCAACGGAGGAGTTGCAACTCTAAACAGCCGCCTGCAAAACCTTGCGGCCGAAAGAGGCATCCGAAGATGCACCTACATCAACTTTGTAGAATTTTGTGAAAGTGTGAGCGGACGACCAAGTCGCCGCTTTACATAGTTGGGAAACAGACGCTTGATGTCGGAAAGCCCAAGAGGCACCTATTGCCCTGGTCGAATGCGCCGTGACAGGAAAGGGGGGCGCCTGACCCTTTAAGGCGTAAGCCTGGATTACTATCTGTCGGATCCACCTAGAGATGGTGGCCGATGAGACTGCTTGGCCCTTCTTGGGACCAGCCACCGAAACAAACAGTGAGTCTGACTTCCGGAACAGGGAAGTAGCAGATATGTATACTCTCAAAGCTCGGACAACGTCCAAGGAATGCAACGCCGACTCCTTAGGATTCGACGGCTGAGGACACAAGGATGGAAGTACAATGTCTTCGTTGAGATGAAAAGCCGAAACGACCTTCGGAAGAAAGGAAGGCTGCGGCCGCAGCACCACCTTATCCTTGTGGAAAATCAAATAGGGAGCCTTGCAGGACAAGGCTGCCAGCTCAGAGACTCGTCTAACTGACGTAACAGCCACCAAAAAGACCACCTTCTGAGAAAGTGTCAACAGGGGAATATCTCTAATATTCTCAAACGGTGCCTTCTGAAGCACCGAGAGGACCAGGTTCAAGTCCCACGGAGGTAACGGGGGGCGGACCGGAGGGGCCACATGTCGAACCCCCTGCACAAATGTACTCACGAGAGAGTGAGTCGCCAGGGGTCGCTGAAAAAAGACAGCCAGGGCAGATATCTGTCCCTTAATCGTACTTAGGGCAAGCCTTTGGTCTACCCCATGCTGTAAAAACAGCAGGATTCTGGAAACCAAATAGGTACGCGGATGCCATTTCATTTCCTCACACATGGAGATGTAGGCCCTCCAAGTGCGGTGATAGACCTTCCTAGAGGACGGTTTCCGAGCACTTCTCATAGTAGAAATTACTGAGTCTGACAGGCCCCGGTCTCTCAGTACCTGGTTCTCAACAGCCATGCCGTTAAAGCCAATGACTGTAAAGCAGGATGGAATATGGGACCTTGCGACAGCAGGTCCTTCCGTAGTGGTAGGCGCCAGGGGACGTCTGCTACCAGACGTACTAGATCGGCGTACCAAGGACACTGAGGCCAATCTGGAGCGATTAGGATCATTGGAATTCCCTCTGCCTCCACTCTGCGGAGCAGAAGAGGAAGAAGCCTTAAGGGAGGGAAGGCATAGATTAGCCGATACTGGCCCCACGATGCTACCAACGCGTCCGTTGCGTCTGCCCATGGGTCTCTTGACCGGGCCACAAACCTCAATACCTTCCGATTGAGTCGGGAAGCCAGAAGATCTACGTCTGGTGTGCCCCATCTTTGGCAGAGGAGTTGGAACACCTCCGGGTGTAAGGACCATTCTCCCTGGTCCAGCATCTGGCGGCTCAGGTAGTCCGCCTGCCAGTTTTCCACACCCGGAATGTACACGGCCGACAGTGCCGGTACGCTCCTCTCTGCCCACTTCAGGATGCGAGCGATCTCCGATGCTGCAGCTGAGCTTCTTGTTCCTCCTTGATGATTGACATATGCCACTGCTGTGGCGTTGTCTGACTGGATCCTGACTGGACGCCCTTGCAGTCTCTGAGACCATTTGAAGAGGCACAGCTTGATCGCCCGGATCTCCAGGACATTGATCGGCAGGAGGGCTTCCTCTGGGGTCCAGCGACCTTGCGCCGACTGGACACCCCAGACTCCCCCCCAACCTGTAAGGCTGGCGTCCGTCGTGATCACTATCCAGTAAACCGGAAGAAATGACTTCCCGGCCATTAGAGCCGGTGCTGTCAGCCACCATACCAGGGATCTCCTGACTAGGTGGCTCACTCGGATTTGATAATCCAGAGATGAAGGGCATCTGTTCCATCTGGACAGAACTTCCCTCTGTAACACTCGAGTGTGGTATTGAGCATATGGGACCGCCTCGAAGGAGGCTACCATGAGGCCCAACACTCGCATGCAAAAACGGAGTGACGACCAATTCCTGGAAGTCAGCTGCCGTACTGCAGCCCGGAGGGTCTGCAACTTCTCCACAGGGAGGAATACCTTTGCCTCTGAGGAATCCAGAATCAACCCCAGGTACACTAGGCGTTGAGTGGGCACCAATACTGACTTTTGCGTGTTTAGTATCCAACCACAGTCTCGAAGAGTCTGACAGGTAATGGACACGCTTACCTCTAATTCTGAGCTTGAAGGGCCCTTCAGCAGAAGGTCGTCCAAGTAACCTGTGATAGCGATACCCCGCTGTCTTAGAAGTGCCAGAATCGGAGCGAGCACCTTGGTGAACGTCCTGGGTGCTGAGGCAAGGCCAAACGGGAGGGCCACAAACTGGTAGTGGTTCTTCCCGATAGCAAATCGCAGAAACCTCTGGTGTCTGGAGTATATGGGGACATGCAGGTATGCGTCCTTGATGTCCAAGGAGGCCAGAAAGTCCCCCGGATGGAGAGCCGTGACTACGGATCGAACCGACTCCATCCGAAATCTTTGTACCTTCACAAAGCAATTGAGGGCTCTGAGATCCAAGATTGGACGAACCCCCTCCTTCTTTGGCACAATGAACAGATTTGAGTAAAAACCCTGACCCCGTTCCTGTTCTGGAACTGGAATAACTACCCCGCGTTCCAGTAGACCCTGGACCGCCCCATACAGGGCCTCCCGACGGGTCGGTAGTAGCTGGAGATTGGAGGTGATGAATCTGTCTGGTGGACAAGAGAGAAATTCTATCTTGTAGCCTGAGGAGATTACTTCGCAAACCCACCTGTCGGAGACTAGAGCAGTCCACTGAGTCGCGAATTTGCGAAGACGTCCCCCCACCCGAGAGCTGGGTGGGGGCGGACCTTCATGTGGACGCAGATTTGTCCACAGGCTTGTTGGGTCTGCGGGACCAAGGACGCTTTTGTCCTTGGGCAGGCGCTTTATCGGCCTGGGGTCTTTTCCCTGTCGCCTTAAGAGGGCGAAAAAAACGCTTACGTGCAGTAAAGGAGGGGCCTTGCCCTTGGCGTGGTCCCCTACCCTTGCTAGTTTGGGGAAGCAAAGTGCTTTTACCTCCTGTAGCATCCTTGATGATGTCATCCAGAGAAGCCCCAAAAAGTCTGTCGCCCTTAAAAGGCAGATCCAATAGGGCTTTCTTGGAAGTCTGGTCCGCAGACCAGCCCTTTAGCCAGATCAGGCGGCGTATTGCTACTGCATAAACCGAAGCTCTTGACAGCAGGGGAATAGTATCCATGTCTGACTCGCAGACAAACTTAAGGCCCTGGACCAACTGGTCGGCCAAAGTTATCTCATTAGGAGGAGCATCTCGCTCCTTTAACCCCTGGAGTAGCAATTTTGCCCATTCAGTAAGTGTCTGAGACACTAGGGCCCCCGCCAATGCCGGGCGTACTGCTGAGCCTACCACTGAGTATAGGTAGCGAGCGAGTGCTTCAGCCTTCTTATCCACAGGGTCCTTGAAAACAGGAGCCCCTTCTACTGGAATAGTGGTGGCTCTATTAAGTCTGGACACCGAAGGGTCCACTATAGGGGGAGAGGTCCATATCTTCAGAAAACTCTCCTCAAAGGGGTACCGTACTGCAAACCTCTTTGGGGCTGTAAAGACCCTCAGTGGGTTCTCCCATTCCTTGTATAAGAGTTTGTCAAAATAAGACACACAAGGGAACACCTTAGCAGTGCGGGCAGGTTTACGAAACCCAAAGGGGACTGGAGTATCTGCTACTTCTTCAGTCCTTTCCAACTTTAGCGTATCCCGCACTGCAGTAATAAGGTCAGATACCAAAGCCGTCTCGCGTACTGACCTGGACTTGGAGTCCTCCTCACTGTCCGATCGGTCACGGTCTGCAGTCTCTGATGCATCAGAATCTGGGCCATGAGCCGTAGCTGGACCTGGTTCTGCATCAGAAATATCCCCAGAAGATTGCAGGGGACGGGGGCGTTTATTACCCCCTGTATTCCCGTGTGCTGCTTCCACCCTGGCAGCAAACGCCTCTAGGATTGCCGACATAGCGTCCATAGACACCTCAGGGACACCAGCTGCTAAATCTGGTGTTTCAGGGGAGAAGACATCTGGCTCAGATGCCATGGTGACCACACGCTGACACTCACAGGGCTCCAGGCAAGATATCAATAGGCCACCCTCCTGCGCTGCAGAGATGCTGGGTTACCCAGAGGACTCACCACCCTGGATAGGTACTGCTATGCTGCGCCTATGATGCTGTCCCCTTGCTGCTGTGTCAGTCTGCTTCTTTTATCAGCACTTCCTGTGTGAATTTTCGCGCCAGTGTAATGCACCCTAGAGGCCGGAGGCTCTCGCAAAATGGTTGCCAAAACCGTCTGTATGGAAGATAATGTGGGCTCTAAGAAAATGGCCGCCGACAGAAGATAGAGGTCAGGCAGCCATAGCCCACAAAAAAGATGGCCGCCGAACGGCAATATCTGCATACAGGGTGGACAAACATGGCCGCCGATCACCTGATAGGGGCCAGTGGGTGTGGCCGAACTACAGGAAGATGGCCGCCAGGCAGTTACAAGAGGCCAAACTTGGCATGGACCACCTCAAAATGGCCGCCGACAGCATGGAGACACAGAAACACAGGTAAGCAAAAATGACATTTCTTTTAAATGTTAGTTACAGCCAGCCCCGCTCCAGTGGGACCCCCTAGGTGACCCCCAGCACCCAGCAACCTTTAGCTAGAAGCCCAGGGAGGAGGGAAAGGCAGGGAGAGAGGGAAGAAAGGGGCCACAACCACTTACTTGATCTCTCCAGGAATGTCCAGCTAAATCACCCAGCCGAGGCAGGGGAGTTTTACTTACCTATCCTGCATGTATTCTGCTGGAAGACATTCCAAACAGATCATCGTCCGCGCACGGAAGGTGACTGTTGGCCAGGCATGCTGTGATTGGACCCAGAAGGGACGATCATATGTATGCCCTGGAGCATGACGCTCACCGGACAGGCTGCTGCGACTCGGCCGTAAGGTCAGCCGAAGCTGAGCGGTCCGATGCAAGCCTTGGAGCGTAAGCTCACCGGCCAGGCTGCTGCGACTCGGCCGTAAGGTCAGCCGAAGCTGAGCGGTCCGATGCAGGCCCTGGAGCGTAGGCTCACCGGCCACCCGTGGAGCGACGGGCATGTCGTGGAAAACCCAGCGCGTAGCTAGGGTCGGCACACGCTCGATGGCCGAAACTGGGGAGACTACAAGGATCGAGGATCCAGCCTGTCACCCAGTCGGCAGTTGATCGAAGATCGCAGGAAACAACAAATGTAGCAAAAAAAATAAAAAATATATATATCTTTTTTCCCCGGACCAATGAGCCCGAAGGGAGCCATGTCCTACTCCTTGCTAGACAGAAAAAAACTGATCTGCGATGTGCAGACTGAGAGGGTATACCCAGAGGGTCCGCCCCCTGGGCGGTACTGTAGAAGGTGTGATGCAACACTTTTTACAAGTTTTTCTGCCTAGTCACTCCTAATTAACGGATAATACCCACTTTGTCAATAGAGAAGCTGTGTCGGTCCATGGACGAAAGAGTAAAATGCATTTTCATTTTTTCTCCACATTTTCCAAAACCTTCTGGAAAAAAATGAACCGTTCAAAAGACTCATAATGCTTCATAGATTATACGTTGGGGTGTGTGCTTTCCAAAATGGGGTCATTTTGTGGAAAATTCCATTGTCCTGGTGCTCCAGGGCCTTCAAAAGTGTAATAGGTGGTTGAGAAAGGATATGTGCGATTTATGCTTGTAGAACGCCTGAAAGTGCTACTTCAATGTTGGGCCTCTGTATATGGCCAGGCTGTGTAAAAGTCTCACACATGTGGTATCGCTATACTCAGGAGGAGTAGCAGAATGCATTTTGGGGTGTTATTTTTGCTATGTATATGCTATGCGTTAGAAATATCTTATAAATGGACAACTTTGTGTAAAAAAAATGCATTTTCATTTTTTCTCCACATTTTCCAAAACCTTCTGGAAAAAAATGAACCGTTCAAAAGACTCATAATGCTTCATAGATTATACGTTGGGGTGTGTGCTTTCCAAAATGGGGTCATTTTGTGGAAAATTCCATTGTCCTGGTGCTCCAGGGCCTTCAAAAGTGTAATAGGTGGTTGAGAAAGGATATGTGCGATTTATGCTTGTAGAACGCCTGAAAGTGCTACTTCAATGTTGGGCCTCTGTATGTGGCCAGGCTGTGTAAAAGTCTCACACATGTGGTATCGCTACACTCAGGAGGAGTAGCAGAATGTATTTTGGGGTGTAGTTGCAATTATGCATATGCTGTGTGAGAGAAAAAAACTGTTAATATGACCAGTTTGTGTAAAAAAAAAAAAAAAAAAAAAAAAAATTTAATTTTCCCAAGAATTGTGGGAAAAAAATACAACTTCAAAAAACTCACCACGCCTCTTAGTAAATACCTTGGACTGTCTACTTTCCAAAAAGGGGTAATTTTGGGGTATTTGTACTTTCCTCGCTTGTTAGTGTCTCAAGAAATGAGATATCCCTTCAGTACATCAGGCGTGATCAGATGTGATAAATTTTCAGTGATTGCCACCATAGTTTGTAGACTCTATAACTTTCACAAAGACCAAATAATATACACTAATTTGGGTTCATTTTACCAAAGATATGTAGCAGTATACATTTTGGCACAAATTTATGAAGAAAAATTACTTATTTGCAAAATTTTACAATAGAAACGAAAAAAAAGTGTTTTTTTTTAAAAAAAATTGCTGTTTTTTTGCTTATATCGCAAAAAATAAAAAACCCAGTGGCGATTAAATACCACCAAAAGAAAGCTCTATTTGTGAGAAGAAAATGATAAAAATTTTGTTTGGATACAGTGTAGCATGACTAAGTAATTGTCATTCAAAGTGTGAGAGTACTGAAAGCTGAAAATTGGTCTGGGCGGGAAGGTGCATAAGTGCATGGTATTGAAGTGGTTAAAAAAACATTTTTTATAGGGACAGAAAACTATAGGTAGGGAGAGTGTCAGTGTGTTTTACTGTGCTAATCCTTGTTTGTAGGGACAGGGAAGGACAGTGAGGGAAATTCTCATTGTGCTATACTGTGCTAAAGCATTCCTCATCAACCATCTTTGAAATCCTTGTTCTTTGGACAGTCAGGGAAATTGTCATTGTGCTATTCTGTGCGAAAGCAATCATCCTCAACCATATTTAGAAATCCTTAAGTAAAGGGACAGAGAAGGACACCTGAAGGTAGCCCTTATTGTTTTTTTCCCATCTCCCTGCAGGCCATCCATTAGAATGTCTGGAAGGCAAACAAGGAGAGGCAGACAGTCAGGAGGCAATAAAAGAGGGCAAGCAGGCTCTGTGTCTGGGGGCAACAGTGCTGGTCGTGGACGCGGTGCATTGTCATCAGCACATGGCCATGGGACACGCTTGTCCTTCTTTTCGGCAGCTGGACATGTTGAGCCACATCATGCCGAAGACTTGGTAGAGTGGATGACCAAGCCCTCCTCCTCCTCCTCATCCTCTCTCACCCAGGCTCAGGGTACTGGCAAAGCAGCTGCCAAAGCGTCCTCTTCCCTGGTATCAATGTCAGACTCATCATCAGTAGGGATGAGCTCGGTGTTCGAGTCGAACATACGTTCGACTCGAACATCGGCTGTTCGATCGTTCGACGAAGATCGAACGATTTGGGCCGTTCGCGCCTAATTCGAGTGACGCGAACGGCCCACAATGCACTACGCCATTGCAGTGTCATCCAGGCGCTGTGATTGGCCAAGCATGCACTGTGACCCCGCATGCTTGGCCAATCACAGCGCCGGCAGCGAGGAGAGCAATGATTGGCCACAGGCAGGATGCCTGTGGCCAATTATTGCTGAGGGTGTTTAGTACACGCCCCACACTATAAAAGGCCGCCAGCACGGCGGCCTAGTGTAGTGTGTTCCGGAGCAGGGAAAGAGAAGCATAGGCAGGGACAGTGACATTTATTTTTTCTTGCTTAACCTGGATTCCTTTAGTTTAGGGAAAGAGAAGGATAGGTAGGGAGAGTGTCAGTGTGTTTTACTGTACGAATCCTTGTTTCTAGGGACAGGGAAGGACAGTGAGGGAAATTCTCCTTGTGCTATAGTGTGCTTTAAAAAAACATTTTTTCTAGGGACAGAAAACTATAGGTAGGGAGAGTGTCAGTGTGTTTTACTGTACGAATCCTTGTTTCTAGGGACAGGGAAGGACAGTGAGGGAAATTCTCCTTGTGCTATAGTGTGCTTTAAAAAAACATTTTTTCTAGGGACAGAAAACTATAGGTAGGGAGAGTGTCAGTGTGTTTTACTGTACGAATCCTTGTTTCTAGGGACAGGGAAGGACAGTGAGGGAAATTCTCCTTGTGCTATAGTGTGCTTTAAAAAAACATTTTTTCTAGGGACAGAAAACTATAGGTAGGGAGAGTGTCAGTGTGTTTTACTGTACGAATCCTTGTTTCTAGGGACAGGGAAGGACAGTGAGGGAAATTCTCCTTGTGCTATAGTGTGCTTTAAAAAAACATTTTTTCTAGGGACTGAAAACTATAGGTAGGGAGAGTGTCAGTGTGTTTTACTGTACGAATCCTTGTTTCTAGGGGCAGGGAAGGACAGTGAGGGAAATTCTCCTTGTGCTATAGTGTGCTTTAAAAAAACATTTTTTCTAGGGACAGAAAACTATAGGTAGGGAGAGTGTCAGTGTGTTTTACTGTACGAATCCTTGTTTCTAGGGACAGGGAAGGACAGTGAGGGAAATTCTCCTTGTGCTATAGTGTGCTTTAAAAAAACATTTTTTCTAGGGACTGAAAACTATAGGTAGGGAGAGTGTCAGTGTGTTTTACTGTACGAATCCTTGTTTCTAGGGGCAGGGAAGGACAGTGAGGGAAATTCTCCTTGTGCTATAGTGTGCTTTAAAAAAACATTTTTTCTAGGGACAGAAAACTATAGGTAGGGAGAGTGTCAGTGTGTTTTACTGTACGAATCCTTGTTTCTAGGGACAGGGAAGGACAGTGAGGGAAATTCTCCTTGTGCTATAGTGTGCTAAAGCATTCCTCATCAACCATCTTTGAAATCCTTGTTTTTTGGACAGTCAGGGAAATTGTCGTTGTGCTATTCTGTGCAAAAGCAATCATCCTCAACCATATTTAGAAATCCTTAAGTAAAGGGACAGAGAAGGACACCTGAAGGTAGCCCTTATTGCTTTTTTCCCATCTCCCTGCAGGCCATCTATTAGAATGTCTGGAAGGCAAACAAGGAGAGGCAGACAGTCAGGAGGCAATAAAAGAGGGCAAGCAGGCTCTGTGTCTGGGGACAACAGTGCTGGTCGTGGACGCGGTGCATTGTCATCAGCACATGGCCATGGGACACGCTTGTCCTTCTTTTCGGCAGCTGGACATGTTGAGCCACATCATGCCGAAGACTTGGTAGAGTGGATGACCAAGCCCTCCTCCTCCTCCTCATCCTCTCTCACCCAGGCTCAGGGTACTGGCAAAGCAGCTGCCAAAGCGTCCTCTTCCCTGGTATCAATGTCAGACTCATCATCAGTCACTCCTTCCCTAGACCCACCATATCCTCCTCCTGAGGAGTCCCCCGAACTGTTTGAGCACAGTGTTGGGTACATGCTCCAGGAGGATGCCCAGCGTTTCGAAGGGTCTGATGATGAAACCCAGCTACAGGAAGGCAGTAGCGTGAGAGCAGACAGAGGGGATGCTCAAGAAGGACACCAATCTGGCAGTCATGTTCCAGCAGCTGCAGCATACTGCCAGATTGGCTCCAGTGATGAGGAGGGAGGGGATGATGAGGTCACTGACTCCACGTGGGTGCCTAATAGGAGAGAGGAGGAGGAGGAGGAGGATGAGGAGGAGGCACATCTCCAACGAGGCAGGATGCCCTTTGGTGGCCAGCGTAAGGGCAGTACACCGACGGAATCACACCGCAGAGCTCCGCCTGTGCAGGGCGCTGCCTCTGCCCGTCATTCAAAAAGTTCTTTAGTGTGGGCCTTTTTTGAGGCTAGTGCATCAGATCGCACAGCTGCTGTTTGCAACATATGTCTCAAGCGTATATCGCGTGGCCAAAACATCAGCCGCTTGGGTACCACATGCCTGACCAGACATATGTTGACCTGCCATGCAGCTCGTTGGCAAGCCTACCTCAAAGACCCACACCAAAGAACAAAGCGGACCTCTCCTTGCACCGCATCAGCTGGGATCTCCAACCCCACTATAACTTCAGTCCTCTCTGAAACATGCACTGAGAGGAATGAAGGTGTAGAATTAGGTGTGTCACAGCCAAGTACTTGCGGCCACTTTGCTAGCAGTACACCGACGTCCGATTCTAGCAGGCAAATTTCCCTGCCCCAGCTGCTGGACCGTCGAAAGAAGTTCACTCCCAGCCATCCACATGCCCAGCGGTTGAATGCTAGCTTGGCTAAATTGCTAGCGCTTCAACTGCTGCCTTTTCAGTTGGTAGACTCGGCCCCCTTCCGTGAGTTTGTGCAATGTGCGGTTCCTCAGTGGCAGGTTCCCAAACGCCACTTTTTCTCACGGAAGGCTATTCCGGCTCTCTACCGGCATGTGGAAGGCAATGTCTTGGCCTCGCTGGACAGGGCGGTCAGCGGTAAGGTGCATATTACCGCTGACTCATGGTCCAGCAGGCATGGACAGGGACGTTACCTTTCTTTCACGGCCCATTGGGTCACTCATTTGGCAGCTGGGAAGGATGCAGGACAAGGTGCAGTAGTGTTGGAGGTTGTTCCACCGCCACGCCTCCAAAATGCTACTACTGGTTGTGACACACCTCTCTCCTCCACCCCCTCCTCTTCTTCTTCCTCCATGGCCTCTTCCTGTGCTTTGTCCTCTGAACCAGCGGTGCTCCGTAGCCGTTCAAGGGGCTACGCAAGTACGTAGGCAAAAAGATGCCATGCCGTGCTTGCGCTGGTGTGTTTGGGGGACAGAAGCCACACTGGGGCAGAGGTCCTGTCTGCTCTGCAGGGCCAGGCCGAGAGGTGGTTGACGCCACGCCAGCTTAAGCCAGGAATGGTGGTTTGCGACAATGGCACCAACCTCCTCTCCGCCCTCCGACAGGGACAACTGACCCATGTGCCCTGTGTGGCTCACATCCTTAACCTGGTGGTGCAGCGGTTCTTGGGCAGGTACCCGGCTTACAGGATGTCCTGAGGCAGGCCAGGAAAGTCTGTGTGCATTTCCGCAGATCTTATAATGCCAGTGCTCGCCTGGCTGAGCTGCAAAAGGAGTTGAACCTGCCCAAGAACCGCCTTATATGTGACATGCCCACCAGGTGTAACTCAACGTTGGCCATGCTGCAGCGGCTGCACACGCAGCAGAGGGCCATCAATGAGTACCTGTGCGACTACGGCACCAGGACAGGGTCAGGGGAGCTTGGTTTTTTTTCTCCACGCCAGTGGGGCATGATCAGGGATGCATGCACTGTCCTGGCACCATTTGAGGAGGCCACGAGGATGGTGAGCAGTGACAGTGCATGCATCAGTGACACTGTACCTCTTGTCCACCTGTTGGAGCACACGCTGCGTGGAATAATGGACAGGGCACTTGAGGCAGAACAGAGGCAGGAAGAGGAGGACTTCCTTGCCTCTCAAGGCCCCCTTTACCCAGACAGTGTTCCTTCTGTCCCACCCATCGCACAGGAAGAGGAGGAGGAGAAGGAGGATTGTGTCAGCATGGAGGTGGAGGCTGGCACTCAGCATCATCAGCAGCAGTCTTTTAGGGATGATTTACAGTCCCAAGAAACCAGTGGACTTGTACGTGGCTGGGAGGAGGTGGCTGCGGATCATGTCGTCCTTAGTGACCCAGAGGACTCCGGACCGAATGCCTCAGCAAACCTACGCTGCATGGCCTCCCTGATCCTGCAAAGTCTGCGGAAGGATCCTCGTATTCTTCGGATCAAGGAGAGGGACCATTACTGGCTGGCCACTCTCCTTGATCCACGGTACAAGGGTAAGGTTGCGGACCTTATGTTACCGTCGCAGAGGGAGCAGAGGATGAGACAACTCCGGGAGGCCTTGCAGAAAGGTCTGTGCAACGCGTTCCCAGAGACTGGGAGGTTACAAACTCCTGGTCCTGGACAACGAGTTGCTGAGGCTTCGGGCAGTCAAAGAAGGAGCGGTGGGGAAGGTGGCCGTCTGACCGATGCGTTCAGACAATTCTTTAGTCCGCAGCCCCAAAGTATGATCGGTTCCAGCAACCATCGCCAGCGTCTGATAAACATGGTGCAGGAATATGTAGGGGCAAGGTCAGACTTGGACACCTTCCCCACCGAAAATCCTCTGGCTTACTGGGTCTTGAGGATGGATCACTGGCCAGAGCTTGCACAGTATGCAATTGAGCTACTGGCCTGTCCTGCATCCAGCGTTCTTTCGGAACGCACATTCAGTGCTGCTGGAGGATTTGTCACGGATCACAGGGTGCGCCTGTCCACCGACTCGGTTGATCGACTGACTTTCATCAAGATGAACCAGTCTTGGATCACCACCAGCTACCACACACCTGATGCTGATATAACAGACTAATTGATTTTAACATGTCACATCCCTTCAAGACTGATGCTGATGCTGAGTGTCTGTGCTGTTATGTTGACTGGCTATCCTCCTCCTCCGAGTCCTCAATGATACGATTGATGATGATAGCTTGGAAGATCATTTTTGTTTATGGGTGCCGCCACCAGTGGCTAAGGCCCAATTTTTCAGCCCCTGTTTTACAGGGGCGTGTAATTACAATTTTTTTAGCAATAATTTGCCATAGGGCTCATTGCTGTGCTCCAAGTACAGTATCTGTGAGGGGTTGGAGTGTTGTGGCACCAGTGCCTAAGGCCCAATTTTTCAGCCCCTGTTTAACAGGGGCGTGTCATTACAATTTTTGAAGCAATACTTTGCAACAGGGCTCATTGCTGTGCTCCAAGTACAGTATCTGTGAGGGGTTGTAGTGTTGTGCCACCAGTGCCTAAGGCCCAATTTTTCAGCCCCTGTTCAACAGGGGCATGTAATTACAATTCTTGATCTAATAATTCACAGCAGGGCCCATTCCTGCACCCACCAAGAGTAACTCTGAGGGCTTACAGTGTTGTGGCAACGCCACCACCACCACCACCACGAAAGGCCCAATTTTTCAGCCCCTGTTCAACAGGGGCATGCAATTACAATTCTTGATCTAATAATTCACAGCAGGGCCCATTGCTGCACCCACCAAGAGTAACTGTCAGGGCTTACAGTGTTGTGGCACCAGCACCACCATCAAAGGCCCAATTTTTACTACCACTGTTCAACAATTATATGTAATTACAATTCCTGATATAATAGTTGACAGCAGGGCATTCCAGCACCAACCAAGAGTAACTGTGAGTGCTTACAGTGTTGTGCCAACACCAACAACTAAGGGGCCTATTTCTGCAGAGTATATACGGCAGGTCCCTACTTTCAAACATCCAACTTACAAACGACTCCTACTTGCAAACGCAAGAAGACAACAGGAAGTGAGAGGAAATCTACCCCTAGGAAGGAAAATTCTCTCCTGTAAGAATTAATATGGGAGAAAGGTGTCTCCTCTGTACTGATGCTTTATCAGCAATCCTTGTTTCAAGAAAAACACCACATTTCAAAAACAGTTGTCATTGGGACGGAAAGTGAGGTGAAATGTTCTGAACAGGGGCACAGACAGCAAAACAAATGTTACAGGGGTGATAACCCTTACCTATGTTTTCCAAAAAGTTTAAAAATAGATTTTTGGGCTGGAGCTACACTTAAACAATGTACCTGTTCAAAATTACAAACAGATTCTACATAAGAACAAACCTACAGTCCCTGTCTTGTATGCACCGCCTGTATACGGCTGTTCAGAGTATATAGGGCCTTTTTAATTTTATGTGGGGGGTTCCCCTTAATATCCATACAAGACCCAAAGGGGCTGGTAATGGGCTGGGGTAGGGGGGGGGGTCATGGGGTAGCTATGCCATTTTTCTTAAAGATTTTCATCCATATTACCGGGACCAGACATTACATTAAAGCCGCAAGCAGTTTTAAATGGCTTTTTTTTCCTTTAGAAGTGTGCAGGGACAGTTCTAAACACGGGAAACACGTGGCACTTCACAGGCATACTTTAGACACCCCCCAGGTATGATATTTAAAGGAATAATTGACTTTTTTTTTTTCACTTTATGCATCATTAAAATGACTGCTCCCGAAAAACGACCGTTTTTAAAATTTCTTTTTGCATTGATACATGTCCCCTGGTGCACAACCCGGGTTCCCAAACCCTTTTTAGGACAATAACATGCATAATAGTTGTTATAATTAGCACTTTAGAATTCGAACGTTCGCATCCATTGTATTTAATAGGGTTCTAATGTTCGTACGAACTTTCGGTCCGTTCGCGGGTTATGGTGCGAACCGAACCCGGGGGTGTTCGGCTCATCACTAATCATCAGTCACTCCTTCCCTAGACCCACCATGTCCTCCTCCTGAGGAGTCCCCCGAACTGTTTGAGCACAGTGTTGGGTACATGCTCCAGGAGGATGCCCAGCGTTTCAAAGGGTCTGATGATGAAACCCAGCTACAGGAAGGCAGTAGCGTGAGAGCAGACAGAGGGGATGCTCAAGAAGGACACCAATCTGGCAGTCATGTTCCAGCAGCTGCAGCATACTGCCAGATTGGCTCCAGTGATGAGGAGGGAGGGGATGATGAGGTCACTGACTCCACGTGGGTGCCTAATAGGAGAGAGGAGGAGGAGGAGGATGAGGAGGAGGCACATCTCCAACGAGGCAGGATGCCCTTTGGTGGCCAGCGTAAGGGCAGTACACTGACGGAATCACACCGCAGAGCTCCGCCTGTGCAGGGCGCTGCCTCTGCCCGTCATTCAAAAAGTTCTTTGGTGTGGGCCTTTTTTGAGGCTAGTGCATCAGATCGCACAGCTGCTGTTTGCAACATATGTCTCAAGCGTATATCGCGTGGCCAAAACATCAGCCGCTTGGGTACCACATGCCTGACCAGACATATGTTGACCTGCCATGCAGCTCGTTGGCAAGCCTACCTCAAAGACCCACACCAAAGAACAAAGCGGACCTCTCCTTGCACCGCATCAGCTGGGATCTCCAACCCCACTATAACTTCAGTCCTCTCTGAAACATGCACTGAGAGGAATGAAGGTGTAGAATTAGGTGTGTCACAGCCAAGTACTTGCGGCCACTCTGCTAGCAGTACACCGACGTCCGATTCTAGCAGGCAAATTTCCCTGCCCCAGCTGCTGGACCGTCGAAAGAAGTTCACTCCCAGCCATCCACATGCCCAGCGGTTGAATGCTAGCTTGGCTAAATTGCTAGCGCTTCAACTGCTGCCTTTTCAGTTGGTAGACTCGGCCCCCTTCCGTGAGTTTGTGCAATGTGCGGTTCCTCAGTGGCAGGTTCCCAAACGCCACTTTTTCTCACGGAAGGCTATTCCGGCTCTCTACCGGCATGTGGAAGGCAATGTCTTGGCCTCGCTGGACAGGGCGGTCAGCGGTAAGGTGCATATTACCGCTGACTCATGGTCCAGCAGGCATGGACAGGGACGTTACCTTTCTTTCACGGCCCATTGGGTCACTCTTTTGGCAGCTGGGAAGGATGCAGGACAAGGTGCAGTAGTGTTGGAGGTTGTTCCACCGCCACGCCTCCAAAATGCTACTACTGGTTGTGACACACCTCTCTCCTCCACCCCCTCCTCTTCTTCTTCCTCCATGGCCTCTTCCTGTGCTTTGTCCTCTGAACCAGCGGTGCTCCGTAGCCGTTCAAGGGGCTACGCAAGTACGCAGGCAAAAAGATGCCATGCCGTGCTTGCGCTGGTGTGTTTGGGGGACAGAAGCCACACTGGGGCAGAGGTCCTGTCTGCTCTGCAGGGCCAGGCCGAGAGGTGGTTGACGCCACGCCAGCTTAAGCCAGGAATGGTGGTTTGCGACAATGGCACCAACCTCCTCTCCGCCCTCCGACAGGGACAACTGACCCATGTGCCCTGTGTGGCTCACGTCCTTAACCTGGTGGTGCAGCGGTTCTTGGGCAGGTACCCGGGCTTACAGGATGTCCTGAGGCAGGCCAGGAAAGTCTGTGTGCATTTCCGCAGATCTTATAATGCCAGTGCTCGCCTGGCTGAGCTGCAAAAGGAGTTGAACCTGCCCAAGAACCGCCTTATATGTGACATGCCCACCAGGTGTAACTCAACGTTGGCCATGCTGCAGCGGCTGCACACGCAGCAGAGGGCCATCAATGAGTACCTGTGCGACTACGGCACCAGGACAGGGTCAGGGGAGCTTGGTTTTTTTTCTCCACGCCAGTGGGGCATGATCAGGGATGCATGCACTGTCCTGGCACCATTTGAGGAGGCCACGAGGATGGTGAGCAGTGACAGTGAATGCATCAGTGACACTGTACCTCTTGTCCACCTGTTGGAGCACACGCTGCGTGGAATAATGGACAGGGCACTTGAGGCAGAACAGAGGCAGGAAGAGGAGGACTTCCTTGCCTCTCAAGGCCCCCTTTACCCAGACAGTGTTCCTTCTGTCCCACCCATCGCACAGGAAGAGGAGGAGGAGGAGGAGGAGGAGGATTGTGTCAGCATGGAGGTGGAGGCTGGCACTCAGCATCATCAGCAGCAGTCTTTTAGGGATGATTTACAGTCCCAAGAAACCAGTGGACTTGTACGTGGCTGGGAGGAGGTGGCTGCGGATCATGTCGTCCTTAGTGACCCAGAGGACTCCGGACCGAATGCCTCAGCTAACCTACGCTGCATGGCCTCCCTGATCCTGCAAAGTCTGCGGAAGGATCCTCGTATTCTTCGGATCAAGGAGAGGGACCATTACTGGCTGGCCACTCTCCTTGATCCACGGTACAAGGGTAAGGTTGCGGACCTTATGTTACCGTCGCAGAGGGAGCAGAGGATGAGACAACTCCGGGAGACCTTGCAGAAAGGTCTGTGCAACACGTTCCCAGAGACTGGGAGGTTACAAACTCGTGGTCCTGGACAACGAGTTGCTGAGGCTTCGGTCAGTCAAAGAAGGAGCGCGGTGGGGAAGGTGGCCGTCTGACCGATGCGTTCAGACAATTCATTAGTCCGCAGCCCCAAAGTATGATCGGTTCCAGCAACCATCGCCAGCGTCTGATAAACATGGTGCAGGAATATCTAGGGGCAAGGTCAGACTTGGACACCTTCCCCACCGAAAATCCTCTGGCTTACTGGGTCTTGAGGATGGATCACTGGCCAGAGCTTGCACAGTATGCAATTGAGCTACTGGCCTGTCCTGCATCCAGCGTTCTTTCGGAACGCACATTCAGTGCTGCTGGAGGATTTGTCACGGATCACAGGGTGCGCCTGTCCACCGACTCGGTTGATCGACTGACTTTCATCAAGATGAACCAGTCTTGGATCACCACCAGCTACCACACACCTGATGCTGATATAACAGACTAATTGATTTTAACATGTCACATCCCTTCAAGACTGATGCTGATGCTGAGTGCCTGTGCTGTTATGTTGACTGGCTATCCTCCTCCTCCGAGTCCTCAATGATACGATTGATGATGATAGCTTGGAAGATCATTTTTGTTTATGGGTGCCGCCACCAGTGGCTAAGGCCCAATTTTTCAGCCCCTGTTTAACAGGGGCGTGTAATTACAATTTTTGAAGCAATACTTTGCAACAGGGCTCATTGCTGTGCTCAAAGTACAGTATCTGTGAGGGGTTGCAGTGTTGTGCCACCAGTGCCTAAGGCCCAATTTTTCAGCCCCTGTTCAACAGGGGCATGTAATTACAATTCTTGATCTAATAATTCACAGCAGGGCCCATTGCTGCACCCACCAAGAGTAACTCTGAGGGCTTACAGTGTTGTGGCAACGCCACCACCACCACCACCACGAAAGGCCCAATTTTTCAGCCCCTGTTCAAAAGGGGCATGTAATTACAATTCTTGATCTAATAATTCACAGCAGGGCCCATTCCTGCACCCACCAAGAGTAACTCTGAGGGCTTACAGTGTTGTGGCAACACCACCACCACCACCACCACCACGAAAGGCCCAATTTTTCAGCCCCTGTTCAACAGGGGCATGCAATTACAATTCTTGATCTAATAATTCACAGCAGGGCCCATTGCTGCACCCACCAAGAGTAACTGTCAGGGCTTACAGTGTTGTGGCACCAGCACCACCATCAAAGGCCCAATTTTTACTACCACTGTTCAACAATTATATGTAATTACAATTCCTGATATAATAGTTGACAGCAGGGCGTTCCAGCACCAACCAAGAGTAACTGTGAGTGCTTACAGTGTTGTGCCAACACCAACAACTAAGGGGCCTATTTCTGCAGAGTATATACGGCAGGTCCCTACTTTCAAACATCCAACTTACAAACGACTCCTACTTGCAAACGCAAGAAGACAACAGGAAGTGAGAGGAAATCTACCCCTAGGAAGGAAAATTCTCTCCTGTAAGAATTAATATGGGAGAAAGGTGTCTCCTCTGTACTGATGCTTTATCACCAATCCTTGTTTCAAGAAAAACACCACATTTCAAAAACAGTTGTCATTGGGACGGAAAGTGAGGTGAAATGTTCTGAACAGGGGCACAGACAGCAAAACAAATGTTACAGGGGTGATAACCCTTACCTATGTTTTCCAAAAAGTTTAAAAATAGATTTTTGGGCTGGAGCTACACTTAAACAATGTACCTGTTCAAAATTACAAACACATTCTACATAAGAACAAACCTACAGTCCCTGTCTTGTATGCACCGCCTGTATACGGCTGTTCAGAGTATATAGGGCCTTTTTTATTTTGTGTGCGGTGTTCCCCTTAATATCCATACAAGACCCAAAGGGGCTGGTAATGGGCTGGGGTAGGGGGGGGGCGTCATGGGGTAGCTATGCCATTTTTCTTAAAGATTTTCATCCATATTACCGGGACCAGACATTACATTAAAGCCGCAAGCAGTTTTAAATGGCTTTTTTTTTCCTTTAGAAGTGTCATTTTGTGCAGGGACAGTTCTAAACACGGGAAACACGTGGCACTTCACAGGCATACTTTAGACACCCCCCAGGTACGATATTTAAAGGAATATTTGACTTTTTTTTTTTCACTTTATGCATCATTAAAATGACTGCTCCCGAAAAACGACCGTTTTTAAAACTTCTTTTTGCATTGATACATGTCCCCTGGTGCAGAACCCGGGTTCCCAAACCCTTTTTAGGACAATAACATGCATAATAGTCGTTATAATTAGCACTTTAGAATTCGAACGTTCGCATCCATTGTATTTAATAGGGTTCTAATGTTCGTACAAACTTTCGGTCCGTTCGCGGGTTCTGGTGCGAACCGAACCCGGGGGTGTTCGGCTCATCACTAATCTGCAGATGTGACAGATCCTAAGATGTGCGCCCTAGCCAACTGAAACCAGGTAAGCAAAGAACCTGAGCGAAAGGAACAATGAGACAGGAAAAAAAAACTAAAGTAAACGGCTACCGGTGTATACGTACCTGCATGGCACTGACACGCTGTGACGGAAAATACGTTGTGACAGAAACACGCTAACAACTGAAATGACTAAGCTGTTGAGACGGAAGCATGCCATAACCGAAGCACGCCATGACAAAACAAGTGACCTGAACACACTAAGGATATGGACTGTACCTGCAGCCTGCATCCCCCCGTGACCTGAGAAACCCAGATCTGGATTGCAAAGATAAAAGCAAGGATTCATCCACAACAGGGCCAGACCCATGCATGCGAACTCCCCTGACAGCTCCGACACCCCCTACACACACACACACACACACACACACCCGGCGTAGAAAAGCAGGGAAATGGCATGCGCATACTGCCATGACCTTATAAGCCAACCAGCAGCAGCAAGTGCTGTGTGTGGACCTGGGATCCACAGTAGAACTTCCACCTGGTGCCTAAGGTAAACCCATGCAAGTCAGATCAACCAGAAAAATACTGACAACTAACCATGGGTGCCCCCCTCCCCTTACTCCGATGCCCCAGGAAGGATAACCTGCTGTGCACGGGCAGACCCCCCCCTGCCTGACAGAAAATCGCTACGATCGAAAATCAAAACGCTAAGACAGAAGATGCTATGACAGACAAAAACGCTATACAGGAAAACTGCTGCGACAAATCGCATGAAAGCAAGAAAAGACTGACAGTGGATCCCAGACCACATAACTAGAAGAGATGACAGGGGACAAATGAGAAAAGCGCCCACAGTACCGAGCAGCCCATGCAATAAGCAGCACAGTAAAACTGATAAGACCGCCTGAGACATCTTTACGGGACATACTGGGCTACAGTGGGTAAACACCAGACGCCTGCACTGGGCCTCATCCTCATGCCACACACGACTGGTGTGAAAAGGCCTCCTATCCTGGACCCGAATAAAAATGAAAAAAGGGGGCTATATCCATGATAAGTTCCTTACAGATGCCGTGCGTGGCCCCGGGAGGAGTAGCACGGCAAGTGAATGCCCCCCCCACGCTGCCTGTCTACCCGATGACCACCATGACAGCGTGAGCCCAGAGGAGTGGGTGGATGTCCTCCTCAAGAAGCCAGCATGCACCTGGAAGAGTGGGAGGGGAACGGATGGCCCCCCTCCCTCAGAGCGTGGGAGCCCGGATGAGTTGGAGGGTGGACGGATGGCCCCCCTCCTCCCAGAGCCGGAGGAGTGGGAGAGTGAAACGGACGGTCCCCCCCTCCCATGTGAGACCGGGCGGAAGAGCGGGCGGCCCTACAGATGATGCCGGCGTTAGTCCGGAAGTAGAGGTGAGTGAAGGGGCAGGCATGCACACCGGGAAGCGCGCTCCCCCCACCCCCCATTACACGTCGAGCGGGACATGACAGAGACCAGCGTGAGTATGGGGAGAAGAGAAGCCCCCGGCATGTGCCCTGTGTGTGGAGGGACGGCCCCTTGACGGTGTCAGATGGAGCACGCTGAAGGGAGGGTGGAGGAGGATGGAATGGATGGATGAAATGTCCGTCCCCCCCCCCACCCTAACACAAGAGAAACGGGCGGCCCCCATGACGCCGGATTGAGCCCTGGAACGAATGGAGGATGGGCGGGTGAATGGTGCCCAGCGTGAGCCCGGGAGGGGAACCTTCACAACTGCCATCGCTGACCGACGCTCTGCAGGGACACCGGAAGTGACGTTGACGGCAACCCAGAAACCCCGCCGACGCAGGAGAGGAGAGAGGAGGGGGGGATAAATAGCCCCCAGACTCCTCCTACAAATTCAGGCTAGCCTGCGGCCAGCCTTCTAACGTATCGGAAACTCACCCCTCTCTCTCTCTTTATCGGTTATATGGCTGTTGTCTAGGGGTACCTGGGAGAGAGGAATAAGACACACCACAGGCCATGTCCTCCGTAACTAGGAGGTGAAGGCCAGAAGATTGGGCTTTTGTGTAGGTGTCCTAGAGTCAAGTCCAGTCCTTCGTCCCTGACTCCTTTGCTTTAGTAACCCAAGTTCCACACATTGAATAGGTACAACTCTGTTTTATTGCTTGGCAAGAAGTAAAAAACTATCTCTTTTCTTTGGAAAATAGGGGACAGATCGAGGCACAAATCCTTTCCCTTCTTGCTGCTGCCCACTGTGCTGTCACCAGTGGTGAATAGTCACTGCCACTGACTAGGTAATATAGAACGTGAATTACCTTCGCTCACTTTGCCCCTGTCAGAGGAAGAAATCCGTCCAAGGGAGAAGTGGAGGCCTCTCCGTCACCAGCGATGCTGCGATGGACTCTCCGGAGAAGTTACTGCGCACCAGTCCTCACGAACTCAGACACGGGCACCCAAGGAGTTAGGGTCCCCTCGGATTCCTCCACCCTCGCGGAACTCAGTCGAAGGTACTGAGCCCCAGGCATCCGCCATAGTACCTCACCCCAGGCTAAAGGTGCCTGAGATGGACTCCATCTCCGCTCCACCTAGGCCAAGGGCGCCTAGGCCTGGAACACCGGAACGCCAGCACCCAAGCTGAAGGTGCCTGGGTGCGGCCGCGTCCTCCGACTCTGAACCCTTTCAGGGCGTCCGCCCCTTATATAACCTCTCCCTTTGCGTCACAGCGGGTTCCCCGCCCCGCTGTACCAGCTCCAGGGGAGGACAAAAAAGGTACAGTCTTGCGGTGCGAGCCCAACCCCGGTCCACGGCAACAACGCCACCTTTAGGCCGGCGAGAACTTCACACCACCAGAGTCCTCCAAGACTCACAAAGGGAACCTTGAATTTCCTAACAATCAAAGCACCTGGGTCACACTAACACCCAGATGCTCCCCCTAAATTCAAGTACCCGCTACACACTCCCCCTGGTGATTTGACGCTGGTCCCCAGCGTCTGGTACAAGCCCACACCCCACAAGGGTGGCGACATAAGCTCATCCCAGAAGCCAAACTACACATTTTAGCCCTGAATTGTGCCAAGACCTGTTGGGGAAAAAAAACATAAACAATCATAACCATAAAACCTTCAACGACACTTTACATTTCACACATTACATTCCCTCCTCCCCTTTGACTATCTAAGGACCACCCATTCTCAGTAGTCTTGACAGACGAGTCTCCTGCAGAGGGAAAGAAAAGAAACATACATCCTACCAACATGTGTGTTTGCTTGGAATGAATGAGTCTATCCTAGAAGAAACCCATTCACTCCAATAAGTGCTGCATGATAAAAAAATAAACAATCGTTGCGCAACACTGCCACCTGGTGACAGCGCCGCGGTCAAGACACTCATCACTTCCAGATGAACTTTCCTCTTGATCATTTCTCTGTGACCCTACACTAACTAAAACCCAAAGTCACTGATTTCTTTTGAGTGCCAGGAGAAAGAGGGAGAACAAACAAAAAAATAGCTCCCACATCTCCAACGGAGTAAAACTGCCCAAATACAAAAAAAACTAGGGCACAGTCCCTGTATTCTGGAAAAGGCACTCCGGAAAGTTCAGCCAGGAATAGAAAAGAAAAGCACACGGGAGTCTCTTTCCCTCTCTTCTTTTGTTTACAGGTAAAACCTTGGATGAGGCAATGACACAGGCTTCAGACGATCATCAAAAGCCTCCACATGGTACTCAACACTTTTTCCTTCCTTGCGGCAGATCACCACCCTGTCCGCATGAATGTGTCTTCCCAGCATCCACTTAGCCTTAGAGTCCTGAAACTTCTTGGTGACCGTTGGTGAACAGGAAAGGTACTGCCGTGCTTGCTGTACTTTCAGTTTGTCCCACACAAAGGTATCATACCATCTTTGCCGAAAGACCTCCACCTCGTAGAGCAGTTCCCGAGGCAGATACAGGTATTCCCACCCATATTCCTGAGCAACCTTCTGGCCAAAGAGACGCTGCAGCCTTGACAAAGGTGGCATAGTAGCTCGGTCTCCTTCTCCCGGTGGAACAATTGCTTCTGGGTGGCGAGGTGCGTTCACCACCTCGGTAGACCTGGACCTAGGAGCCCGCAGTGATTGACGTTGCACTCCCGCAACAGGAGCAGGTGAAATGGATGTTGAATCCAGAAGGGGAACTTCAGACAGAGGACCAGCTTCTTCCCTTGGCGCTGAGGCCTCTACCTGGGGTGTACTATCTCCAGTAGACATGGGCAGGTCCCTTGTGACACGAGCCGAGGGTAGCTTCATTTTGTCCCATCTCTTCTGTTGGAAGATTTTGTCTATCTCCCCATCATCGCCATTGTCAGACAATGAATCCAGGTCAGAGGTGTCATAGCACTCAGCGGGCAGATAATTCCCAGTCACAGAACTATCCCCCTTGACGACCTCTACCGACTGTGGGCTACCGCCACTTTCTACCACACAGACAGTCCCAAACCCTGGCTCACCTGGACCTTTAAATGAGCAGGGATGTCCAGGACGTTGTCTACCGAATCCATCCAGGTCAGGCAAGCAGTGGGGCGAAGCTCTTCCACGACCACACAAGGCCATCACTAGGCCGACTTTCCTCTTCGGCGGCCGGAGCAGGGAGCTGCTGGTGACCGAGGCAGCATCCTCGGATTTCTCTCTTTTCACTTCCGCTTGGGCAGTCACTTCGCCCGGATCAGCGTGCATGGGGAACGCACCAGCATCGATCTCTCCCTCTGGAGTGGCAGTCCCTGTGAGGTAGTTGAGGTGGAAAGCGCGAGGCTTTTCTGTGGATGGTTCCACCTCGAAGAGGAATTCTTTGCAGACCTCACAGCGCCCGAACGGCTTCAGCTGGACCACCAGTCCCAAACAGCCGGGACAGATCACACCAAGGGCCTCCAGGTCTCTGCAGGTATACAGAGCCAATCGCCCCCAGGGCCTTAGTCTTATCCCTGTATCCATAATCGGAGCAGCCAGAGAAGACATATCCGCGAAGGAAGGAACTGAAATCCACGGAGCACTTGAAGCCATCCTCTCTCTTTGCTGCTCCATTGCGCACTGACCCACCTGCGCCGGAATCTCCACGTGCGTACGTCCACGTGGCCAGACTCCTCCCACCTTCTGCACTTGTTCGAGGGCTTTTCCCTTGCCCCGCCCACGAACTACACAGTTGTGGGTTGCCTCGTGGCGCGTTGGCCAATATGGCCGACCTACTCGGAACTCCTCCGGGCAGCAAAGTTCAAATTCAGACACCATACACATATCCCGGATACGATGCCCCCACGTGTAGCGGAGGCTCACCCCTCTCTCTCTCTTTATCGGTTATATGGCTGTTGTCTAGGGGTACCTGAGAGAGAGGGATAAGACACACCACGGCCCATGTCCTCCGTAACTAAGAGGTGAAGGCCAGAAGATTGGGCTTTTGTGTAGGTGTCCTAGAGTCAAGTCCAGTCCTTCGTCCCTGACTCCTTTGCTTTAGTAACCCAAGTTCCACACAGTGAATAGGTACAACTCTGTTTTATTCTTCTTGCCAAGCAATAAAACAATCTCTTTTCTTTGGAGAATAGGGGACAGATCGAGGCACAATTATTTCCCTTCTTACTGCTGCCCACTGTGCTGTCACCAGTGGTGAATAGTCACTGACACTGACTAGGTAATATAGAACGTGAATTTCCTTCGCTCACTTTGCCCCTGTCAGAGGAAGAAATCCGTCCAACGGAGAAATGGAGGCCTCTCTGTCACCAGCGATGTTGCGCCGGACTCTCCAGAGAAGTTACTGCGCACCAGTCCTCACAAACTCAGACACAGGCACCCAAGGAGTTAGGGCCCCCTCGGATTCCTCCACCCTCGCGGAACTCAGTCGAAGGTACTGAGCCCCAGGCATCCGCCATAGTACCTCACCCCAGGCTAAAGGTGCCTGAGATGGACTCCATCTCCGCTCCACCTAGGCCAAGGGCGCCTAGGCCTGGAACACCGGAACGCCAGCACCCAAGCTGAAGGTGCCTGGGTGCGGCCGCGTCCTCCGACTCTGAACCCTTTCAGGGCGTCCGCCCCTTATATGACCTTTCCCTTTGCGTCACAGCGGGTTCCCCGCCCCGCTGTACCAGCTCCAGGGGAGGACAAAAAGGTACAGTCTTGCGGTGCAAGCCCAACCCCGGTCCAAGGCAACAACGCCACCTTTAGGACGGCGAGAACTTCACACCACCAGAGTCCTCCAAGGCTCACAAAGGGAACCTTGAATTTCCTAACAATCAAAGCACCTGGGTCACACTAACACCCAGATGCTCCCCCTAAATTCAAGTAACCGCTACACATACATTGAAAAAAAAAACTATTCTAAAAGGGCTAATTTACACAGGTTCTCTGTTAAGTTTGTGTCCGCTAATAATGATTTTAGTGTATCCTGCCAGGTACGCTGTACGGGGCACCGTGATTTCTAACAGCAGCCCTGGGGGGGGGGGGGGGGATCTGTGATGGAGAGGGCTCTGTGATGGAGAGGAGTCTGTGATGTAGAGGAGTCTGTGATGAGGTGGGGGGGGGGATCTGTGATGGAGAGGGCTCTGTGATGGAGAGGAGTCTGTGATGTAGAGGAGTATGTGATGGGGGGGGGGATCTGTGATGGAGAGGAGTCTGTGATGGGGGGGATCTGTGATGGAGAGGAGTCTGTGATGGGGGGGATCTGTGATGGAGAGGAGTCTGTGATGGGGGGGATCTGTGATGGAGAGGAGTCTGTGATGGGGGGGATCTGTGATGGAGAGGAGGGGGTTTTTGATGAGGGGATTCTGTGAAATACTAATAAGTTTATGTTAAAATTGTTCTTTATTTTAAATATTGTATTTTTTTCCCTGTTTTTTTTTTTTTTGCACTACAAATAAGATATGTGCAGTGTGCATAGGAATTTGTTCATATTTTTTTCAAACTATAGTCTGACCCCCAACAGTCTAAAGGACCGTGAACTGGCCCTCTGTTTAAAAAGTTTGAGGACCCCTGCATTACAGGATGGTAGAAATACCCCTCATCATGGAGTGAAGTGAAGTGAAATGTACATGTAGATCAGTGGCAGCCTCCCCTAAAGTTTATCTAAACCCAAAAGTGAAAACAATTATTACACTGCAGCTTACAATTCTTAGATATGGCGGCTGCATTCATTTTCTATTTTAGGCTTTTTTCTTTTATTTTCCCCTGCTGATCCTGCCAGTAAGTCTATTATTTTTCAACTTTCTTTAAAGTGTTACTAAACCCAGGACCCTGCATTCCCTATATTTGGTCTCCCACAGTATGTAGAACATGGAAATGCAATTATTTTAGTAAATATAACCTGCTAAATACCTTTTCTCATCAGCATTTAGAACAGTCTTGTGACTTCTATGTGTGTCTGGATAAAAGCTTTTAGGAGGAGTTTTCATTCTAATGCCGCGTACACACGATCATTTTTCCCATCGGGAAAAATTACATTTTTTTTTTTCGCCGAGAAAAACGATCGTCTGTGGGCTTTATGCCGTTTTTCTAGTTGAGAAAAACGGCAGGAAAAACGACGAGAAAAATTAGAACATGTTCTAAATGTTCTCATCGTTTTTTCCATCATTTTTTTCCGCGGCAGTTTTCCCATAGGGAGACACTGCCGCGGAGCCCACAGACGGTCGTTTTTCTCGACAAAGAAAAAAATGACGGGAAAAACGGTCGTGTGTGGGGGAAAATGCCGTTCCCTCGTTTTTCATTTAATTTCATGTCGTGATTCACGGCGGTGTTTTCACCGCCGTGAATCACGATCGTGTGTACGCGGCATTACACGATTGTCATATGAGAATGCAGGACACCAGATCCTCTATCTGGACAGTGCTGATCACATGCACAAGAAAAAAAAAAAAAACTCTCTAGCAATACACACCAAACTGAGCATGTGCAGCCTGTCCCCTGGCTCTGTAAATATCAGGAAATATATTGTGAGTCAGTGGAAGCAGTAGATGATCAGAGAAGACAGGATCAAACACCCTATTTACACAATGCAGAGGATTAACCTCTTAGGTTCCACAGTGAGTATAACAAGCATGCTTTACTGCATATACAGACTGATTTTACTGTTGTGGGATTAGTAACAGTTAGAGGATTGGGACAAACCATTTAACACTGACAGGGGTTCTTACAAGGATCAGCTTTTATTATTTCTGTAAAACCTTTATCCCAAAAGGAACACAAATGTTATTGTAACTGCTTACAAAATGTTAGCTGGAGCTCAACTTCAATTTGTTAGCCAAGCCTACCTAAATTTGCTAGTGTATCTAACACTACCCTCTGACCAAATTGGCAATTATGCTGTCCAATGGTGTCTCTGTTGCTCCTCCATCCAGGTGGAGCCACCTTAAAGTGGTGGTAAACCCCATTCATGAAATTTGACCTAGGCACATATATCTGTAGTGTTTACTTTTCTGTCTCCAAAGCCCTGAGTGTTGTGTCCTTCTGTTGCTCCATTCCTCTGTTATCAGCAGAGTCACTTCTAACAAGCTCTCCAACACACGCGATAAAAGCAGCTGGAAATTTGTGTCGGGAGGGAACTTAGAGATAGATAAACAGAGAACTTGTCTATTCACAGTACAGCTTTGCATGTTCCTTCGTTCTTCTGCCTATGTGGATGGGGGGTGTCCCTTTCCTCCAATCAGCTCTCACACAGTGTATGCCCAGACTCCCCTCCCACTGCTGAATGAGGAAGAAAGATTTGTAACATGATCTGCACTTTCTAAAGAATGTAGAAATGGAAAGACTGCAGATATCCATGTAAAACTTATGTAGGGAGATTTGTTTCATCTCTGTGTATTATCTGAGGATATTCACTTCACTGGGTATAGGAGAGGGTTTACAACTACTTTAAGACAGGAAGTGTGTTACCATGGGAAAATAAAGGAAAAAAGCTTTAGAAAAAAAAACGAATGCAACCACTACATCTAAGGAACTGCAATATATTCATTTTTTTTCTTTTTGGATTTAGATACGCTTTAACTTGTCCAGCTAATATAAGTGGGTCCCTCTCTGGTAAGGAAAGGATCAAATTTCTAGCAATAGCTGCTTAAAATAAGAAGCTGGCTGTTTTTTCTGCTAATACCGAATACACACTAGAGCTATATGTAAAGATATTATCAAGATGTGTGGGCATACAGCAGTTTTGAAGTGCTATAGTTTGCAACTTAGCTTTCTGCATACATACTGTACATTCTACGTAAATATTCTAAAGTCCACTCTTTACACATGCTTTAGATGTACTGCGGTGTGCTTTTGCGGTTTCCAGGGATATCTCTGTAGCGGGGTCTTCAAAGTTAGTGGGATACACCTGGGGGTAGAGAGACCCAGGTGTGTAATTATGTCAGGGATTAGACCCCTTTTTGTTATTCGTGGAGGATTGGGTGGTGCAATATTCTCCTTGGCCTGTGGGTGGCGGGGTACCTACAGGCTCGAGGTAGAATCACTACCACAGTGCTACCCTTTTTGTCCCTTCCTGGAGATGGTACGGCTGGGGCGGGGAACCCGCCGTGGTGTCGATGGGAGGAGATAAAAGGGGGAGACGCCCTGGCCACGAGGTCTGTTGGGAGATCTTCTCTTCACGTACCCAGGCGCCCTCGGCCTGGGGGCGGGTGGTTCAAGGTTTCGGCCTGGGCACCCTAGGCCTGGCCGGAATGAAGCTGGAGTTGGAGTCCATCCCAGGCACCTTCAGCCTGGGGTGAGGTACTTTGTAGAAGGCCTGGGACCTGGTGACTTCGACCGGGTCCCGCGAGGGTGAAGTGATTCCAGGGTGCCCCTTGCGAGGGGACCCGCATCTGAGGTGAGGAGGATGGGGAGGTCACCCGTCTGAAGACTCCGGAGCAGCGTCAACCCGGTGACGGACGGGCCTCCGGTAACTCCCTCGGAGGGTTATCTTCCCCTGATAGGGGCCGCAGCGCAGCGAAGTTGTTCTAATCAAGACTCCTGCAACCCCTGGTCATAGCACAGGGGGTGTAGGGACTACAATCTAGATAGTGCCTCGGCCTGCTCATCCCACCGTATCCTGCCATATATTGTTCGTTGTGAAGCTACGGAATAAAACTAACAGTTGGACTGTGATCGGTGTATGGACTCTGTTGATGGGAGCAAAGGGAGATTCCAGCATAGCAGGGCTAAGTTCCGCAACCCAATGCACATTTGGCCCGAGGAAGATATTGATACTGGCCTTCACCTCACCCACAGCCATGGGGAGGACATGGGCCGTAGCGCACCTCACTCTCGAAAACCAGGTACCCCTAGACAAGAGCTTTCGGACAACCGAGAAACATGTGAAGGGGGTGAGGCCGCTACACGTGGGGGCTCGTGAGTCCGGGATGAAATGTGTGTTGACCCTGAGGTTTGGAACGGCTGTGTTTGAACTTTGCTGCCCGGAGGAGGTCCGAGCAGGTCGGCCATGTGATTGGCCAAAGTGCGTCCCTGTGCTCGAAGTCGTGGAAATTTCTCTGAAAAACCGGGAGAGGCCCATGCAGAAAGAGCGGGAAGAGGGAGGAGTCCAGCCGTGTGACGAACTACATGTGGGGACTTTTGCTGCACTGCGTCACGAGGCACCCCATGACTGCGCAATTCGTGGGAGGAGACTGAAGGAAGCCCGCGAAAACGTGCAAGTCGTGGGAGGAGTCTGGCCACGTGTGGAGATACACGTGGAGACTCCGGCGCAAGGTCAGCGCGTGATGGAGCAGCAAGTGGTCGGAGTGAACTCAGGCTCCCCGTGGATGCCGGTACCTTATCCTTTCAAGATGACTGCATTTGCTGCGCCCATTACAGACACGGGGATAAGGCTCAGGCCCCGAGGACAGTTGGCTCTGTATTCATGCAGAGACACGGAGGCCCTCGGTGTGATCTGTCCCGGATGCTCGGGACTGGTGGTCCAATTAAAGCCATTCGGGCGATGTGAGGCATGCAAGGAGTTCCTTTTTGAGGTTGAACCACACATGGAAAGGCCCCGGGCCCTACGCCTCAACTGCATCACAGGAACCGCCACTCCGGAGGGAGAGATCCAAGCCTCTGCGGAGGTTCCCGTACGCGCTGACCAGGGCGAAGTGACTGCTCAACCAGAGAATGAGAGAGAAAAATCCGAGGACACTGCTTCGGTCACTACAGACTCCCTGCTCCCACCTCCGAAGAGGAAAGTCGGCCTGGTACAGGCATCCTATGGTCGTGGTCGAGTTTCACCCCGCCGCTTGCCTGGCCTAGATGGCGCCGGTAGAGAAGAGAGTCCCGGACATCCCAGTTCTTCAGAAGGTCCAGGTGAGCCAGGGGCTGGGACTGTGGTGTTGGTTGGAGGTGTCGGGGGTCCACAGTCGGTGGAGCCCGCAAGGGAGGGTAGCCTTCCGTCTACTAGAGACTACCTTCCTGCCGAGATGTATGACACCTCCGACCTAGAGTCATTGTCAGACTGTGGGGATGACGGAGAGATAGATGAACTGTTTCACCGGAAGGGCTGGGACAGACGCCCACTACCTGTGCTGAGTAAACCGCAGGATTCCCCCATGTCCATAGAAGACAGTACGCTCCGGGTGAAGGCCCCGGAGTTCCCGAGGAAATCTAGTCCTCCGATCAACTTTCCTCATTCAACTACATCACCCGCTCTGATGGTGGGGATGCAGCGTGCTTCGTTGCGGGCACCAAAGGCAAAGCAACCCGAGATGGTGAAGGTACCTCGGCACCCGGAGGCCATCGTGCAGCCAGGAGAAGGTGAGCGAGATGTGATGCCGGCTCTAGCCAGGTTGCAGAGACTTTTCTCCCAGAGAGTCGCCCGTGAATATGGGTGGGAGTACCCCTACTTGCCTCGGGACTTATTGTATGAAGTCGAGGTCCTGCGACCAAGGTGGTATGACGAGTTTGTATGGGAAAAGCTTAAAGTACCCCATGCCAGGCGATACCTGTCATGTTCGCCGCCTGTGTCTAAAAAGTTCAAGGACTGCAGAGCTGATTGGAGACTTGGGCGCCATATTCATGCCGATAAGGTGCTCATCTGCAGGAAAGAAGGAGAGGATGTCGAGTATTCGGTGGAAGTGTTTGACGGGCACCTGAAGCCCCTGTTTCTGCCGGATCCAAGGTTCTACTTATAGGAGAAGTGAGCTCCTATCTTGTTGCTGTTGAAACTTTCTGGAAGAGACATTCCCAGACGCCTAGAACTGTGCCCTACTTTGTTTTGATTTGGGCTTTTTTTTTACTCACTGAAGACTTGGGAGCTGTTGTTTTTTTTTCTCCCTTTTCTTCATGTGCCAAAGGCAGAGACTTTTGGGGTAGAGTTAGAGTAGGAAGGCTGGAAGAATGAAGATCTCACCAAGTGTCATTACCGCAGCGCTGTCACCAGGTGGCAGTGTTGTGCAACGGTTGTTTGAAATGTTACACATGCATTACTTACTTATTGGAGTGAGTGGGTCTCTCGGCTGACGGACCCACTCATGCCAAGTTAACACAGAGTGTTAGGATGTGTTGTTTTTTTTTTTTGTTTCCCTTCTGCAGGAGATTCGTCGGTCAAGACTACTGAGTATGGGGTGGTTCTTAGACAGTGATGGGAGGGATTGTATATGTGTTGTGACAGCAGGAAGGTAAAGTCACCTGGTTGCATCCAGGGGGGTAGATATATTTCGCCCAGATTCAGGCTTTACGCCGACTTATACAACTAGGTGGAGAGTTGTATAAGCCCAGCTGAGGCTAGTGGGCTCATGGATGACTCATACCTCTAGGGAGAGTGTGGGGCGTCGTGCAGACAGGGAGTTGATGAGACCAGCTGAAGCTTGTCAGCTCATTTAGGCCTCTATAAGAACTCCCAGATTCATTAGGTGTTAGCTCATGCCTGGAACCAGACCTGTGTGGACTGTCTAGGGAGAGTGAACCCCTGTGCGGTGAGACAAAGCCTGTGTGGCTATTTGCTTGGACATTTAAAACCAGGGACTTAGGGACTAGGACAGCACTAGGCTGATCCCAGTTGTTAGTTAGGAAACCTGTATGTTTAGTCAGAGGTCAAGTTGACCAGGATTTATTTTGTTTATGTTTCTTTTGCTCTGCTGTGTTTTGTCACTGTAAATAGAAAATAAACCGCACCTTTTTGATTTTGAAAACCACAACCTCCGTTTGCTGGGCCTGTTTTGTGTGGGGAGCCCATCCCGGGGGGTCACACACACCCGCTGCCGAGCTAACCCCCTCACAGTTGGTGGAGAACCAGTGGCAGTTTTTTTTAAGCCAGCATGGAGGAGATACTGAAACAGCTGGCTCTAGCAAATGCCAATCAACAGCAGACAAATGCAGGTTTGCAAAAGAGCCTTGCAGCCCAGCAGCAAGCTCACCAACAGAGTCTGGAAGCTCAGCAACAAGCCCAGCAGCAATCTGAGGCCCGCTTCATAGACCTGTTACAGAAGCAAGAGCAGAGACTACAACAAATGGAAGCAGTAATGCAGCAACGTCCGCAGACCAGTGAGGAAAGCCGTCCCACTAATACCGCGTCCTTTGGGGTGAGTCGTTTATTGACAAAAATGACTGGAGAGGATGATCCAGAGGTATTTTTGACCACATTTGAAAGGACCGCTGAAAGAGAAAAGTGGCCTGAGGAGCAGTGGGCTGGACTGGTGGCTCCTCTGTTAACTGGTGAATCGCAGAAAGCTTACTATGACCTAGAGCCTAACCAAGCAAAAGACTATGTGATGCTAAAAGCTGAAATTTTGGCAAGGCTGGGTGTCACCCAGGCTGTCCGGGCTCAGCGTGTGCATAACTGGACTTTCCAGCTTGGAAAACCCCCCAGGTCTCAAATGTATGATCTCATTCACCTGAGCAGAAAGTGGCTACAGCCAGAGACTTTGTCCGCACCAAAGATTGTGGAACGTGTTGTAATGGATCGGTTTTTGAGAGCTCTTCCTACTGCCATCCAAAAGTGGGTAAGCCATGGAGACCCAGAGACGGCCGATGGTCTTGTGGATCGTGTGGAGAAATACTTGGCTACAGAGAACCTGACGGCCTCTTCCAGAGACACTCGGACTTTCCACCCTAAGACCAGACCATCCCCAGGGGCGGATAAGAGGATTCCAAGGGGTGAGGGTGGAGAGAGTGAGAGGGTGGGAGCTCTACCCCAAGTTTGGCGAGAACAGCCTGGGAAATCAGCGGCTCAAGAGGCGGCAAGAAGGATCGTTTGCTACCGCTGCCGGCAAGCGGGACATATTGCAGCCAATTGCCCGGTTGTGGAGGAACCCATGCAGTGTGACTTTCTGACGGGCAGACGTCAGTCGCTGTGTGCGACAGTCGCATGCACTGCCATTCGAGGAACTGAGAAACATTTATGCAAAATGTGTGTTAATGGTAGAAATGTTGTGGTATTGCTGGATTCAGGTAGCCTTGTGACCCTGATAAAGGCTGAGTTAGTTAAAACAGAGGTCTTTGGGAATAGCAAGGTAGCTGTTATTTGTGTGCATGGGGACACCCGAGAGTATCCAGTGACTACAGTGTGTTTCGAGAGCCCCAAAGGTACCCTCTCTCATCCAGTGGGCTTAGTATCTCAGTTACCGCATGACGCCATTGTGGGAAGGGATTTTCCGAAGTTCTGGGAACTGTGGGATGATCCTGAGCCCCCCACTGGTGCCCCTATGTACCAGGAATGTGATAGCCAGAACTCCCCTGAGAGTGGTGAGGACTCCCCGGAATTTCCCTTATCAGTATTGGCAGGGGAGACTCAAGAAACTGGAGAGGAGCCCACCTCCTCAGACGAAAACCTACCGTCTGTGGAGTTTTCTGATCTTGAGGTTCACAGGGAAAACTTTGCCACAGAACAGTTGAAAGACCCCGCCCTAATAAAGGCACGGGAAAACGTAGTGAAAATAGATGGCGAGTTAGTGAACCCAGATAATACCTGCACTTACCCATACTTCAGCGTAGAGAAGGACCTACTGTATCGGGTGGCAAAAAGGGCAGAAGAAACCGTTGAGCAGCTGGTGGTGCCCAAACCTTACAGGAAGTTGGTGTTGGAGTTGGCCCATGGGCACATTCTTGGAGGTCATCTGGGGACAGAGAAAACCCGAGAGAGGGTATTACAGAGATTCTATTGGCCGGGGGTGATGAAGGACATAGAAAATTATTGTTCCTCCTGCCCTGTGTGTCAGAGGTTGGCCCCGATGCCACATTTCCGTAGCCCGCTGGTCCCTCTACCCATCATTGAGGTCCCGTTTGAGAGGATCGCCATGGATTTGGTAGGGCCTATAATCAAGTCCGCTAGGGGGCACCAGTACATATTAGTTATAATGGACTATGCCACCCGTTATCCAGAAGCGATCCCTCTCCGAAATACCTCGGCCAAAACCATAGCCAAAGAGCTATCTCTTGTGTTTAGCCGGGTGGGTATTTGTAAAGAACTGCTTACGGACCAAGGTACACCCTTTATGTCCCGGGTTATGAAGGAGCTGTGTAAATTGTTCAAAGTGACGCAATTACGTACATCTGTGTATCACCCCCAAACCGATGGGCTGGTTGAAAGATTCAACAAAACCCTAAAACAAATGTTGAAGAAAGTGGTGGATAGAGATGGAAAGGATTGGGACTATCTACTTCCTTATCTGATGTTTGCTATTAGGGAGGTGCCCCAATCCTCTACGGGATTCTCCCCCTTTGAGTTACTGTATGGGAGACACCCAAGAGGGCTGTTGGATATTGCCAAGGAAACTTGGGAAAGTGAGAGTTCTCCCCACAGGAGTGTGATTGAGCATGTCGCCCTGATGCAAGACCGAATTGCACAGGTAATGCCCATCGTGAAGGAACATTTGGCCCAAGCGCAGTTAGCACAGCAGAGAGTGTACAACCGTGGAGCCAAGACCCGTACCTTTTCCCCGGGGGATAGGATACTGGTACTTGTCCCTACGGTTGAAAGTAAATTCCTTGCCAAATGGCAAGGCCCCTATGAGATAATGGAAAAAGTGAGCGAAGTGAATTACAAGGTCAGACAACCAGGAAGGCGAAAGCCCGAACAGATCTATCACGTTAATCTGTTGAAAGCCTGGAGGGATAGAGAGTCCCTAGTCGCAGACACTTGGTCACCAGCTCAAACTGGTTGCGTGATTCCTGAGGTTGGAATAGCAGCCACCTTGTCACAACCCCAACAACAGGAGGTTAAGGAGTTTGTGCTTCGCAACAAGGAGGTATTCTCTGAGCTGCCGGGACAAACATCTGGGGTAGAGCATGACATCATTACCCCGCCCGGTGAAAGGGTGAAGTTAAAACCCTATCGGATCCCAGAGGCCCGACGGGAGGCAATACGGGAGGAAGTACAGAAAATGCTGAACTTAGGGGTGATAGAGGAGTCCCAAAGTGATTGGTCTAGTCCCATTGTGTTGGTGCCTAAACCGGATGGGAGCTGGCGATTTTGTAACGATTTTCGTCAGTTGAACAAAGTTACAAAATTTGACACCTACCCCATGCCACGTATAGATGAGTTGATCGACCGGCTGGGAACAGCCCGATACATGACGACTCTTGACCTCACAAAAGGGTATTGGCAAATCCCCCTGGCCAAGTCGGCCAAAGAGAAAACCGCATTTGTAACCCCAGACGGGGCGTTCCAATACAAAAGAATGCCGTTCGGGTTACAGAATGCGCCGGCCACATTCCAGCGGAAAATGGACCAGATGCTGAGGCCCCATCGGAAGTATGCTGCGGCTTACCTGGATGACGTAATTGTCCATAGCACAGATTGGGCCTCACATCTGCCAAAAGTGCAAGCAGTCCTGGACTCTGTTCGGGAAGCGGGGTTTACGGCTAACCCCAAGAAGTGTACCATTGGGCAGGAGGAGGCCAAATATCTTGGGTACACCATTGGGAGGGGAGTAATAAAACCCCAACTCAACAAAGTCGAGGCCATCCAGAGTTGGCCACGTCCCAACAGCAAGAAGCAGGTACGAGCCTTTCTGGGAATCGCTGGGTATTATCGGCGATTCATTCCCCACTTTGCTTCTAAGGCTGTGCCCCTAACCAACCTGACGAAGGGGAAAGGGTCGGTCATGATTAATTTGACCCCCGAGGCTGAGGCAGCATTCCAATTCTTGAAACAAGCCTTATGTAGCCAGCCAGTGTTGTACTCACCCGACTTCTCTAAAGACTTTGTCGTACAAAGTGATGCGTCAGATGTGGGGTTAGGAGCAGTATTGTCCCAGGTCTGGAACGGGGAAGAGCACCCAGTCATTTACCTCAGCAGGAAGTTGAAGTCCCATGAGGTAAATTACGCCACCGTTGAAAAGGAGTGTTTAGCGGTGAAGTGGGCTCTAGATTCCCTTCGGTACTACCTGCTAGGTAGGCACTTTGAAATGGTTACGGATCACGCTCCGTTAAAATGGATGGCTCAAAACAAGGAAACAAATAGAAGAGTGAATAGGTGGTTCCTGGCCCTCCAGGAATTCAACTTCACAGTAAAGCATCGCCCTGGCGTTCAAATGGGGAATGTGGATGCTTTGTCTCGAGTACATGAATGCCTGATTGCTGGTGTTCCAAACCCGAGGTTAAAACAAGAGGGGGGGGTATGTGACAGCAGGAAGGTAAAGTCACCTGGTTGCATCCAGGGGGGTAGATATATTTCGCCCAGATTCAGGCTTTACGCCGACTTATACAACTAGGTGGAGAGTTGTATAAGCCCAGCTGAGGCTAGTGGGCTCATGGATGACTCATACCTCTAGGGCAGTGTTTCTCAACTCCAGTCCTCGAGGCGCCCCAACAGGTCATGTTTTCAGGATTTCCATTATTTTGCACAGGTGATTTGATCAGTTTCACTGCCTTAGTAATTACCACAGCCCTTTCATCTGAGGGAAATCCTGAAAACATGACCTGTTGGGGCGCCTTGAGGACTGGAGTTGAGAAACACTGCTCTAGGGAGAGTGTGGGGCGTCGTGCAGACAGGGAGTTGATGAGACCAGCTGAAGCTTGTCAGCTCATTTAGGCCTCTATAAGAACTCCCAGATTCATTAGGTGTTAGCTCATGCCTGGAACCAGACCTGTGTGGACTGTCTAGGGAGAGTGAACCCCTGTGCGGTGAGACAAAGCCTGTGTGGCTATTTGCTTGGACATTTAAAACCAGGGACTTAGGGACTAGGACAGCACTAGGCTGATCCCAGTTGTTAGTTAGGAAACCTGTATGTTTAGTCAGAGGTCAAGTTGACCAGGATTTATTTTGTTTATGTTTCTTTTGCTCTGCTGTGTTTTGTCACTGTAAATAGAAAATAAACCGCACCTTTTTGATTTTGAAAACCACAACCTCCGTTTGCTGGGCCTGTTTTGTGTGGGGAGCCCATCCCGGGGGGTCACACACACCCGCTGCCGAGCTAACCCCCTCACAGTGTACATGACAGATGTTTTATATAAAAGTTTTAATGTTTTATAGTTCCCTTTCCCTGGAGCAGGTCTTGGCACACACAGTATCCAAAATTTGAGGGATAGCCTCTGGGGCCCACTTCATGTCACCACTCCTTGGGAGACATGGGTGTGCACCTGACACTGGGGACCAGCGTCAAATCACAAGGGGGAGTGTGTAGCGGGGTCTTCAAAGTTAGTGGGATATACCTGGGGGTAGAGAGACCCAGGTGTGTAATTATGTCAGGGATTAGACCCCTTTTTGTTATTCGTGGAGGATTGGGTGGTGCAATATTCTCCTTGGCCTGTGGGTGGCGGGGTACCTACAGGCTCGAGGTAGAATCACTACCACAGTGCTACCCTTTTTGTCCCTTCCTGGAGATGGTACGGCTGGGGCGGGGAACCCGCCGTGGTGTCGATGGGAGGAGATAAAAGGGGGAGACGCCCTGGCCACGAGGTCTGTTGGGAGATCTTCTCTTCACGTACCCAGGCGCCCTCGGCCTGGGGGCGGGTGGTTCAAGGTTCCGGCCTGGGCACCCTAGGCCTGACCGGAATGAAGCTGGAGTTGGAGTCCATCCCAGGCACCTTCAGCCTGGGGTGAGGTACTTTGTAGAAGGCCTGGGACCTGGTGACTTCGACCGGGTCCCGCGAGGGTGAAGTGATTCCAGGGTGCCCCTTGCGAGGGGACCCGCATCTGAGGTGAGGAGGCTGGGGAGGTCACCCGTCTGAAGACTCCGGAGCAGCGTCAACCCGGTGACGGACGGGTCTCCGGTAACTCCCTCGGAGGGTTATCTTCCCCTGATAGGGGCCGCAGCGCAGCGAAGTTGTTCTAATCAAGACTCCTGCAACCCCTGGTCATAGCACAGGGGGTGTAGGGACTACAATCTAGATAGTGCCTCGGCCTGCTCATCCCACCGTATCCTGCCATATATTGTTCGTTGTGAAGCTACGGAATAAAACTAACAGTTGGACTGTGATCGGTGTATGGACTCTGTTGATGGGAGCAAAGGGAGATTCCAGCATAGCAGGGCTAAGTTCCGCAACCCAATGCACATTTGGCCCGAGGAAGATATTGATACTGGCCTTCACCTCACCCACAGCCATGGGGAGGACATGGGCCGTAGCGCACCTCACTCTCGAAAACCAGGTACCCCTAGACAAGAGCTTTCGGACAACCGAGAAACATGTGAAGGGGGTGAGGCCGCTACATCTCCATTGAAAAGTGCTCAAGCAGAACATTTTCAAGGCCAATCTATTCAAATGTTCATGAAAACAGGTAGTGTGGTTTGTGTGATTTTGTGCATGTCATATACTGTAATAATGGGCAGAATTTGTTTAAGGGCCGGTGTCAATAGCCTTTGGGCTTGTGTCAATGGGCAGATGATTGTACGGGGGAGAGAATTTTATTGGCACTGGCTCTAAGGCTGGGTTCACAGTAATTCGCAATAGAAGTAGAATTTGGCTGGCTCTTTATGGAGCCGATTCACATATCTCCACTGCGGCTCCGGTGTGAATTTGCACAGGAGTCCTGTGCGTCTTTTGGTCTGTTTCAGGTCCAAATTCAGCCAAAAATATAAAGATAGTGTGAACCCAGCTATAAGCAAACCTTGCATGAAAATATAAGGTCTTCTTTGTAGCAACTCTGTTGCTGAGCTAAAAAACTGCTGTCAGTTATAATGTGCAGGCACCTAAAGCTACACATGCAAAACTCATATTTTGCCCAGGATTGGGCTTTGAAGCTGAACTCCGGGATTAGCCATGACCAGGTAGTCCAGATATCCATAATAAAAATAATACTGCGCTAATGTGAACAAGTGAAAATATCGTGCTAATTGGCAGCTAGACTGCGACAAATAAAATATGTGAAACCATATCCAGTAAAGTAGTAAATTAAAAAATGTCGCGCACAGGTAAGTGAAAAAAGTAGAATACTGGTGAAAATTACTCAAATTAGTGAAAAAATATAAATACAGTGATGTATATATATGTATACATAAACACCAAAACGTGTAAATAACGGGAAATCAACCCCTCCTCAAAATACTGAGACAGTGTTCAAAAAATGAGAATTGAAATATTCATAAGTATATCTAAACAGTGTACTAAACCAATCTGTGATATTAAAACACGCCAGTTATTGACAGCATATGAAGCTGATAAGGTAATATTAAATAAAACATATCCAGCTCGATGCTATTATCAATAGTAACTGCAGTAATGCTCTAAATATTAAAAGGTGGAGATAGAAAGAGTCTATTCCTTATTAGTTCAAAAGAGGTCCAATGTAACACACAGTTCCCATACGGCAAAAAGTTACTTCAAATGAAAGGGCAGGGGGTTGTGAGGAAATGCTGGAAAAAGGTAGAACCCAGGGTAAATCCACAGAAGTCACAGGAGAATTACATCCACCACGGTGTGTAGGGAATCAAGATGGGTACCTTACCGCAAAAGTTGGACCTCCACTGTGGCAAGGTCAGAAGAGCCTGCAGATATCACCCTCTGCGGGGTATTAGTACTGGTCCTGGGGGTGTCACGGCTCCAGAGTCCTTACGTTCCCTCTACCTCTCGTTGCTCTGTCTCCTCCACTGGTGGCTGGTGTGCTCCAATTGTTTAAAAAGAACCAACAGACCTCCAATGTAGATACCAAAAAAGAAGAGGGAGGGACTCGGATAGTGTATTACCTCAAAGCAGCTTTATTCCAATCGTCAAGGTAAAAACAGGAATGCAAAGTTCCTAAAAGTAGTTTAAAATTGCCGGCATAAAAATCCTAGCGTTCACCCGTGCTTCCGGGGTCACGTGGTAATAGTGACGTCAGCGCGTAGCACCGCCCTGACTAGTTTCGTTTCAAAAAACGTCCAGATATCCCCCAAGCTTCTTTTACTGCCCTTGACCACTCATTCTCCCCCATAACCCCTTTTCTTAACCCCCATCCCAATGATGAGACCACACCAAAGTTTGGAGTATAAATGGCCATAGCAGCCTTTTTATTAACCAATATTAAATAATTTCCAAATTTACCAATAACATTTTGTAGCGACAACTTTTAATCACAGTTTGTTGGTCTTTGACGGCACCCCGAACTTAACACATTCCACCAATACAGAGGCGGGACCTTTTTTACCATACCAGGCCTCCAGCCGTATCACCAGCTCAGAGACAACCCCCTTCCCGCAGTGCAACCATTACCGTATTCCAGCTAACCGTTCCACTGGAATACACCAGACGGGCACATACTACCGATGAGCCCCCCACCCCTTCCATCACGTATGTTTTCTGCCACCATCAAAGACACCGCCACAGGCCGCAAAGATAATACCTTAAGGGCACCTCCACACCCGCAGGGCCCGCTGAATCCCATCCTGAAGACCCAGTGCCCACATATCGATACCCACAGCAGAGATGCAAACCCCTGATTGATCTGACCCCCAAGTCGTCACCTTCCACATGGAGAACTAAAACGTCCGGAGGATGATCCAGCCTAGTGTAACGTTGTACCTCCGGGATTACCTTACTCCACACAATCCCAGGGATCCCCAGCCAGCGAATACACGCCTCCTTCCAAGAAATACCCAGCTGTCTGCCATCTGGTCTAACATCTGCTCTCCTGGCCTCCCAAAAGACATATGAGTGCCCCAAGATCTAGACAAGGTGTATTTGCACACAATCTGAAATGAAAGAACGACAAACAAGGGTAGCACTCACGCCAAACACATAACACATACCCGAAGCAAGCCAAACAACAAGGTAACAGTTACCCCCCCCCACTCTGTAACCTACCCCCAAATCAATCCATTAACAGTTGTGGGCGAATGTAGGAGCGGAATCTTCTAGATTCCCACTGTCCAATCCTCTTTACTGCCGCCTCATCCAACCCGCACCTGGCAGCCTCCGTGGCCACCCCGATGCGAAAGGAGTGCGAGGTGAATTGTGTGCCGTCCAACCCTGCTGCCCGAAGGAACTTCCGAAAAACTGCCACGAACTGGAACTTGGACAAATAGGACCCATCCCCATGTACCAATAATGGCCCTTCCCCGTCAGGGCAGACTCCCAAGAACTCCATCACTGTCCTCACCGGGCAGACCTGAGAACCAGGCAGCATGAACAGCTGCACACTCACTCCCCCACCCGCCTGGTCTGTCTTAGAACTGCGCAACCGAAGCACCACCCTGTCCTCCCCGATCGTCACGTCACAAACCTTAAACCCCCCAGCTACTCGCCTGGAGGAGCTCACCAACTCACCCACGCGAAATGCTCCAAAAACGTTAAGGAAAAAGCAGCCGTAAACAACAATGCCTCATAACCCAATGAACATACCGCCCCCAAGTTTTCACAAATGGCCTAAAGAATCGAAAAAGATACCGGCCTCCTGGCGTCCGCGTGTTAATGACACTTCCGATACCCCTTCACCGCTTGTTTCACCCAAAAATCTTTTGTAAAATCCAGCAAGCCCTGTAGCTCGAACAGAAAGGCCTGGAAATGAAATACACCACCAACCACCTGACCTCTGCCCCAACCAGCGCAGCCCCAGCCAGCTGTATGAACTCAAATAATTCCTTCCATAACTTGGAGTACGCCTCCCATGTTGCCCCACTTACCGACCTCCTGATCCATCCTGCGGCGACTCCAAGGCAATCTCCCACAGCCAACTCGGGCAAGGAACCCCTTCCTGCTCCACAGAGGGGGCCATCTCTCTGAACTTGTCCCACTGAAACCTAGACAGGGAATCAGCCAACGTGTTATGAATGCCCCGGATATGTACAGCCTACAGAAAAATGTTTAACTGCAAGCAACGCAACCCCAGATGGCGCAGCATCCGCACCACCAGTGGCGATGACGCTGAAATGCGGTTGATGACTTGTACCACACCCATGTTTTCACAGTTCAACCTAATCCTGCATGCCTCACCCCCAATTCCATCGCCAGAACCACCGGAAATAGCTCCAGCAGTACCAAGTGACGAAGGAACCCAGACTCCACCCAGGTCCCTGGCCAAGCTTACGCACTCCAGTGCCCCTGAAAGAAAGCCCAATAACCCGTGGACCCCGCTGCATCCGTGACCAACACAATGTCGAAATTACTCACCAGGCCCTCCATCCAAAGCGACCGCCCGTTGTAAGTTTCAAGAATTGCGTGCCACACTTTCAGATCTTCTCTATGTTCCCTGGTAAATGGTTCGGGGCTTGAACCCCAGCTGTAGCCACCGACAGCCGTCGGCAGAAAAACCCTACCATCGGAATAATGCGACAGGCAAAGTGAAACTTCCCCAACAAAGACTACAACCTCCGGAGCCGATTTTTGCACTGACCCAGCATCCCCCGAATCTCAATCCTAAACGCCTCCACTTTATCCCCGGCAAACGACACTCCATCGCCCCTGAGTCAATTACAATGCCTAGAAAACTAATTTCTGTAGTCGGGCCTTCAGTATTATCCGCCGCTAACGGAACACCGAACATACCCGCCATGTGCTGCAACGTGGACAGAAGAATCGCACTAACATTCGAGGAAGGTGGCCCCACGCAGAGAAAATCGTTCAAATAATAGGTGACAGAATTTATGCCCGACACAACCCTAACCACCCACTCCAAGAATGAGCTAAACATTGCAAACATAGCCTAAGAAATGGAGCAACCCTTGGGCAGACATCAATCCACATATAATTCTTCAAGCCAACAGCACCCCAACACGCGAAAACTATCCGGATGTACTGAAAGCAATCGGAACGCCGATTCGATGTCAGATTTTGCCATGAGAGCCCCTTTTCCATAGCGCCGAACCCAACCGACAGCCACGTCAAAAGAAGTATAATGCCGCGTACACACGATCATTATTCACGGCGGTTTAAAAACCGCCGTGAATAATGACATTTTAAATGAGGGAACAGCTTGTTCCCCACACACGGTCATTTTTCTCGTCATTTTTTAAAATGACGAGAAAAACGATCGTCTATGGGCTCCGCGGCAGTGTTTCCCTATGGGAAACACTGCCGCGGAAGAAATGTCAGGAAAAACGACGAGAAAAATTAGAACATGTTCTAATTTTTCTCATCGTGATTAATGCCGTTTTTCCCGTCGGGAAAAATGGCAAAAAGCCCACAGACGATCGTTTTTCTCGTTCCAAAGGAAAAAATTTCATTTTTCCCGACGGGAAAAATGATCGTGTGTACGCGGCATAAGACACCGTGAAGGCTTCGGGGTCTATGGCATCGTTAACTGAACCCCCTTTAGGAAAAGAAAGGTGGGGAATAAGGCGAAACTTGTTCGGTTCCTTCTTAGGTACCACCCCCAGCGGTGAAACCACCAAGTCCTGCAATATTTTTTCCGCAAATGGCCCCCCCATTCGCCCCAGCTCAACCTCCTTCGCCAATTTTTCAGAAACCACCAGCGGATTCCGGAGGGCAAACTGCAAATTCCACGCCAAAGGCGGTACCTCCGACATAGAACACGGTATCCCAAAACCGTCCAAAAAACCTGAATCCAACAGCCTCGCCACTTCCCGATCTGGGTATCTATTTAGGAAAGGCTGCCTCCTGTCCCCCCTCACCGGAGTCGTCCCGTTTGCTAGCAAACTCGCCAGCACACTTACCCTTTTTTTTTTTTAACCACCGCACCCGGAGCACTCATGCTTGAACCGGCAGGACCCCCCCAAACTTACAGGATCCCTCGTTATATTGCCAGCCCACCCCCATTTCTGTCCAGCCGGCAGTCCAGAGGCGGGTGACCCCCCGAACCCCCCTGAAAAAACTGATTCGGGGGCCCTCGCCAAAGACATCAGGCGCATCCAGAGGCTGATGTCCTTATGATCCCCCTGAAGAGACGGACACACTGCCCTACACCGCCTAAACTGCTCATCATACCGCAGCCCCACAGACCCCCATAGACCCTATGAGCCTACCCGATGGCATCCCTGTAACTGAACAGAGCCAAGCAATGTTCCGGGTTCTTCTCACCTATGACGCTCGCCATGATGGCAAACACCTGCAGCCAATTCACGAACGTCCGTGGTATCAAACGGTACCTCCGCTTCTCCTCATCCTCCTCCTTGGAGTCGTCGGGCTTGACCCTATCCAAATTCAAGTTCTGCAGGGGCAGGAAAAAGAAAATCTCCACATACTCTCCCTTACCGATCTTGACCCGCACTTCCTGCTTCCAATGAGCCCCCAGCGGCCCCTCAAAGCAGACATAACTTCGAATTTTGCTGCATCCGCAATTCTAACGACATCCGCCCTACTCAAGGCCACTAGCGCCCCTCCATTTTCCCTGGCCGGGACACTCCCCGCCACTACCCCTGAGGTAACGGCAGGTGGATCCGAAGTGGCAGCGGGAGCTCCCTGCCCCCCCCCGCCGGACCATTACTCCCACCAACCCAAGGTGACACCTGCAGGGGCCCTCCCTGTCCACCCGCGAACCGCTGGACTAACTCCCGCAAGCCCTCCAACAGCTCCTGCAGCTGTCCAGCTGTCCCAGAGGTGACAGGCGGACCACCTGCCACCCGCAGGCCAGCCGCCGATTCTGCATTCTTTTGTGGCGTAGCCCCCCCACACCTAACAACTGACACAATACCTCATTCAATTAAACAGGTGACACAGTGCAAGACTTACCAGGCTGACTGGGACCGTCCCCCACAGCCGCTGCATCCGCATCCCTCGATGGCACGACCGCTCGTGGCTCCTTCTCCTCTGAACACGTTAATTCTCCCTCCGACCTCACCTCTGGCACTGGAACCATCGGTGTGAGCAGCCCTCCAGGCGAAGCAGGCCGTAGATCCCTGCCGCCCGCTGGGACTCCTCCTCATGGTGGATTCGCTCGCAGTCGCACTGCTGCGCATGCCCCCTCGTGCAGAGCTCCTGGAAGGCTGTCCCCTCAGTCCTCCTCCAGTCCTATTTTTTCTCAGGCCCCGCCGAGCCTCGGAGCCATTGGCCGTGTCTGTATACGGGCAGACGACCATAACATTGCTCCTCCCCCGCCGGATCACCCCCCTGTGTGTCACAGCCGAGGGGGGCGATCACTGTCTCCAAGTTCCTGTGATGCGCGGGCAGGGAATGGGCGCCATGACAGCCCATAACCCCGGCCCCCGAGCTCCGCCGGCGACAAGGATTCCGCCCGGACCCCCCGGCGGACGCGGATGGTGTGTGCCTCACCTGTGGGGCTGACGGGTCCACTAGAGTGTTCCTGGGGTAGCGCAAAGCTCTACTGGAGGGGCCGGGCGAGAAACGCTCTGGAGACCGGGACCTCCAAGCGCACGGTGACACCTCACCTTGTGCCTGAGATCCCTCTGTCTGGTCCTCGATAATGGCGGACACTCTGCTGTGAAGCCATTCCGGTCCCCTACTTGCTGCAGCCGCCCGTAACCGCACCAATATAATGTCAATTTCCGCCATGACAGAGGAGCAGCGTGTAAAACGGCCTCCTTCTGTCTTTCTCCCCCGACTGTTTCCCTGAAGTCCCGCCTCTCCCTTAAATAACACCCCTCCCACTCAGACTCTTTTCCTTTTAGTATCCTCCCCCTTAACAACCTCTCCCATCTTTAACCTCTTGTTGTCTCACTTTCCACCTTAGTCATGCCCGGCCCTTCACTACTTTTTTTCTTGTTTCTCCGTTCCGGGCCTCACTTGTGTATTCTTACCCGAATCTTGATGCACATTGTGTATTTCTTCCAGATCTGTGTAGTAATCCAATGTGAGACCTTCCCTCTCTCTCTCCTTGGGCAGGGTGACTGGTCTTGTCTCCGCCCCCCCCCTGTAGTTTTCTACAGGCAGCCTGTAGTAGGTGGGGTCTGCTAAGGCCCCTCCCACAGGTCTGCTCCATGCACAGGTTATGTATAGCACAGTGATGATGTCACGGCTACTTTTACAAGGTAATATTTGGGATTGCAAAGACATTTACAACACACAAAGTGGATTTATTTGTGGCTATATATTTAAATGCTTTTTTATTTGTCTGAAGTTCAACTTTATTGTTAATATGACATTTAGAACACACAAAGTGGATGTAAACCCGATTCATGAAATTTGACCTAGGCACAAATATCTGTAGTGTTTACTTATCTCTCTCCAAAGCCCTGAGTCCCATTTCTTTCTACTGCTCCGTTCTTCTGTTATCAGCATAATAACTTCTGACAAGTTCTCTGACACAGGAGATAAAAGCAGCTGAAAATTTGTGACGGGGTTGGCGCTATAAATAGATTAGCAGAGAGCTGGTCTATTCATAGCACAGCTCTGCATGTATCTCCGTTCCTCTGCCTATGCGGAAGGGGGGGGCGTTTGCCTTTCCTCCAATCAGCTGTCACAAAGTGTATGCCAAGACTCCACATCCAGTGCTGGAAATTTCTAGCACGATGTTCACTTTCTAAAGAATATAGAACGCTGAAGACAGCAGACATGCATGCAAAATGTATTTAGGGAAATTTGTTTCATCCCTGTGTATCATCTGAGGCTATTCACTTCACCGGGTATAGGAGAGGGTTTACATCCACAAGTTTTTTTTTTATCTCTTTAAAGCTGAAATTTAGGTATGGCAATATTTATATAGTTTTAAAAGGCTGCCAGCATTTTTAAAGGTTGCCGGCAGTGGGGCTGGATGGTGTGCCTGTGCCTTCTGCCCCTGCTTCGTTAGATTTCGTAACAAAAGTGATGTTCCGTTACAGCCATCTTGGTACACCCCGCACTCGGCCACACTAAGCCTACAGTCTGAAGTCGCCAAAGCGCACATCTTTTTACACCCACCAAAATCTTGCATTTCACACTTATTTTTACCACAGAACTGAGCTTATATATTGAAATACAGTATTTAGAAGTCCGTGACACTGTTTTGATGTTGCATGTTTGACACAGCGGCAAGCCTGCTGATCTCACAGCTGCTTTTAAAATTCAACATCAAAACAGTGTCACCGACTTCCAAATCCTGTATTTCACGATTATAAGCTCAGTTTAGTAGTAAAAATAAGTGTAAAAATGCAAAACTTCGGTGGGTGTAAAAAGATGTCTGCTTGGCGACTTCAGACTGTAGGCTTAGTGTGGCTGAGTGCGTGGTGTACAAAGATGGCAGCGACAGAACGTCACTTCCGTTACAAGTTTTGACGGGTCGTCCAATCTGACAGAACACCCCCATTAAGTCACCAGGGTCTCATGCATGGGGACTAAACACATGAGGCCTTAACCACTTTCCCACAGGGCTCTTAAAACCCCTTCCTAACCAGGCCAATTTTTAGCTTTCAGCACTCTCACATTTTGAATGACAATTACTCCATTATGCAACACTGTACCCATATGAAAATGTTGTCCTTTTTTTTCCACACAAATAGAGCTTTCTTTTGGTGGTATTTAATCATCACTCGGTTTTTTATTTTGTGTGCTATAAATGAAAAAAATTCTGAACGTTTTGTAAAATATTGCATTTTTCTTTGTTTCAGTTATAAAAGTTTGCAAATTAGTAATTCTTTTAAATACACTTTGACCAAAAGCTATACTGCTACATATCTTTGGTAAAAATAACCCAAATTAGTGGATAGTACTTGGTCTTTGTGAAAATTATGCCCTGTACACACGAGCGGAATTTCCGTCGGAAAAAAGTTGGATGTTTTTTCCGACGGAATTCTGCTCAAGCTTGGCTTGCATACACACAATCACACAAAAGTTCTCTGAACTTTCGAGCGTTAAGAACACGGTGACGTACAACACTACGACAGGGCGAGAAAAATAAGTTCAATGCTTCCGAGCATGCGTCTAATTGTTTCCGTGCATGCGTCGAATTGTTTCAGAGAATGCGTGTTTTTTTCCCCGTCGGAATTGCATACAGTCGGAAAAATAGAGAACCTGCTCTCTATCTAAGTCCGTCGGAAATTCCGACAGAAAAAGTCTGATGGAGCATACACACGGTCGGAATTTCCGATGAAAAGCTCACATCAGTGAAGCTCTCCTGGGTAAGCCCATTGTTGAATTGCTACGCCCGGAACGGCAGCTTGCTCAGCATCTCTTTACTGCAACTAAGTTGACTATCGCGAAGGCTTGGAAAACTCCCATACTTAGTTTTGAAGCGGTCAAAAACCGCCTGAATGATGTCATGGTTAATAAGAAGTTGACGGTTGTCCTCTCTGATACACATGACAAGTTTCTCAGGGTTTGGCAACCATGGATTGCATATTCTCACCCTTCCCGGTTTGATACCGCATTACTCTCAATGTAGGGCTCCCCTGGCGCACACCCCATGGTCTCTCTACTCTTTTCTTTATCCTTTCTTTCTTTTTCTTTCTTTTTACTGTTCTTATGTAGCGGGTACTTACTTTCCCGGGGTAATTTTTGAATTTTTCAGTGACACCGGTGGTGTGTTCCCGGCGGCCCACTGGGTGGCGTTGTCACCATGGGCTGACGGGCGGATACCGCTGTGGGCTGAGCCTCCTTTTTGTCCTCTCTCGGCAGCGGTATGGTGGGGCGGGGAACCCGCCGTGCTTGCTGGGAGGGGGTATAAAGAGGCCGGCCATCGTGGTCACGGGGTCGTCGGAGTTCCAGGCACCTTCAGCCTGCGGACGGTGGTTCGTGTCCGTCCTCTGGGCGGCCTAGGCCTAGAGGACCACTGGAGATCGTGTTCCACCTCAGGCACCTTTAGTCCTGGGGTGAGGTACTTGGATGGAGGTCCGGAGCTCAGTGCCCAACACTGAGTTCCGCGAGGGAAGGATCCTAAGGCACTCCGGGGATGGATGCCTGAATCCAAGGTGGGCGTAATGGACCGGGAAGAGCTCCTCATCTGAAGACCCGGTGCAGCATACTGCAGGTGACGGGTGAGTCTCTTGTCGGAGACCGTCCGGAAGGAGAATTTCCCTCGTGCGGAGACCATAGCCAACTCTCAGGGAGGAGAGTGGAGGATCGAATTTGTGTCTGGGCCTATTCGCACCCACACCTCCTTTTCCGTTCTATAGCCAAGGGAGTCCATGTTATGTTCTACAATAAAAGTGTGTTGGACGTTAATGCTGTGGGGCTCAATTTCTGGCAGACGAGGTTCACGGAGACGCTTGGAGGAAGGATCCAGATGCACAGCACAGACCCGAAGGTAAAAACAACAGAGACATTGCTGATACCACATCACACCTGTGGTAGAAGCCCGGCGTAGCTCACCCTCTCCCTACCCTATCATACCCCTAGACCAGAGACAGTGCGAGTTGAACTTTAATAGAGGGGACTGGGACGAGGGTGTCTGCTACACTTATTTTTCTTTTCAGTCTCTCCTTCCCACTTTTTCTCTCAAGGTTGCTTATTTTCTCTTTTTACTGCTAAGTATCACGCGCTTCACAGGATTACAGGACACCGGGTATTGCCCTAGTGGGTTTGGTTATACTTGCATTTCAAATACCATGCTGATTATAGTGCCTTCTTCAGCTCTACTTTAAATGTAGCATCTACCCTAGGACGGAGATTTTATAGCGTGCAATTTTACTGTGACAGCTTACCTATGTTCAACGGTCATTGTAATTACCTCCTGACCTCCGGATTGCCTTGGTCGGCTATTGATGGACATGTTTAGCTATCTGGCTACCAAGACCGTAGCATTTGAGCTCTGCACGTTACCACTGCTCCTGTCCCCCATACAAATGGTGGAGGGTTTTTTTTTGTGTTTTGTTTTTTCTATGGTATTGAATCGGTATGTCTACTATGTAATGTACTATTTTACTGTAATTCTGATCTGTTGATCTGTATGCCAATAAACATTTGTAAAAGAAAAGCTCACATCAGACTTTTTCTGATGGAAATTTCGCTCATGTGTACAGGGCATTATAGAGTCTACAAGCTATGGTGCCAATCACTGAAAATTAATCACACCTGATGTACTAACGGCCTATCTAATTTCTTGAGACTGATGCCTCGTACACACGACCGAGTTTCTCGGCAAGAACCAGCAAGAAACTTGCTGGCAGAGATTTCTTGCCGAGAAATTCGTTCGTGTGTATGGTTTCTCGTCAAGAAAACCGACTAGAATCTCGACGAGAAAATAGAGAACCTGCTCTCTATTTTCTCATCGAGATTCTTGTCAGCCTGTTTCTCGACGAGAAAATTGTGTGTGTGTACACTTACCTGTCCTCCGGGAAGCCCGCGCATGCGTGAAATGACTTTGACGCATGCGCGGTAGCTTCCTAGGCATAGGTAGGGTGTACCAAGATGGCGGCGATGGCATTGAATGTGACGAGCGCATGCTTGTCGTATTCGATTACGTCACCGCGTTCGCTCCATTCAAAGAACCGCGGGTTCTTTGAAATGAGCGTGTGTACACTCGGCCGGGACAAGTTTCTTGTCCAAGGATCTCGTCGAAAAAAACGACGTGTTTTGAACGACGAGATTCTCGGGCCGTGTGTATGAGGCTTGACAATCCAGAAAACTACAAATACCCTCTAAATTACCTATTTTTGGAAAGTAGACATTCCAATGCATTTAGTAAGAGGCATGGTGAGTTTTTTGAAATTGTAATTTTTTTCATACAATGCAAAATTATTTATTTATTTTTCACAAAATTGTCATATTACCAAGTTATTTATCACACACTGTATAGGCATACTTGCAACTATACCCCAAAATACATTCTGCTACTCCTCCTGAGTATGGCAATACCACATGTGTGAGACCTTTACACAGCTTGGCCACATACAGAGGCCCAACATGCAAGTAGCACCTTCTAGGGGCATAAATTACACATATAATTTTCTGACAACCTATCACAAATTTGAAGGCCCTGGAGCACCAGGACAATGAAAACGCCCACAAAATGATCCCATTTTGAAAAGAAAACACCCAAACGTATATTCTATGAGGCAATATGAGTCTTTTGAACATGTAATTTTTTTCCACAAGTTTTTGGAATATGTGGAAAGAAAATTAAAATGTTTTTTTTTTTTTTTACACAAAGTTGTCCATTTATAAGATATTTCTAACACAAGGCATGTACATAGCAAAAATTACACCCCAAAATACATTCCGTTACTCCTCCTGGGTATGGCGATACCACATGTGTGAGGCTTTTACACAGCCTGGCCACATACAGAGGCCCAACATTCAGGGGGCACCGTAAGGTGCTCTAGGGACATAAAATTATTATTATTATTATACAGGATTTATATAGCGCCAACAGTTTGCGCAGCGCTTTACAACATCAGGGAAGACAGTACAATCACAATACAATTCAATACAGAGGGATCAGGAGGCCCTGCTCGTTAGAGCTTACAGTCTAGAAGGGAGGGTCACGTGAAACAAAGGGTAGTAGCTGTGGAGGATGATCAGGTGGACAAAATGAAAATACAGTTGTTAGGTGTGGGTAGGATAGGCTTCTCTGAAGAGGAGGGTTTTTAGGGATCCTCTAAAAGCTTATAGAGAAGGAGATAGACGGACATATTAGGGTAAGGAGTTCCATAGGCTTGGAGAGGCTCTGGAAAAGTCCTGGAGACGAGCATGGGTGGAGGTGATGAGAGAGCTAGAGAGCAGGAGGCCTTGAGAAGAACGAAGAGAACGATTAGGTTGGTATTTAGAGACTAGGTCACTGATGTAGCTGGGGTTGTGGATGGCTTCGTAGGAAGTTGTTAGTATTTTGAATTTAAGTAGTTGGGTGAGCCGAAGCCAGTGGAGGGATTGACAGAGAGGAAAAGCAGAGACAGAGCGGTTGGTAAGGTGGATGAGTCTGGCAGCAGCATTCATGATGGACTGAAGAGGGGTTAAAATTTTCAGAGGTAAGCCAATGAGGAGGGAGTTGCAGTAATCGAGGCGAGAAATGACCAGGGAGTGAATTAGGAGCTTTGTTGTGTCATTGGTTAGAAAGGGGCGTATTTTGGAGATGTTGCAGAGGTTGAGGCGGCAAGATTTGGACAGTGATTGGATGTGAGGCTTAAAAGAGAGTTCGGAGTCCAGAACTACTCCTAGGACCTTGGCATGTGGGGATGGGCTGATAGTTGTGCCATCAATTTTGACAGAGAGATCGGGGGAGGGGGCACGTGGAGGAGGAAAAATGATCAGTTCAGTTTTGGATAGATTAAGTTTGAGGAAGTGGTGTGACATCCAAACTGATATATCTGATAGTAAATTAGAGATACGTGAGGAGAATGAAGGAGTGAGTAGAGGGGCAGAGAAATAGATTTGAGTGTTGTCAGCGTAGAGGTGGTATTGGAAGCCGTGGGAGGCTATCAGCTGACCCAGGGAGGAGGTGTAGATTGAAAATAGAAGAGGTCCAAGAACGGAACCTTGGGGGACACCAACTGAGAAAGGAAGAGGAGAGGAGAAAGTAGAATTGTAAGTAACGCTAAAAGTGCGGTTGGATAAGTAGGTTGAGAACCAACGACAAGTACAGTCGCGGAGACCAAAGGCATGGAGTTTTTTGAGGAGGAGGGGGTGGTCAACCGTATCGAAGGCAGCAGAGAGGTCCAGGAGTAGGAGTACAGAATAGTGTCCCTTAGTTTTGTCCGTTAATATATAATTTGTTAGTTTTAGGAGAGCAGTTTCTGTGGAATGTTGAGGACAAAATCCAGACTGAAGGGGATCAAGAAGGTTATTATCAGCAAGGTGGACGCTCAGTCGGTTGTAGACTAGACGTTCAAGGAGTTTGGATAAAAAAGGGAGCAAGGAGATGGGGCGCAGGTTGTCAAGATTGGATGGTTCCAGAGAGGGCTTTTTAAGTATGGGGCTGACTAGTGCATGTTTCAAAGAGTTAGGGAAGATGCCAGAAGAGAGGGAGAGATTAAAGATGTGGTTTAGAGAGTGTAGACTAGAGCTAGAGGGTGAACGTAGCATATGCGAGGGAACAGGATCAAGAGCGCAGGTGGTAAGGTGGACATTAGCAAGTAATTTAGCAACCTCGTCTATAGTGGTGGGGTTGAAAGAGGGAAGTAATGATTGTACCTATGGGCAGGAGGTGTATAGCGTGAAGGGTATCTGAACAGTAGAGATCTCCTCGCGAATTGTATCAATCTTCTGTTTGAAGTGATTGGCAATCTCCTGGGCAGTGAGTGAGTTAGTGGGTGGAGGCAGTGGAGGACGAAGGAGCGAGTTGAAAGTAGAGAAGAGTTGACGGGGATGGGATGATACGTTTTTAATGAGGGTGATGAAATAGGTCTGCTTGGCAGTGAGGAAGCTGGAATTGTATTTTTGGAGGGCAGATTTATACTGGCCAAAATCTTTCTGGGACATCGCCTTACGCCAATGGCGCTCTAGAGCACGGCTGTGTTTTTTCAGACTTCTAGTATCATCTGTTTACACTTTTGTGAGGCACTGTAGGGCACTAATAAGCACTGTAGTGGCACTGATGTGGCACGGATGAGCACTGATGTGGCATGGATGAGCACTGATGTGGCACGGATGAGCACTGATGTGGCATGGATGAGCATGATTGAGGCATGGATGTGGCATGAATGACCACCGATTTGGCATGGCTGAGGCCAGATGTGGCACAGATATGGCATGGATGTGGCACGGATGAGCACTGATGTGGCATGGATGAGCATGGGTGAGGCATTGATGTGGTACAGATGAGGCATAGATGAGGCATGGATGAGTACTGATGTGGCATTGATGAGGAATGGATGAGGCACAGATGGGCATGATTGAGGCACAGATGAGGCATGAATGAGGCACAGATGAGGCATGAATGAGGCACATATCAATCAAAATTTGTACTTGAGGGAGGCCTACCCTCACAAACAAAAACAAGCGCTCCTGGAAAGTGAATGATACAGACTAGATATAAATGCATATGTCTATATGAAAATCTATACACACACAGACATATGTATATAAAATAAGTGGAAAAAAGCTGCTATCTTAAAAGTAATAAATACTTTAACCACTTCCCGACCGCGCCATGTACAAAAGACGTCCACAGCGCGGTCGAGTTATCCTGAGTGGACGTCCCAGGGACGTCCTCACAGAATCTTGCTCCCGCGCGCCCCCTGGGGCGCGCTCCAGGATATGTCCGTGACCGCCGGGTCCGGAAGACCCAGCGCATCACGGATCACGGTAGATGGCCGCTAATCGCGGCCGTTTACCACGTGATCGCTCCGTCAAATGACGGAGCGATCACTTGTAAACAGACCAGCGTCATGTGATGACGCTGGTTCCTCCCTCCCCTCTCTGTACCGATCGGTACAGTGTGAGAGGAGAGGGGAGGGAGCGGATCATGTCCGCTCCCTCCCCCATGTCAGCTGTGGGCTGGATCTGTGACAATTGCAGTCACAGATCCAGCCACCCATCCATCCCTGCTCAGCCATCCCTGTGCAATACTCTGCCAATACTCTGCAATACACCCTGTGCAATACTCTGCAATACACCCTGTGCAATACTCTGCAATACCCTGTGCAATACTCTGCAATACCCTGTGCAATACTCTGCAATACCCTGTGCAATACTCTGCAATACACCCTGCCAATACTCTGCAATACACCCTGCCAATACTCTGCAATACACCCTGCCAATACTCTGCAATACCCTGTGCAATACTCTGCAATACCCTGTGCAATACTCTGCAATACCCTGTGCAATACTCTGCAATACCCTGCCCATACTCTGCCCATACTCTGCAATACCCTGTGCAATACCCTGCCCATACTGTGCAATACCCTGCCCATACTCTGCCCATACTGTGCAATACTCTGCCATATTCCGCAATACCCTGCCATACTCCGCAATACTCCACAATACCCGGCAATACTCCTCAATACCCTGCAATACTCCGCAATACCCTGCAATACTCCTCAATACCCGGCAATACTCCGCAATACCCGGCAATACCCCGCAATACCCCGCAATACTCGGCAATACCCGGCAATACTCCTCAATACCCGGCAATACTCCGCAATACCCGGCAATACTCTGCAATAACCACTTCCCGCCCGCCGGCCGTCATATGACGTCCTTGACTTTGTGCGGAGATATCTGAATGATGGGAGCAGCTACAGGCATCATTCAGATATTCGCTTTTTCAGCTGGCGATTCCCTGCACCATAAGAATGATCATAGCGGCTGTTCCACCGCTTGATCGCTCTTACGGAAGGTGAGAGGGGATGCCCCCCCCCTCCCGCTGCCCTCCGGTGCTTCTACCGACTCACCGCTACGATCAAAGCCAGGATTGTTTTTTTTTTTGTTTTTTTTTCAGGCTTCCCAGCCTAGAGGTGAGATGTGGGGTCTTATTGACCCCATATCTCACTGTAAAGAGGACCTGTCATGCCATATTCCTATTACAAGGGATGTTTACATTCCTTGTAATAGGAATAAAAGTGGTCAAAAAAAAATTGGGGGCGGAAAAACATGTCAAACTAAAATAAATAAAGTAAAATGAACAATAAAATATATATTTTTTTTTTAAAGCGCCCCTGCCCCCGCGAGCTCGCATGCAGAAGTGAACGCATACGTAAGCCCCGCCCACATATGAAAACGGTGTTCAAACCACACATGTGAGGTATCGTTGCGAACGTTAGAGCGAGAGCAATAATTTTGGCCCTAGACCTCCTCTGTAACTCAAAATATGTAACCAGTAAAAATATTTAAAGCGTTGCCTATGGGGATTTTTAAGTAGCGAAGTTTGGCGCCATTCCACGAGCGTGTGCAATTTTGAAGGGTGACATGTTAGGTATCTATTTACTCGGCGTAACTTCATCTTTCACATTATGCAAAAACATTGGGCTAACTTTACTGTTTTTTTTTTCTTTTAGGCACAAAACAGTTTTTTTCCGTAAAAAACGCGTTAGAAAGATTTCTGCGCAAATACCGTGCAAGATAAAAAGTTGCAATGACCACCATTATATTCTTTAAGGTCTTTGCTAAAAAAACATATATAATGTTTTGGGGTTCTATGTAATTTTCTAGCAAACAAATTATGATTTTTACATGTAGGAGAGAAATGTCAGAATTGGCCTGTGTTCTCCAGAACGCCTGATGGTGCTCCCTGCATGTTGGGCCTCTCTATGTGGCCACGCTGTGTAAAAGTCTCACACATGTGGTATCGCCATACTCGGGAGTAGTGATGAGCCGAACACCCCCGGGTTCGGTTCGCACCAGAACCCGCGAACGGACCGAAAGTTCGTACGAACATTAGAACCCTATTAAATACAATGGATGCGAACGTTCGAATTCTAAAGTGCTAATTATAACAACTATTATGCATGTTATTGTCCTAAAAAGGGTTTGGGAACCCGGGTTCTGCACCAGGGGACATGTATCAATGCAAAAAGAAGTTTTAAAAACGGTCGTTTTTCGGGAGCAGTCATTTTAATGATGCATAAAGTGAAAAAAAAAAAGTCAAATATTCCTTTAAATATTGTACCTGGGGGGTGTCTAAAGTATGCCTGTGAAGTGCCACGTGTTTCCCGTGTTTAGAACTGTCCCTGCACAAAATGACACTTCTAAAGGAAAAAAAAGCCATTTAAAACTGCTTGCGGCTTTAATGTAATGTCTGGTCCCGGTAATATGGATGAAAATCTTTAAGAAAAATGGCATAGCTACCCCATGACCCCCCCCCCCTACCCCAGCCCATTACCAGCCCCTTTGGGTCTTGTATGGATATTAAGGGGAACCCCGCACATAAAATAAAAAAGGCCCTATATACTCTGAACAGCCGTATACAGGCGGTGCATACAAGACAGGGACTGTATGTTTGTTCTTATGTAGAATGCGTTTGTAATTTTGAACAGGTACATTGTTTAAGTGTAGCTCCAGCCCAAAAATCTATTTTTAAACTTTTTGGAAAACATAGGTAAGGGTTATCACCCCTGTAACATTTGTTTTGCTGTCTGTGCCCCTGTTCAGAACATTTCACCTCACTTTCCGTCCCAATGACAACTGTTTTTGAAATGTGGTGTTTTTCTTGAAACAAGGATTGCTGATAAAGCATCAGTACAGAGGAGACACCTTTCTCCCATATTAATTCTTACAGGAGAGAATTTTCCTTCCTAGGGGTAGATTTCCTCTCACTTCCTGTTGTCTTCTTGCGTTTGCAAGTAGGAGTCGTTTGTAAGTTGGATGTTTGAAAGTAGGGACCTGCCGTATATAATCTGCAGAAATAGGCCCCTTAGTTGGTGTTGGCACAACACTGTAAGCACTCACAGTTACTCTTGGTTGGTGCTGGAACGCCCTGCTGTCAACTATTATATCAGGAATTGTAATTACATATAATTGTTGAACAGTGGTAGTAAAAATTGGGCCTTTGATGGTGGTGCTGGTGCCACAACACTGTAAGCCCTGACAGTTACTCTTGGTGGGTGCAGCAATGGGCCCTGCTGTGAATTATTAGATCAAGAATTGTAATTGCATGCCCCTGTTGAACAGGGGCTGAAAAATTGGGCCTTTCGTGGTGGTGGTGGTGGTGGTGGTGTTGCCACAACACTGTAAGCCCTCAGAGTTACTCTTGCTTGGTGGGTGCAGGAATGGGCCCTGCTGTGAATTATTAGATCAATAATTGTAATTACATGCCCCTGTTGAACAGGGGCTGAAAAATTGGGCCTTAGGCACTGGTGGCACAACACTGCAACCCCTCACAGATACTGTACTTGGAGCACAGCAATGAGCCCTGTTGCAAAGTATTGCTTCAAAAATTGTAATGACACGCCCCTGTTAAACAGGGGCTGAAAAATTGGGCCTTAGGCACTGGTGGCACAACACTCCAACCCCTCACACATACTGTACTTGGAGCACAGCAATGAGCCCTGTTGCAAAGTATTGCTTCAAAAATTGTAAAAACACGCCCCTGTTAAACAGGGGCTGAAAAATTGGGCCTTAGCCACTGGTGGCGGCACCCATAAACAAAAATGATCTTCCAAGCTATTATCATCAATCGTATCATTGAGGACTCGGAGGAGGAGGATAGCCAGTCAACATAACAGCACAGGCACTCAGCATCAGCATCAGTCTTGAAGGGATGTGACATGTTAAAATCAATTAGTCTGTTATATCAGCATCAGGTGTGTGGTAGCTGGTGGTGATCCAAGACTGGTTCATCTTGATGAAAGTCAGTCGATCAACCGAGTCGGTGGACAGGCGCACCCTGTGATCCGTGACAAATCCTCCAGCAGCACTGAATGTGCGTTCCGAAAGAACGCTGGATGCAGGACAGGCCAGTAGCTCAATTGCATACTGTGCAAGCTCTGGCCAGTGATCCATCCTCAAGACCCAGTAAGCCAGAGGATTTTCGGTGGGGAAGGTGTCCAAGTCTGACCTTGCCCCTAGATATTCCTGCACCATGTTTATCAGACGCTGGCGATGGTTGCTGGAACCGATCATACTTTGGGGCTGCGGACTAAAGAATTGTCTGAACGCATCGGTCAGACGGCCACCTTCCCCACCGCTCCTTCTTTGACTGGCCGAAGCCTCAGCAACTCGTTGTCCAGGACCAGGAGTTTGTAACCTCCCAGTCTCTGGGAACGCGTTGCACAGACCTTTCTGCAAGGCCTCCCGCAGTTGTCTCATCCTCTGCTCCCTCTGCGACGGTAACATAAGGTCCGCAACCTTACCCTTGTACCGTGGATCAAGGAGAGTGGCCAGCCAGTAATGGTCCCTCTCCTTGATCCGAAGAATACGAGGATCCTTCCGCAGACTTTGCAGGATCAGGGAGGCCATGCAGCGTAGGTTTGCTGAGGCATTCGCTCCGGAGTCCTCTGGGTCACTAAGGACGACATGATCCGCAGTCACCTCCTCCCAGCCACGTACAAGTCCACTGGTTTCTTGGGACTGTAAATCATCCCTAAAAGACTGCTGCTGATGATGCTGAGTGCCAGCCTCCACCTCCATGCTGACACAATCCTCCTCCTCCTCCTCCTCCTCCTCCTCCTCTTCCTGTGCGATGGGTGGGACAGAAGGAACACTGTCTGGGTAAAGGGGGCCTTGAGAGGCAAGGAAGTCCTCCTCTTCCTGCCTCTGTTCTGCCTCAAGTGCCCTGTCCATTATTCCACGCAGCGTGTGCTCCAACAGGTGGACAAGAGGTACAGTGTCACTGATGCATGCACTGTCACTGCTCACCATCCTCGTGGCCTCCTCAAATGGTGCCAGGACAGTGCATGCATCCCTGATCATGCCCCACTGGCGTGGAGAAAAAAAACCAAGCTCCCCTGACCCTGTCCTGGTGCCGTAGTCGCACAGGTACTCATTGATGGCCCTCTGCTGCGTGTGCAGCCGCTGCAGCATGGCCAACGTTGAGTTCCACCTGGTGGGCATGTCACATATAAGGCGGTTCTTGGGCAGGTTCAACTCCTTTTGCAGCTCAGCCAGGCGAGCACTGGCATTATAAGATCTGCGGAAATGCACACAGACTTTCCTGGCCTGCCTCAGGACATCCTGTAAGCCCGGGTACCTGCCCAAGAAACGCTGCACCACCAGGTTAAGGACGTGAGCCACACAGGGCACATGGGTCAGTTGTCCCTGTCGAAGGGCGGAGAGGAGGTTTGTGCCATTGTCGCAAACCACCATTCCTGGCTTAAGCTGGCGTGGCGTCAACCACCTCTCGGCCTGGCCCTGCAGAGCAGACAGGACCTCTGCCCCAGTGTGGCTTCTGTCCCCCAAACACACCAGCGCAAGCACGGCATGGCATCTTTTTGCCTGCGTACTTGCGTAGCCCCGTGAACGGCTACGGAGCACCGCTGGTTCATAGGACAAACCACAGGAAGAAGCCATGGAGGAAGAAGAAGAGGAGTGGGTGGAGGAGAGAGGTGTGTCACAACCAGTAGTAGCATTTTGGAGGCGTGGCGGTGGGACAACCTCCAACACTACTGCACCTTGTCCTGCATCCTTCCCAGCTGCCAAAAGAGTGACCCAATGGGCCGTGAAAGAAAGGTAACGTCCCTGTCCATGCCTGCTGGACCATGAGTCAGCGGTAATATGCACCTTACCGCTGACCGCCCTGTCCAGCGAGGCCAAGACATTGCCTTCCACATGCCGGTAGAGAGCCGGAATAGCCTTCCGTGAGAAAAAGTGGCGTTTGGGAACCTGCCACTGAGGAACCGCACATTGCACAAACTCACGGAAGGGGGCCGAGTCTACCAACTGAAAAGGCAGCAGTTGAAGCGCTAGCAATTTAGCCAAGCTAGCATTCAACCGCTGGGCATGTGGATGGCTGGGAGTGAACTTCTTTCGACGGTCCAGCAGCTGGGGCAGGGAAATTTGCCTGCTAGAATCGGACGTCGGTGTACTGCTAGCAGAGTGGCCGCAAGTACTTGGCTGTGACACACCTAATTCTACACCTTCATTCCTCTCAGTGCATGTTTCAGAGAGGACTGAACTTATAGTGGGGTTGGAGATCCCAGCTGATGCGGTGCAAGGAGAGGTCCGCTTTGTTCTTTGGTGTGGGTCTTTGAGGTAGGCTTGCCAACGAGCTGCATGGCAGGTCAACATATGTCTGGTCAGGCATGTGGTACCCAAGCGGCTGATGTTTTGGCCACGCGATATACGCTTGAGACATATGTTGCAAACAGCAGCTGTGCGATCTGATGCACTAGCCTCAAAAAAGGCCCACACCAAGGAACTTTTTGAATGACGGGCAGAGGCAGCGCCCTGCACAGGCGGAGCTCTGCGGTGTGATTCCGTCGGTGTACTGCCCTTACGCTGGCCACCAAAGGGCATCCTGCCTCGTTGGAGATGTGCCTCCTCCTCATCCTCCTCCTCCTCCTCTCTCCTATTAGGCACCCATGTGGAGTCAGTGACCTCATCATCCCCTCCCTCCTCATCACTGGAGCCAATCTGTCAGTATGCTGCAGCTGCTGGAACATGACTGCCAGATTGGTGTCCTTCTTGAGCATCCCCTCTGTCTGCTCTCACCCTACTGCCTTCCTGTAGCTGGGTTTCATCATCAGACCCTTCGAAACGCTGGGCATCCTCCTGGAGCATGTACCCAACACTGTGCTCAAACAGTTTGGGGGACTCCTCAGGAGGAGGACATGGTGGGTCTAGGGAAGGAGTGACTGATGATGAGTCTGACATTGATACCAGGGAAGAGGACGCTTTGGCAGCTGCTTTGCCAGTACCCTGAGCCTGGGTGAGAGAGGATGAGGAGGAGGAGGAGGGCTTGGTCATCCACTCTACCAAGTCTTCGGCATGATGTGGCTCAACATGTCCAGCTGCCGAAAAGAAGGACAAGCGTGTCCCATGGCCATGTGCTGATGACAATGCACCGCGTCCACGACCAGCACTGTTGCCCCCAGACACAGAGCCTGCTTGCCCTCTTTTATTGCCTCCTGACTGTCTGCCTTCCAGACATTCTAATAGATGGCCTGAAGGGAGATGGGAAAAAAGCAATAAGGGCTACCTTCAGGTGTCCTTCTCTGTCCCTTTACTTAAGGATTTCTAAATATGGTTCAGGATGATTGCTTTCGCACAGAATAGCACAACGACAATTTCCCTGACTGTCCAAAAAACAAGGATTTCAAAGATGGTTGATGAGGAATGCTTTAGCACACTATAGCACAAGGAGAATTCACTCACTATCCTTCCCAGTCCCTAGAAACAAGGACTTGCACAGTGAAAGAAACTGACACTCTCCCTACCTACAGTTTTCTGTCCCTAGAAAAAATGTTTTTTTTAAGCACACTATAGCACAAGGAGAATTCACTCACTGTCCTTCCCAGTCCCTAGAAACAAGGACTTGCACAGTGAAAGAAACTGACACTCTCCCTACCTACAGTTTTCTGTCCCTAGAAAAAATGTTTTTTTTAAGCACACTATAGCACAAGGAGAATTCACTCACTGTCCTTCCCAGTCCCTAGAAACAAGGACTTGCACAGTGAAAGAAACTGACACTCTCCCTACCTACAGTTTTCTGTCCCTAGAAAAAATGTTTTTTTTAAGCACACTATAGCACAAGGAGAATTCACTCACTGTCCTTCCCAGTCCCTAGAAACAAGGACTTGCACAGTGAAAGAAACTGACACTCTCCCTACCTACAGTTTTCTGTCCCTAGAAAAAATGTTTTTTTTAAGCACACTATAGCACAAGGAGAATTCACACACTGTCCTTCCCAGTCCCTAGAAACAAGGACTTGCACAGTGAAAGAAACTGACACTCTCCCTACCTACAGTTTTCTGTCCCTAGAAAAAATGTTTTTTTTAAGCACACTATAGCACAAGGAGAATTCACTCACTGTCCTTCCCAGTCCCTAGAAACAAGGACTTGCACAGTGAAAGAAACTGACACTCTCCCTACCTAGAGTTTTCTGTCCCTAGAAAAAATGTTTTTTTTAAGCACACTATAGCACAAGGAGAATTCACTCACTGTCCTTCCCAGTCCCTAGAAACAAGGACTTGCACAGTGAAAGAAACTGACACTCTCCCTACCTACAGTTTTCTGTCCCTAGAAAAAATGTTTTTTTTAAGCACACTATAGCACAAGGAGAATTCACTCACTGTCCTTCCCAGTCCCTAGAAACAAGGACTTGCACAGTGAAAGAAACTGACACTCTCCCTACCTACAGTTTTCTGTCCCTAGAAAAAAAATTTTTTTAAGCACACTATAGCACAAGGAGAATTCACTCACTGTCCTTCCCAGTCCCTAGAAACAAGGACTTGCAGAGTGAAAGAAACTGACACTCTCCCTACCTACAGTTTTCTGTCCCTAGAAAAAATGTTTTTTTTAAGCACACTATAGCACAAGGAGAATTCACTCACTGTCCTTCCCAGTCCCTAGAAACAAGGACTTGCACAGTGAAAGAAACTGACACTCTCCCTACCTACAGTTTTCTGTCCCTAGAAAAAATGTTTTTTTTAAGCACACTATAGCACAAGGAGAATTCACTCACTGTCCTTCCCAGTCCCTAGAAACAAGGACTTGCACAGTGAAAGAAACTGACACTCTCCCTACCTACAGTTTTCTGTCCCTAGAAAAAATGTTTTTTTTAAGCACACTATAGCACAAGGAGAATTCACTCACTGTCCTTCCCAGTCCCTAGAAACAAGGACTTGCACAGTGAAAGAAACTGACACTCTCCCTACCTACAGTTTTCTGTCCCTAGAAAAAATGTTTTTTTTAAGCACACTATAGCACAAGGAGAATTCACTCACTGTCCTTCCCAGTCCCTAGAAACAAGGACTTGCACAGTGAAAGAAACTGACACTCTCCCTACCTACAGTTTTCTGTCCCTAGAAAAAATGTTTTTTTTAAGCACACTATAGCACAAGGAGAATTCACTCACTGTCCTTCCCAGTCCCTAGAAACAAGGACTTGCACAGTGAAAGAAACTGACACTCTCCCTACCTACAGTTTTCTGTCCCTAGAAAAAATGTTTTTTTTAAGCACACTATAGCACAAGGAGAATTCACTCACTGTCCTTCCCAGTCCCTAGAAACAAGGACTTGCACAGTGAAAGAAACTGACACTCTCCCTACCTACAGTTTTCTGTCCCTAGAAAAAATGTTTTTTTTAAGCACACTATAGCACAAGGAGAATTCACTCACTGTCCTTCCCAGTCCCTAGAAACAAGGACTTGCACAGTGAAAGAAACTGACACTCTCCCTACCTACAGTTTTCTGTCCCTAGAAAAAATGTTTTTTTTAAGCACACTATAGCACAAGGAGAATTCACTCACTGTCCTTCCCAGTCCCTAGAAACAAGGACTTGCACAGTGAAAGAAACTGACACTCTCCCTACCTACAGTTTTCTGTCCCTAGAAAAAATGTTTTTTTTAAGCACACTATAGCACAAGGAGAATTCACTCACTGTCCTTCCCAGTCCCTAGAAACAAGGACTTGCACAGTGAAAGAAACTGACACTCTCCCTACCTACAGTTTTCTGTCCCTAGAAAAAATGTTTTTTTTAAGCACACTATAGCACAAGGAGAATTCACTCACTGTCCTTCCCAGTCCCTAGCTAGAAACAAGGACTTGCACAGTGAAAGAAACTGACACTCTCCCTACCTACAGTTTTCTGTCCCTAGAAAAAAAATTTTTTTAAGCACACTATAGCACAAGCACAAAACACACTGACACTCTCCCTACCTATCCTTCTCTTTCCCTAAACTAAAGGAATCCAGGTTAAGCAAGAAAGAAATAAAAGTCACTGTCCCTGCCTATGCTGCTCTTTCCCTGCTCCGGAACACACTACACTAGGCCGCCGTGCTGGCGGCCTTTTATAGTGTGGGGCGTGTACTAAACACCCTCAGCAATAATTGGCCACAGGCATCCTGCCTGTGGCCAATCATTGCTCTCCTCGCTGCCGGCGCTGTGATTGGCCAAGCATGCGGGGTCACAGTGCATGCTTGGCCAATCACAGCGCCTGGATGACACTGCGATGGCGTAGTGCATTGTGGGCCGTTCGCGTCACTCGAATTTGGCGCGAACGGCCCAAATCGTTCGATCTTCGTCGAACGATCGAACAGCCGATGTTCGAGTCGAACGTATGTTCGACTCGAACACGAAGCTCATCCCTACTCGGGAGGAATAGCAGAATGTGTTTTGGGGTGTAATTTGTGGTATGCATATGCTGTGTGTGAGAAATAACCTGCTAATATGACAATTTTGTGGAAAAAAAAAAAAGAAAAAAAAATCTTGATTTTTGCAAAGAATTGTGGGAAAAAATGACAACTTCAAAAAACTCACAATGACTCTTTCTAAATACCTTGGAATGTCTTCTTTCCAAAAAGGGGTCATTTGGGGGGTATTTGTACTTTTCTGCCATGTTAGGGTCTCAAGAAATGTGATAGGCCGTCAGTACTTCAGGTGTGATCAATTTTCAGATATTGGCACCATAGCTTGTGGACTCTATAACTTTCACAAAGACCAAATAATATGCACCAATTTGTACTTATTTTTACCAAAGATATGTAGCAGTATAAATTTTGGCCAAAATGTATGAAGAAAAAATACTAATTTGCAAAATTTTATAACGGAAACAAAGAAAAATTCATTTTTTTTCAAAATTTTCAGTCTTTTTTCTCTTATAGCGCAAAAAATAAAAAACCCAACAGTGATTAAATACCACCAAAAGAAAGCTCTATTTGTGTGAAAAAAGGACAAAAATTTCATATGGGTACAGTGTTGTATGACTGAGTAATTGTCATTCAAAATGTGAGAGCACCGAAAGCTGAAAATTCGTCTGGTTAGGAAGGGGGTTTAAGTGCCCAGTTGTCAAGTGGTTAAACTAGAAACTGTAAAAAAGAGGTGGATATAAACAATATAATAAAATATGAATAAAATCACCCAGATAGCGCTAATGCATATAAACGTTTATGCACCAACAATAATCATTGAAGTCCACATGAGAGTTCATAAATAGTAAAAAATATATATAGTGATAATAAAACGTCCAGTGATCCAGTTAGATGAAGAGAAGCTGCTGTCACCAGGAGAATAGAGGGAAAAAACACCTTCACTCATGTGCTGCAATCAAATAGAGGGGGGTGTGTGTATAGTACCCCCTCCTAGATGGACACTTAGGGTCCTTTCACACGGGGCGGATCAGTCATGATCCGCCCCATGAAGCTCCGCTTGCTCAGCGGGGATCGCTCCGTTGATCCCCGCAGAGCCGACGGATGACTGGGCGGTCCCCGCACACTGTGCAGGGACCGCCCTGTCAGAGCGCCGCTCTCCCCTATGGGGAATCGGATGACGACGGACCGTAGAGTCCGTTGTCATCCGATCCGCTCCGCCGACGGAAGGAAAAATAGGGTTTTCCTCCGTCACACTTTGGCGGAGCGGAGCGGAGCGGATGTCAGCGGACATGTCTCCGCTGACATCCGTGCCTCCATAGGGGTACATGGAGGATCCGTTTCAGGTCCGCCTAAAAAACTGACAGGCGGACCTGAACGGACCTCCGTGTGAAAGAGTCCTTACCACAAAGTAATGAGATAACAGCCTGTATGCAATCAGAGAAAATGCTTCTCAACATAGAATTCCACACTCCTGGTCCGTGGTTACAGCTCTCATCAATCACCATAGGAAAAACAAAGGTGCAGACATAGTGTAACTCAGTTTTAAAACCTTTATTTTAAACTATATAAACTCCCTTACAAATTTGCACTCACATGTACAAAATAATTTCAGGCTTATGTTCTCATTTAAACAGCGCCAGAACCAGGCTCTTATATGTGCACTTCTGTTTCCTACCACACTCGCCGCTGTCCGTGCTGCGGGGATGGAAGTAACAAAGTTCCCAGCTGGCTGGCGTCTCCTCCTGCGTGTCTTGTTCTCACCCTGACTAGTTTCGTCTGTATGACTTCATCTGAGGGTAGAGACAAGACACGCTGTGCTCTGAATGGTGAGCCGAGGTACACAGAGTTAAGTCAGCTGATGCGGTGCGTCCAATCGGAGCACAGGAAATGAGCATAAGAGTAAGCACAGCGTGTCTTGTCTCTACCCTCAGATGAAGTCATACAGACGAAAATAGTCAGGGTGAGAACAAGACGCGCAGGAGGAGACACCAGCCAGCTGGGAACTTTGTTACTTCCATCCCCGCAGCACGGACAGCGGCAAGTGTGGTAGGAAACAGAAGTGCACATATAAGAGCCTGGTTCTGGCGCTGTTTAAATGAGAACATAAGCCTGAAATTATTTTGTACATGTGAGTGCAAATTTGTAAGGGAGTTTATATAGTTTAAAATAAAGGTTTTAAAACGGATTTACACTATGTCTGCACCTTTGTTTTTCCTATGGTGATTGATGAGAGCTGTAACAACGGACCAGGAGTGTGGAATTCTATGTTGAGAAGCATTTTCTCTGATTGCATACAGGCTGTTATCTCATTACTTTGTGGTAAGAGTCCATCTAGGAGGGGGTCCTATACACACACCCCCCTCTATTTGATTGCAGCACATGAGTGAAGGTGTTTTTTCCCTCTATTCTCCTGGTGACAGCAGCTTCTCTTCATCTAACTGGATCACTGGACGTTTTATTATCACTATATATATTTTTTACTATTTATGAACTCTCATGTGGACTTCAATGATTATTGTTGGTGCATAAACGTTTATATGCATTAGCGCTATCTGGGTGATTTTATTCATATTTTATTATAGTGTTTATATCCACCTCTTTTTTACAATGAATGAGGCACAGATGAGGCATGAATGAGGCACAGATGAGCATGATGTAGGCACAGATGGACATGAATGAGGCATCAATAAGGCACATATGGGCAAGAATGAGGTATGGATGAGGCAGGGGTGAGTGCTGCTGCAGTCTCCCTCCTTGCCTTGCATGCTGTACTGATCGGTGTGTACAGCGAACAAGGAGAGGAGAGAGCTGAACCGGACATGCGCCGGTTTGTTGACAAGTGATCGCTCTATCATTGGACGGAGCGATCACGTGGTAAAGGGCTGCTGTCATTGGCCCTTTTCCGCGATCCGTGATGCGGGAGGTCCGGTGAACCCGGTGAGCACGGACACTTCCATGCAAAGAGTCTGGAAGGACATCATTGTACCACCTCCCAGAATTAGCCGACCGTGCTGTATCCGTCATTCGGCTATGGTCCAGTCGGCAAGTGGTTAAAGAGGAGCTCCAGTCCCCCCCCCCAAAAAAAAAAGCTACAAATACTGTAGCTGCTGACTTTTAACCACTTCAGCTCTGGAAGATTTACCCCCCTTCATGATCAGGATATTTTTTTTGCGATACGGCACTGCGTTACTTTAACCTCTTGTCTACCGCCCACCGTCAAATGACGGCGGGCGGAAGACTCTCTCGTTCTGACAGGACGTCATATGACGTCCTGCCTTTAAAAGGAGCTAGGGGGCACGCGCACCCGCCGCGTTGCTGGGGACTCGATGGCCGCCGGTCACCCGCGATTGCCCAGTAACCGAGCAGGAAAGTGGATCTGTGTGTGTAAACACACAGATCCACGACCTGTCAGGGAGAGGAGACCGATGGTGTGTCCCTTGTACATAAGGACAACCATCGGTCACCTCCCCCAGTCAGTCCCCCCCCACAGTTAGAACACATCTAGGAAACACATTTAACCCCTTCCTCGCCCCCTAGTGTTAACCCCTTCCCTGCCAGTCACATTTATACAGTAATCAATGCATTTTTATAGCAGGGATCGTTGTATAAATGTGAATGGTCCCAAAAATGTGTCAAAAGTGTCCGATCTGTCCACCGCAATATCGCAGTCACAATAAAAATCGCAGATCGCCGCCATTACTAGTAAAAAATAAATAAAATAAAAAATGCTATAAATCTATCCCCTATTTTGTAGACGCTATAACTTTTGTGCAAACCAATCAATATACGCTTATTGCGATTTTTTTTTTTACCAAAAATATGTAGAAGAATACGTATCGGCCTAAACTGAGGAAAATTTTAATTAAAAAAAAAATGGATATTTATTATAGCAAAAAGTAAAAAATATTGTGTTTTTTTTCAAACTGGACGCTCTTCTTTTGTTTATAGCGCAAAAAATAAAAACTGCAGAGGTGATCAAATACCACCAAAAGAAAGCTTTTTGTGGAAAAAAAAGGACGCAAATTTCTTTTGGGAGCCACGTCGCACGACCGCACAATTGTCATTCAAAGTGTGACAGCGCTGAAAGCTGAAAAATGGCTTGGGCAGGAAGGGGGTTTTCGTGCCCGGTAAGGAAGTGGATAACTGACAATTGCGCAGTCGTGCAAAGTTGTGCCCAAATAAAATGTATATCCTTTTTTTCTGGTGCTTTCTTCTGGTGGTATTTGATCACCTCTGCGTTTTTAATTTTTTGCGCCATAAACAAAAAAAAAAAATGTCGTCATACATTTAGGCCAATATGTATTCCGAGGCATGTTTTGTTTAAAAAAAAAAGCACAGCAGGAGCGGGGCCGGCGGCAGCGTGCATGCGCGCTCCAGACCCGGAAGTGCAGGATCACATTCTAGGTACGTGATCCTGCACAGCAGAGCCGCCTTGTCACCGTATATATAAGCACTGTCCTTACCCAAGCCAATTCTTCAATTGGTTTCAGGTGCAGGCACCGGTGTCTTCATTAAGGGAAACTGCCAGTGAAGCCTTGCGGCTGGCTTCCAAGTGAACATGCACAAGCAGACTGGTCCTGTAGCCTTCTGGGACCTGTGATGTGTCCCAGAAGGCTGCAGGGGTGGAGGGTGGGACAAACCTCCTCTCAGATCATTGTGGCCATCTAACCAGAAGTGGGGGAGCAGGTTCCTGTCAAAATCATGTACCCCCCCAAATAAAATTGCCAAATGCAAAGGAGGAGGGGGGGCAGAACTTCCCCTTTTGGGTGAATTTTCGCTTTAAGCAGACTCAGGAAGCAGCAGAGTGACCTCCCTGGTTAGGCAATGTGGAAATGCGTGGAAATGACAGAAATAGCTAAACAGAATTACAAATCCATTGACAAACAGTAAACCTGTATAAAGTGTATATTTCAATTGATTTTAGTTGTTCACCTGGGAGTTCCACTATATTGAATGGTGGTGGTCTGTTGGCGTGAACTGCGCACATGCGATAGCAGAAAATCACATAAAACCTTTGAATAATACATAAAGCAGCTGACTCTTATCCAGCTGAAACACACAAGAATGACTTTGGAAATGGAGAATGAATTGCATTTATTACAAGGAGTAGGTTTGTAACCTCCCTGGTTCTTTTAGGGAAACATGAAATACAAGATGCGTGTCACTATTTAACTGCTTCATCACCAATTTCATCTGCAAATTTTGCATTTAATTACATAATAAAGTGCAACTCTGCTGTTGAGTAAGCATGCCTATAATAAAAGTATAAGCACCCCGCAGGTTTCAGAATTTTTTTTTTTTCTTGTTATTCTCTTTTATTTCTGATACAAACCTCGCTTACCCTTTTTCCTGTTTGAATATTTTATTATGTTTTCATAAGGCATAACAAAAGGTCATAAGAATAGTACCATTCATTTTAGTACAATAGAAAGAAAAGAATAAAATACAAAACAACAGTTATAACTATGCTTCTCTTGTGAAGTATATAGAACCAAATGTAAGGAGTATTCCTAAAGCCCTGTACACACAATTGGATTTCCTATGGGTTCTAATCCGATGGATTTTTCCATCGGAAATCCGATGAAGCTGACTTCCATCAGTCTTGCCTACACACCATCAGTCAAAAATCCGACCGTCCCAAACGCTGTGACGTAAAACACTCCGACAAGCCGAGACAAATGAAGTTCAATGCTTCTGAGCATGCGTCGACTTGATTCTGAGCATGCGTGGGTTTTTTGTCCGATGGAGTTCCACACAGACGATCAGAACTTGCTATCGTTTTTTTCCCCATCGGATAGATTTAAAACATGTTCTATTTTTTCTCACCGATGGAAAAAAGACCGATGGGGCCCATACACGATCGGTTTGTCCGATGAGAAAAGTCCGGCATTAGTGTGACATTTCAGTTATCATAACAATTTAGTGATGTTATTCTTTCTAGCTATCAATAATAACAATTATATATAATCAAGATAGGAGAATATAAAAAGGTAATATTTAGTTATAGCGAAAATGGAAGAAGATAGCGTTTGCTTGATATAGTGGGTCAAAATAACCTAAAATAGTTAGGAGAAATTAACTATTCCAGGGCCAAGTTCCTGCTAATTGGCTTGGCGTTATCTGGAGATTAAGTTATATTCCTAACTTTCTCTCGCTTACCCTTTTTCATTACAAACTTCACATTTTCAATAGAAATGATCTTTGTTCTTTCTTGAATAAACCATAGACAGTTTTTTTTTTCACTATGTTGCACTGTGTGTTCTGAAAACTGCATACCCCCCTTCTCCCCCAGTAAAAAACATAATTATAGGCAAGCAACTCCTGGGGGGCCCAGCATAAGGCATAGTTATGACCCTGCACATACTCTATACCTTTAGGCTCCTTTCACTTGGGCACACTGGTGCGTTAAATTCAGGGGGTTGAGGCACTCCACCTTGGATGGCCCATCCACATTGTGGCCACAATGCTATGCTTCCCAGTGTGTCCAAAAAAGTAGGGCATTTTGCATTCACCAGGGGATCCTACGCACCAACTAGCTCCATAGAGCGGCCCTGCTGGTGTGCATCTATATACTTATGATTACTGTCATATGCTGGTTACAGTAGTTCCTCTGCCCCAATTACTTTGATTAGATTACTGGTTAATTTTACAGAGGCCCTGTCCTGGGGGGAGGCACTGACAATTTCATTATCAAAAACCCACTCTTATGCCCCATACACACGATCGTTTTTCATGCCGTTAAAAATGCCATTTTTAAAAATGGCCATTAAAAATGATCATGTGTATGCTCCAAAGCATTTTTAACGCCGTGAAAAACGGGCATTAAAAATTTCGAACATGCTCTCTTTTTTCACGTCGTTTTTCATGCCGTTTTTTTTAACGACGGGAAAAACGATAGTGTGTATGCTTTAACGACGTGAAAAAAACGCGCATGCTCAGAATCAAGTATGAGACGGGAGCGCTCGTTCTGGTAAAACTAGCGTTCTTAATGGAGATAGCACATTCGTCACGCAGTAACGGACTGAAAAGCACCAGGCTGAAAAGCGCAAATCGTTGCTCAACAAACTTTACTAACATGAAGGGTGGCGCCATTCTAACGGAACTTCCCCTTTATAGTGCCGTCGTACGTGTTGTACGTCACTGCGCTTTGCTCGAGCGTTTTTTTTAATGATCGTGTGCACGCAAGACAGGCTTGAGAGGAAACATGAAAAAAAATGACAAGAAAAACGTCAGTTTTAAAAATGACATTAAAAATGATCGTGTGTATGGGGCATTACACTTATTAAAGGTTCTGATTCTTTTATTTACCTACAGGTTTATCTCAATATCCTGTTTCGTGAGGGCCATTTGTCATAACTAGGGATGAGCTTTATTTTTCGGGTTAAACATAAGTTCGACTCGAACATTGGAGATCGCAGTGCATTGCTGGATGATGATTGGCCAAAGCATGCACTATGACCCGCATGCTTTGGCCAATCCCAGCGCCGTCAGCAAAGAGAGCAATAATTGGCCAAAGGCAGGGTGCCTTTGGCCAATTATGGCTCAGAGGGACTAAGTCCACGCCCGACACTATATAAGGCCACCTGCACGTCGGCCCAGTGTAGTGTGTTGCTGGCGTGGACCGAGAGAGAGTGTCATTTAGATTGAGCAGGCAGGCAGGTTATTCAGTTAGCTGCAGTATATTTAGTATAAATATACATCCAGGCTTGTGTATATATATATATATATATATATATATACAGGTCCTTCTCAAAAAATTAGCATATTGTGATAAAGTTCATTATTTTCTGTAATGTACTGATAAACATTAGACTTTCATATATTTTAGATTCATTACACACAACTGAAGTAGTTCAAGCCTTTTCTTGTTTTAATATTGATGATTTTGGCATACAGCTCATGAAAACCCAAAAATCCTATCTCAAAAAATTAGCATATCATGAAAAGGTTCTCTAAACGAGCTATTAACCTAATCATCTGAATCAACTAATTAACTCTAAACACCTGCAAAAGATTCCTGAGGCTTTTAAAAACTCCCAGCCTGGTTCATTACTCAAAACCGCAATCATGGGTAAGACTGCCGACCTGACTGCTGTCCAGAAGGCCATCATTGACACCCTCAAGCAAGAGGGTAAGACACAGAAAGAAATTTCTGAACGAATAGGCTGTTCCCAGAGTGCTGTATCAAGGCACCTCAGTGGGAAGTCTGTGGGAAGGAAAAAGTGTGGCAGAAAACGCTGCACAACGAGAAGAGGTGACCGGACCCTGAAGAAGATTGTGGAGAAGGACCGATTCCAGACCTTGGAGGACCTGCGGAAGCAGTGGACTGAGTCTGGAGTAGAAACATCCAGAGCCACCGTGAACAGGCGTGTGCAGGAAATGGGCTACAGGTGCCGCATTCCCCAGGTCAAGCCACTTTTGAACCAGAAACAGCGGCAGAAGCGCCTGACCTGGGCTACAGAGAAGCAGCACTGGACTGTTGCTCAGTGGTCCAAAGTACATTCGGAAATCAAGGTGCCAGAGTCTGGAGGAAGACTGGGGAGAGGGAAATGCCAAAATGCCTGAAGTCCAGTGTCAAGTACCCACAGTCAGTGATGGTCTGGGGTGCCATGTCAGCTGCTGGTGTTGGTCCACTGTGTTTTATCAAGGGCAGGGTCAATGCAGCTAGCTATCAGGAGATTTTGGAGCACTTCATGCTTCCATCTGCTGAAAAGCTTTATGGAGATAAAGATTTCATTTTTCAGCACGACCTGGCACCTGCTCACAGTGCCAAAACCACTGGTAAATGGTTTACTGACCATGGTATTACTGTGCTCAATTGGCCTGCCAACTCTCCTGACCTGAACCCCATAGAGAATCTGTGGGATATTGGGAAGAGAAAGTTGAGAGACGCAAGACCCAACACTCTGGATGAGCTTAAGGCCGCTATTGAAGCATCCTGGGCCTCCATAACACCTCAGCAGTGCCACAGGCTGGTTGCCTCCATGCCACGCCGCATTGAAGCAGTCATTTCTGCAAAAGGATTCCCGACCAAGTATTGAGTGCATAACTGAACATAATTATTTGAAGGTTGACTTTTTTTGTATTAAAAACACTTTTCTTTTATTGGTCGGATGAAATATGCTAATTTTTTGAGATAGGATTTTTGGGTTTTCATGAGCTGTATGCCAAAATCATCAATATTAAAACAAGAAAAGGCTTGAACTACTTCAGTTGTGTGTAATGAATCTAAAATATATGAAAGTCTAATGTTTATCAGTACATTACAGAAAATAATGAACTTTATCACAATATGCTAATTTTTTGAGAAGGACCTGTATATATATATATATATATATACACTGTATTCAGTGTAGCTAGATCTGACTGCAGGCCGTTCCTGGTGTACTTTTTCTAATATACTTCAGGCAGTCAGGTGATTCAGTTAGCTGCAGTGCATTTAATATATATATATATATATATATATATATATGTAGCACCCTCCTCACTCCCTTCTTTCTCTTCAGCTTGTCTCTCTCTTGTCTAGGGGTATCTTTTAGAGGGGAAGGGAGCGGGGACACTACGCCAGGCCTTTGTCACAGGTGTCAGTGTGATACAAGCAAAGTTCTTTTACCTTCGGGTCAGTGCTGTGCACCTGGAGCCTCCACCGAGAGTTACCTTGAACAATGTCTGTCAGGAAATGAGCCCCACACCATTAGGCCTCATGCCCACGGGCGTTTTTTCAGCCGCGTTTTTGAGCGTTTTTTACAGCTTAAAAACGCCTGTCCATGTTAGTCTATAGCTTCATGCCCACCTAGGCGTTTTTGAGCTGTAAAGAGCATAGGCGTTTGTAAGCTGTAAAAAAAACCCAGGGCCAGTGCGTTCCTCAGCGTCAGAATTAGGCAGAAAAAAACGCGAGCGTCAAAAAACGCGCAAAAACGCGCACTAACGCGCACTAACGCGCAAAAACCGCGCACTAACGCGCGGTCGCGTTTTTAGCTCCGACGTTTTTTTTTTTGTTTTTTTTCAAAAAAAAAAAAAAAAATATTTACAATAACATGGACAGGCGTTTTTAAGCTGCAAAAAACGCAGCTGTAAAAACGCCAGTGGGCATGAGGCCTTAAAGTTCAACACTCCTTTATTCTTCTCGAAATGAACACAATCAGTTGAACTCCCTTAGTAGGAACAGAACAGGAAAGGAGGTGTGGATGCGAATAGGCCCAGACACAATGTGTTCTCCACTTTCCTTCCTGAAAGTGGGTTGCAGTCTCCGAACGAGGGGGATTTCCTTCAAAGCGGTCTCCGGTGAGAGACTCACCCGTCACTGGCAATCTGCTGCACCAGGTCTTCGAATGAGGAGCTCCCCCCGGTCCATTACGCCTTCCGGATTCGGGTACCCACTCCCGGGGTTCCCTAGGATCTCCTTCCCTCGCGGAACTCAGTGTTGGGCACTGAGCTCCGGACCTCCATCTGAGTACCTCACTCCAGGCTAAAGGTGCCTGGAATGGAACACAACCTCCGGCTATCCTCTAGGCCTAGGCCTGCCTAGAGAACCGACACGAACCACCGTCCACAGGCTGAAGGTGCCCTGGACTCCGACCCCGTGACAAAGATGGCCGGCCCCTTTATACCCTCTCCCAGCAAGCACGGCGGGTTCCCCGCCCCACCATACCGCTGCCGAGGGAGGACAAAAAGGAGGCACGACACACAGCAATGATTCAACCCCAGCCCAGGGCGACAGCGCCACCCGCTGGGCTGCAGGGAATTACACATCACTAATGTTTCTGTCAAGTTCATATATATATATATATATATATATATATATATATATATATCCACTGTATCCAGTCTAGCCAAGTCTATATCTGTCTGCAGGCCATTCCTGGTGTACTTTTTTAAATATACTTCAGGCAGACAGGTGATTCAGTGAGCTGCAGTGCATTAAATATATATACAGTCTCCTACATATATATATCCACTGCATCCAGTCTAGCCAAGCCTATATCTGACTGCAGGCCATTCCTGGTGTACTTTTTCTAATAAACTTCAGGCAGTGTTTTGCTAATCAAAATTTACAGCATGTCCCGAAGGCCACCAAGGAGAGGCATACGCTCAGAGGCCACTAAAAGAGGGCAAGCAGGCTCTGTGTCTTCAGCCAACAGTGCTGGTCGTGGACATGGTGCTGTCTTTTTTTTCTGCAGCTGGCCGTGTTATTGAGCCACAACATGCAGAAGAGTTGGTGGAGTCGATAACAAAGCCATCCTCATCCTCTGTCACCCAGGCTCAGAGTAGTTTGCCTGCCAATGCAGCTGCCAAAGCGGCCTATTCCATCGGCTCCATGTCATCAGTCACTCCTTCCCTAGCCCCACCATCATGCACGGAGGAGTCCCCCGAACTGTTCGACCACAGTGTCGGGTACATGCTGCAGGAGGTTGCGCAGCGTTTTGAAGGCTCAGATGATGGTACCCAGGTTGAGGAAGGGAGTAACATGAGCCTAGAGAGAGGGAGTGCCCAAGAAGGACAAGAAACTGGCAGTCATATTCCCCCAGCTGCAGCATACTGCCAAGTTTTCTCTAGTGACGAGGAGGAAGGGGATGATGAGGTCACGGACTCTACGTGGGTGCCTGATAGAGGGGAGGAGGAGGAGGCACATCTCCAACAAGGCAGGATGCCCTCCAGGGGCCAGCTTAAGGGCAGCCACCCTATTGCATCACACCGCATAGCTAAGCATGTGCAGGGCGCTGCTCACTCCCTGCGTATTTTGAAAAGTTCTTTGGTGTGGGCCTTTTTTGACACGTGTGCAGCAGATCGCACCGTTGCTGTTTGCAACATATGTCTGAAACGTATCAAGCGTGGCCAAAACAGCAGCCGCTTGGGCACCACATGCTTGACCAGACATATGTCGACCTCCCATGCAGTCCGTTGGCAACAGTACTTAAAAGACCCACATCAAAGAACAAGGTGGACCTCTCATTGCTCCTCATCAGCTGGGATCTCCAACCCCACTATACCTTCAGTCCTCTCAGAAACCTGCATTGAGAGGAATGAAGGTGTAGAATTAGGTGTGCCAAGTACTTGCGGGCAATCTGCTATCGCTTCACCAACATCCGATTGTAGCAGACAAACTTCCCTACCCCAGTTGCTAAACCGTCAAAAGAAATTTGGTTCCAGCCATCCACATGCTCAGCGTCTGAATGCTAGCTTGGCTAAATTGCTAGCACTGCAACTGCTGCCTTTTCAGCTGGTAGACTCTGCCCCCTTTCGTGAATTTGTGGAATGTGCGCTACCTCAGTGGCAGGTTCCCAAATGCCATTTCTTTTCACGGAAGGCCATTCCGGCTCTCTACCGGCATGCGGAAGGCAATGTCTTAGCCTCGTTGGACAGGGCGGTCAGCAGTAAGGTGCATATTACCACTGACTCATGGTCCAGCAGGCATGGACAGGGACGTTACCTTTCTTTCACGGCGCACTGGGTAACTCTGCTATGCAAAAAAAAGAAGGGGGGAGGGTGGGACTTTGAATGAGGTGCATGGGGTGGAGCCAGACAAATCCATATGTATAAGTAAATAATTATATTTATTAATAGACCAAAATAGGGCATGGATCAACCCATATAAATGCATAATAGCACATTGGCATATAAAATACAAAATAACAACATACATATTGTGAATTATAACCAACATGACACAGAGAATAAATATTGTACATCACAGTCCCCCAAATGGAGTAGACATTGACATTATATCAGGGTTGGTAAAGCAATAAAACCATCTAGAATCACAAATATGAAGCGGATGCATCAAAATAAGCTATATCCACTCATCAGGAGCAAGTGCATCGATATACTAAAAAATCGCCATTATAGTTTCATATAACTACCAACTGGGGGGGGGAGGGTTTTGGGATAGTGATAAACAGATAGACGGCCATAACTAAAAATACTCATGTAGCGGGGTCTTCAAAGTTAGTGAGATACACCTGGGGGTAGAGAGACCCAGGTGTGTAATTATGTCAGGGATTAGACCCCTTTTTGTTATTCGTGGAGGATTGGGTGGTGCAATATTCTCCTTGGCCTGTGGGTGGCGGGGTACCTACAGGCTCGAGGTAGAATCACTGCCGCAGTGCTACCCTTTTTGTCCCTTCCTGGAGATGGTACGGCTGGGGCGGGGAACCCGCCGTGGTGTCGATGGGAGGAGATAAAAGGGGGAGACGCCCTCGCCACGAGGTCGGTTGGGAGATCTTCTCTTCACGTACCCAGGCGCCCTCGGCCTGGGTGCGGGCGGTTCAAGGTTCCGGCCTGGGCACCCTAGGCCTGGCCGGAATGAAGCTGGAGTTGGAGTCCATCCCAGGCACCTTCAGCCTGGGGTGAGGTACTTTGTAGAAGGCCTGGGACCTGGTGACTTCGACCGGGTCCCGCAAGGGTGAAGTGATTCCAGGGTGCCCTTGCGAGGGGACCCGCATCTGAGGTGAGGAGGCTGGGGAGGTCACCCGTCTGAAGACTCCGGAGCAGCGTCAACCCGGTGACGGACGGGCCTCCGGTAACTCCCTCGGAGGGTTATCTTCCCCTGATAGGGGCCGCAGCGCAGCGAAGTTGTTCTAATCAAGACTCCTGCAACCCCTGGTCATAGCACAGGGGGTGTAGGGACTACAATCTAGATAGGGCCTCGGCCTGCTCATCCCACCGTATCCTGCCATGTATTGTTTGTTGTGGAGCTACGGAATAAAACTAGCAGTTGGACTGTGATCGGTGTATGGACTCTGTTGATGGGAGCAAAGGGAGATTCCAGCATAGCAGGGCTAAGTTCCGCAACCTAATGCACATTTGGCCCGAGGAAGATATTGATACTGGCCTTCACCTCACCCACAGCCATGGGGAGGACATGGGCCGTAGCGCACCTCACTCTGGAAAACCAGGTACCCCTAGACAAGAGCTTTCGGACAACCGAGAAACATGTGAAGGGGGTGAGGCCGCTACACGTGGGGGCTCGTCCGGGATGAAATGTGTGTTGACCCTGAGGTTTGGAACGGCTGTGTTTGAACTTTGCTGCCCGGAGGAGGTCCGAGCAGGTCGGCCATGTGATTGGCCAAAGTGCGTCCCTGTGCTCGAAGTCGTGGAAATTTCTCTGAAAAACCGGGAGAGGCCCATGCAGAAAGAGCGGGAAGAGGGAGGAGTCCAGCCGTGTGACGAACTACATGTGGGGACTTTTGCTGCGCTGCGCCACGAGGCACCCCATGACTGCGCAATTTGTGGGAGGAGATTGAAGGAAGCCCGCGAAAACGTGCAAGTCGTGGGAGGAGTCTGGCCACGTGTGGAGATACACGTGGAGACTCCGGCGCAAGGTCAGCGCGTAATGGAGCAGCAAGTGGTCGGAGTGAACTCAGGCTCCCCGTGGATGCCGGTACCTTATCCTTTCAAGATGACTGCATTTGCTGCGCCCATTACAGACACGGGGATAAGGCTCAGGCCCCGAGGACAGTTGGCTCTGTATTCATGCAGAGACACGGAGGCCCTCGGTGTGATCTGTCCCAGATGCTCGGGACTGGTGGTCCAACTAAAGCCATTCGGGCGATGTGAGGCATGCAAGGAGTTCCTTTTTGAGGTTGAACCATACACGGAAAGGCCCCGGGCCCTACGCCTCAACTGCATCACAGGAACCGCCACTCTGGAGGGAGAGATCCAAGCCTCTGCGGAGGTTCCCGTGCGCGCTGACCAGGGCGAAGTGACTGCCCAACCAGAGACTGAGAGAGAAAAATCCGAGGACACTGCTTCGGTCACTACAGACTCCCTGCTCCCACCTCCGAAGAGGAAAGTCGGCCTGGTACAGGCATCCTATGGTCGTGGTCGAGCTTCACCCCGCCGCTTGCCTGGCCTAGATGGCGCCGGTAGAGAAGAGAGTCCCGGACATCCCAGTTCTTCAGAAGGTCCAGGTGAGCCAGGGGCTGGGACTGTGGTGTTGGTTGGAGGTGTCGGGGGTCCACAGTCGGTGGAGCCCGCAAGGGAGGGTAGCCTTCCGTCTACTAGAGACTACCTTCCTGCCGAGATGTATGACACCTCCGACCTAGAGTCATTGTCAGACTGTGGGGATGACAGAGAGATAGATGAACTGTTTCACCGGAAGGGCTGGGACAGACGCCCACTACCTGTGCTGAGTAAACCGCAGGATTCCCCCATGTCCATAGAAGACAGTACGCTCCGGGTGAAGGCCCCGGAGTTCCCGAGAAAATCTAGTCCTCCGATCAACTTTCCTCATTCAACTACATCACCCGCTCTGATGGTGGGGATGCAGCGTGCTTCATTGCGGGCACCAAAGGCAAAGCAACCCGAGATGGTGAAGGTACCTCGGCACCCGGAGGCCATCGTGCAGCCAGGAGAAGGTGAGCGAGATGTGATGCCGCCTCTAGCCAGGTTGCAGAGACTTTTCTCTCAGAGAGTCGCCCGCGAATATGGGTGGGAGTACCCCTACTTGCCTCGGGACTTATTGTATGAAGTCGAGGTCCTGCGACCAAGGTGGTATGACGAGTTTGTATGGGAAAAGCTTAAAGTACCCCATGCCAGGCGATACCTGTCATGTTCGCCGCCTGTGTCTAAAAAGTTCAAGGACTGCAGAGCTAATTGGAGACTTGGGCGCCATATTCATGCCGATAAGGTGCTCATCTGCAGGAAAGAAGGAGAGGATGTCGAGTATTCGGTGGAAGTGTTTGACGGGCACCTGAAGCCCCTGTTTCTGCCGGATCCAAGGTTCTACTTATAGGAGAAGTGAGCTCCTATCTTGTTGCTGTTGAAACTTTCTGGAAGAGACATTCCCAGACGCCTAGAACTGTGCCCTACTTTTGTTTTGATTTGGGCTTTTCTTTTACTCACTGGAGACTTGGGAGCTGTTGTTTTTTTTCTCCCTTTTCTTCATGTGCCAAAGGCAGAGACTTTTGGGGTAGAGTTAGAGTAGGAAAGCAGGAAGAATGAAGATCTAACCAAGTGTCATTACCGCAGCGCTGTCACCAGGTGGCAGTGTTGTGCAACGGTTGTTTGAAATGTTACACATGCATTGCTTACTTATTGGAGTGAGTGGGTCTCTCGGCTGACGGACCCACTCATGCCGAGTTAACACAGAGTGTTAGGATGTGTTTTTTTTTTGTTTCCCTTCTGCAGGAGATTCGTCGGTCAAGACTGCTGAGAGTGGGGTGGTTTTTGATTAGGAATGGGAGGGATTGTAAATGTGTACAAAGCAGAAGTTTTATATGAGAGTTTATCGTTTTATAGTTCCCTTTTCCGTTGAGCAGGTCTTGGCACACACAGTATCCAAAATTTGAGGGATAGCCTCTGGGGCCCACTTCATGTCACCACTCCTTGGGAGACATGGGTGTGCACCTGACGCTGGGGACCAGCGTCAAATCACCAGGGGGAGTGTGTAGCGGGGTCTTCAAAGTTAGTGAGATACACCTGGGGGTAGAGAGACCCAGGTGTGTAATTATGTCAGGGATTAGACCCCTTTTTGTTATTCGTGGAGGATTGGGTGGTGCAATATTCTCCTTGGCCTGTGGGTGGCGGGGTACCTACAGGCTCGAGGTAGAACCACTGCCGCAGTGCTACCCTTTTTGTCCCTTCCTGGAGATGGTACGGCTGGGGAACCCGCCGTGGTGTCGATGGGAGGAGATAAAAGGGGGAGACGCCCTCGCCACGAGGTCGGTTGGGAGATCTTCTCTTCACGTACCCAGGCGCCCTGGGCCTGGGTGCGGGCGGTTCAAGGTTCCGGCCTGGGCACCCTAGGCCTGGCCGGAATGAAGCTGGAGTTGGAGTCCATCCCAGGCACCTTCAGCCTGGGGTGAGGTACTTTGTAGAAGGCCTGGGACCTGGTGACTTCGACCGGGTCCCGCGAGGGTGAAGTGATTCCAGGGTGCCCTTGCGAGGGGACCCGCATCTGAGGTGAGGAGGCTGGGGAGGTCACCCGTCTGAAGACTCCGGAGCAGCGTCAACCCGGTGACGGACGGGCCTCCGGTAACTCCCTCGGAGGGTTATCTTCCCCTGATAGGGGCCGCAGCGCAGCGAAGTTGTTCTAATCAAGACTCCTGCAACCCCTGGTCATAGCACAGGGGGTGTAGGGACTACAATCTAGATAGTACCTCGGCCTGCTCATCCCACCGTATCCTGCCATGTATTGTTTGTTGTGGAGCTACGGAATAAAACTAACAGTTGGACTGTGATCGGTGTATGGACTCTGTTGATGGGAGCAAAGGGAGATTCCAGCATAGCAGGGCTAAGTTCCGCAACCTAATGCACATTTGGCCCGAGGAAGATATTGATACTGGCCTTCACCTCACCCACAGCCATGGGGAGGACATGGGCCGTAGCGCACCTCACTCTGGAAAACCAGGTACCCCTAGACAAGAGCTTTCGGACAACCGAGAAACATGTGAAGGGGGTGAGGCCGCTACACTCACATAAGAACTGATCATAGCAATTAGGGATGGAGGCGCAAACCCTCCCTTGCATCACATCTAAAGTCCCAAATATTCCCTTTTTTTCTGGGTAACTCTGCTGGCAGCTGGGAAGGATGCAGGACAGGGTTCAGTATTGTTGGAGCTTGTTCTGCCACCACGCCTCCAAAATGCTAGTAGTGGTGATTCTGCCACAGCTCTCTGCTCCACCCCCATCTCTTCTTCTTCCTCTATGGCCTCTTCCTCTGCAGATTTGTCCTCTGAACCATCGGTGCTCTGTTGGCGTTCAAGGTGCTACGCAAGCACTCAGGCAAAAGATGCCATGCGGTGCTTGAGTTGGTCTGCTTAGGGGACAGGAGCCACACTGGGGCAGAGATTATGTCAGCTCTGCAGGGGCAGACTCAGAGGTGAGGAAAACAAGCAACAGGCACCTCTTAGTAAGACTGGTAAAAATGTAATGACAAGATGCATTAAAAAAACTCACATTTAGGTAAGTGGAGTCAGGCACAGAGAAGTCCAGTACTGTCACGCTTCATCTCTGTTTGTCCAAGTAGCCGGCATCCTGTTCACAGGAGACTTCCGGGGTTTGTGGCAGGAACCAAAGCGAGGCCTGGAGCGCAGCCTGACGATCACAGAGAGGGCTGGGATGCAGAGTTAAGCAATGTGACGTAGCTGACTACAGAGATGAAGCGTGACAGTACTGGACTTCCCTGTGCCTGACTACACTTACCTAAATGTGAGTTTTTTAATGCATCTTGTCATTAAATTTTTATCAGTCTTACTAAGAGGTGCCTGTTGCTTGTTTTCTTCTCTTCCATTTTTGGAGTGGCTTCAACTCCCTTCACAAGGCTGCCCTATCAACAAAAGACTGCATAATCCACACAGAACTGATCAAGTTCAAAGGACTACCATATGATTTGTACATTGCATATCACTATACTATAACCTGCGCCACCACCCATTGTATTTTCCTGTATCTTTATTGCAGACTCAGAGGTGGTTGACGCCACGCCAGCTTCAGACAGGAATGGTTGTATGCGACAATGGCACCAACCTCCTCTCCGCCCTCCGACAGGGACACTTGACCCATGTTCCCTGTTTGGCTCACATCCTGAATTTGGTGGTGCAGCGGTTCTTGTGCAGGTACCCAGGCTTACAGGATCTTCTGAGGCAGGCCAGGAAAGTCTGTGGTCATTTCCGCCGGTCATGTAATGCCAGTGCTCGGCTGGCTGACCTTCAAAAGGAATGCAACCTTCCCAAGAACCGCCTCATTTGTGACATGCCCAAAAGGTGGAACTCAACGTTGGCAAACCTGCAGCGGCTGAACACGCAGCAAAGGGCCATCAATGAGTACCTGTATGAGTATGGCACCAGGACTAGGTCAGGGGAGCTTGGCTTTTTTTCGCCACGCCAGTGGCTACTGATCAAGGATGCATGCACTGTGCTGTCACTTTTGTGTTACACTATGTGATTATTCTTGCTCTGTGTCTTTAAGATCTGTCCCCTTCTTTCTAGCTGAACTCTCTCTCTCACCGTAGTTCTTTATATATCTCCTCCACTTCCTGATTCTGGTCATTACTCCTGTATATCTTCCATGCTAAACATCTTACATGTGGCTTACAACTGCAACATTTTTCTACCTATGAATATCCATCATTAAACGGAACATTCGAAAGGATTCATCGTCTGTCATCCTAACTGTGAGTTTATTCATTGAGTTAAACTGCCTGTATCGATGCAAGGGATGAATATCAAACCAGCTTGAGTAAGGCCTACTTAAACCTGGAGATGAACTTTATCGCTTTGTAGTTGAGACAGAACAGTAGAAAAACTGAGTTTCACAGCCTAATTACAAGATTTCTGCATGTCAGTACTGAAACAGACAAGATTTACTGCCCTCATAGCAAGACAGAAGGGACAGAGCAGCACATGGCAGCCTTATAGCCTGAGACAATCTGCACAGTGTCATATTTCAGCACACAGATCCTGCCTGCTTTCACAGTCAGTCTGCTATCATGAGTGATCAAGCTTCTGCATGTGAACTCACATCTACCTCCTCACAAGTTCCTGAAGAAACTGAGTTACCCAAACGCTCAGTTAAACCCACTTGGAAAGTAATGGAGAATTATGAAGCTTCAAGGACTGAATTGTCAAATAGCTTGGAATTAGTCTGGGAGAAAATCCTTGCTGAAGCCAATACAGTGTCTGTTGAACGTGAACCACTGACACTAGAGGGCGCCATTAAACAACTTTCTGCCTCATATGAGCTTTATCAGCTTACCAGCAGCAAATTCACTAATGTCTTGCAAAACATGAATACAGAAAGTGCGATGACACAATTAAAGCGTGTCAACATTCTTAATATTGAAAGAGACAGTTTTATCCAGCAAACCAGATTAAAGGCAGAAGCAAAAATAAAGCTGTTACAGGACACTGCATCTCACAGATCTGTTTCCACCAGACGTTCTAAAAACTCGTCAAGATCCCATAGTTCAAGATACTCAACACTCAGTGAGCGACTTATTAATGCCCACGCTGAAGTGGAAGCCAGCAAAGTGCAGGTGGCATATGCAGAAAAAAGAGCAGAGTTGGACGCTCAAAGGGCAGAGTTGGAAGCGCAGTCAGCACGTCAAAGAGCAACAATGGAAACCTTAAATGAACAGTGTAAACATGACGCAGCTATGGCAAAGCTAAGGGTCCTACAGCAAGCTATCAGTGCAGACGAAGGTGCAAGTAAGAAAGACAGCAGTAACCTAAACATAGCAGATATGGAAGACCCCCTCAAACGCACTAAAGACTATGTCCTAAGCCACTGCAGTGCACACTCCATTGTCTCCAATGCTCCTGGCTACATAGAGACTCCTTCACAGCTTCAAGTTAAAGAGGTTCCAGCAACTTCCTGCACTCAAAATCACTCCACTGCATTTCCTACCTGCCTACCTTGCCTGCCTTCATACGTCTCAGAGCATCAGCGCAAGCTTCAAGCAAGTCATCAATCTCCAGTCATCGGTACAGCCTTGAATCAACGTACCATTGGAACAACTGACTTCAAGCAAGCAACTCACCTGGGTGCATCTGCTGCACCATATTTCCCTGTGTCCTTTAACAACAATGTCAAAGATAACGCAATCAGCACCATACAGCCAACAGCATCTCACATAAAGGCGGAGACAACTGAGACAGAAGAGTTTGTGAGGTACATGCTTCGCAGAGAGCTCACAAAGACTGGTCTTACAAGTTTTGATGACCAACCTGAGAACTACAGAAGTTGGAAATGTGCCTTCAGAACTACATTAAGCAATATTGGCATTACAGCTGATCAAGAATTGAATCTGCTGATCAAATGGCTTGGTCCTCTATCTGCTGCACGTGTTAAGCCATTAAGATCGGTTTTTATGGACAATCCTACTGCAGGCCTCACAGCTGCATGGGAGCAACTAGAGCAAAGTTATGGCAGTCCAGAAGCTATAGAAAATGCTTTGTTCATGCGTCTGGAAACTTTCCCAAAGATATCCGGTAAGGACAACAAGGAGTTCCAGAGACTGAGTGACCTTCTCCTTGAGCTTCAGCTAGCCAAGACAGACCCAAAACTACCTGGACTCAGTTACCTTGACACTCCAAGAGGGGTAAACCCAATTGTCTCCAAGCTCCCGTATGGTTTGCAAGAGAAATGGACTGCACTAGGGTCATCATACAAAAGAGAGAACAAGGTTTCCTTCCCTCCATTCTCTTTCTTCTGTGAATTCATCAGAGAAATTGCAGAGACCAAGAATGATCCAAGTTTTTCCTACGGTGAGTACAGCCTCTTCTCACCCTTTCCTAAGAGTACCAGTCTTCAGGGCAACTATAGAAACCATAGAGGCCCAGTGTCCGTGAAAAAGACTGACATCCTTCCCACTCCTACCACAGTTCTAGCCATGAACAAACAGAGTAGGAAGATTGAAAACCCTAGCAGAGTGTGTCCCATACACAAGAAGCCACACCCCCTCAATAAATGTATCGGCTTTAGGAAAAAGCCTCTGGAAGAGCGCAAGGAGCTTTTAAAGACATTTAGGGTATGTTTCAGGTGCTGTGCTTCTACAGAACATTTTGCAAGGGACTGTAATGTGTCCATCAAGTGCATAGAGTGTGGCTCTGAAGAACATGTGCAAGCCCTCCATCCTCTTGAGCCCAGCTCTGCACAACCTGCCAACACTCCTCCCAGGTTAACGCATGGCGGGGAGAATACAGACCAAGTGCCTAATTCTACCATCATTTCTTCATCCTGCACTGAAGTTTGTGGAGAAGACCGCTGTGGTAAGTCCTGTGCTAAGATATGCTTGGTGAACATATACCACAAGGATCAACCAGAAAAGTCTCTAAAGGCATACGCTATCTTAGACGATCAGAGCAATCGATCACTTGCAAAATCGGAATTGTTCAATCTATTTGAAATAAAAGGCGAAGCTCATCCTTACACCTTGGGTACCTGTAGTGGATTTATAGAGGTTTCTGGAAGAAGGGCTCATGGACTCATGGTATCTTCTCTCAAAGGTAACTTGCAATTACCCTTACCTACACTTGTTGAGTGCAATCAGATACCTGCTAACAGGGAAGAAATCCCTACTCCAGCTGCTGCTTTCCATCACCCTCACCTCAAGGTAATAGCAAATGAGATACCGCCGCTTGACAAAGATGCTCAGATCCTTCTTCTGTTAGGAAGAGACATTCTAATGCCCCGTACACACGATCGTTTTTCATGCCGTTAAAACTGCCATTTTAAAAAATGGCCCTGAAAAATGATTGTGTGTATGCTCCAGAGCATTTTTAACGACGTGAAAAACGGCCATTAAAAATTCCGGACATGCTCTCTTTTTTCACGTCGTTTTTCATGTCGTTTTTTTTAACGACGTGAAAAACGATAGTGTGTATGCTTTAACGACGTGAAAAAAACGCGCATGCTCAGAATCAAGTATGAGACGGGAGCGCTCGTTCTGGTAAAACTAGCGTTCGTAATGGAGATAGCACATTCATTACACAGTAACGGACTGAAAAGCGTGAATCGTCGCTCAACAAACTTTACTAACATGAAGGGTGGCGCCATTCGAACGGAACTTCCCCTTTATAGTGCCGTCGTACGTGTTGAACGCACTGCGCTTTGCTTGATCGTTTTTTTTAATGATGGTGTGTACGCAAGGCAGGCTTGAGAGGAAACATGAAAAAAAACGAGGAGAAAAACGTCGGTTTAAAAAATGACATTAAAAACGATCGTGTGTACGGGGCATAAGAGTTCACAAGGTACACAGACAAGTCAGTGGACCCCCAGATGCCCCATTTGCCCAGCGCACGGATCTAGGATGGGTCATCATAGGCAATGTCTGCATAGGCAAAATGAAAAGACCTACCAACATTTCGTCATTTAAGACAAATGTTCTGCCAAATGGCCGAAACACTTACTTTGAGCCATGCCCACATCACTACTGGGTGAAAAAGAAGATAGCCAGCCACGAATGGCAACATGGTATCTCAGGTGACACAAGCCCTTTCTCCTGCCATGATGGCGAATTCGGCTCTACAGTGTTTAATGCAACCAGTGAAGATGACATACTGGCTCCTTCAATGGAAGACAAAAAATTCATCAAGGTAATGGACAATGAGTTCTTTCAAGATGACTCCAATAACTGGGTAGCACCCCTACCCTTTTGTCTCCCAAGAGAGAGATTGCCCAACAACTTACAGCAGGCCATCAGTAGATTCTCCTCCTTAAAGCGAAACTTAAAGTGGAGCTCCACCCTAAATAGCAACTTTTGCTATTTGGAACCCTCCCCCCCTCCGGTGTCACAATTAACACCTTTCAGGGGGGAGGGGGGTGAAGATACCTGTCTAAGACAGGTATTTTCACCCACATCCGGGAGTCCTGTCTCCGGGAATCTGCGGGAGTTACGTCACTTCCCGCAGACTTCCCTTGGTGTTCTGGGAGACACTCGGCTCCCAGAACACAGGAGCACCAATCAGAACGGCGCAGCGCGACTCGCGCATGCGCCGTAGGGAACCGGGCATGAAGCTGCAGGGCTTCACTTCCTGGTTCCCTCAGCGAGGATGGCGGAGGGAGCAGCAGAGCGACGAGCGGTCGCTCGTCCTCTGCTGCGGACGTCGCTGGACTCCAGGACAGGTAAGTGTCCAAATATTAAAAGCCAGCAGCTGCTGTAGCTGCTGGCTTTTAATTTTTTTTTTCCGGTGGAGCAACCCCTTTAAGCAGGAAACCAGAGATGCAAAAGCACTTTGTGGACTTTATGCAAAATGTATTTGACAGAGATCATGCAGAGCCTGCTCCCCCACTAAAGGAGGGAGAAGAATGCTGGTACCTTCCATCCTTTGGCGTGTATCACCCACGCAAACCAGACCAAATCAGAGTTGTCTTCGATTCCAGTGCTCAGCACGAAGGTGTTTCTCTTAACAACATGCTCCTTACGGGACCCAACTTGAACAACAGTCTAATAGGAGTCTTGATTCGTTTCAGACAAGAGCCTGTAGCAGTAATGGCCGACATTCAACAGATGTTTCACTGCTTCATCGTCAGAGAAGACAACAGAAACTACCTCAGGTTTCTATGGCACAAGGACAATGACCTCAACAAGGAAGTTATAGATTATCGCATGAAGGTACATGTCTTCGGTAACAGTCCTTCCCCAGCAGTGGCAACTTATGGGCTAAGGAAAACAGCTCAGACTGGAGAAGTTGAATATGGATCTGATGCCCGTCAATTTGTTGAAAGAAACTTCTACGTTGACGACGCACTTAAGTCCTTTCCAACTGCTAAAGAAGCAATTGATCTTCTCACCAGAACAAAGGAGATGCTGTCTGTAGCAAACCTTAGACTGCACAAGATTATATCCAACAGCCAGGAACTTATGAATGCCTTTCACTCTGAGGACTATGCCAGTAGTCTAAAAAACCTTGACTTAGGTACAGATGTGCCTCCTGTACAGCGAAGTCTGGGTTTGTTGTGGAACATCAAGCAAGACAAATTCACCTTCCAAGTGTCAACTTGTGACAAACCCTTCACTAAGAGAGGAGTCCTGTCCATGGTGAATAGCATCTATGACCCACTGGGTTTCCTTGCTCCAGTTACCATTCAAGGTAAGATTTTACTAAGACAGTTGTCTACTGAGAACATAGACTGGGATACTCCCTTGCCTAGTGAGAATCAACACAAGTGGGAAAGGTGGAGATATTCTTTGAAGTCACTAGAAAAACTTCAGATTCCCCGTTGCTATGTTCCAGGATCCACTTCAACTGCTAACCGGAGAGAGATTCATATTTTCTCTGATGCATTTGTTGAAGCTATTGCTGCAGTAGCCTATTTGAAGACCTCTGAACTGAATGGAGAATCACACTGTAGTTTTGTCCTAGGCCCAAGCCTGCACATACCATACCAAGACTTGAACTTTGTGCAGCCGTGCTAGCAGTAGAAATTGCCGAGGTCATACGAAGTGAAATGGACACTAGAATTGATTCTTTCACCTTCTATACAGACAGTAAGGTAGTACTTGGTTACATAAACAACCAAACAAAACAATTTTATGTGTACGTCAGCAACAGGGTTGAACGTATCAAGAGATTCTCTCTACCAATTCAATGGCATCACGTTCCCATTGAACTCAACCCAGCTGACTGTGGGACCAGAGCCGTGTCACCTGCCGCTCTTCAGGACAGCTTATGGCTGTCACCTCTAAGGTTTCTGTGTGAGGACTCTTACTTACTCCTTATTAACACCATCTATGGGCTACTAAGCCCTGAAGATAAGGAAATAAGAACTGTGAACACCTCACTCCACACTTCTGTAAGTACAAAACAGAAGCTGCGGTCACACCATTACAGGCATCAATGGAAGCAGGTGCAGCATCTAGCCAATGTGTTCTGGCATCGCTGGAAGAAAAAGTATCTTCATCACCTTCAAGGTCGTAACAAATGGCAAGCATCTAAGCCGAATCTTAAGGTTGGAGACCTCATCCTTCTAAAAGACAAGGAAGTTTGTCGGAATGAGTGGCCTATGGGTCTTATTACTAAAGTTATGCCCAGCGACGATAACAAAGTCCGGAAGGTAGAAGTCAAGGTAACCAAGGGAGGATCGACACGAACCTTTAGTCGACCAATTACAGAGTTAGTACTCCTTTTGCCAGGTGAGTGACTTGTGCAAGGACTAGCCATGCTGTTGGCACGGCGGGGAGTACATTGCTGCCATCTACAGGTTCTACTCATTCTTTGAAGACATCATACTGTGACTTTATGTTCTTCATCCTGTTGAACTTACGTTTGTTATTTGCTTGTTGCATGTTTTTCATTACAGGTTCCAGGACATTTATCAGTATTGGACTTAATGAAAATATATATATTAGTTTAAGGTTATGAAATCTAAAGATTTCAGACGGGGAGTGTTGTGTTACACTATGTGATTATTCTTGCTCTGTGTCTTTAAGATCTGTCCCCTTCTTTCTAGCTGAACTCTCTCTCTCACCGTAGTTCTTTATATATCTCCTCCACTTCCTGATTCTGGTCATTACTCCTGTATATCTTCCATGCTAAACATCTTACATGTGGCTTACAACTGCAACGTTTTTCTACCTATGAATATCCATCATTAAACGGAACATTTGAAAGGATTCATCGTCTGTCGTCCTAACTGTGAGTTTATTCATTGAGTTAAACTGCCTGTATCGATGCAAGGGATGAATATCAAACCAGCTTGAGTAAGGCCTACTTAAACCTGGAGATGAACTTTATCGCTTTGTAGTTGAGACAGAACAGTCACCATTTGAGGAGGCCACTAGGATGGTGAGCAGTGACAGTGCATGCATCAGTGATACTGTCCCTCTTGTCTTCCTGTTGGAGCACACGCTTCATGGAATAATGGACAGAGGAGGACTTCCTTACCTCTCAAGGCCCCCTTTATCCAGATGGTATTCCTGCGCGTCCGTTGATCACACAGGAAGAGGAGGAGGAGGAGAATTGTGTCAGCATGGAGGTGGAGCATAGCACTCAGCATCAGCAGCAGTCTTCAAGGGATCGTTTTCAGTCCCCAGAAACCCATGGACTTGTATGTGGCTGGGAGGAGGTGTCTGCGGACCATGTGATCCTTAGTGACCCAGTGGACTCCGGATCGAATGCTTCAGCAAACCTACGCTGCATGGCCTCCCTGATCCTGCAAAGCCTGCGAAAGGACCCTGTAATATTTTCCAGCAGGGCTCGTTCCTGCGCTCAACTAGAGTATCTGTGAGGGGTTGCAATGTTGTGGCACCACCACCAACACTGCCTAAGGCCCAATTTTTCTGCCCCTGTTTAACAGTGGCGCGTAATTAAAAATTTTGATCCAATATTTCACAGGAGGGCCCGTTCCTACGCTCAACAGGAGTATCTGTGAGGCTTTACAGTGTTGTGTCACCACCACCACCACCACCACCTAAGGCCCAATTTTTCTGCCCCTGTTTAACAGGGCCGCTTAATTACAAATTTTGATCTAACATTTCCCAGCAGGGCCAGTTCCTGCGCTCAACAAGAGTATCTGTGAGGCTTTACAGTGTTGTGTCACCACCACCACCTAAGGCCCAATTTTTCTGCCCCTGTTTAACAGGGACGCTTAATTACAATTTTTGATCTTACATTTCACAGCAGGGCCCGTTCCTGCGCTCATCAAGAGAATCTGTGAGGGCTTAAAGTGTTGTGGCACCTCCACCATTACCAAAGGCCCAATTTTTCTGCCCCTGTTCTACAGGGGCATGTAATTACAATTCTTGATATAATATTTCACAGCAGGGCCCGTTCCAGCGCCCACCAAGAGTAACTGTGAGGGCTTACAGTGTTCTGTTACCACCAACACCTAAGGCCCAATTTTCTGCAAAGTATATAGAGCAGGTCGTATAGTATATACAGGCAGTCCCCTACTTTCAAACATCAGACTTACAAACGACTCCTACTTACAAACGGAGGGAGACAACAGGAAGTGAGAGTAAATCTACCCCTAGGAAGGGAAATTCTCTCCTGTAAGAGTAAATATGGGAAAAAGGTGTCTCCACTGATGCTTTATCACCAATCCTTGTTTCCCCAAAAAACCCAAATTTTCAAAATCCAATTGTCATTGGGACAGAAAGTGAGGTGAAATCTTCTGAATAGGGGCACAGACAGCAAAACAAATGTTACAGGGTTGATAACCCTTCCCTATGTTATCCAAAAAGCCTAAAAATAGATGTTTTGGCTGGAGCTACACTTACAAAATGTACATCTTCCAAATTACAAACAGATTCAACTTAAGAACAAACCTACAGTCCCTATCTTGTTTTTAACCCGGGACCGCCTGTATACTGCTGTTCAGAGTATATAGGGGGGCCCCACGTCTTTTCTTTTTTTAATTTGGGTGCGGGGTTCCCCTTAATATCCATACATGACCCAAAGGGCCTGGTAATGGGCTGGGGGGGATACCCGGGGGGGGGGGGGACCCATGCCGTTTTTCTCAATAATTTTCATCTATATTGCCAAGACCCAACATTACATTACAGCCGCAAGCAGTTTTAAATTACTTTTACTCCTTTAGAAATGTCATTTTGTGCAGGGAGTGTTCTAAACACGGGAAAAACACGCCACTTTACAGGCATACTATAGACACCCCCCAGGTACAATATTTAAAGGAATGTTTCACTTTTATTTTTTCACTTTAAGCATTGTTAAAATCACTGCTCCCGAAAAAAATGCAATTTTTAAAACTTTTTTTTGCATTCATACATGTCCCCTGGGACAGGACCCGGGTCCCCAAACACTTTTTATGACAATAACTTGCATATTAGCCTTTAAAATTAGCACTTTTGATTTATCACGTTCGGGTCCCATAGACTTTAACGGAGTTCAAATGTTCGCGCAAACTTTCGGTCCGTTCGCATGTTCTGCCGCAAACCGAACCGGGGGATGTTCGGCTCATCCCTAGTCATATCCTCCCAAATGCACATAAGAATTGATTGGGCAGACGCAACTATTTTTATTGTGCATTTCAACACATTAAAATGTATGGTGTTAATAGCCCCTTAAAGGCTAAGTCACCTTATTTTTATTTATTTTTCTAAATTACAGCTCCCCTATGTACCAAAATATCAATATTGTACCTCTTTTGCAGAAAAGAAAAAGCTTTCTATTTGTTCTAGACCAGGCTATGCCTCAGCCTCAGTGTCCAGGTGAAAACTCCTCCATTAGCCTGAATAAAAAAATTCAGGACGAAAGGACCAGTAGAAGGAAGTAGCTGACCAGCTGATCTCATTAACACACACCCTGCACCTGCCCGCTTTACCCCAGGAGTTCGCTCCCACCCATCTCTGTAGGTTCATGCATTTCCAATGCAATCAGTAGTCATCATTCTCAGATTGTATAGCATATGGCCACCTTTATAAACCTCAAATTAACTAGTTGCATTAATTGTTAATGGAACCCCAAACGCAGAAGCATATTCACATTTTGCCGCGTGAAGAAACAAGCGACAAACGCAGCAAAACGCGTGCAAACCGCAACACACCAAAATGTCCCATGAGCTACTTTGCCATGTGTAGTGCAGCCAATTGAAATTAATCGGATGCCCTATGCATGTCGTGGGAAAAAGAAGCCAAAAAACATGCGCTCCCACTGCTCTAGGTGTGAATGGGGCCTGAAAGTGAAACTGGTTTGTTTACACCAGAACAATGAGGCTTCATTCACATCTGTGCATTTCTAAACGCATGGCAAACCTCACAGAGACTGGGAACTCGTTGAGTGAAGACCCACAGTGAGTGAGTGTGGGGTAAGGAGAACTGTTCGCTTTGCAAATAGTTGAATATCATTACCGCTAGTAACAGCTACAAGATTGTTGCCATAGGAGACAGTGGTCCTACCTATACAGAAGTGGTGTCCGGCTGGAAGCCCTCACCTGTATAGCTGTCCACCTATAGAAGTATTGGAGTCTGCTAATTATCTTTGCATCTACCTAAGGCTGGCCCTAACCCTCTCTCCCACAGTTCTGTTCAAGAGACAATAAATCTCTTTGCATTCAAAAAGTGTCTGGCGCCCACCTGTTCATCTTGTATTACACCCGCCATGCCTTGTAACTCACTCTACACTGAAGGATGTCAGCTCTCCCTAACTCTGGAGGTAACCATTAGGCCTAAAGAGGCACAGGACTTTGCTACACTTAAATAGTATTTTGTTGTACATGTGAATGGTAATCCAGTTATATTTTTATCTTTGATCTAAAATTACTCCATGAATCAATAAGGAACCAAATGTTCAGGTAGTAGATGTATTATTTGTAATGAAGTTTTGATCTGTACACTTTTTCATCAGTCCAGTTTTTGGTAACAATAAACTGTGTATATTAACCACCTCCCTACTGTGCATGAAAACCCCCTTCCTGCCCAAGCCATTTTTCAGCTTTCAGCGCTGTCACACTTTGAATGACAATTGCGCGGTCGTGCGACGTGGCTCCCAAACGAAATTTGCGACCTTTTTTTTCCACAAATAGAGCTTTCTTTTGGTGGTATTTGATCACCTTTGCGGTTTTTATTTTTTGCGCTATAAACAAAAGAAGAGCGTCCAGTTTGGAAAAAAAACACTATTTTTTAATTTTTGCTATAATAAATACCCATTTTTTTTTTTAAATAAAATTTTCCTCAGTTTAGGCCGATACGTATTCTTCTACATATTTTTGGTAAAAAAAAAAATCGCAATAAGCGCGTATTGATTGGTTTGCGCAAAAGTTATAGCGTGTACAAAATAGGGGATAGATTTATAGCATTTTTATTTTTTTATTTTTTTATTAGTAATGGCGGCGATCTGCGATTTTTTATTGTGACTGCGATATTGCGGCGGACACATCGGACACTTTTGACACATTTTTGGGACCATTCACGTTTATACAGCGATCCCTGCTATAAAAATGCATTGATTACGGTATAAATGTGATTGGCAGGGAAGGGGTTAACCACTAGGGGCGGGAAGGGGTTAAATATGTTCCCTCAATGTGTTCTTACTGTGGGGGGAGGGGACTGACTGGGGGAGGTGACCGATGGTTGTCCCTATGTACAAGGGACACACCATCGGTCCCCTCTCCCTCACAGGACGTGGATCTCTGTGTTTACACACAGAGACCCACTTTCCTGCTTGTTTCCCGGGCAATCGCGGGTGCCCGGCGGCAATCGCGGCCGCCGGGCACGCGCACCGGGGCCTCGTGAACGCGGCGGGCGCGCGCGCGCCGCTGGCTTCAAGCGCGCGCCTCCTAGCTCGTTTTAAAGGGAGGACGTCATATGACGTCCTCCCAGAACGAGAGTATCCTCCGCCCGCCGTCAATTGACAGTGGGCAGGGGACAAGTGGTTAATTGCATTATAAACCCCTCTGTTCCTTGCTAAAGCCTTTCTTCAAATGGAAATAAAAGGCCTTCTTGATCCAGGACACAGCTCCCGTTTCCAAAATCACTTTTCTGCCCACTCTTACAATTAGGCAGTGTTTTGTCCTCAGGAGCTGTAGCATTTTCTGTTGCCGTAACAAACTGAAAAGCAATTTGCGAGGAGACCTCCATTTGTCACCCTTCTGCGTAGTATGACTCATTTTTAATCTGAGAACAGATTTATTATAAAAGGATAATTAATGTTTAAGAAATAAATATCACCTCTGAGACACGGTACAATTCAATGTATTGCTTATGCTGCAGTTGACGGGGGTGGCACGTGAAGTGGAGAGCCAGGAAGGTTTGACTTTTACACAAACGGATTTCTGAAGTGTACGGAAGTTGTAGTGTGCCTTGATTTAATCAACAGTCAGTTTAAACAGCATTACTAAGGTGCACAGTATAGTAATCTGTAACAACCAATTTCACCTTTTATCAATTTTGCACAGTCAACCCCAAAATGTTTGCTGATTGATTAGTATGAGTTATTGAATGCTACACATTTTTCGTTGATTCTTAATTAACCACTTCAGCCCCGGAAGAATTGGCTGCTCAATGACCGGGCGATTCGGCACTGCGTCGCTTTAACTGACAATTGCGCGGTCACAATACCTGGCCTATATACCTTTAATACTAATGAGAGATGAAGTAATATAGGTACCAGTGGTGTGTTCCCTTTAAAAGCAATAGACTAGCAGTGTTCACAATGCAAGGCCTTGCAATTATCTTCACCGGCAGTTGGAGCTCAAAGAAACAAGAATTCTAAGTGTGGCACAGTAATATGCAGTCAAGGCAAAGCAGCTGAGTCTGACCAGTAGTAATCCAGGTGTAGGGTGTCTGTATACAGTGTCCAGTGGAATATGTCAGTGGTTGGTAATGGCATTTGTGGGCAGATGCCCTCTCACCAATCTTGAGAACTTTGTAGGAACTTCCTGAAGAGCGATCCAAAGTGATTCGTCTTACTGCGGGCAGGCTGAGATGGCGATTTGTCTGCTGAAACAGTAAGTCATCCGATTCTGCTGCATTCAACGATGCTGTGGTGGTGACTCTCGTGTAGTGGGCGGCATCTGACCAGCTTGGGTTGGAGCTTCAAGAACTGTATACTGTGTGGTAGACCATAATCCTCTCACACGGCAGCGAATGGGTGCTTACATCATGGGATCTGGGAAGCAAGAGACCTTGGGCCTGGTCCATAGATCCTTTTATAGCCTCTCCCATAATTCTCCCCCTGGAGCAGATGGCTTGCTGGGAGGTGTAGTTCACGGATAGTTCTGCAGTTCAGGGATGTCTGTGCAGAAGACTACAGTTCCCACAATGCTCTTTTCTTCAGGAGTATCATGCATGTAATCCGAGCCCAGCGCTAGAGGAATACAGAGACAGTCTAGGACAGGGGTGTCCAAACTTTTTTCAAAGAGGGCCAAATTTGATGAAGTGAACATGCGTGAGGGCCGACCATTTGGCCTGACATTCTGTGAACCATTAAAATTTGGTCTAAGCGTGTTCGTTCGAGCACTAATACACTGCCCAACAAGAATTCTCTTGCCTTTGTGGCTGTGTGTGAGTAAAGAGATGAGCTCAGGCGTATTATTTATTACCTTCACTTTAAGAGGGAAGTTTCAGGAAAAAAACGTAAAATTTGAAATAAAGATTTGTGAAGCAAAATAAGGGTCAGTGCCCATCTGCAGACCCCGAACTGCCATGAATGCAGCACCCACCATTGCTAGGAATGCAGCACCCATCATTGCCAGAAATGCACTCACCATTGCCAGGAATGCAGCACCCATCATTTCCAGGAATGCAGCACCCATCATTGCCAGAAATGCAGCACCCATCATTGTCAGAAATGCAGCTCCCATCATTGCCAGAAATGCAGCACTCACCATTGCCAGGAAAGCACTCACCATTGCCAGGAAAGCACTCACCATTGCCAGGAAAGCACTCACCATTGCCATGAGTGCAGCCTTGGAGGGGACATGGAAGAGGCAGGACGAGCGCCAAAGATATCTAGGAGAATGACCTGTTTACACAGCAGCCTCTTTAAGAGAAAGTCCCGCCTCCTTTGATGGACATAACAGTCGTCCAATGGCAGCGCCGGAGACGGGAGACGGGACTTCCTATTAGCAGAGGCTGCAGTGTAAACAGGAAAGAATCCTCCTGTGTACACGGCACTCGTCCCGCCTCCTCCCTCCGAGGCAGCCAGCCTAAAGCCTATATATCTTTTGTGGCCCCGGCGCTGGGAGATTGTCGGGGGCCACAAAAGATATACATGTTTAGATAACCTGGCGGGCCATTCAAAACCGGGCCGCGGGCCGCGATTGGCCCGCGGGCCGGACTTTGGACATACCTGGTCTAGGAAGATAGAGAGCGAGTCTGCAGTGTCAGATACCTGTAGCCCTCTCTCGGCTACACGCAGACAGTACTTGTGGTTCATTAGGAGTGGCTATTTTTTTTCTCCAAATCTGTGTCGTGTTTTCTCTGGAAAAAGTGATTAGTAACCCTAAAGGGCATTATATTCTTCTTAGAGTTACCTGGGATCATACATTGGTTATCCTGATTTCATAGTATGCTCCTAACACTGGTCAACTACCATTTTTTCGTACACAACTTCACACAACATTTTTGAAACTCTAATGCCGCGTACACACGACCGTTTTTAATGTCATTGAAAAAAAACTAAATTTTTCTTGACGTGATTCTTCTCAAGCTTGCCTTGTCTACACACTATCGTAAAAAAAAATGCTCGAGCAAAGCGCGGTGACGTACGAAATGTACAACGGCACTATAAACGGGAAGTTCCATTCGGATGGCGCCACCCTTTGGACTGCTTTTGCTGATCTCGTGTTAGTAAAGTTTGGTGAGAGACGATTCGCGCTTTTCTGCCTCGTGCTTTTCAGTCTGTTACAGCGTGACGAATGTGCTATCTCCATTACGAACGCTAGTTTTACCAGAATGAGCGCGTTTTTTTCCCGTCATTAAAGCGTACACACGGCTGTTTTTCTCGACGAGAAAAACGACGACGTGAAAAACGACGAGAAAAAATAGAGCATGTTCTAAATTTTTAATGGCAATTTTTCTCGTCGAGAAAAATGCTCTGGAGCCTACACACGTTCGTTTTTAATGACCAATTAAAAAAATTGCATTTTTCTCGTCATGAAAAACGGTCGTGTGTACGCGGCATAATGTTGTCCTAAAACTCAGTCCTTGATAAGTCCTTCTGTTTAATCGCAATATGTGCCTAGTGAAATTGGCCAAGATGGTTTTCTAACATGACCCAGTCAATGTTTGGTGACCATAGGTAGAAAATAATAAAGGAGCCTTATCCCTAGTTTACAGGAACGTGTCCCTGAACAGCCGTTCACCCAAAGCATGCTATAATGAGGTGGGTTTTCCTTTTTAAAAGGTTCCGCAATGAAAATGGGCACCCAAGTCTCTCAAGAGTTCTGCGCTCAACTTGACAAGTTCCTTCGCTGATCAAGCAGAACCCCTTAGGGACCAATCCCCTTAAAATACCCATCTTCCCATGTAGTGATGGCACAAGGCCACATACAGGTGGAAGGACTACATGCACCTCCCTACAAACGTGAAGGTACTTGTTGAAGGAGGTTGTCAGTACTATGTCTGTCTGACTTAAAAAGCTGTTGCTGTGACATTAACAAGGCTTTAAAGGTATTTCTACTTTAAAGGCTTGTTCCTAATATGTTGCCTCCTCACTGCCTGTTTGTTCCTAATATGTTGCCTCCTCACTGCCTGTAATAAGCTTAGAAAAGTTGAATCACCATGTCACAAATGCATGCATTGCACGTAGTTGCCTTGTGGCCCCGTACACTTAAATGGGTGACGTGGTTTAATTTTTGCATATCTACAGCCCTGAGCAGTTGCTTACCCTTCTTTAGGTAAGCAGTCGAGGACAATAAATCTGCAGCTCAACCTCCTCCTTTTACTACCCCTTGGCCACTGGTGTGAACAAGCCGTTAAAATCAGTTTGTGTTTTTATACCGTGCCAAAAAACTCAGGTGACGTGGCCAGGGCCGCCATCAGGAATTTTGGGGACCCTTACACAGCTTCAGGCATGGCCCCCCTGGAGCAGAGGAGAACCGGGGGGGGGTGCTGCCTCCGCAATTTGGGAAGCGGGGGGGAGGCTGCCGCGAATTGAGAAGCGGGTGGGTGCCACGAATTGAGAAGAGGGGGGGGGTGCTGCCGCCGCGAATTGTTGAGGTCAGGGGGCTTTGGGTGCTGACGAACAAAAAAAAAAATTCTAAAAAAAAAAAAAAAGGGGGGGGTTGCCATCGTGGACCCTGAGGACCTCCGGGCCTCTGGGGACCTCTGGGCCCCTTACAAAAAAAATATATTTTTTTAAAATAATAATAAAATAAAAAAATGTATAATAAAAAAAAGGGGGTGGGGTTTCCATCCGGGGTCCTGGGGGCCTCTGGGTCCCTTACAAAAAATAAAAATGTATAAAAAATAAAATTAAAATAAAAAAAATAAAAAAATAAAAGGGGGGTTGCCATCTGGGCCCCTGGGGACCTCCGGGCCCCTTACAGGTGTACTGCCTGTACCCCCCTGATGGCAGCCCTGGACGTGGCCAGTTTAGATAAAAAATAGTGCTGAGAGGTATAGGAATGGATGCAGTCAGTGGTCTATCTACCATGCATGCTTAGGAGGTTTATTACAAGAGATTCATGTTTTGGGACTACAGAATAATATGCTCTGCCCCCTATCATTTCAGGAGCATCTGACTAGGAATTCCTGGAGGTTATCTGCAGCTACACTATGAGGGTCATTAAACTCTGTGTATACATCGCAGTGCTCAAATATACCAGTTGCCATGGTAAGCAACATTAACCACGTAACTCCTGGTGATAGAGAGCAAGACCCTCCAGATACTGTATAAGCCCGGAGCCACTGAAAATAAGTGTGGTGCTTTTATGGGAATGAGGTTGTACTTGGTCTGCACAACTGAAGCAGAATTCCAGGCATACTTAAAAAAATAAAATAACTAATACATGTACTGTAGTTGTTTGTTTCCTTTACAAAATAATGAAATGCAATTTTAAATACAACAAAGCTAAGTACCTGCATCTGTTGGAGCCAATCAGGTTCTGTTACATGCACAAGTGCTGACAGAAAACATGCTGACTGGAGGAGAAAGCGGAGTGAGCAGAGCTGATGAGTTAGGCCCCTTTCACACGTTGAAAAAACGCTCAAAAATTATGGGATTTTGTACCTCTATTTTACCGCGTTTTTACCGCGTTCGCGCGAACGCCGTAAAAACGCATATGCGTTAGCGCTATTTTTTAAAATAACGCTTATGCCTATGCGTTTTACCGCGTTTTTACCGCGGTTCCCATTCATTTCAATGGGGATAGGCGTTTTTACAGCACTATTTTATGCGCCCTAAAGTTGCTCTAAAAACGCGGTTTGCAGGATTTTTTTCCAACGCCCAGCCAGCATAACGCCTTAGTGTGAAAGCCCTCAGGGCTTTCACATTGAGAATGCTGGGGCAGGATTATTTCAGGCGTTATTACAGCGCTATTTTTAGCGTGAAAATGCTGTAAAAACGCCTCAGTGTGAAAGGGGCGATCGCGGTAAAAATAGCGCTAACGCCTATGCGTTTTTACCGCGATTTTACCGCGATTTTACCGCGTTTGCGCTAAAATTAGCGCGAACGCGGTAAAAACGCATAGGCGTCAGCGCTATTTTTTAACATAACCGCTTATAACATTTTTTACCGCGATTTTACCGCGTTTTTACCGCGATCGCTAACGCCTATGCGTTTTTACCGCGATTTTACCGCGTTCGCGCTAAAATTAGCGCGAACGCGGTAAAATCGCGGTAAAAAATGTCATTATTTTTTAGCGTTTTTTCAACGCCTCAGTGTGAAAGGGGCCTAACGCTTATGCCTATGCGTTTTTACCGCGTTTTTACCGCGAATCCCATTCATTCCAATGGGGATAGGCGTTTTTACAGCGCTATTTTATGCGCCCTAAAGTTGCTCTAAAAAAGCTGTTTGCAGGATTTTTTTCAACGCCCAGCCAGCAAAACGCCTCAATGTGAAAGCCCTCAGAGATTTCGCATTGAGAATGCTGGGGCAGGATTATTTCAGGCGTTATTACAGCGCTATTTTTACCGCGAAAACGCGGTAAAAACGCCTCAGTGTGAAAGGGGCCTTATTATTGTGTCTGGGCTCTTTCACTGTCTAATCAGCATACTGCAGACCAGGAAGTAACACAACCATATTCTTTAACCACTTCAGCCTCGGAAGGTTTTACCCACATTTTTTGCGATTTGGCACTGCGTCGCTTCAACTGACAATTGCGTGGTCGTGCGACGCTGTACGTCCTTTTTTTACCCACAAATAGAGCTTTCTTTTGGTGGTGTTTGATCACCTCTGCGGTTCTTATTTTTTGCACTATAAACAAAGAAGAGCGACAATTTTGAAAAAAAACACAATATCTTTTACTTTTTGCTATGAAAAATATCCCAATTTATTTATAAAAAAAAAATTTTTTTCCTCAGTTTAGGCCGATATGTATTCTTCTACATATTTTTGGTAAAAAAAAAAAACGAAATAAGCGTATATTTTATTTGTTTTTCACAAAAGTTATAGCATCTGCAAAATAGGGGATAGGTTTATGGCATTTTTATTATTATTATTTTTCATCTTAGCCTTTGTTTGATTTGTAGTTGCCATGGTGCTGCACATGTGATCAGTTATGATGGCAGCCATTTTGATGGCTTGACAGTCCGGTTGAGGGCAAAAAATGAGATTATTCCCGGCAAGCCTTGAATTAACTGGGAAACGGTTAAATCAATGGGTTTAGTTCCTTTTGAAATGTATTAAAATTGAGTAGACAGTTGAAAATATAAATTACTGTAGCTGATGCTGAATCCTAGCATATTGACCAGATGATTACAGATCGCTGCCACCCCAACAAGAGACCAGAGCAATTGGATACAGATTTTGGACGCCAGTCTGGTGCCCTGTGGGCTACACACTCGTGAGGACTGCACTTCCCTCTGACTGATCCATGAAGAGGATACATTTGTGTACAGGTTGGGTGAGCAGATCCAACGGTCTTATACTTTGCTAGCAGTGCCAGTACCACTCTGTGATGCCTATATGAGTGTCATGTACTTATAGGCTCTTATCGGTATTTACCGTCTGTATCATTACTGACACTATCAGGTGTGAAGTCTGAAGAGACTCTATTTACTGTAGATGAGTCCTGGGCTACTTTTCATCCCATCCCTTTACCTTATATCAAGTACATTCAATCCTTATCTGGATTGATACAAGTGAGTGTTTATCCTCAGCCCTATCTGGTGATGCATTCGGGCATCTAATTGCTGCAGACTTGAAGGAGCTAGAATACCTAATAGTGTATGACAACCGCCATATTCCCTCTTGCTGACAGCCTCATGATGATATGCTAGCCGATTGTGTGACTCTGTATGTGTGTGCATTGTGTGATTGCAGCTGCATCCATCCAAGACAACATTGTCTTTTTAAATTTTCACCTATGTGGTGGTTTTGCTGGAGCTTTTTTAACCCAGTATTTTTTGCATTTCAAATTTTTGAATAAAATTATCCTATGACTAAAATGGGGGGTAATTGATGCGCAAACCAGGATAAAGTCCAAATAAATCTAATAACAAATGAACTAAGCAGCTGCCACAACTAAAAGGTTTTCACACACCAACAAACATGTGAAAATGGGGGGGTGTAATGGCGCTTGCTAAAAACAAATCCCTTTAATTAAAGTGCAACCAAGTCGGTATATAATAAATGTAGCGATACCCTCAGCTAAGAGGGCCGCAGATTTAGTTTGGGCCCTGAAGACAGCTCCGCCAACCCCCGGCAATGTACTCGACCCACTCTGGCACAGTTAGTCTAGGGCAGGGATATGCAATTAGTGGACCTCCAGCTGTTGCCAAACTACAAGTCCCATCATGCCTCTGCCTCTGGGAGTCATGCTTGATGCTGTCAGAGTCTCGCTATGCCTCATGGGACTTGTAGTTTGGCAACAGCTGGAGGTCCGCTAATTGCATATCCCTGGTCTAGGGTAATATATATATATCTTATGCTCTATGGTTAAATTCAGACACCAATGCAATGATAGAAGAATAACGAGTTTACTTTCTACTGGCAATAAAAATCAACCGTTGTAACAAATCACATAAATATATCTGCAGAGCCCTGCAGCAATTGACACACTACAACTAGTAAGATGTGGCGCACACGCGCCACGTGTAACAGTACTTCACTATGCGCCCTATGGCGCAGCAACTAAATCAACTATCTGGCTGGCCAGGCCTGACCCTATAATTCAGTCTCTAGAACACGAATTCTTCGCATGCAAGTCTTTAAACGGTGGTGCACATTTCAGAAACACATTTGTAATCCAAAAGGGTAAAAGTACCAACACGGAACACGGAACACTCCACAAGAGATCCGTTTGACTCAGTTCTGCTATGGATCTCCAGTGGGGACTTAAATATGAACTGGTGGGCCACGGCAGTCTGTAGGCCTAACAATAGTACCCCTCCGGACGCGATCCTAGTTCGGGAACTTCCACCTGCTGTGTCTCCACACACAGCGTCTGCAGCGGTCGGGTCTCCGGCTCAGCAGCGGTTGAGGATTACCGAGTCAGGTGCCACCCAGGCTCGCAATGAGGGTGGAAGGCTCTTTTGGGTAGCAGCGCAAGGCCCCAGGCTTCAGGCCTTGCACCACAGCGGATCCGCACAGGAAGATCTCTCCACTGAAGTCTCGTGTCCCAAAGAGGCCGAGCTCAGCCTCGCCTCCTCCTTATATAACCCCACCCATGAGTCTCTGGGGTGGAAACATTGCACCCTGGGTGCCGAATGGGGTTCTGGGTAAGGTAGTCCTGAGAGTCTTTAAAGGAGACCCTGCTACACACTCCCCCACTTAAACTCTTTGGTCCCCAAAGATAATTCTAACATACACTGTGTACAACCCTAGACAACGTTGCGTATGATGTTGGCATAGGGAATTCCCACCAAAACCGAGGGGTTGAATTCCCTTGCCCACAAGTCACACTATCATGAGTGGCCTGCCTAACTGTGCCAGAGAGTGAGTGGGGGTTGCCCTCCACCAAATGAACAGTGGAGGGATCCGGATTCTCTGCACTCCTCCTGGCAGTGACCACAGAATCTTCTGAGCTCTTCCCCATTTGTGGGTAGGTCAACTTTTTGGGAGGCCTTATGACTCTTCGAGCCCTTTGCTCTCTTGGGGTTTCTGGCTCTGGTGCCACAGGCTCTTCTTCCGTAGCAGGTTCGGGCAACACGGCGGGCTCTGGAACATCTGCTTCAGGGGCCGAAGGATACATAGAGTCTCTAGGGTCCTCTTCTGAGTAAGTGTCACAGGCATCTTCCCAGTAATCTGATGAAGGACTAGATGGGATGAACTCAGTGGCTTCTGCATTCAGTTTTCCATCTATAGTGTCTTCAGTGGTTGGAAGATCTATAGCAGAAGTTCCTGGAGTTGGGGAAGGCCACAACCAGTCAAGTTCTCTTCCTTCATCTTCACTAAGTTCAAAGGCCTCTCCATCTTCAGCCCGAGAGGTCTGGGACCGAGTGTTTGGCCTGGGAGTATCCAGAATAGAGACTGGTTCAGGGGAGTCCCTCACTGGAGGTATCCTGACTGCTTCAGCAAGTGGGAGCAGGTGGTTTCGATGCCACGTCTTCAGTGGTCCTACCTTCCCTTCTGGCTTCAACTTGTAAACAGGCAGGCCTGGCAGATTCCTACAAATGACATAGGGTTCAGATCTCCATCTGTCTGCAAGTTTTTGTTTTCCAGGGACCCCCAGATTGCATAGCAGTACTCGGTCCCCGGGCTGCAGGTCTTGCACCCGGACCTTTAGGTCGAAGTTTCTTTTGTTTCGAGCTCCCCTTTGATCTGAGGCCGCTTGAGCTTGTTCATAGGCTACTTTTAGGCTGTGTCTGAGCCTGTCCACATATCCTTTGTGGGATGTGGCTGAGGAATGGTCTAAGGAGGTGCCAAAGGCCAGGTCCACGGGTAACCTTGCTTCTCTCCCAAACATGAGTCGATAGGGGGAGTAGCCTGTAGCATCACTTGTGGTGCAGTTGTAAGTGTGTACTATAGCTGCTATGTGTTTGCTCCAATGTTGTTTCTTTTCACTATCCAGAGTTCCCAACATGTTGAGCAGGGCTCGGTTAAACCTCTCCGGCTGAGCATCTCCCTGTGGGTGGTAAGGTGTGGTTCAGGTTTTCTTGATACCCAAAGAGTCTAACAGTTTCTTGATCAATCGACTCTCAAAGTCCCTTCCTTGGTCTGAATGGAGTCGCTGTGGTAGCCTATAATGGACAAAATACTTCTCCATAAGTACATTGGCCACTGTGGAAGCCTTCTGGTCTTTGGTTGGGAAAGCCAGGGCATACCGGGTGAAATGGTCGGTTATCACCAGAACATTTCCTAGTCCATTCAGGTCGGGTTCGAGGCAGAGAAAATCAATGCATACCAGATCCATTGGGCCTTGACTTTGTAGATGGCCCATTGGGGCAGCTTGATGGTGTATAGTCTTCCTCTGGATGCAGCGTGCACATGAGTGGCAGTACTCTTCTACTTCTGCCCTCATGCAGGGCCAATAGAACCGACTTCTGACGAGTTGAAAGGTCCTTTCCGCCCCTAGGTGGCCGTGATTGTCATGCAGGGCAATCAGAACAGTCTCTCGATGTTTTTCCGGAAGGAACAATTGCCATTTATCTTCCAGGCCATCAGAGGGGCCCCTTCGGTAGACCACTCCCTGATGCACCTGCAACCTGTCCCACTCTTTCCTCAACAGGCGAGCTTCCTTTGAGGAGAGGCGCAGAAGTATATTTGGATCCTGATTCTCCAGGGCTTCCAGGACCAATTTCCCCATGGGGTCTTCTAATTGGTCGCATCTCAGCTCCTTCTTGGACAGTTTCGGCAGATTGTCTTCTTCCAGTTGGGTTACTCCACAGTATTGTTTGGGGACTCCTACCATGGTAACTCCTATCTCTTCTGCCCTCGAGCCTCCTCTGGCTTGTAATTCAGCCCCTTGACAAAGGGCCCGCACCCCGTCAGGTGCCACTTGAGTCCAGTCTTCTGTGTCACTGGTGGGGGCATGAGATCTCCTGGACAGCGCGTCTGCGTCTCGATTTCCAGCCCCTGGCCTGTACTTTAGGCTGAAATTGAATCCAGACAGTGCGGCCAGTCATCTATGTCCAGTGGCGTCCAGCTTTGCCGTGGTGAAAAGGTAGGTGAGGGGGTTGTTGTCAGTCTTCACAGTGAACTCTGCCCCATACAGGTAGTCTTTGAGCTTGTCTACTACCGCCCACTTAAGGGCCAGGAACTCCAGCTTGTGAGTGGGGTAGTTCTTCTCAGAGGGGGTCAGGCTCCTGCTCACGTAGGCAACGGGTCGCAGTTGTCCTTCGTGTTCTTGGTAAAGTACTCCTCCCAAACCGTCATGACTAGCATATACATGTAGTTCATAGGGTCTTGCTGGGTCTGCGTAGGCCAAGACTGGGGCAGTGGTTTGGCTCTTCTTCAACGCCTAGAAGGCCTCTTCACACTTCTGGTTCCACTGATCTCTGACTGACTCTACCAGCTTCCTGGGTCCTGAGTCGTCCTCTTCCCCTTCAGTCTTGAGTAGTTCATTCAATGGTCTGGCAATCCGGGCAAATCCCTCCACAAACCTCCTGTAATAGGAGCAGAACCCCAAGAAGGATCTGAGTTCTGTTACTGTGGTGGGCCGCGGCCAGGAGATAACTGCCTCCAATTTCTCAGGGTCTGTGGCCACCCCTTCTTCAGACACTATGTGCCCCAGATAGTTCACAGAAGACTGGTAGAACCGACACTTCTCAGGCGAAAGCTTGAGTCCCTCCTCACTGAGTCTTCTCAACACTTTTTCCAGCCTCTCTTCGTGTTCTTCCAAGGTTCTCCCAAAGACAATGACATTGTCCAGGTATACAAGAACTTCAATAAGATTCATGTCTCCTACAGTCTTCTCCATGAGACGTTGGAAGGTAGCAGGAGCTCCAGACAGTCCCTGAGGCATTCGATCAAACTCGAAGAACCCCACTGGGGTTATGAAGGCTGTCTTCTCCTTGTCTTCTGGATGCATAGGGATCTGGTAGTATCCACTCTTGAGATCCATAACGCTGAACCACTTGGCTCCTGATAAACTCTGTAAAGCATCCTCTATCCTCGGAGTGGTGTACTAGTCAGGGATGGTTCTCCTGTTAAGAGTCCTGTAGTCTATACATAGCCTCAACGACCCATTCTTCTTCCTGACCACCACTATCGGGGAGGCATAGGGGCTTCTAGACTCCCGGATCACACCAGTCCTCGAGTTCTGCGAGTTGTTCCCTCAGATCCTCCAGATCTGCTAGTGGGACCCACCTGACCCTCTCTCTGAAGGGCTTGTCTTCTTGGAGGCGGATTCAATGGGTGGCACTCCTTGCACACCCCACATCGAACTCATCTTTGGAGAAGATCTTCTCCCATCTGGTCAACTGGGCCTTGGCTCTCTCTTTCCAAGCCCTGGGCAGATTCGGGTTTTCCATGGACAGCTTCTCCCAAACATCTCCTCCTTCACCCGTCCCCGTCCCCTTGACTTCTGACAGGGTAACCGGGGCAGCAGGGCTCACCTGGCCCAGCAGCATTCTGGCTGGGATTTCCATGGGGCCACCTGTAGTGTTCCTGACACTCACCAGAACTCTACAATGGGCCTTCTTCAGGGCCATCAGCGGAATCACTTCTGGTATCACTTCCAGACCTGAGAACTCTCCCCTTGGGTCGGACTCCAGCACGACAAAGGGTCCAGGCTGCTCCCAAGTAAGCTTCACAGTGGCTCTGAGACAGGTTACTTCGCCGGGCTGCAACACTACCCCTTCTTTTTCAAGTCTCCACACCTTCCCTATCCCATCTCCAGGGGTCTTCTGCTCTAGGACCAGCCGTTGGTAGGCCATCTTCAGCATGGGGTGGATCTTGGTGGCCGCTTCCCCCTTCTCTTTCACTAGAGGGGTCAGGAGTCTTCGGACCAGGTCCGTGTTTGTCCCTATTATAAGGGAACTCTTGTTGGCTCCTGGCGGCCGAGGGCACACAACTGCCAGGGTGTCAAACACTTCGGCCTTCCCAGCCACAAATGGGTCAAAGGTCATCTTGATGGGCAAATAGCCATCGTAGGGGAACTCTGGGTTCCGATAACCCATATTTCCAGTTCCTCTATCTTCTGGATGGGCAGATGACTCAAGTGCTTATCGTAGAAATCCCGGTATAATAGGGTCACTTGTGCCCCAGTATCCAAGATGGCTCTGGTGTAGACTCCCTCCACTTGAATGGGCACTATAGGAGATGGGCCTACCAGCTTCTCCGGATATGGCCTGGCAGGGGTCGCCTTCTTCTGGTCCTTTCCCTTCGGACTCTCTCTCGTCCAACCCCCTTTGGACTTTAGTCTTTCTTGGGCCTGGTATGCATTGATTTCCCTCCTTTCAATGGGTGTACAGACCCGCTGAGGGATATTATTGTTTTTCTTAGGTGTGCATCCCCTTTGGGGAATGCTGTGCCTCTTCTGAGGGGTCTTGCCCCCTTTCTCTGGGGTGTATCTCTGTTGAGGGATGCTGTGTTTCCTCTGAGGGGTTTTGTCTCCTCTTTTCTTCTGCTTCTCATTCAGCTTGGAGTTCACTGAAGATGATGGGCACCCGGTTGACTCCTTCACCGGGGCCCTCTGGAGTTTCCCGCCGGTTTGCGGTTATCTGTTTTCTTCTTCTTGGGACTGGAACATGTAGCTGCAATGTGGCCAACTCCCCCACAGTTAAAACAGATTATGTCCCCCCAGTCTTGCAATGATGCGGGTGCCGAAGTAAAGTTCCTTCCTCGCTACCTCTTTCTCTGGACCCTGTGTGTCTTTCGCCATCAGAGAGGTCAGCATCTCTAACACCTGAGACATTTGTGATTTCAAAGTGTCCACTTCTGCGTCCCTTTCTGGAGTCATCAGCGAGTTGACTATCACTGGTGTAGGAGCATGACTTGTCTTTATCATTGCCTGATCCATCTGCAGTGCCTCTTCATCTCTGATGATTTTTATCAAATCAGAGTAAGGCCCCATGCACACGAGACGCTGTTATTTGCTGTTAAACGCGCGTTCAGAGGCAGTTGGACACTTTTTTCAACTGCTCCTGAACCCATTCAATGTTATCCTATGTGTCCATGCACACAGTCTCGTTTATTGCCGTTTTTAGGCAGTTGCGTTTAACCTCGTTTTTCCAGAAGCAAAAAAATGGGTTCAGACGCAAAAGTTTTCCACGTTTCAGACGCAAAACGCCGCTAAACGCCGCTAAACGCGGCAAAACGCGGTACCGGCGTTTTGCCGCGATTTAGTTTATTAGCGTTTTTAAAGGTGACCTATTTTTTTACATTAGAAATCTCAAAAATGATGGCAAATGATGAAAAACCATCAAAAAAATATGAAAAAAACTGTAATTGCTTGTATTGCACTGTAGACAATCCACAACTTGTGGCAGGTGACGTGGCAAGTGGACAATCCACAACTTGTGGCAGGTGATGTTGCCAGGTGACGTGGCAGGTGGAAATCCACAAATTGTGGCAGGTGACGTGGCCAGGTGACGTGGCAAGTGGACAATCCACAACTTGTGGCAGGTAACGTGGCCAGGTGACGTGGCCAGGTGACATGGCAGGTGACGTGGCAGGTGGACAATCCACAAATTGTGGCAGGTGACGTGGCAGGTGACATGGCAAGTGGACAATCCAAAACTTGTGGCAGGTGACGTGGTCAGGTGACGTGGCATGTGACGTGGCCAGGTGACATGGCAGGTGATGTGGCAGGTGACGTGGCAAGTGGACAATCCACAACTTGTGCCAGGTGACGTGGCCAGGTGACGTGGCAGGTGGGAAGCCACAAATTGTGGCAGGTGACGTGGCATGTGACGTGGCCAGGTGACATGGCAGGTGACGTGGCAGGTGACGTGGCAAGTGGACAATCCACAACTTGTGGCAGGTGACGTGGCCAGGTGACGTGGCATGTGACGTGGCCAGGTGACATGGCAGGTGATGTGGCAGGTGACGTGGCAAGTGGACAATCCACAACTTGTGGCCAGGTGACGTTGCAGGTGGAAATCCACAAATTGTGGCAGGTGACGTGGCCAGGTGACGTGGCAGGTGATGTGGCCAGGTGACGTGGCAAGTGGACAATGCACAACTTGTGGCAGGTGACGTGGCCAGGTGACGTGGCAGGTGACGTGGCAAGTGAACATTCCACAACTTGTGGCAGGTGACGTGGCAGGTGACATGGCCAGGTGACGTGGCCAGGTGACGTGGCCAGGTGATGTGGCCAGTGGACAATCCACAACTTGTGGCCAGGTGACGTGGCAGGTGACGTGGCAAGTGGACAATTCACAACTTGTGGCAGATGACGTGGCCAGGTGACGTATCAGGTGACGTGGCAAGTGGACAATCCACAGCTTGTGGCAGATGATGTGGCAAGTGATACGCTAAATACAAGTACACTGCTGCTCTCTCAGCTGCTGGTCTCCCAAAATGGCTGAAATGGTTTCTTAACTAAACGCCTATAGACGCAAACGCGGTAAAACGCGGTAAAACGCCGCTAAAATCGCGGCAAAACGGGCGTTTTTAAACGCCGGTTTTAGCCTTTAAAAACGTGTGTTCAGCAGAGTTTGCACCGGCGTCTCGTGTGCATGGGGCCTAAGTCAGTGACGTTCCTCCTCCCGAGGTTTTCAGGTGCAACCAGACTGGATCCGAGCGCAACGCTCCCTTTAAGACTTGCTTCATTCTTGCCGCATCTGTATCTTGGGGCATCATTCCCTTCTTCAAGACAATCTTACACAGCAACCTGTTCAGTCTTCTAACATACTCTGAAAGCTTTTCATTCGGCTGTTGGAAAGTATGTTCAAATTGGTAGACCATCTCTGTCACCTTTTCTAACTGACCGAACTCTTCCTGTAGCATGGCTAGACAGTCTTGAGCCGTGCAGTCTGTATTCCCAAACCGGAAACTTTTAACTGCTTCTGCTGCTGCGCCTTTAAGGCTTTCTATCACTCGTTGCCTCTTCTGCGCTTCAGGCACCTCCCATGCCTCCACTGCTTGTAATGCCTGTTCCACCCAAGTATTGAAGTCTTCCTCCCCTGCAGGGACAGGGAGCTTCCCTGAGAATGTCTTTAGTCTCCGGTAGCTAGTCTCTACATGCACCGTACTTGTCTTCTGACACTTGGTTAGCAGATCCCCTATTGCATTTATCAGTTCTGGTGATATAGTAGTGACAGGTGCAGGCGCCACCGGAGGTGTCACCCTGTCTCCTCTTTCTGGTGAGGTACAGGCCCCAGCCTGCGGTGATCCCATTGGTGATGGTTCCTTCTTTACAGTTACTGCGTGCGCCAACCTATAGGTTCTGTTGTCTGGCGTCCCCACGCACTTGCGCTTGCAAGCCTCTGGCATCCCATCCCAGTATGCCACTGGTGCATACTAATATGAGATGTCTGGGTCTGACTTTATCTCCGTCACCCAGAGTGTGTGATCTGGGGACACTGACTTCATTAACTCCTCTACCGTTTCAGTTGACCATTCCTCCCCAGGGAGGCTGATGACTATAGAGTGGTTTGGCTCTGCCCTACAGGCTTTGCACCACGCTTCTACTGCTTGCGGGTCCATGGGGTCCATGCCGGCACTTCTGGCTTGTTCACCTGCTGTATCAGGATCCCGGACGAGAACCCCCACGTGTAGCGATACCCTCAGCTAAGAGGGCCGCAGATTTAGTTTGGGCCCGGAAGACAGCTCCGCCAACCCCCGGCAATGTACTCGACCCACTCTGGCACAGTTAGTCTAGGGTAATATATATATCTTATGCTCTATGGTTAAATTCAGACACCAATGCAATGATAGAAGAATAACGAGTTTACTTTCTACTGGCAATAAAAATCAACAGTTGTAACAAATCACATAAATATATCTGCAGAGCCCTGCAGCAATTGACACACTACAACTAGTAAGATGTGGTGCACACGCGCCACGTATAACAGTACTTCACTATGCGCCCTATGGCGCAGCAACTAAATCAACTATCTGGCTGGCCAGGCCTGACCCTATAATTCAGTCTCTAGAACACAAATTCTTCGCATGCAAGTCTTTAAACGGTGGTGCACATTTCAGGAACACATTTGTAATCCAAAAGGATAAAAGTACCAACACGGAACACTCCACTAGAGATCCGTTTGACTCAGTTCTGCTATGGATCTCCAGTGGGGACTTAAATATGAACTGGTGGGCCACGGCAGTCTGTAGGCCTAACAATAGTGTACAGTATATGGATTGAGCAGGTGCTCGCTCACCCCTCCGGACGCGATCCCAGTCCGGGAACTTCCACCTGCTGTCTCCACACACAGCGTCTGCAGCAGTCGGGTCTCCGGCTCAGCAGCGGTTGAGGATGACCGAGTCAGGTGCCACCCAGGCTCGCAATGAGGGTGGAAGGCTCTTTTGGGTAGCAGCGCAAGGCCCCAGGCTTCAGGCCTTGCACCACAGCGGATCCGCACAGGAAGATCTCTCCACTGAAGTCTCGTGTCCCAAAGAGGCCGAGCTCAGCCTCGCCTCCTCCTTATATAACCCCACCCATGAGTCTCTGGGGTGGAAACATTGCACCCTGGGTGCCGAATGGGGTTCTGGGTAAGGTAGTCCTGAGAGTCTTTAAAGGAGACCCCGCTACATAAAGTTAAAAAATAAAAAGGCTAAATAGTCCGTGATGTGATAGCATCATACACAATATGTATACAAGTGTAGCGGGTATGCACTTTCCTTGTGTGTTAAAACTGGCAGAGACACCAGTAATGTACAGTTCCCTGCAGCCCAGCGGGTGGTGCTGTCGCCTTGGGCTGGGGTTGAGCCATTGCTGTGTGCCGGACCCCTTTTTGTCCTCCCTCGGCAGTGGTATGGTGGGGCGGGGAACCCGCCGTGCTTGCTGGGAGAGGGTATAAAGGGGCCGGCCATCTTTGTCACGAGGTCGAAGTCCCAGGCACCTTCAGCCTGAGGACGGTGGTCGGATGGAGGTTGTAGGCGGCCTAGGCCTAGAGGACGTTCGGAGGTCGTGTTCCATCCCAGGCACCTTTAGCCTGGGGTGAGGTACTCGGATGGAGGTCTGGAGCTCAGTGCCCACCACTGAGTTCCGCGAGGGAAGGAGATCCTAGGGAACCCCGGGAGTGGGTACCCGAATCCGGAGGCGTAAAGGACCGGTGGGGGGTACTTGCTTGAAGACCTGGTGCAGCATATTGCCAGTGACAGGTGAGCCTCCATCGGAGACCGCCTGGAAGGATAATCCCCCCTCGCTCGGAGACCGCAACCCACTTTCAGGAAGGAAAGTGGAGAGTTCATTGTGTCTGGGCCTACTCGCGTCCACACCCCCCTGTCTGTTCTGTTCTTTGAGGGGGTCCAACTGACTGTGTGCATATTTGCATTGAGAGGAATAAAGGAGTGTTGGACTTTAATGGTGTGGGGCTCATTTTCTGGCAGACATTGCTCAAAGGAGGAGGAGGCTCCAGGTGCAGAACACCGACCCGAAGGTAAAACAAGAACTTTGCTCACACCACACAACTGTCTGCGGTGAAGGCTTGGCGTGGTGACCCCGCTCTCTCCTCTCTAAGATACCCCTAGACAAGAGACAGACGAGCTGATGATAGACTGGAGGGGGGAGGCCGCTACACGAGAATAATCCAATAAAGTGCTCCAATAATAAAGGCAAAAAATCCCATGCAATAGATCCCATGCAAAGGTATAAACAACAAATGTGAGTCTCAGTAAAAAATACAAATCTTCTGTGCAAAAATAGATATCTGATAACCAATAAAGTGCAAATAGTGAGTCTCTGTGTAGTGAAAAAATAAATGAATCAAGTATCCAAAAATACAATAAAAATGAGTCTCTGTGCAGTATAAAAAAATATAAAATCCAAAGTAGTAGTGCAGAACAGATCTACCATCCGCAAGTGGCTAATCACATGCAGGTGCTTCTATCCAAGTGCTCTAATCCAAGTGCCCACGTTTCCCCCAGCCTCTCACCTTGGCTGGCTTGTAAACAAGCCTCTTCAGTTGACCCAATGGCAGATGCAGCTCCTCAACAAGATTGATATCCCTCAATGGCTATGGATCCCGGAGTGACCATGTGATTCCTCTGCATCAGTAAACGCTTTGGAGTGGGGCACTAGGTTCTCAGAAGTGAGATAAAACACAGGGGTGCTCCCATAGTGTGATACCATTCAAAATATTTATTTAAAACAACATGGAAACACTTACATCAATTACTGTTCAACAGATTCATGTAATCTCATACAAACATAGGCACTTCTGCTCTCTTTTATAGAGTCTGTAGGAGGCTGAAGTAGGCTCTATGTACTGTTTTGAATTGCACAAGTCGGTCTCGTAACAAAACCAAGGTCCGGAAAGGGAGATCCCAAACATCGTTGTCCGATTCGGGAATGTCACACAGCCAACCGGCCCGATAGCCTTCTAAGGGAGGTAAGGACACAAAAATAAAATGAGAATAGAGACGAGAGGTAGGTTTCTCATCACACTCTGAGTGGAGCACACGTTCCAGTTCAGATTGGACAACCGTACAGGAAGTGTGTGGGAATTGGGTATTGAAGGCACGGGAGTGCAGCAGATAATGAAAAAGATAATGTGTAGGAATATTACAATTGGAGGAGTGCTGAGACAGGGAGACTAAAGAATGTTGCAAAACCACCTGGGAAATCATCTTACCATTATAATTAGTCCAAGCTTACAGATCTGGCAGCATATAAAAATGGGGGAGGGAAGGATTAGGCCATTTTGGATGAGCAAATAAGAGAAGTTTACAGGTAGGATTTACATACATTTTTAGCTACAACAGAGAAAGCAGTGTCACCGTCTTGGCTGCTCTGTCTGACAATGGCATGTAAACTACAATAACAGCTGGATAGACTTATACATCCTTTTGGAGAAGTGACAGTTCATTTTTGTGTATTTCAGCTGTGCATTTAGCTATTTGCCTGTTTTCAGCTTAAGAAAGTTGTCAGCCTGAAACAACGTGCGAGTGTGAGGAGGAGGAGATGGATAAAACATGACAGCCAATGCAGAGGTGGTGTACTAGCTTTCAGCTTGCAATTTTTTTTCCGCTTATCCCAAAAGACACAGAAAATGAAGAGGTCCGTGACATTTAGTAAAGCTGTGCGGGTTTTGAAAAGCTTGTTTCATAGAATTGCACACGAATGACAGCTAATCTGCCAGGCAAGGAGATCGGGCGAAAGGTTAGATTGGCACACAAGAGGAGAAGGGCCTCATCACTTGTCAGCGCTGGCATGAGAGCAAAGCAGCCAAGCACTGTGTGTGATTAGAGCATATGATGGTACAGATGGCGCCTTCTATTTGTCTCAGATGCTAAGCTCCCTGCGTGGGCCACTGTCTCCCCTAATCTTAAGTACAGGGGTCCCTCGAGAGGGAGCCGCTGTGCGTGGGAGAGACGTACAACTCACCCAAAAATTGCAGATATTTTTAACCTGATTGTTTGCTTTCCCGAGCGACGTATTTTAGCTACTAGAAAGCCACCCAGACGTAGTAAGACACAAACAGAGCGTGATGATGATGTCCGAGGACTGATCATCATTAAAGAGGTTTATAGGCGCTAATTAGGAGCAATAATTGCCGCTTTCCTATTCACATATTTAATGACAGTACAAAGATGTGTCAGTGGGCAAACGCTTAAAGGAACATTCAACCAATATTTTTATGCAGATTCTATGTTTTGAGGCATTCTATTCATTTACAAATTTGGCAATTTAAGAATCACATGTGGGAATTTTTTTTACAACATATTCTGCTTCATTTCTAGTTGTGAATCATTAAAGGGAAAATACAGTGTATTTCTAATAAGCACAAATTATAATTACTGTTGCAGTGTTTATCTTAAAGCTGAAGTTTAGGTATAATTTTTTCGCATAGTTACATTGCTTCTTATTAGACTATTGTAAGTATGCATAGCTCGTACTTGACCAATCCCTGTGTAAGCTGCAAATCACTGTAGTAGTTTCCACTACTACAATGATAGCAGCAGTCTTCCGGGTGCAGTGCCATCGTCTGCAGTTCTACAAAGCAACCACAGGAGGTCACTTGCTCAGCAAAGGCCTTGTATTTTTTTTTTTCAATGGATACAAGGAGATTTCTGATTGGACGAGGTGAAAAGGGAAGACAGCAATTTCAGGATCCCCACCTTGTCCAATCACAAAACACCTAGTATTCATGTAAAAAATTACAAGACTTTTGTAAGTGTAGCGATACCCCCAAACTAAGGGAGCCGCTGGTTCTCTTTTTGGGCCCTGTACACAGCACAGCCAACCCCCGGCAATCTACTCAGCCCTTCTCTGGCACAGCTAGTCTAGGGGTGGTATTTCTATATAGCTCTATACCAGTTTATGCACAATCCCACAATACATTTCTTCTAGTGATAAGATATATGTATATATATATATATATATATATAGACTCCAATACCAGATTGATAAAATGTAAAAGGTTTACTTGTAGATAAAAGCGGTTAACAATCAATATCACATATAACACATGCATGCAGAGCCCTGCAGTAATACTAACACTAGTTAACTATAGTGCGTTATTAGTTCTAACACACACTAAAATATAGCTTGAGTCCCCGTTAGCAATATGGCGCCCAACAGTACTATAATTTCCCAGTCAGGCCTGACTCAGTTAAAACTCAGTCTTTAGAGAAGGAATCTTCGCATGCCAGATGATCGGTGGTGCACATACAGGAACAATATTTGTAATCCAACAAGGTCTAAGGTAATGGAAACAACTCCCCGGAGACTATGTAACTCAGTCCTCCAACTAGTCTCCTGACAGGAGAAAAGGGAAAGTGTAACCCGATGGCCAAGGCAGTAGGGATGAGCTTCGTGTTCGAGTCGAACATACGTTCGACTCGAACATCGGCTGTTCGATCGTTCGACGAAGATCGAACGATTTGGGCCGTTCGCGCCAAATTCGAGTGACGCGAACGGCCCACAATGCACTACGCCATCGCAGTGTCATCCAGGCGCTGTGATTGGCCAAGCATGCACTGTGACCCCGCATGCTTGGCCAATCACAGCGCCGGCAGCGAGGAGAGCAATGATTGGCCACAGGCAGGATGCCTGTGGCCAATTATTGCTGAGGGGGTTTAGTACACGCCCCACACTATAAAAGGCCGCCAGCACGGCGGCCTAGTGTAGTGTGTTCCGGAGCAGGGATAGAGCAGCATAGGCAGGGACAGTGACTTTTATTTCTTTCTTTCTTAACCTGGATTCCTTTAGTTTAGGGAAAGAGAAGGATAGGTAGGGAGAGTGTCAGTGTGTTTTGTGCTTGTGCTATAGTGTGCTTAAAAAAAACATTTTTTCTAGGGACAGAAAACTGTAGGTAGGGAGAGTGTGTCAGTTTCTTTCACTGTCAAAGTCCTTGTTTCCAGGGACCTGGAAGGACAGTGAGTGAATTCTCCTTGTGCTAAATTGTGCTTAAAAAAAACATTTTTTCTAGGGACAGAAAACTGTAGGTAGGGAGAGTGTGTCAGTTTCTTTCACTGTCAAAGTCCTTGTTTCCAGGGACCTGGAAGGACAGTGAGGTAATTCTCCTTGTGCTAAATTGTGCTTAAAAAAAACATTTTTTCTAGGGACAGAAAACTGTAGGTAGGGAGAGTGTGTCAGTTTCTTTCACTGTCAAAGTCCTTGTTTCCAGGGACCTGGAAGGACAGTGAGTGAATTCTCCTTGTGCTAAATTGTGCTTAAAAAAAACATTTTTTCTAGGGACAGAAAACTGTAGGTAGGGAGAGTGTGTCAGTTTCTTTCACTGTCAAAGTCCTTGTTTCCAGGGACCTGGAAGGACAGTGAGTGAATTCTCCTTGTGCTAAATTGTGCTTAAAAAAAACATTTTTTCTAGGGACAGAAAACTGTAGGTAGGGAGAGTGTGTCAGTTTCTTTCACTGTCAAAGTCCTTGTTTCCAGGGACCTGGAAGGACAGTGAGTGAATTCTCCTTGTGCTAAATTGTGCTTAAAAAAAACATTTTTTCTAGGGACAGAAAACTGTAGGTAGGGAGAGTGTGTCAGTTTCTTTCACTGTCAAAGTCCTTGTTTCCAGGGACCTGGAAGGACAGTGAGGTAATTCTCCTTGTGCTAAATTGTGCTTAAAAAAAACATTTTTTCTAGGGACAGAAAACTGTAGGTAGGGAGAGTGTGTCAGTTTCTTTCACTGTCAAAGTCCTTGTTTCCAGGGACCTGGAAGGACAGTGAGGTAATTCTCCTTGTGCTAAATTGTGCTTAAAAAAAACATTTTTTCTAGGGACAGAAAACTGTAGGTAGGGAGAGTGTGTCAGTTTCTTTCACTGTCAAAGTCCTTGTTTCCAGGGACCTGGAAGGACAGTGAGGTAATTCTCCTTGTGCTAAATTGTGCTTAAAAAAAACATTTTTTCTAGGGACAGAAAACTGTAGGTAGGGAGAGTGTGTCAGTTTCTTTCACTGTCAAAGTCCTTGTTTCCAGGGACCTGGAAGGACAGTGAGGTAATTCTCCTTGTGCTAAATTGTGCTTAAAAAAAACATTTTTTCTAGGGACAGAAAACTGTAGGTAGGGAGAGTGTGTCAGTTTCTTTCACTGTCAAAGTCCTTGTTTCCAGGGACCTGGAAGGACAGTGAGTGAATTCTCCTTGTGCTATATTGTGCTTAAAAAAAACATTTTTTCTAGGGACAGAAAACTGTAGGTAGGGAGAGTGTGTCAGTTTCTTTCACTGTCAAAGTCCTTGTTTCCAGGGACCTGGAAGGACAGTGAGGTAATTCTCCTTGTGCTAAATTGTGCTTAAAAAAAACATTTTTTCTAGGGACAGAAAACTGTAGGTAGGGAGAGTGTGTCAGTTTCTTTCACTGTCAAAGTCCTTGTTTCCAGGGACCTGGAAGGACAGTGAGGTAATTCTCCTTGTGCTAAATTGTGCTTAAAAAAAACATTTTTTCTAGGGACAGAAAACTGTAGGTAGGGAGAGTGTGTCAGTTTCTTTCACTGTCAAAGTCCTTGTTTCCAGGGACCTGGAAGGACAGTGAGGTAATTCTCCTTGTGCTAAATTGTGCTTAAAAAAAACATTTTTTCTAGGGACAGAAAACTGTAGGTAGGGAGAGTGTGTCAGTTTCTTTCACTGTCAAAGTCCTTGTTTCCAGGGACCTGGAAGGACAGTGAGTGAATTCTCCTTGTGCTAAATTGTGCTTAAAAAAAACATTTTTTCTAGGGACAGAAAACTGTAGGTAGGGAGAGTGTGTCAGTTTCTTTCACTGTCAAAGTCCTTGTTTCCAGGGACCTGGAAGGACAGTGAGGTAATTCTCCTTGTGCTAAATTGTGCTTAAAAAAAACATTTTTTCTAGGGACAGAAAACTGTAGGTAGGGAGAGTGTGTCAGTTTCTTTCACTGTCAAAGTCCTTGTTTCCAGGGACCTGGAAGGACAGTGAGGTAATTCTCCTTGTGCTAAATTGTGCTTAAAAAAAACATTTTTTCTAGGGACAGAAAACTGTAGGTAGGGAGAGTGTGTCAGTTTCTTTCACTGTCAAAGTCCTTGTTTCAAGGGACAGAGAAGGACACCTGAAGGTAGCCCTTATTGCTTTTTTCCCATCTCCCTGCAGGCCATCTATTAGAATGTCTGGAAGGCAAACAAGGAGAGGCAGACAGTCAGGAGGCAATAAAAGAGGGCAAGCAGGCTCTGTGTCTGGGGGCAACAGTGCTGGTCGTGGACGCGGTGCATTGTCATCAGCACATGGCCATGGGACACGCTTGTCCTTCTTTTCGGCAGCTGGACATGTTGAGCCACATCATGCCGAAGACTTGGTAGAGTGGATGACCAAGCCCTCCTCCTCCTCCTCATCCTCTCTCACCCAGGCTCAGGGTACTGGAAAAGCAGCTGCCAAAGCGTCCTCTTCCCTGGTATCAATGTCAGACTCATCATCAGTCACTCCTTCCCTAGACCCACCATGTCCTCCTCCTGAGGAGTCCCCCGAACTGTTTCAGCACAGTGTTGGGTACATGCTCCAGGAGGATGCCCAGCGTTTCGAAGGGTCTGATGATGAAACCCAGCTAGAGGAAGGCAGTAGCGTGAGAGCAGACAGAGGGGATGCTCAAGAAGGACACCAATCTGGCAGTCATGTTCCAGCAGCTGCAGCATACTGCCAGATTGGCTCCAGTGATGAGGAGGGAGGTGATGATGAGGTCACTGACTCCACGTGGGTGCCTAATAGGAGAGAGGAGGAGGAGGAGGATGAGGAGGAGGCACATCTCCAACGAGGCAGGATGCCCTTTGGTGGCCAGCGTAAGGGCAGTACACCGACGGAATCACACCGCAGAGCTCCGCCTGTGCAGGGCGCTGCCTCTGCCCGTCATTCAAAAAGTTCTTTGGTGTGGGCCTTTTTTGAGGCTAGTGCATCAGATCGCACAGCTGCTGTTTGCAACATATGTCTCAAGCGTATATCGCGTGGCCAAAACATCAGCCGCTTGGGTACCACATGCCTGACCAGACATATGTCGACCTGCCATGCAGCTCGTTGGCAAGCCTACCTCAAAGACCCACACCAAAGAACAAAGCGGACCTCTCCTTGCACCGCATCAGCTGGGATCTCCAACCCCACTATAACTTCAGTCCTCTCTGAAACATGCACTGAGAGGAATGAAGGTGTAGAATTAGGTGTGTCACAGCCAAGTACTTGCGGCCACTCTGCTAGCAGTACACCGACGTCCGATTCTAGCAGGCAAATTTCCCTGCCCCAGCTGCTGGACCGTCGAAAGAAGTTCACTCCCAGCCATCCACATGCCCAGCGGTTGAATGCTAGCTTGGCTAAATTGCTAGCGCTTCAACTGCTGCCTTTTCAGTTGGTAGACTCGGCCCCCTTCCGTGAGTTTGTGCAATGTGCGGTTCCTCAGTGGCAGGTTCCCAAACGCCACTTTTTCTCACGGAAGGCTATTCCGGCTCTCTACCGGCATGTGGAAGGCAATGTCTTGGCCTCGCTGGACAGGGCGGTCAGCGGTAAGGTGCATATTACCGCTGACTCATGGTCCAGCAGGCATGGACAGGGACGTTACCTTTCTTTCACGGCCCATTGGGTCACTCTTTTGGCAGCTGGGAAGGATGCAGGACAAGGTGCAGTAGTGTTGGAGGTTGTCCCACCGCCACGCCTCCAAAATGCTACTACTGGTTGTGACACACCTCTCTCCTCCACCCCCTCCTCTTCTTCTTCCTCCATGGCCTCTTCCTGTGGTTTGTCCTATGAACCAGCGGTGCTCCGTAGCCGTTCACGGGGCTACGCAAGTACGCAGGCAAAAAGATGCCATGCCGTGCTTGCGCTGGTGTGTTTGGGGGACAGAAGCCACACTGGGGCAGAGGTCCTGTCTGCTCTGCAGGGCCAGGCCGAGAGGTGGTTGACGCCACGCCAGCTTAAGCCAGGAATGGTGGTTTGCAACAATGGCACCAACCTCCTCTCCGCCCTCCGACAGGGACAACTGACCCATGTGCCCTGTGTGGCTCACGTCCTTAACCTGGTGGTGCAGCGGTTCTTGGGCAGGTACCCGGGCTTACAGGATGTCCTGAGGCAGGCCAGGAAAGTCTGTGTGCATTTCCGCAGATCTTATAATGCCAGTGCTCGCCTGGCTGAGCTGCAAAAGGAGTTGAACCTGCCCAAGAACCGCCTTATATGTGACATGCCCACCAGGTGGAACTCAACGTTGGCCATGCTGCAGCGGCTGCACACGCAGCAGAGGGCCATCAATGAGTACCTGTGCGACTACGGCACCAGGACGGGGTCAGGGGAGCTTGGTTTTTTTTCTCCACGCCAGTGGGGCATGATCAGGGATGCATGCACTGTCCTGGCACCATTTGAGGAGGCCACGAGGATGGTGAGCAGTGACAGTGCATGCATCAGTGACACTGTACCTCTTGTCCACCTGTTGGAGCACACGCTGCGTGGAATAATGGACAGGGCACTTGAGGCAGAACAGAGGCAGGAAGAGGAGGACTTCCTTGCCTCTCAAGGCCCCCTTTACCCAGACAGTGTTCCTTCTGTCCCACCCATCGCACAGGAAGAGGAGGAGGAGGAGGAGGATTGTGTCAGCATGGAGGTGGAGGCTGGCACTCAGCATCATCAGCAGCAGTCTTTTAGGGATGATTTACAGTCCCAAGAAACCAGTGGACTTGTACGTGGCTGGGAGGAGGTGGCTGCGGATCATGTCGTCCTTAGTGACCCAGAGGACTCCGGAGCGAATGCCTCAGCAAACCTACGCTGCATGGCCTCCCTGATCCTGCAAAGTCTGCGGAAGGATCCTCGTATTCTTCGGATCAAGGAGAGGGACCATTACTGGCTGGCCACTCTCCTTGATCCACGGTACAAGGGTAAGGTTGCGGACCTTATGTTACCGTCGCAGAGGGAGCAGAGGATGAGACAACTCCGGGAGGCCTTGCAGAAAGGTCTGTGCAACGCGTTCCCAGAGACTGGGAGGTTACAAACTCCTGGTCCTGGACAACGAGTTGCTGAGGCTTCGGCCAGTCAAAGAAGGAGCGGTGGGGAAGGTGGCCGTCTGACCGATGCGTTCAGACAATTCTTTAGTCCGCAGCCCCAAAGTATGATCGGTTCCAGCAACCATCGCCAGCGTCTGATAAACATGGTGCAGGAATATCTAGGGGCAAGGTCAGACTTGGACACCTTCCCCACCGAAAATCCTCTGGCTTACTGGGTCTTGAGGATGGATCACTGGCCAGAGCTTGCACAGTATGCAATTGAGCTACTGGCCTGTCCTGCATCCAGCGTTCTTTCGGAACGCACATTCAGTGCTGCTGGAGGATTTGTCACGGATCACAGGGTGCGCCTGTCCACCGACTCGGTTGATCGACTGACTTTCATCAAGATGAACCAGTCTTGGATCACCACCAGCTACCACACACCTGATGCTGATATAACAGACTAATTGATTTTAACATGTCACATCCCTTCAAGACTGATGCTGATGCTGAGTGCCTGTGCTGTTATGTTGACTGGCTATCCTCCTCCTCCGAGTCCTCAATGATACGATTGATGATGATAGCTTGGAAGATCATTTTTGTTTATGGGTGCCGCCACCAGTGGCTAAGGCCCAATTTTTCAGCCCCTGTTTTACAGGGGCGTGTAATTACAATTTTTTTAGCAATAATTTGCCATAGGGCTCATTGCTGTGCTCCAAGTACAGTATCTGTGAGGGGTTGGAGTGTTGTGGCACCAGTGCCTAAGGCCCAATTTTTCAGCCCCTGTTTAACAGGGGCGTGTCATTACAATTTTTGAAGCAATACTTTGCAACAGGGCTCATTGCTGTGCTCCAAGTACAGTATCTGTGAGGGGTTGTAGTGTTGTGCCACCAGTGCCTAAGGCCCAATTTTTCAGCCCCTGTTCAACAGGGGCATGCAATTACAATTCTTGATCTAATAATTCACAGCAGGGTCCATTGCTGCACCCACCAAGAGTAACTCTGAGGGCTTACAGTCTTGTGGCAACGCCACCACCACCACCACCACGAAAGGCCCAATTTTTCAGCCCCTGTTCAAAAGGGGCATGTAATTACAATTCTTGATCTAATAATTCACAGCAGGGCCCATTGCTGCACCCACCAAGAGTAACTGTCAGGGCTTACAGTGTTGTGGCACCAGCACCACCATCAAAGCCCCAATTTTTACTACCACTGTTCAACAATTATATGTAATTAAAATTCCTGATATAATAGTTGACAGCAGGGCGTTCCAGCACCAACCAAGAGTAACTGAGTGCTTACAGTGTTGTGCCAACACCAACAACTAAGGGGCCTATTTCTGCAGAGTATATACGGCAGGTCCCTACTTTCAAACATCCAACTTACAAACGACTCCTACTTGCAAACGAAAGAAGACAACAGGAAGTGAGAGGAAATCTACCCCTAGAAAGGAAAATTCTCTCCTGTAAGAATAAATATGGGAGAAAGGGGTCTCATCTGTACTGATGCTTTATCAGCAATCCTTGTTTCAAGAAAAACACCACATTTCAAAAACAGTTGTCATTGGGACGGAAAGTGAGGTGAAATGTTCTGAACAGGGGCACAGACAGCAAAACAAATGTTACAGGGGTGATAACCCTTACCTATGTTTCCCAAAAAGTTTAAAAATAGATTTTTGGGCTGGAGCTACACTTCAACAATGTACCTGTTCAAAATTACAAACAGATTCTACATAAGAACAAACCTACAGTCCCTGTCTTGTATGCACCGCCTGTATACGGCTGTTCAGAGTATATAGGGCCTTTTTTATTTTATGTGCGGGGTTCCCCTTAATATCCATACAAGACCCAAAGGGGCTGGTAATGGGCTGGGGTAGGGGGGGGGTCATGGGGTAGCTATGCCATTTTTCTTAAAGAATTTCATCCATATTACCGGGACCAGACATTACATTAAAGCCGCAAGCAGTTTTAAATGGCTTTTTTTTCCTTTAGAAGTGTCATTTTGTGCAGGGACAGTTCTAAACACGGGAAACACGTGGCACTTCACAGGCATACTTTAGACACCCCCCAGGTACGATATTTAAAGGAATATTTGACTTTTTTTTTTTCACTTTATGCATCATTAAAATGACTGCTCCCGAAAAACGACCGTTTTTAAAACTTCTTTTTGCATTGATACATGTCCCCTGGTGCACAACCCGGGTTCCCAAACCCTATTTATGACAATAACATGCATAATAGTTGTTATAATTAGCACTTTAGAATTCGAACGTTCGCATCCATTGTATTTAATAGGGTTCTAATGTTCGTTCGAACTTTCGGTCCGTTCGCGGGTTCTGGTGCGAACCGAACCCGGGGGTGTTCGGCTCATCACTACAAGGCAGTCAATAGGCCTAATAAAGTACTCGGTTATGGTTGTGAGCAGGTGCTCTCTCACCCCTCCGGACTCGATACCAGTCCGGGACTCCCACCGCTGTGTCCACACACACAGGATCTGCCACCGCCTGATCTCTGGTCCACTGACGTCTGCGAAGCAGGTAGATGTCTGCAGCCGCCCAGGCTCTGCAGCGAGGTGGAAGGCTCTCTGGAAGTGCGCAAGGCCCAGGCCTCAGGCTTTACACTCGCAGCAGGTCCGCACAGGAAGTCCTCTTGCCAGCCGCACGGTGTCCAAAGAGGCCGGGCTAAGCCTCGCCCTCCCCTTTTATACCCCACCCATGAGTCTCTGCAGCAGCCAATGCACCCTGGGTGCCAAATGGGATTCTGGGTAACGTAGTCCATGGGGCCTCAACGGAGACCCTGCTACACAAGGTAATCTGGATTTCCAGAACCAGAAAATAAGTGCGGACCTATGCTCAATACCAATTAGTGTGCACACTTGACTCCCAGTGGCCTATTTAAATTGGTTTGGTATTATATGCAGTTGCTGAATGGTCTGCAGCTTGTTTCCATGTTCCTGGGATCTGATCCTCTGTACCTGTACCTGCTTACCTGAATATGACCCAGCTTTAAAGAAATCTTTTAATGTAACAATCACATTTTTATTGTTTCCATTGTTTTTTTTAGTGCATTAAATACACAGAGTTTTGGTTAACCAAATGTCATTCAGTCAAATTTAATTCCCCTGCTTAATATGTTAATAAACCCAGCATAGAAAAAAATCTAACTCAATACAATCATCTATATCCATTTTTGTTTTACCTTGTTATAGTATCATATGTCTGCACATCCCAAAATCTAAATATATCAAATCTGCTGTGCTCCTACATCCATTATGAGGGTGGATACGTTTGGTCTCCATGGTCCCGTTGTATATGCAACACAGTCACCCTCTTCTTTTCGCTCCAGAAATGGACTACATTATTATATGCTATCACAGCCAGGGCATAGTAATATCAAAGGAAATCTCCCGTTCCAAAAATCTCCAATCACACAGCACTGCTGTGTCAACACTGGTTGAGTGCGCTGGTACAATGTAAATAGGACGTATTCGCAATTTTACAGGGACGTTCATCCTGGTATTTGTAGTTAACAGGTAGCAGTGCACATGACCGCAATACATGCACACTGCTCATAACTAGGGGCAGCCAGTGAAGAGAAAAGAGTCAGTGGCACATGGAGATACTGCTACAAAAATAAAGTATATGTATACTTTGTATGTAGAAATGAACATAGTGAGAATGTGTAGGGAATTATGCTGGTTTGTAAAAAGTAAGTTTTATAGGGAAGGGTTAGTGACAGAACCTGAAGTCTGGAAGCAATGTCAAAATAAAATCAGGCAGAGGGCAAAGGACTAGTCACCACTAGTATTGCCTGTGGTCTGATTACCGTGCCTTGTTCTGCACATGTTCTTTGTGTAGAGGCATTCGTCTTGGTAGAGCAGGGCCTTGCTTTCTCATATCAGAGCCTCCAGCAAGGAGAAGAGTGAGAAGCACAGAAGTGACCTCAACAAATTTCAAAGAATATTCATGAGTCAGAATGACCCAGTCAAAGTCCAGACCTAAATCCAATTGAGAATCTGTGTCAATGGCAATGCACACCACACTTTTCACAATGTTTTTGTTAAAAAAAATTGAAAACCATTTATAATTTTCCTCCCACTTGACAATTATGTGCCACTTTGTGTTGGTCTATCACATAACATCCCAATAAAATACATTTATGTTTTTGGTTGTACCATGACAAAATGTAAAAAATTTCAAGGGAAATTAATGCTTTTTCAAAGCACTGTACCAGGACACGCACTGCTAATTTTCAGGAAGAATTCAAGACAAAGGATACTTTAGGGTACTGTTTAGGCACAATAATGATTTCTAAATGTTCCCGATAACATTCCTATAACATCAGCAAATCTTCACTTTTTTGAGTTCAGGGGCACTTCAACAACGGTTAAGATAAGTAGTGTAGTATATAAGTAGTGCATTGTTTTAAATGAGCCTGCTGACTCAAAGTACAACCACTGGCTAATAATGCAATGCATTAATCCTGGGATTCTGAACCACACTACTCATACTAAAGGTGTATGGGAACCAAATGATGTGAGTATGAGACTGGGTCTTACATTTTATGTTTAAAAAAAAATTGTGGTTAGATTAAAAGCAGCTTAGGTGTGAATAGATTGCAGTTAACCTAGCCCAGGGGTCTCAAACTGGCGGGCCTCCAGCTGTTGCAAAACTACAAGTCCCATCATTCCTCAGCCTGTGGGAGTCATGCTTGTATCTGTCAGCCTTGCAATGCCTCATGGGATTGTAGTTTAGCAACAGCTGGAAGGCCGCCAGTTTGAGACCCCTGCCCTAGCCTGATGATGAAGGAAATTAATGTATTGTGATCTGCCTTTTATATATACATGTAAATAAATATGATAAATTCTCATGTTTTTTTTTTTTGGGTGCTCCGAGCTATCCTCACTGTATGGAAAGTAATCCAAGCCATTGACATGTTTTTATAAGTTTTAAATGGGATACCAATATATAAAGATCCGGGTATCCACCAGAAAGAACACCAAAAAAAAAAGCGATTTAATTTAAAAAAATCATAAACAAAGCAAATATTCTTGCTACAAAATAGTAAAAATACCTTTATTAGAATATTCAGATCAAAATAACTGGAGGATACCCAAAGCTTTATAAGTTAATATTCCATTTAATATTATTTTAAAGTCAGGATTTCCTTCTTTTTTTTTTTTGGTCAGGTTTGTTTGGTTTTGGAAGATTTTTTTCATTGAACTATTCATCTCCTCCTTTTCCGTGTTTTTCAAATTTTTTCTTTTTTTTCAGCAAGCATACAATCTAGGCTCCAGCTGCCTTCGCCACTCTCCTCTTCTGCCCAAATCTCTGGTCTGTGGGACTTCATCACCTATACAGTGGCGTAGCGTGGGTTGTCAGCACCCGGGGCAAGGCAAGTAATTTGCGCCCCCTAACCTGCAGACTTTTAGCACTCCCGAGTCCTTTCCAACAATACAATAGTACTGACCAACCTGATTCCTTTACTGACCATTACACACTACACTGACCACTATATTATACTGTCCACTAAACTGAGAACTACACTGACCACTATGTTGTCCACCACACTACACTGACCACTATACTGTCCACTATACTACACTGACCACTATACTGTCCACTACACTACACTGACCACTATACTGTCCACTATACTATACTGTCCACTACACTGACCACTATACTACACTGTCCACTATACTATACTAACCACTACACTACACTGACCACTACACTACACTGTCCACTATACTATATTAACCACTATACTACACTGACCACTATACTGTCCTGCCTACAGTATTCTCTCTCTCTCTCTCTCTCGTCCATCCCCCCGGGGCCAGTAACACGACTCTCACGAGGGAGTCTCACTCACCTTCTGGTCCTGGCCTGCATCAGTCCGGAGGATATGAGGAGGAGAAGGCCCTGCGCTCTGGCTTCCATGTTCAGTGTCTGGCGCACTGTGATTGGGCGTATGGGAGTCATGTGCGGAGGCGGGACTTCAGGAGCAACCGCGATCGCGGACAGGCCAGCCCTACGCCTCACATGACCCCCATATGACCAATCACTGGGCCACGGACACTGAACATGGCGGCCGGAGCGTGGGGGACACAGGAACTTAAAATTAGGAGGAGGCAGCCAGTAGTGACACACACTGGCGTGAAACTTCTCCCCCCTAAATGTCGCGCCCTCCGCACCCCCGCGCTACGCCACTGCACCTATAAAACGGCAACATTAAACTTGTATTGTATGTTGAGGGGGCTGGTCCAAGATTACAGAGGCAGCTGCAGGGGAACAGTTGCAGCCCTGAAGGGACTCTACTGGAGCAAGAAATAAGTTTTTCCTCTTTATCCCTCTAAGCATTATGAACATCTTACTCCTGCAGTCACGGAGGGGCACCACATGGGTGGATTTTTTGACCCTCTTGTATTGGGACTTTTTTTAACCGGTTCTGGACTGGCTCATGCAGATTTACTGCAGCCGAATGGCTTTCCTCGGCAAAATCCTGTATATATACGGCTTTGCCCAGAAGAGCCACCAAAAGGCGCGCGAGCGCACAGCGGGGAACCCGATGCGGGTGGCCGGTGGCACGATCACCACCGGTCACACGCGATCGCTGCCGGCCACGCGCGATCGTGTGCACGAGAACACAGTGAGGGAAGTTAGAACACAGTTAACCCCTTGATCGGCCCCTAGTGTTAACCCCTTCCCTGCCAGTGACATTTATACAGTAATCGGTGCATATTTATAGCACTGATCGCTCTATAAATGTCAATGGTCCCAAAAATGTGTCAAAAGTGTCCGATCTGTCCGCTGCAATGCCACAATACCCCAAAAAATCGCAGATCACCGCCATTTCTAGTAAAAAAAAAAAAAAAATAGCCATAAAAATGCCATAAATCTTTCCTATAGTTTGTAGATGCTTTAACTTTTGCGCAAACCAATCAATATACGCTTATTGCAATTTTTTTACCAAAAATATGAAGAATATATATTGGCCTAAACTGATGAAGAAATTTGTTTTTAAAACAAATTTGGGGGATATTTATTGTAGCAAAAAAAAATATTTTTTTCAAAATTGTCGCTCTTTTTTGGTTTATAGCACAAAAAATAAAAACCACAGAGGTTAAAAAAATACCACCAAAAGAAATCTCTATTTGTGGGGAAAAAAGACGCAAATTTTCTTTTGGGTACAGCATTGCATGACTGCGCAATTGTCAGTTAAAGCAACGCAGTGCCAAATTGTAAAAAGTGCTCTGGTCAGGAAGGGGGTAAAATGTTCCGGGGCTGAAGTGGTTAACATGTACTTTTATTGCAGAATTTAAGATGACATAACACAGAACAGGTAGATACAGGGCCGGGACAAGGGGTGGGCAGGAGGGGAAACTACCCTGGGCACAGTGGTGGTGGTGGTGGTGGTGATGGAGGGGCGCCCCCTCACCAAAAGCTAAAGAGCAGTGGCTGGCAACCAGTGGGTTGCAGCTTTATGTCTGCTTTGACAGCTAGTGCTGTCACACCGCGCTCCAACATGCCCACACTCCACCTCATCCACCCACAGTTGACACGAAAAACACACCAGGCTTGTGCAACTACCTTTTAGCTGCTGTGAGAGTAGAAGCTTGTGTTACTTCTACATCTAAATAAAAGTGGGGAAAAGCCCTAAAACGCATTCTGCTAAGTGGACTGGATCCTTGTAAAATTCTTCATTTGAAGCTAAACCTCGCATTGTCCATCTCTTTATCTCTCTCACTCTCTCTCTCCCCATCTCTCTATCTAACCACCCACTCATCCACCCACCCATCCCACACAAAAATTTGGTCAAAACATTGTTTCAGCCAAAACGAAACGTACGTTTATCTTCAAGCACTAAATACATTTATTGAATTTGTTTATGGTTATCATCACTTTACAGTCTATCATTATTAATAGATTTATGTAAGCTATTTACTCATAATACATGATAATTTAATTTGATAAATTTTTCAAAAGAGAATATATAATAACTGCTAAATATCGGCTATATGAGTCATCTGAAGAGATCTAATGAAAGGCATCTAGAAGAGGTTTCCCGATAAGCCTTCTATGTGACTGTTGATTCATCTGCAGACAATTCCATTGACGTTCCTGGAAATAAGATGCAAGTTCTCTCCTGCAGTTCTTGTAGTGTCAGATATAGACCCCAAGCTGTCACTGTTCTGACATTTTCTGTGTTAGACACAGAAAGCGGCACTAATCCTCTTCCAACAAAAATCTCAGATAACAGCATCGTTAGACTGGAAGTACAAAAGCTAATGATGAGAGAACCAGATTGAATCATTCAGGTTCTAAACTTTTATATACAACCTGAATAACATAACTTGGACAATCTGTCGGTGGTCTGTACTAGCTGAAAACAATGGCCAACTTTCCCATTCCCCAGGACTGGCCCCATCATACAATGAGAGAAGCGCTGCAGAGCTTGTGTCTTGCTTTAAACTATTTAAAATAATGGTGTTCTCAGGGTGAAGGACAAATGGGAAAAAAAATATAGAGCAACAAAGTTCCCTATATATTCGTATGAGTAGATCAGTAAATGGTGCAGGGCACAAAAACCTTACGTGACTTTTAATGGATTCTTCATAGTAATATAACCAGGGCACTTTGTCTCCTCGGCGTTGGGCCTCCCAAATATAATTCACCCCAAGAACTGCCTACAAGGCATTTTTGGTGACTTACACCTATTAAAGCATGCCAAGAGACTGCTCCGTATACTATATTTTTATGCTAAAAAAAAACATTCTACTGTCCTGGAAGGGTGCACAGACCTCTTTGAAAGCCCTTTGGTTGAAACTTATTAATGACTCCATCCTGCTATATAAGCTTACTTTTGAAATCCGGAAACGGACCAAAACCTTTCATAACATTTGGGGTAGGTGGCTGGCTAGCCCACTTACTCTCTCTCAGCACTAACTGAAGTACACTTGTTTGACCAGTGGTAGACCGTGCCCTAAGGATCTCTAACGTCTAGACTCCCACCTTTGCTTTGCTCGTATTGGTCTACATGCACCTTTTCCGGGTGTGCCTTCTGTATATCTTTTGTATTGATATCTCTTTATTTGTCTATGTCTGAACATATTGCCTACTGTTTCAGACCAGTCTATCTGGTACGGTAATTGTGTTTTTTTTTCTGTGTGTGTATTGTTTTTTTTTCTGCTTGTTAGTTTGTTGAAAAACTTCAATAAAAATATCTTTAAAAAATATATATATATATTACCAGGGCAGTGACACAAGCAATCGAAGTTCAAAGCTAAGATTGTGTTGACATCTGCTCGGTAAAGAGTGGTGAAGACCAGGTAGGGCATAGAAACAACAAAGATATTTAGCCCACAGGACTTTTAATGAGTCACACCTAAAACGTAGTATATAAAAAAATATGAAAAATGTATTAATAAACATTTAAAAACAACACAATGCAAAAATTGAATGAACATCTGTACATATGTAATATTCAACTTAGAAACAACAAAGAAACTTTTCCATGGAACCTATGTAGTTCATAAAAATGGCCACCATCAATCTGAAACCACTGTGCTACAAATCTCTACGCGTTTTGCGAGGAAAACCCCACTTCTTCAGGGGGGGCACAGGAAAGTATAGTTAGTTGCAAAATACTGACCACCTTCCACCATAATGGTGGTTAGGCTAGGATATGAATTGAAATTAAATGTATAGCAATGTATATAACATCCAAGGCCTGAAAAAATTGCCGGAAGGTCAGGCATAGGACTCCACCCAGCTCCATCTAAAGTGGATTTAGGCCTCATGCACACAGGCATTAAAAAACTCCACTTTTACAGGTGTACAGCTTATTTTTTTATGCTTTTGAATGCAGTTCTGTGTTAACCCATATGGCCACGCACATTGGGCATTTAGATCAATGTTTTAAAGGAGAAGTATAGGATGGGCTAAATAATTATAAAATATTACCATAATCATGAATCAGCTGTTCTTTCTTTCCTCCCTCCTTTTGTTTATCCAGTAGGGGCACTTCAGCTGTTATGTTGGTCCATGTAAAGGTCCATTTTCTGTTCTAAATTTTAAAGTGGGTGGTTACAACTTCAGCAATCCACCCACACTTTCTGTCCCTCCTCTACTTGGAGATGTGGTCTACTGCAGTGTTTCTCAACTCCAGTCCTCAAGGCGCCCCAACAGGTCATGTTTTCAGGTTTTCCATTATTTTGCACAGGTGATTCGATCAGTTTCGCTGCCTTAGTAATTACCACAGCCGTTTCATCTGAGGGAAAACCTGAAAACATGACCTGTTGGGGCGCCTTGAGGACTGGAGTTGAGAAACACTGGTCTACTGAACAAGCACACATCTGAACAGTAAACAAGTTTAGGCACTGTGCAATTGCTGTGCATAGCGGAAAAAGTGGTATAGACATGGCTGGATCCAGGGGGAGGTGTTGCGGAGGGCTGTGCCCCCCTATGATTTCAGCTATACCACCCATCTCCATGAAAGCTGTGTCTGTTAGGCTACCAACATCCCGGCACTGCACACAGTCTGAACGCAGGCATCATAGCTCCTCTCCCCCTCCTCCCACTCCTTCCTCCTCCCAGAGCACACAGCTCAGATCGATTCTCTTATAGACAGCTTTTATCTGCAAACTGTGTAGCTGGATTCTATGCTGCACAGCCATTTTTATCTGGGAACTTTGCAGATCAGCGCTGCAGCATAGCAGGCAGCTGCACAGTGTGCAGATAGAGGCTGTTCATAAGAGAATCAATCTGTGCTGTGTGTTGTGCGAGAGAAGGACAGAGGTGGAAAAGCAAAAAGGAAAAGGTCGCCCTTGGGACTTTGAATGAAATGGTAGAGATTGGCACATATTCACACATATATGCAAAAAGATCAATTTATTGGTTACATTATGTTGTAAAACAAGCGGAAAACAGCAATAATTGTGTGTCACCAGGCATAGTGGCCTATTTTCACAACAAGAGTACACATAAAACATAGATACATAGCAATATGTTACATCCATATAAAAACATAGTAATGATAATAGAAATAACTGGGCCAGCAGATATGAATGCACAAACAGTATACAAATCTTAGAAAATATTGAAAAATACATTTTTGTTGGACAAATGTGTATGCTTCTAGCAAAGAGCGTAGATTATCAGCACATGCAGGTACATAAACGCATCAAAGGTTCCCTACGCGTTTTGCGGGATTGTACTCGCTCATCAGGGGCACATGCATATTGTTGTATCTGTTGTGAGACAGTAAGAATGATACTAATTGGAAGAGAACGAAGGGGGGGGGGAGGGTGGATGGAGTAGTGAGTAATAAGGGTCAAAGGGAATAAAGAAAACCCCATACTCACCCCTGCCCTGGGCTGGGTTACCAATCGCAAAAAAACCGAGACGGTGGCATTGGAATATCCGGCTCGGGAGCTGAGGGGGCAGGGCAAATGGACAAACCACGGGAACAACCTCGGATGAGCAGCGTAGACTGTATGGGGGTACTCAAACGAAGGCCAACAGGGCTCGTGGAAGGTATGTCTGGAAAGAATGTACAAATATGATAACACACAAACATGTCAGACAGCATCCTGGTCACAAAAGTGAACTTGATTAGAAAAACTGATGCTTGCAGTTGCATGATATCATGCAGAGAAAAGAGGTATTTTGGGCTGTCTTACTGTATAGTGTGCATGTATGTAATGCCTACAAGTATGGAATGTAGGATGTAATCATCCAGAAAGACAAAACATGACCCCCATGTAGATATGAAGCTAGGGACTGTGGGGCAATATGAACACAATGGGGTATATCCAAAAGTGGGGCACAGCAGGTATATCATATGAGGATGGAAGGGTATAACAGTATAAGGTATAGACAAAGTACCATAGAGATAGTGCAGAAAAGCAGGAGAGCAGACAGACCAAGGCCATCATCAATCAAACACAGAAGAAGGAAAGGGGGTGGATCCCAACAAGATTGACGGCATAAGATTCCAGAGAAGACTGTAGCCCTCCCACAGATATTTACCTTAATTTTTTAACAGAAAGAGTTCACTTTTTAGAGGGCTGGAAAGATTTTTATGCATTAGCAGCTCACAGGGAATAGGATGAAGCTAAAGAAAGGAAACCCATACAGTGCCTTAAAAAAGTGTTCATACCCCTTGAAATTTTCCAAATTTTGTCATGTTACAACCAAAAACATAAATGTATTTTATTGGGATTTTATATGATAGACCACCACAAAGTGGTACATAAATGTGAAGTGGAAGGAAAATAATAAATGGTTTTCTAATGTTTTTACAAATAAATATCTAAAAATAATACCCCAGTTAAAGTCTTTGTAGACAAAACGTGTCAGGTTTGAGGAGTCCTTTCCATGCCAATGCGCCTTTTTTAATTTTATGCTTTTGTAATCACACAGGAGGAGATTTTTTACATCTTGGAATCTACAGGTATGTAAAGCCTTTTTATTCCAAATAAACCCGTAACCATACTGTTTTTTACTATGTGGAGGCTTTCTGTTGTTTTTTATGGATGCTGTTAAAAAATAAACGTACCAAATAGTTCTGTGGTGGAAGGAGGTTTACTACCATCTGGGACATTGCCATGCTGATCCATATTCTCACATGCTGGGTCTAGGTTGCCTGAGGTGGCTCAGCTGAGGAGGAGGAATTGCACCACTCACTCACCAGAGCTTTGATATCACATGCTTCATTGATTTAAATTTAATCTTCTCCCTTGGGTGGTGGATGCACACACGACGGTGACTCCTTTAGTCCTACACTCCTAGATTCCTTCCCATTAATATCTACTAATAGATTCATGTTTTAATCACCAATGGGACTATACTATCAATGTTGATTTACCATTTGCACAGTGCACTTTATTTAGAGACACCATCAATCAGATGATGGTGTTAGAGTTTTTTGTATATGCTAATCACAATTTATTTCGTATATCACAGTATGTTGATATGTCAATACTCAACATTTGATTAGCGCTGCATTGTTTTCACTTTATTCATTTACACAATCTTTGTTAAGATTGTAGTGCTGGCTGTTATTGTTTATTTATGTGTATAGCACAGTATTTTTATATTAATTACAAATAAATATCTGAAAAGTGTGGCGTGCATTTGTATTCAGCCCCCTTTAATCTGATACCCCTAACTAAAATGTAGTAGAACCAATTGCCTTCAGAAGTCACCTAATTAGTAAATAGAGCCCACCTGTGTGTAATTGAATCTCAGTATAAATACCGCTGTTTTGTGAAGCCCTCAGAGGTTTGTTAGAGAACCTTCGCAAACAAACAGCATCATGAAGGCCAAGGAACACACCAGACAGGTCAGGGATAAAGTTGTGGAGAAGTTTTAAGCAGGGTTAGGTTATAAAAAATATCCCAAGCTTTAAACATCTCAAGGAGCACTGTTCAATCCATCATCCGAAAATGGAAAGAGTATGACACAACTGCAAACCTACCAAGACATGGCCGTCCACCTAAACTGACAGACCGAGCAAGGAGTGCATTAATCAGAGAAGCAGCCAAGAGGCCCGAGGTAACTCTGGAGTAGCTGCAGAGATCCACAGCTCAGGGGGGAGAGTCTGTCCATAGGACAACTATTAGTCATGCACTCCACAAATCCGGCCTTTATGGAAATGTGGCAAGAAGAAAGCCATTGCTGAAAGAAATCCATAAGAAGTCCTGTTTGCAGTTTGCGAGAAGCCATGTGGGGGACACAGCATGTGAGAGAAGGTGCTCTCAGATGAGACCAAAATTTAACTTTTTTCCTAAAAGCAAAATGCTGTGTGGCGGAAAACATTGCACATCACCCTGAACACATCATCCCCACCGTGAAACATGGTGGTGGCAGCATCATGTTGTGGGGATGCTTTTCTTCAGCAGGAACAGGGAAGCTGGCCAGAGTTTCTTAGAAGTAGGGATGAGCTTCGTGTTCGAGTCGAACATACGTTCGACTCGAACATCGGCTGTTCGATCGTTCGACGAAGATCGAACGATTTGGGCTGTTCGCGCCAAATTCGAGTGACGCGAACGGCCCACAATGCACTACGCCATCGCAGTGTCATCCAGGCGCTGTGATTGGCCAAGCATGCACTGTCACCCCGCATGCTTGGCCAATCACAGCGCCGGCAGCGAGGAGAGCAATGATTGGCCACAGGCAGGATGCCTGTGGCCAATTATTGCTGAGGGGGTTTAGTACACGCCCCACACTATAAAAGGCCGCCAGCGCGGCGGCCTTGTGTAGTGTGTTCCGGAGCAGGGAAAGAGAAGCATAGGCAGGGACAGTGTCATTTTTTTTCCTTTACTAATCCTGGATTCCTTGTGTTTAGGGACAAATAAGGATAGGTAGGGAGAGTGTCAGTGTGTTATTCTGTGCTAAACCTTGTTTGTAGCGACAGAGGGGTACAGTGAGGGAAAGTGTCAGTGTGCTATTCTGTTCTAAACCAATCTTGCTGAGCCATATTTTCAATCCTTGAGTTTAGGGACAGAGAGGTACAGTGAGGGAAAGTGTCAGTGTGCTATTCTGTGCTAAATCTTGTTTGTAGGGAGGGACAGAGTAGGACAGTGAGGGAAAGTGTCAGTGTGCTATTCTGTTCTAAACCAATTTTGCTGAACCATATTTTCAATCCTTGAGTTTAGGGACAGAGAGGTACAGTGAGTGAAACTGACAGTGTGCTATTCTGTTCTAAACCAATTTTGCTGTTCCATATTTTCAATCCTTGAGTTTAGGGACAGAGAAGGACACTCGTGGAAATTATCAGTGTGCTATTCTGTGCTAAATCTTGTTTGTAGGGAGGGACAGAGTAGGACAGTGAGGGAAAGTGTCAGTGTGCTATTCTGTTCTAAACCAATTTTGCTGTTCCATATTTTCAATCCTTGAGTTTAGGGACAGAGAAGGACACTCGTGGAAATTATCAGTGTGCTATTCTGTGCTAAATCTTGTTTGTAGGGAGGGACAGAGTAGGACAGTGAGGGAAAGTGTCAGTGTGCTATTCTGTTCTAAACCAATTTTGCTGAACCATATTTTCAATCCTTGAGTTTAGGGACAGAGAGGTACAGTGAGTGAAACTGACAGTGTGCTATTCTGTTCTAAACCAATTTTGCTGTTCCATATTTGAAATCCTTGAGTTTAGGGACAGAGAAGGACACTCGTGGAAATTATCAGTGTGCTATTCTGTGCTAAATCTTGTTTGTAGGGAGGGACAGAGTAGGACAGTGAGGGAAAGTGTCAGTGTGCTATTCTGTTCTAAACCAATTTTGCTGTTCCATATTTTCAATCCTTGAGTTTAGGGACAGAGAGGTACAGTGAGTGAAACTGACAGTGTGCTATTCTGTTCTAAACCAATTTTGCTGAACCATATTTTCAATCCTTGTGTTTAGGGACAGAGAAGGATAGGCAGGGGACAGTGTCAGTGTCATTGTTGCTAAGCCTCCTGCACAGTATACACCTGAAGGTAGCCCTTATTGCTCTTTTTCCCATCTCCCTGCAGGCCATCCATTAAAATGTCTGGAAGGCAAACAAGGAGAGGCAGACAGTCAGGAGGCAAAAAAAGAGGGCAAGCAGGCTCTGTGTCTGGGGGCAACAGTGCTGGTCGTGGACGCGGTGCATTGTCATCAGCACATGGCCATGGGACACGCTTGTCCTTCTTTTCGGCAGCTGGACATGTTGAGCCACATCATGCCGAAGACTTGGTAGAGTGGATGACCAAGCCCACCTCATCCTCCTCATCCTCTCTCACCCAGGCTCAGGGTACTGGCAAAGCAGCTGCCAAAGCGTCCTCTTCTCTGGTATCATTATCTTCATTAGTCAATCCTTCCCTAGACCCACCATGTCCTCCTCCTGAGGAGTCCCCCGAACTGTTTGAGCACAGTGTTGGGTACATGCTCCAGGAGGATGCCCAGCGTTTGGAAGGATCTGATGATGATACCCAGCTAGAGGAAGGCAGCAGCGTGAGAGCAGAGAGAGGGGATGCTCAAGAAGGACACCAATCTGGCAGTCATGCTCCAGCAGCTGCAGCATACTGCCAGATTGGCTCCAGTGATGAGGAGGGAGGGGATGATGAGGTCACTGACTCCACGTGGGTGCCTAATAGGAGAGAGGAGGAGGAGGATGAGGAGGAGGCACATCTCCAACGAGGCAGGATGCCCTTGAGTGGCCAGCGTATGGGCAGCACACCGACGGAATCACACCGCAGAGCTCCGCCTGTGCAGGGCGCTGCCTCTGCCCGTCATTCAAAAAGTTCTTTGGTGTGGGCCTTTTTTGAGGCGAGTGCATCAGATCGCACAGCTGCTGTTTGCAACATATGTCTCAAGCGTATATCGCGTGGCCAAAACATCAGCCGCTTGGGCACCACATGCTTGATCAGACATATGTTGACCTGCCATGCAGCTTGTTGGCAAGCCTACCTTAAAGACCCACACCAAAGAACAAAGCTGACCTCTTCTTGCACCGCATCAGCTGGGATCTCCAACCCCACTATACCTTCACTCCTCTCTGAAACCTGCTCTGAGAGGAATGAAGGTGTAGAATTAGGTGTGTCACAGGCAAGTACTTGCGGGCACTCTGCTAGCAGTACACCAACGTCCGATTCTAGCAGGCAAATTTCCCTGCCCCAGCTGCTGGACCGTCGAAAGAAGTTCACTCCCAGCCATCCACATGCCCAGCGGTTGAATGCTAGCTTGGCTAAATTGCTAGCGCTTCAACTGCTGCCTTTTCAGTTGGTAGACTCGGCCCCCTTCCGTGAGTTTGTGTAATGTGCGGTTCCTCAGTGGCAGGTTCCCAAACGCCACTTTTCCGCACGGAAGGCGATTCCGGCTCTCTACAGGCATGTGGAAGGCAATGTCTTGGCCTCGCTGGACAGGGCGGTCAGCGGTAAGGTGCATATTACCGCTGACTCATGGTCCAGCAGGCATGGACAGGGACGTTACCTTTCTTTCACGGCCCATTGGGTCACTCTTTTGGCAGCTGGGAAGGATGCAGGACAAGGTGCAGTAGTGTTGGAGGTTGTTCCACCACCACGCCTCCAAAATGCTACTACTGGTTGTGACACACCTCTCTCCTCCACCCCCTCCTCTTCTTCTTCCTCCATGGCCTCTTCCTGTGGTTTGTCCTCGGAACCAGCGGTGCTCCGTAGGCGTTCAAGGGGCTACGCAAGTACGCAGGCAAAAAGATGCCATGCCGTGCTTGCGCTGGTGTGTTTGGGGGACAGGAGCCACACTGGGGCAGAGGTCCTGTCTGCTCTGCAGGGGCAGGCCGAGAGGTGGTTGACGCCACGCCAGCTTAAGCCAGGAATGGTGGTTTGCGACAATGGCACCAACCTCCTCTCCGCCCTCCGACAGGGACAACTGACCCATGTGCCCTGTATGGCTCACGTCCTTAACCTGGTGGTGCAGTGGTTCTTGGGCAGGTACCCGGGCTTACAGGATGTCCTGAGGCAGGCCAGGAAAGTCTGTGTGCATTTCCGCAGATCTTATAATGCCAGTGCTCGCCTGGCTGAGCTGCAAAAGGAGTTGAACCTGCCCAAGAACCGCCTTATATGTGACATGCCCACCAGGTGGAACTCAACGTTGGCCATGCTGCAGCGGCTGCACACGCAGCAGAGGGCCATCAATGAGTACCTGTGCGACTACGGCACCAGGACAGGGTCAGGGGAGCTCGGGTTTTTTTCACCACGCCAGTGGGGCATGATCAGGGATGCATGCACTGTCCTGGCACCATTTGAGGAGGCCACGAGGATGGTGAGCAGTGACAGTGCATGCATCAGTGACACTGTACCTCTTGTCCACCTGTTGGAGCACACGCTGCGTGGAATAATGGACAGGGCACTTGAGGCAGAACAGAGGCAGGAAGAGGAGGACTTCCTTGCCTCTCAAGGCCCCCTTTACCCAGACAGTGTTCCTTCTGTCCCACCCATCGCACAGGAAGAGGAGGAGGAGGAGGAGGATTGTGTCAGCATGGAGGTGGAGGCTGGCACTCAGCATCATCAGCAGCAGTCTTTTAGGGATGATTTACAGTCCCAAGAAACCAGTGGACTTGTACGTGGCTGGGAGGAGGTGGCTGCGGATCATGTCGTCCTTAGTGACCCAGAGGACTCCGGACTGAATGCCTCAGCTAACCTACGCTGCATGGCCTCCCTGATCCTGCAAAGTCTGCGGAAGGATCCTCGTATTCTTCGGATCAAGGAGAGGGACCATTACTGGCTGGCCACTCTCCTTGATCCACGGTACAAGGGTAAGGTTGCGGACCTTATGTTACCGTCGCAGAGGGAGCAGAGGATGAGACAACTCCGGGAGGCCTTGCAGAAAGGTCTGTGCAACGCGTTCCCAGAGACTGGGAGGTTACAAACTCCTGGTCCTGGACAACGAGTTGCTGAGGCTTCGGGCAGTCAAAGAAGGAGCGGTGGGGAAGGTGGCCGTCTGACCGATGCGTTCAGACAATTCTTTAGTCCGCAGCCCCAAAGTATGATCGGTTCCAGCAACCATCGCCAGCGTCTGATATACATGGTCCAGGAATACCTAGGGGCAAGGTCAGACTTGGACACCTTCCCCACCGAAAATCCTCTGGCTTACTGGGTCTTGAGGATGGATCACTGGCCAGAGCTTGCACAGTATGCAATTGAGCTACTGGCCTGTCCTGCATCCAGCGTTCTTTCAGAACGCACATTCAGTGCTGCTGGAGGATTTGTCACGGATCACAGGGTGCGCCTGTCCACCGACTCGGTTGATCGACTGACTTTCATCAAGATGAACCAGTCTTGGATCACCACCAGCTACCACACACCAGATGCTGATATAACAGACTAACTGATTTTAAAATGTCACATCCCTTCAAGACTGATGCTGATGCTGAGTGCCTGTGCTGTTATGTTGACTGGCTATCCTCCTCCTCCTCCTCAATGATACGATTAATGATGATAGCTTGGAAGATCATTTTGGTTTATGGGTGACGCCACCAGTGGCTAAGGCCCAATTTTTCAGCCCCTGTTTAACAGGGGCGTGTAATTAAAATTTTTGATGCAATACTTTGCAACAGGCCTCATTGCTGTACTCCAAGTACAGTATCTGTGAGGGGTTGCAGTGTTGTGCCACCAGTGCCTAAGGCCCAATTTTTCAGCCCCTGTTCAACAGGGGCATGCAATTATAATTATTGATCTAATAATTCACAGCAGGGCCCATTGCTGCGCCCACCAAGAGTAACTGTCAGGCCTTACAGTGTTGTGGCACCAGCACCACCATCACCACCACCACCACCACCAAAGGCCCAATTTTTCAGCCCCTGTTCAACAGGGGCATGCAATTATAATTATTGATCGAATAATTCACAGCAGGACCCATTGCTGCGCCCACCAAGAGTAACTGTCAGGCCTTACAGTGTTGTGGCACCAGCACCACCATCACCACCACCACCACCACCAAAGGCCCAATTTTTCAGCCCCTGTTCAACAGGGGCATGCAATTATAATTATTGTTCGAATAATTCACAGCAGGGCCCATTGCTGCGCCCACCAAGAGTAACTGTCAGGCCTTACAGTGTTGTGGCACCAGCACCACCATCACCACCACCACCACCACCAAAGGCCCAATTTTTCAGCCCCTATTCAACAGGGGCATGCAATTATAATTATTGATCTAATAATTCACAGCAGGGCCCATTGCTGTGCCCACCCAGAGTAACTGTCAGGCCTTACAGTGTTGTGGCACCAGCACCACCATCAAAGGCCCAATTTTTACTACCACTGATCAACAATTATATGTTATTACAATTCCTGATATAATAGTTGACAGCAGGGCGTTCCAGCACCCACCAAGAATAACTGTGAGTGCTTTCAGTGTTGTGCCAACACCAAAACCTAAGGGGCCAATTTCTGCAGAGTATATACGGCAGGTCCCTACTTTCAAACATCCAACTTACAAACTACTACTACTTGCAAACGGAAGAAGACAACAGGAAGTGAGAGGAAATCTACCCATTGGAAGGAAAATTCTCTCCTGTAAGAATTAATATGGGAGAAAGGTGTCTCCTCTCTACTGATGCTTTATCACCAATCCTTGTTTCAATAAAAACACCACATTTCAAAAACAGTTGTCATTGGGACGCAAAGTGAGGTGAAATGTTCTGAACAGGGGCACAGACAGCAAAAAAAATGTGACAGGGGTGATAACCGTTCCCTATGTTTTACAAAAAGCTAAAAAAAAGGAATTTGGCATGGAGCTACACTTAAACAATGCAGCTGTTCAAAATTACAAACAGATTCTACATAAGAACAAACCTACAGTCCCTGTCTTGTATGCACCGCCTGTATACGGCTGTTCAGAGTATATAGGTCCTTTTTTATTTTGTGTGCGGGGTTCCCCTTAATATCCATACAAGACCCAAAGGGGCTGGTAATGGGCTGGGGTAGGGGGGGGGGGGGTTGATGGGGTAGCTATGCCATTTTTCCTAAAGATTTTCATCCATATTACCGGGACCAGACATTGCATTAAAGCCGCAAGCAGTTTTAAATGGCTTTTTTTCCTTTAGAAATGTTATTTTGTGCAAGGACAGTTCTAAACACGGGAAACACGTGGCACTTCACAGGCATACTTTAGACACCCCCCAGGTACAATATTTAAAGGAATATTTGACTTTTTTTTTTTCACTTTATGCATCATTAAAATGACTGCTCCCGGAAAACGTCCGTTTTTAAAACTTCTTTTTGCATTGATACATGTCCCCTGGTGCAGAACCCGGGTTCCCAAACTCTGTTTCGGACAATAACATGGATAATAGTCGTTATAATTAGCACTTTAGAATCCGAACGTTCGCATCCATTGTATTTAATAGGGTTCTAATGTTCGTGCGAACTTTCGGTCCGTTCGCGGGTTCTGGTGCGAACCGAACCCGGGGGTGTTCGGCTCATCACTACTTAGAAGAAAACCTGTAATGCCGCGTACACACGATCGTAAATTCCGACAAGAAAACTGTGGATTTTTTTCCAGACGGAATGTTGGCTCAAACTTGTGTTGCATACACACGGTCACACAAATCTTGTCGGAAATTCCAAAGGTCAAGAACGCGGTGACGTACAAGACGTACGACGAGCCAAGATCAATGAAGTTCAATAGGAGTTCAGCTCTTCTGCTTGATTCTGAGCATGCGTGTTTTTTTGCGCATCAGAATTGCATATGGACGATCGGAATTTCCGATAGGAACTTTTTCCATCGGAAAAATAGAGAACCTGTTCTCAATCTTTTGTTGGCGGAAATTCCGACAGGAAATGTCCGATGGAGCCTACACACGGTTGGAATTTCCGACCAAAGGCTCACATCGGACATTTCTTGACGGAATTTCTGATCGTGTGTACGCGGCATTAGAGTCTGCAAAAGACTTGAGACTGGGGCTGAGGTTCACCTTTGAGCAAGACAACGACCGTAATTATTCAGCCAGAGCTACAATGGAATGGTTTAGAACAAAGCATATTCATGTGTTAGAATGGCCCAGTCAAAGTCCAGACCTAATTCCAATTGAGAATCTGTGGCAAGACTTGAAAATTGCTGTTCACAGACGCTCTCCATCCAATCTGACAGAGCTTGAGCTATTTTGCAAAGAAGAATGGGCTAAAATATCACTCTCTAGATGTGCAAAGCTGGTAGAGACATCCCCAAAAAGACTTGCAGCTGTAATTCCAGTGAAAGGGGGTTCTACAAAGTATTGACTCAGGGGGGCTGAATACAAATGCACGCCACACTTTACACATATTTATTTGTAAAAAATGTTGAAAACCATTTATAATTTTTCTTCCACTTCACAATTATGTGCCACTTTGTGTTGGTCTATCACATAAAATCCCAATAAAATGCATTTATGTTTTCGGTTGTAACATGACAAAATGTGGAAAATTTCAAAGGGGTATGAATACTTTTTCAAGGCACTGTACTTCTCTTTTAGGAGCGGCATTTAGAGGCATTAAAAAAAGCACCAAAACTGCGTTTAGAATGGAGCTTAGAAGCAAAATGTACACGTGTACTCATGTAAATGTGAATGAATGCACATAAATGTGCGTATATGAGCCAAAATGTATTTCAATGGCTGAAATAAATTAATATTCTGGCCAGTAGAATGCATTTAGGCTGTGATCACATTGCCGTAACACAGCTATACATTTTTTTTACTGATCATTAAGCAAGGAGTACAAAAATGTAGTTTTTTGAATGCGTAAAAATTGTTCTGTTCTTTTTTCAAAGATCTCTTGATACCCTGGGTTCACGGGGAGTGGCCTGAATGACATTGAGCATCATTTACCCTGAGAGCGGCTCAGCATCACTGGATTGGTCAGTCTGCGGGGAACAACACTGTAAATCTGTTGAGTATAGCAGTTGGTGCAGCTTTTATATTTTTCTCTAAATACTGATGGTTTAGCTGTTTGCTCAAGCTAGATTTGGGCTTTAACCTTTTGGGCATTTCTCCTGAACATATAGACATTCATGCCTGTGTGATACTAAAATTAGCATTTTCTAATGTAGGGAGCTCGAATGTCTGTCTGTATTTGTATTTGGCCAATACTACATACATTTCCCATAGGACTTTAAAGGCCAAAAGTGTGTAAACTAATGTATAAAAATTTAAATACAACAACCTTTTTTTAACAACATTCATAAAACCTCATAATATACAAAGTATCTTGCACAATGCAATATATCATTAAATATCCACAAATCCCTGGTTGGGAGAATAGTTTTAGTGTGTTCGTAATGCCAGACATATCCAAACTGACTCCTGAGCCGCAACTGGTCCAACACGTTTCGAGATATTTTTGTTTCTCTCTTCTTCAGGGGTACATTGGGTATAACACACGCATCTACAAAAAATTTACATTATAATAAAAATAATTCACATTAATTGCTTAGTTTGACAAAAAAGCAAAAAACATATTACACTTACATCGCAAAGTATGCATAACCAAACAGACCAGTCTTATTGTAAAAGAAGACCAGAGTGCAAGAATGCCCCCACCATCTCTCAACGGCCACCACCTGGGTTTTTCCCTCTATGTCATAATGGTTGTTTTATCTATAGAACCCCAATTACAAAAAAGTTGGGATGCTGCCTAAAATCTACATAAAAACAGAATGCAATGATTTGCAAATCTCATAAACCCATATTTTATTCACAATAGAAAATAGGAAACAGAACAAATGTTTAAACTGAGAAAATGTGGCATTTTAATAAAAAAATAAGGTAATTTTGAAATTGATGGCAGCAACCCGTCTCCAAAAAATTGGGACAGGGCCATGTTTACCACGATGTAGCACCCTCTCTTCTTTTAACAACACTCTGTAAACGGCTGGGAACTGAGGAGATCAGTTGCTGGAGTTTTTAGAGAACAATGCCATCCCATTCTTGCCTGATAGAGAATTCTCACTGCTCAACAGTCCTGGGTCTTCTTTGTTGTATTTTTGCGTTTTAAGAGGCACCAAATATTTTCCAATGGTGAAATGTCTAGACTGCAGGCAGGCCTGTAAAGCACACAGACAAGTGGCGGCCCATCCATTAGGGGCGCAGGGGCGCCACCCCCCTAATGCATGCGTCTGGCCCCTAATCTACATGCTCTAGGTACGCCCCTGTATCTGGGCACCGGGGACCCTGTGCTTGTCCTGCAGGGGGATCCTCCGGAGATGAGAGCCCAGGGACCAGCCTGATATGGGCACAAATAGTTCCCTACCCGTCCCTTTCCTTTCGGGGAACTAAGCCCAGCAATGTCGGGATCCCTCAGCAACCGGATGGACACCGAGCTGAGGCTGCACCGACTGGTAGCAGGAGAACAACGACCCCGTGGTCTACCCCAAGCTACTGTACCTTCTACCTTCTATACCGGTATGTACTGGGCCCATAGGCCCTATCGCAGATGAGCCACCGGGGGGTGGGGGGGCTTTGTTTGCCACCCCCCCCCAAAAAAATGGAGCACCAGCCACCACTGCTGTGTTCACAGACTATTTTTTGGAAGTATTCCTGAGCCTATGCAATGATGTCCATCACAGAATCATGCCTGTATCTAAATTTTCTAATACATTTAAAACTCACCCCATGCTGCTGTCTGCTGTACATCCTGTTCTAATTCCTCCGCAGTTGTGTCTCACTAATACTGGAGGTGTGCTACTTGCCAGATCACCAGGTGAAAACAGAGGGGAGAGAGCCATAGAAAAGAAAACTGATGCAGTCACCACATAAAATGATTAGTAAGCTGGAAAATAATACATTCTTGGTTTGGTGTTTAATACCGCTTTAACTTTTGTCTTAGTAACAAGAGCCTAGGTCACTGCTAATACTGTCCCTGCCACTGCTGGGTGACAAAGTGACAATGTAATTGCAGAGGATGAGACAGCCAATTTCAGCTTCAGTAACGAGGACAGATTATGTTATTATCCCAGACTGACTCATCGCACACATCACCTGCACAGATCTCTCTCGCTCCCCCTCTGACCTTTCCTCTCCCTCCTCTTGCTGCATCTCTTCTTCCATTGTCTCTCTTCTGTCATTGCCTCTTCCACCTCCACTGCGGGTATCAGCATGAGAGCTATGTATTCATTACAACCCAAGGTCCCTCTCTATGCTATACAAATTGACTACAAAGACCATGATGTGATAATGGTGCCAAGGGCCACATCTAGTAAATGCTGCAAGAACGCTATGTTCTGGATTTCAAATCAATTAGAGAATACATGCAACCTCTAGCGATGCCACCCAGTACCGTTATTGTTCTAGTAGGAAAGTTTGTCCTTGGAGAATTTCTGTTCTGCGCTCTATAAAGCTTTTCTGTTCTGCACCCTATGTAACTATTCCTTGCTAACATTATAAAGCATGATAGCACAATAGTTTTTTTTAATCTCCGGTTAAATGTCAGGTATAAAAGGAAAACGTGACTTATTCAAGATCACGTGGACCTCAGGAAAGAACACAACAATGAGCTTCAGACTAAGTGGTACCTACAGGCTTTAGGGAAACATTTAACATACAACACAAATGCAGCGCTAAAAACGAATAAAAAGTCCCAATACAAGTAGATGAAAAATATCCATATGAACAGTCCAATGGGTGTAGTAGTTAGCACACAGAAAGTGCTGGTAGGGATCCGTCACCAAGAAGGAAAGGTTCTCACTGACTCTTTCCCAAACAAATGGACTACTTAATCAAAAGCAGTCAAACACGCTTAGGAATCATCCCCTCGGATATCTCCACACATGAAAGGATAAGCTGTATGACCATCAAAAGGATCCTCCCAGACAGACTCATCGCATTTGGGACATCATGGAAATAGGCATAAAAAAAAAAATTATTGCGCCGTATTACTGACAAGTGAATTTATTTTGAGTATAATAAAAGCCAGAATACTCACAAACATCTTAGTAAAAAGCGCATATATGTCCAATAGAACAATAAATTGATCAATGTTTGCATCCAGTAGAATGGCCGACTGATGAGCGTGGCAATGTCACGTGACCCGACTCCTCCCACCGAGTTTCGTCGTAAGCAGATATCATCAGGGGCATGGTGAACATTTGCCTAACCCTAAATGTTTGTAGGCACCTCCATGGCTGATTCTTGGGCTTGGCCTGTTTGGAAAAAATACATTGGCTGGAACAAATAAATATTGTTCTCCACTATTTCTTCTCTTCTTCCATCGGCCAAAAATTGAAAACTTGTAAATATTGGCTTGGATGGATCACTATTGTTCACCTGCAGTTCTTTCCTTCTTCCATTGGCCTAGATTTGAAAGCTTTGGGAAATAAACGCATTGCTGCAGAGATTGAAGGGGTGGGGGGTCAGCCTGTCAGTGCTCAGACGATACTCTGCACACTGCATCAAACTGGTCTGCATGGCTGTCATTCCAGAAGGAAGCCTCTTCTAAAGATGATGCATAAGAAGCAGACTAAGGACATGGTTTACTGGAACCATGTCCTGTGGTCTGATGAGACCAAGATAAACTAATTTGGTTCAGATGGTGTCGAGTGTGTGTGGCGGCAACCAGGTGAGGAGTACAAAGACAAATGTGTCTTGCCTACAGTCAAGCATGGTGGTGGGAGTCCCATGGTCTGGGGCTGCATGAGTGCTGCCAGCACTGGGAAGCCACAGTTCATTGAGGGAACCATAAATGCCAACGTGTACTGTGACATACTGAAGCAGAGCATGAGCCCCTCCCTTCGGAGACTGGGCCGCAGGGCAGTATTCCAACATGATAACGACCCCAAACATACATTCAAGATGACCACTGCCTTGCTAAAGAAGCTGAAGGTAAAGTTGATGGACTGGGCAAGCATGTCTCCAGACCTAAACCCTATTGAGCATCTGTGGGGCATCCTCAAGGGGAAGGTGGAGAAGCGCAAGGTCTCTAACATCCACCAGCTCCGTGATGTCGTCATGGAGGAGTGGACAGTGTCATCTTAAGAGCATTATAGGCCCCCGGGCAATACGGTGCACTGGGGCCCTGTCTACACAATCACGCACGAGAATTTTTTATTGACAAAAATCATGACATTTACTGGCAGAACCACAATTTTTTACTGCCACTGCAAAAAGGTACCTAAAATTACCGTTCTCAGTGCCAAACAGTGCAAATGTCAGTATTTAAACTATAAACATATAGATCGTGCTATTAGCAATGTGTTTAAGTTAAACAAAAGTAAAAAAAAAACATTTCTTCATTGACATGAAGGTTAGGTTACTATAACCCAGCCAGCACAGAGTTTCCTCTTACATCAGAGTCTGCAGGATTCCCCCTTACAGTGAAAGGGAACTCTTATGTAAAGGGAAACGCTGCAGATCATGAAGTAAGGGGAAACGCTGATGTAAGGGGGGCTCTGGTGACCAGAGACCACCTTATATCAGAGTCCACTGCTTTCTCTTTACATCAGAGTTCCCACTTAAATCAGAGCAACAGACCACCCCCCGATCTCTTTGTGCAAGCTGCACAGTCAGCCAGACAGCCACTCACTGTACGACACCGACCAGGGCACTCCGTGTCTGTACTGGCTGGTGGCTGGGCAGGTTACAGGCTCACGAAAACCGGCACTGCCGACAGGGGTCCGACTCCGCCACACTCTGCTTCAAGCCTGCTGTGCTGTCTGCTCTGACAACTCTACTCTGTCCATTCACCCTCAGCTCCTCCTGCTTTTTTTTTTTTTTAAGTCTGGCGGGTGTGGCTAACGTCATCATCGGCGGACAGACAGAGGCAGCACTCGTGGAGGATCGGATCTTCTCGGCGATTTCCGCAAACTGCGCATGCACAGTTCTGACCCGCCGCTTCCCACCATTTTTTACTGGGGTCGCTGGGCAGCCAGTGGGGCCCCCAGGCAAGTGTGGCCCCCAGGCAACTGCCCAGCGTGCCCAATGGAAAAGATGGCCCTGGGAGTGGAGGAGGACAGCAGTGGCAACCTGTGAAGCTCTGGTGAACTCCATGCCCAAGAGGGTTAAGGCAGTGCTGGAAAATAATGGTGGCCACACAAAATATTGACACTTTGGGCTCAATTTGGACATTTTGACCTAGGGGCGTACTCACTTTTGTTGCCAGCGGTTTAGACATTAATGGCTGTGTGTTGAGTTATTTTGAGGGGAAAGCAAATTTACACTGTTATACAAGCTGTACACTCACTACTTTACATTGTAGCAAAGTGTAATTTCTTCAGTGTTGTCACATGAAAAGATATAATAAAATATTTACAAAAACGTGAGGGGTGTACTTACTTTTGTGAGATACTGCATAAAAATATACTCATTAAAAAAACTGGCAGCCATGCCAGCAATAGCTTCAGGATAACGAATGTACACATGAAACTTTCACGTGGTTGCTGGGACACATAGCTCAAGGATAATTTTCCTACCCAGTACCAGTCAATAATATAATGCACTTTAGCCTACAAAATAACTGGAAAAATGCACCTTTACATGCTTGAAGAGAGATTTAGAGGGCAGTTGATGAAAGCTGACATTTCATTTTCCTAGATTTTGTAAGCTTTTCACACTGAGGCAAAATATGTGATAAGAGGAGCAGACATGGTAGAATAGGCACAGTTAAAGGCTCATGTCTCCTTTTATTATATATAGAAAAATCTATTAGAAAAATTGATTTCTGCTGTGATGCGAGTAACATAGAGCAATGGAATAGCAGAAACAATTAACTGTTTTGCTTTTAAAAAACAGGTAAATAAAAAGAGTTAAATAAAAATTGAGATTGAGATTTGATTGTACATCTTTAGACTCGTGCTTCATTGGTAAAACATAAATGTCATTATATTGTTTTATTTTGAAGTGGCTGATCTGCATTGATTTTCTATCTGCAAAGACTCTCATGGGCAACAGCTGCAACAGCGACACCTACTGGCTAAGGAGGAAACAGAGAAATAAAATAGATGCAATAGGATGCTATTTGGTACCAGTATGTATGTATGCAGTATGTATGCAGTATGTATGTATGTATTAGCGTTGGCATAACTCATGTGAGATCTTACATGAGAAAGATTTCTGTGCTTCATTCCCAAAATGAACCCTCAGTTTAAATCAGCTAAATGCATTCCCATACCTATCAACTCTTTGAGATGGGAACAAGGGACACCTGTTAGCTTCAAGTATATAGGCATCGTTTTTTACTGTATTAAAAGTCAGCAGCTACAAAAAGCATAGCTGCTGACTTTTAATAAACCGACACTCACCTGCCCCACGGTCCAGCGATGCGGCCGCCCGGAGGCTCGCTCCTCCCTCCTCTCCTCGGCGCCATCATGGTAACTGTGGGCACAGCTGGGCGCGCACTGCGCATGCGCGAGTCGTGCTGTGCTCTCCTATTGGCCAGCCGATCTTCTGGGACCTGAGTTGTGTCCCAGAAGACTGCTGGCAGGGAGGGGCCGCCTAGGCGGCCGAAGATAGGAAGCAGGAAGTGGGACAGGAAGTCCCACAAAAAAAGGCTGCTTGCTGTGGGGGCACTCGACAGGAGGGAGTTGCCAGGAGCGCCGAAGAGGAGGATACTAGCTGCTCTGTGCAAATCCACTGCAACAGAGCAGGTAAGTATGACAGGTTTGTTATTTTTATTGGAAAAAAAAGTGTTTTTTTTTTGTTTTTTTTTACCACTACTATTCCTTTATATTGGCTTTTGAAATTTACAAATTTTGCTATTTAGAAATTGGATGAAAGTTTTAGCACTTGGAAACACTTTTAGAAAGATAAATAGTGCATTTTACATTACATAAGACATAATATATTTAAAATATATATCAAAACTTTATTAGAAACATCTAAAAATCAACATTTTAAAATGACAATACAATTACATGGAACAGATGCAACTGATTGGATCTCTACATGTTTTGCCATAACGATGGCTTCCAATCAGTTGCATCTGTTTCATGTATTGTATGTTTTTTTCTGACAACAAAATGTTGATTTTTAGATGTTTCTAATAAAACTTTGATATATTTTTCAATATATTATGTGTTTTTTGTGTTTTGGCACCTTAAAAATCCCATATCTTGGTTCTTTGTTATGTAATTTTCAATTAAAGGGATGTGGTGCTGATGATTCTCAAGCCCCGTACACACGATTGGTTTAACTGATGAAAACCGTCCGATGGATGGTTTTCATCAGACAAACCGATCGTGTATGGTACCCATCGGTCTTTTTTCCATCGGATGGAAAAAATAGAACTTGTTTAAAAATTTTCCGATGGATAAAAAACCGATGGGAATTTCCGATCGTCTATGGGCAAGTCCATCGGTTAAAAAACCCACGCATGCTCAGAATCAAGTCGACGCATGCTCAGAAGCATTAAACTTCATTTTTCTCGGCTCATCTGAGTGTTTTACGTCACCGCGTTTGGAACGGTCGGTTTTTTGACTGATGGTGTGTGGCCAAGACCAATGAAAAACAGTTTCATCGGATTTCCGATGGTCAAATCCATCGGATGAAAATCCATAGGTTATCCGATCGTGTGTACAGGGCTTCAACATTCAGAAATTTTCTCTTTCAATAGTGCATTTTATATAGATCAGACCAAAATGAAGGACATTGCTCCAAATCAGGTACAGTCCCTCAAAATCAGGGACAGTTGGAGCTATGCATCCCAGGTGCCTCAAAACAAGAGGTGTGCAAAGTTTTACAATTCATGTTCTTTCTAAATAGTCAAAAAGTGGAAAGCCTGTCCCCTGCCAGCAGTTGCAGCGTGGGACCCTTGCTTTCTGTTGGGAATCAGCGGTCTCTCTGCAGAGGTCTGATACACCCTTTGCTGAGTCCCACCCAGGACCGTGCCTCTCATGAGGCCAGTTGAGGCAGCCAGGGAGGCTCGGCTCAGTGACTCTAATGTCCTGTACACACGATCGGGTTTTCCAATGAAAAAAGTCTGATGGACTTTTTTCATCGGAAAAAACGATTGTGTGTGGACTCCATCTGACTTTTTTCCATCAGTGTAAAAAAAAAATAGAACATGTTTTCAATTTTTCCGATGGGAAAATAACCGATAGGAAATTCCGATTGTCTGTGTGGAACTCCAACGGAGAAAAAACCCACGCATGCTCAGAATCAAGTCGACACATGCTCAGAAGCATTGAACTTCATTTTCCCCGTTCGTCTGAGTATTTTAACGTCACCGCGTTTTGGACGGTCGGAATTTGTCTGATGGTGTGTAGGCAAGACTGATAGAAGTCAGCTTCATCGGAATTCTGACGGAAAATTCCATCAGATTTTATTCCATCGGAAATCCGATCGTGTGTACAGGGCATAAGCCTGGTAAAACCAGAGGGTCAGCGTTATTGAGCTCCCTGCCCGGCCACTGCACCTGTCACACAGGCAGGCACAGTAGCTGAGACTCCTCTAAGCCCAGGTTCACACTGGGGCTGCGGGAGTGAAGCCGTGCGAGTTCAGCTGAACTCGCACGATTTCACTCCTGCCTGTCAGTCCCGATTTCAGCTTGATTACAGAGACATCTGACACAGATGTCAATGTAAATCGCGGCTGAAATCGCAAAAAGTAGTACAGAAACTACTTTTTGAAATCGGTGCAGCACCACAGATGCGGCGTCGCACCGATTAGGACGGTGCCATTGCCCGCAATTTGCGGAAAATTTCGCCGATTTGACATGCGATTTGACATGTCAAATCGCATGTCAAATCGCACCAGTGTGAACCAGGGCTTATTCTGGGATTGAGCCTAATGAGGGTGCAGGCTCATCCTCACTGAGCAGAGCTCCTGTCCACTGCGCTCTGCTCATAGACTGCTCACCTCGAAGTCCAAGTTACTACTAGAATTAAGTAAGTAAATGTGTACTCAACCTTTACAACCATCAAGTACATATCTTCAAAAAAGGCATCAGTTCTTGGCAGCAGTTGCCCCTGGCCACTACTTTGCAGCCATTTTGAATGTAGAGTTAGAAGAAAGTTACAATAGAGATTAATCTAAAAGCACACAAAATAACAATGTTACAAATACAGTAAAAAACAAAACAAAAAAAAAACACAACATTAGAAGGGCTTTTTCAATGGACAAATAACAAGGTATCTGTATAGCCCCTGCAGGGAATGAACCTTCCCGCTGACAGCAGGAGTAGAAGCTGATCCCACTTGGGAATCCCAATTATCTGACTAAGCAATGCTGTTCGAACTGTAAGAATATACAGGAACTGCGTGCATCTCAGGAGGAAACTCCTGTCATCTACCATTACAACAAGACTGTGTCACCCACATCCACAACAAACTAACCTAACCTATTCCCCCTCTGGCATCTAATACACTTAGTCTACTGTCTGTGTGTCAGTGATTTACCCAGGAAAAATACACATATAGGACTTAATCCATTCCTTCTATCGCAGCCTTACATTATCACCATGCTAGTAAGGGCCTTATCATATTCTTTTTTTCATAAGTATTTATAATGTGTATTTAACTTTTTCTGCTTTTTCGTGTTTATTCTTTTAAAAAAAATGGATGTATTATATTTGTTTTTAATATAGGGATTAATGGGTACTCGCCCACAACCATGGGTGTCATTAGAGCCCTGGTGCACTCAAGTCACAGGACTTGCAAGATGTTAGAAATATCCATTTATTGCAAAACAGATGTTTTGGTGGTGCAAATGAGAGTAAAGGATGGAAACATTGTTTGTGACATAAATACACTATATTACCAAAAGTATTGGGACACCCGCCTTTACACGAACATGAACTTTAATGGTATCCCAGTCTTATGCCGCGTACACACGATCATTTTTTACGTCGTGAAAAATAAAAAATAAATTTTCAACAAGAAAAACGATCGTGTGTGGTCTTTTTGTCATTTTTCCCGACGTGAAAAACGGCATTAAAAACGACGAGAAAAATTAGAACATGCTCTAATTTTTCTCTTCGTTTTTCCCGTCATTTTTTTCCGCGGCAGTTTTCCCATAGGGAAACACTGCCACGGAGCCTACACACGGTCGTTTTTCTCGACAAGAGAAAAAATGATGGGAAAAACGACCGTGTGTGGGGGAACAAGCCGTTCCCTCGTTTTTCATGTCATGATTCACGGCGTTTTTTTAACTGCCGTGAATCATGATCGTGTGTACGCGGCATTAGTCCGTAGGGTTCAATAATAAGTTGGTCCATAAAGACATGGATGAGCGAGTTTGGGGAGGAGGAAGTTGACTGGCCCGCACAGAGTCCTGAGCTCAACCCGATAGAACACCTTTGGGATGAATTAGAGACAGGCCTTCTCTCCAACATCAGTGCCTGACCTCACAAATGCGCTTCTGGAAGAATGGTCAAACATTTCCATAGACACACTCCTAAATCTTGTGGACAGAATTCACAGAAGAGTTTAAGCTGTTATAGATGCAAAGGGTGGGCCAACTCAATATTAAATCCTACGGACTAATGCCGCGTACACACGATCGTTTTTCATGCCGTTAAAAATGCCATTAAAAAAAAATGGCCATTAAAAATGATCGTGTGTATGCTCCAGAGCATTTTTAACGACGTGAAAAACGGGCATTAAAAATTTCGAACATGCTCTCTTTTTTCACGTCGTTTTTCATGTCGTTTTTTTTAACGACGTGAAAAACGATAGTGTGTATGCTTTAACGACGTGAAAAAAAACACGCATGCTCAGAATCAAGTATGAGACGGGAGCGCTCGTTTTGGTAAAGCTAGTGTTGAAAATCGATATGGCACATTCGTCACGGTTGAATTAATAGCATCGTTTTAATGCTGCGCATTCCGTTCTTCTTTAGAGAATGCTTGAACAATTACCCTCTTTTGATAATGATATTGAGAGTTATGCCAAACTTGTTTCTAAAGTAATTCCTAATTTTTTTAATGATAGAAAAATATTCTTTTCAAGCCACATCTCCTTCATAAATTCCTTAAGAAATGTAAAGATCATTTTTTTTGATTTTTGTTCTTTTTGCATTTTTTTTAGTACTTAAGTACCTCTTCATTTTTCTGTGGCTTTTTTTTTTTTTTCCCCTTAAATTATGTTTGGGGAAATGTCCCACACCAACCTTCAAAATTTGTCTCATTTTGCCTCAAGGAGGTTTGTGTCCCTTGTTAATAACAATAATATTATTAGAAATGTCCCTGCCTGCTCCCTAGCAAACTCTCTTTTGAAATACAAATCACATAGTCTAGTATTTAAAGCCAAAAAAATTATCCTTTATTTTGGAACATAACAAATTAAAGGGGATGGCAGCACTGGAGAGCCTGCTTGCATTTGTTCATCCCTTGGACCCCACAACAACCATCCAAGATGTGAAAACCAAAAAGGAGGCCAATCTTGGCTTGAACTCCCAGAGGTCAGGAACCGCAGCAGATAAGTCATATATGTCCCCAGTCTGTGGTACTACAGCAGGCATTATTTTTTTCTCTTCCTTGTAGCCTTCTCTCCAGCCTTCTCTGCAGCCTTCCCTGCAGCCTTGGTTGGTTTCTTCCTCGGAGGCTGGGGATCAGGAGGAGAGGTTGTGGCAGGAGGAGTAGTAGGAGGAGGAGGTGGAGGAGTAGGGACAACCTCTGTGATGTCGGTGTACTTGGTGAGTTCACCGAGCAATCCCTTGTTGATCACCTTCAACAGGAGGGTCTCGCTATACAGCTCTGAGGGCCACAGTAGCCTCTTTGAGGAAGGCTCTTGTTTCCTCCTCCACCTGCCTACCTCTCCTTGGCCCTCGTGGTCTCATTACCAGGGGAGGCATCTGGGCTCTTGTGCTGGGCCCAGCCTCCTCCTGGGTGCCACTTGGCCCAGCCTCCTCCTGGGTGCCACTTGGCCCTGCCTCCTCCTGGTCCCCACCATCACCCTCTTCCTGGCTCTGCTCTGGCTGTAAAAAAAGAAAGGGACTTTATTATTTTTTTGCCACCATCAATCACACACATTGTTCACCTCCAGACATTTTTGACATGAATGGGCAAATTTAGAAAATTCTCACAGATTCCGCCTCCTGATATTGTTGCCTTGTCCACATCAAAATTGACCACTACTGTATCTTGCTCTTTAAATCCTTTTTTTTTTTTTTTTATAAAATACCTAACAATACTATCCTCATTTTAAATGCATCACTTTTGTAACATCTAAATGGAGATATCAATACTTTACCTGGCTCCATATATCCAAATCTGCCTCCTCAAGGGCCTGATCTTGATCCTCAGAGGAAGCCAGAGCAGGGTTGCCAGGAAGGCTGGAGGGCTGGCTGCAAGGAAGGCTGGAGGGCTGGCTACAAGGAAGGCTGGATTGACCTCTGGGGGGAAGGGTGGAGAGAGATTCCCGCACTTCCAGCTGGTCATCCAGAAAAGATAGCTTGCTGTAGTACCACAGACTGGGTTTATAAACCTTATCTGCTGCAGCACCTGACCTCTGGGACTTCAGGACCATATTTCTCTGGGTCCTGTATGTCCCCCTGATGGTAGCAATTTTGGTTTTCACATCTTGGAGAGTTGTTGTGGGTATCTGGGTTTGGACAAATGCAAGCAGGCTCTCCAGTGCTGCTGTCCTGGCCGTTTTGTTTTTATTGGACCCACTTTTGGTCTGCCACAGGATAGGGAGTTCTTTCCATTTCTCAATGAACTCCCCCATGAACTCCGGGTTTTTGAATGTATTCATTCTCTCTGTAAAATCAAAAACCAAGAAAAGACATATGTTTCAGGCAACAATCATCAAATCAGCATTTTGAACAGATATAAAAGCCCCAAATCTCCTCCTCTGCGTAACCCAAAATCCTTAAGAATGTTATGTACCTTGGTCAACACGTTCGTTGCGAACTCCCTCTCCCGCCAAATGAACGTATTTTCGACACATGGATCGGCACTTGATATACACTGTGCATGCCTGGAACTATGCACGCTTTCCCCGCCCCTGACATTCGATATTGTACTTTCCCCGCCCCTTCTCGCTCGTCGTAGTGCTTAGCAACATGGCGGAGACACAGGTGGCTGAGATTACCTCGACAGAGGATGAAATTCCAGAGGAGCCCAAATCCCGATCCAGAAGATATAAGGCATCCAACATGTCATTCGAGGAAATGGTGGAGATGGTCGCAATTTTAAAGAGGGAGGATTATGATGCCAAGCATGGGCCGTATAAAAGGCCGAATCTGGTCAAGTCAAAAATTATGGGCAAAGTGGTCAAAAGTCTTCACCAAAAATTCGGGGTGTGCAGAACGAAGGAACAGCTCAGAAAACGATGGTCTGATCTGAAGTTGCGGGAGCCCGACCAATACAAACGAATCAAGAAAGTTCTACGAAAAAGTAAGTTTTATAGTGCTATTTTCCCTGCTAGAGATTATTACTTGTATTATGTTGTGTATGTTTGTCTTTGATATCGTACAGTGAAAGATACCATCTTTCAGATTCGTCCGCAAAGTAAACGGACGTATTAAACCTCATTCTCCGTACAGTTCATCAAACGATGTTTTTGGATCATCCAGTGTGAACACCCATTTTTTTTTTTTTTTTAGGGGTAGCAAATTTGGTCACCAAATCTTTTTAGGGATCAAATCCAAAGGACATTTTTGGAAAAAAAAGGATATGCATGGTAATGTTAAGGGAGAGAATGCTCAGCAGCTGATGAAACATCTGAACGCAGTAGTACAAGTGTGGGCCAAAAGGCCCAAAGTTTGAGGGTGTCACACACAGGTGATCCTGTGTATATACTTTGGGGTGTTACAATGTGTCAAACTTTGTTTAAAAAAATATATGCTATGTATTTGGCTATGTATCCAATCATGTTTTCCTGTTGTCACTGGGGGTCCATTGAAAAATGGACCACACTTCAAAAGAATGTTTGCAAATTATTTTCTCATGCTTTATTTTTCTCCCAAAAATCAACCTTAATAATGAAACTATACCTTTTCTTGCAATCTCCATAGGGCTTCAAAGAGCTACGTCAGATGAGCCTCGAAATCCAACACCTTCAACAATAGCCCCAGACCCACATGATGGAGAGGAACGTGAGGTTGTGGAAGTGGAAAGTGCCACCTCAACAGATCAGTGTCAAACCAGACAGATGCAGGTTAATAGATGTAGGCCTACATATTCTATACTACATGTTTTTATTTTAAATGTAGGTGCAGTTCTGGCCGAAGACCCCAAAAATTTGACACATCACAGTGCCCAGATCCTGATCCAATACCTGATGGTCTGCTGTCGTGACCTTCAAAAATTAAAGGGAGACTTGATAGAGATCAGGGAAAATACCAAGCGGGTGGAGGAAAGGCTACAAAAGATCATGGCTGTGCTTGGGCATGTCTAATGTTTTTTACAAAATTAACGTTGAACTTGCTGTGTTTTGGCAGGTATGTTTTTCATTGAACCTTTTAGGACTAGTAAATGTAAATTTTTCAGATATATATTTTAATATTTTTTTGGTATGCATGGCTGTTCATGCGTTTTAACAAGCAAAAAATGTTTAGGACATCTACATTTAAAAGGATTTGTCCAATACTAAAATAAAAAAATGTCATTTTGGTATCAAGAAGTTGTGGCTTCATTAGGTAAATGTTGTGCTACTGTGAACTAAGCAATGTTTTGTGTTTACACTGACAATGAAGGCGAATTAAGAATGCACAATACACATGGCAATACAAGTCCACTAGGTAAACTTCCGAAAAACAGAAACCATTATTAAAATTATACACAAAACCAATCTTTGTGAAAAATAATGTTTTATTTTTCTAAATTAAAAGGTTAAAAGGTTAAAAGTCATCAGGCATTTCAATGGCCCCCCTACCCACAAAATAATCCACATATTTGTCACGGACCTCACGTCCGGTTTGGGGGGCCATGCCTGGACGGCCAGCTTCCAGGGCCACAAGATGTTCTGCTTCCATTAAGGTGGCCTCAGGCCCAGTCAAAGTCAGATAATTTGTGGAATGCACCCGGAGATAATTATGTAGGACACAACACACCATTACAACATGGTTCCATTTGTAAGGGGCAAGGTGGATGGAGGTGAGGAACAGGCGGAAGCGGCTGGCCATAATGCCAAAGGCATTTTCAACCACCCTTCTTGCTCTGGCCAGCCGATAGTTGTACACCCTCCTCTCAGGGGTGAGGGTACGCTGCGGGAATGGCCTCATCAAATGGGGACCCAGGCCAAACGCCTCATCCGCCACAAACACATATGGGAGTCCCTCCACATTCTGCTCCGCTGGTGGCAAGGCCAGCTGATCCAAAAGGAGCCGTTCCCCAAACTCCGTCTGTGCAAAAACTCCTCCATCAGACATCCTGCCATTCTTGCCAACGTCCACATAGAGGAATTCATAGGTGGCCGACACCACTGCCATCATGACGATGCTGTGGAACCCCTTATAGTTATAATAAAAGGATCCCGAATGGGGTGGTGGGACGACCCGAACATGTTTGCCGTCGATGGCCCCTCCACAGTTTGGAAAGTTCCATCGTTGGGCAAAGTCCGATGCCACATTCTGCCATTCATGTGGCGTAGAAGGGAACTGTGTAATGAAATCAAAAATAAATTAATACTTTGAGACTGAAACATTGAAAGCAGATTAAAGGAAATCATTCATGGCCAACATTGGGGCAAGCAGAAAAATTAAAACATTAGTAGTAAGCAACAAAAAAAGCGAAAAAATAATAATAAAAAATGGGGGGGGGGGGTTGAAGATGAGTTGGGGAGATCACAAATGAAGGCTGGAGCACTCTGTCTGAATTTAGGACAAATGTTACATTCCTAGGCAATCTTTAGGGGGCGTTTAGGGTAAAGCACTACGATGGAGCATAGATTAAAATACATGGAAAGGACTAGGCAAGGTGGGTATGGCCCCAGGATAGCATGCTGGAGAGGTTAGGTAAGGGAAATGTTAATGTAGGCCTAATGAAAAAATTTTAAATAAAAAATTAGCATGTGGTGAAAGGGGAAATTCCCTGCAGCTAAGAATCATGGGAATTAGGGACTGCTAAGAAACCCCCCCCCAAAAAAACATTCTAAAAAATACATACAATGTGATGTTTGCAATAAGAACACTTACCTTAATATAGTCCTCCTGCAAAACTTGGAGGATGGCAGAACACGTCTCTGGTATAATGATACCCAGAGCCTGGGGGGATATGCCTGTGGAGAACTTTAAGTCCTGCAGGCTTCTCCCAGTCGCCAGGTATCGCAACGTGGCAATGAGCCTCTGCTCAGCACTGATGGCTTCACGCATAACGGTGTCCTGCCTGGTAATGTAGGGGGACACCAAAGCCAACAGATGCTGAAATACGGGGTCAGACATCCGGAGAAAATTCCTATAGTCATCAGGATTATTCTCCCTGATCTGCCGCAACAAAGGCATATGACAGAACTGGTGCCGCTGGAGCAACCAATTCTTGGTCCATGAACTCCTCCTGACCCTGCTCATGACATGGAGTCGGGATACAGCATGAACCCCTGCACCAACTACAGCACGAACTCTCCGACGAGTACGTAGCCGCAACATGGCTAGATAACGGTCGCAAGCTCAGAACGAACTAGAAGAACGCACGGAAGAACAGCAAGGCCTATGAAGAACAAGCTGAAAAACAGGAACGAGCAGACGAGAACGCACTGAATAAACAGATACGAACTGACTACAAGCCCTGCCAAACAGATACGAACCCACAAGTACAAACTGAACTCCACAAAACGATCTTCAAAGCACGAAGACTGAAAAGCGCGAATCGTCTCTCACCAAACTTTTACTAACACGCGGTAACACGGAATTAGCAAAAGCGGCCCAAAGGGTGGCGTCATTAGAACGGAACTTCCCCTTTATAGTGCCGTCGTACGTGGTATACGTCACTGCGCTTTGCTTGATTGTTTTTTAAAATGATCGTGTGTACGCAAGACAGGCTTGAGAGGAAACATGAAAAAAAACGACGTGAAAAACGGCAAGAAAAAAAATGGCAAGTAAAACGATCGCGTGTACGCGGCATAAGACTGGGATGCCATTAAAGTTCATGTGCGTGTAAAGGCATATGAGCCAATACTTTTGCTAATATACTGCTTATACTTTCTTTACCTTGAAAGTCCCATGAGTGCCTCAGTATCTTTGCTTGTGTTATTTTTTTATATACAATGATTTATATACTCTCACAAATAAACACTCTTGACACAGACACAAACTGGTGCCCGGGGGCCAGATATTTGCTTGCACTGGGACATTATTCTTTCCACTGATACAAGGCACTATTCCTTCTACACCAAGAATGGGGCATAATTCATGTCACTAATACCAACAATAGGGCATTATTTCTACCTCTGACCCCAACACTATTCTTCCCACTGACACCAATGATGGGAACCTATTCCTCCCACTGACACCAACTGCAGGGCCCTATTCTTCAGCACGAATGATGGGGCACTATGTCTTGCTCTAATACCACCAATGGGGCCAGGGCTGCTGACAAGGGGGACCACCAGCCCTCACGTGCTGGGGTCCCATGTAGTGTGCGTGGGGGGAAGCAGAAAGCGAACTACAGTATTTAAACACTTTCGGGAGTAATCTGAAGTCGTATGTCCAGACGATTACATACATTACACAAGTCCCGGTTCTCTTCTATATCAATACGCCGTAATCGCCTGGACATGAGGCTGCAAATTACTCCCAAAAGTGTTTAAATAGTTCGCTTTCTGCTTCCGGCTGTCCAACTCCGTGCTCAGGAGGAAGGATCAGAGGTTTTAGAGGAGCTCAGCTTCTGGCCGGTCCCCAGGCTCCCAGCTCTAGAGGATCCAACCCACCCCAGGAGAAGCACTGCATGAGGACCCCAGATAAAAGAAGTCGTCAGGACCAGGTGCTTGTGAAGTCGGGGGATGTTAGGTGGAGGTGGAGACTGGGCCCGGGCTCCGAGCATAAGGTTGGCCATACTGCATACTGCCCTCCCACATATCTTTTTTTCACAAGAGAACCCTCCCACATATCTAAAAGATTGTGGGTAGTCATCGTGCTCAGAGTGACAGTCTTTTCCCTGCTGTACTTTCTATTGCGTTAATATACAGTATTAAATGCTGCCACAGTAACCACATGGCTGGAGTGACACATCTCAGGGGCATTATTGCTGTGTATTGTGTTGTTCTGTGGAGATGTGTCTGCCAATAATAGAGCCCCACACCAATCGAAAGTCCAACACTCCTTTATTTCTCGTACAATACGGTGAACACAATCAGTTGAACTTCCAATAACAGACGAACAAGGGGGGGGGGTGTGGGTACGAGTAGGCCCAGGCACAACTGAACTCTCCTATTCCTTTGCTAGCGAATAGGCCTGGCGCACAGTCCCTGCCACCGACCGTGAGTTTTGGTCGCTGCCACCGACCGGATGAACTGTTGAGGCCCCTGCCACAGGCCTAATAGCAGGTCTCTGCCACCGACCTGATTGGAATCATTGGACCGCTGCCACCGGTCATTGAACATGGACTGAACTTCCTCTCTGAACTTGGCCCCTGTTCGGAAGAGATATTCCTCCGGGCGGTCTCCAGAGGTTCACCCGGCACTGGCAATCTGCTGCACCAGGTCTTCGAGTGAGTCCCTCCTCCGGTCCCTTACGCCTCTGGATTCGGGTGCCCCACTCCCAGGGCCCCCTAGGACAATCCCTCCCTCGTGGGACCCAGCGGAAGGCACTGGGCCCCAGGCCTCCGGCTGAGCACCTCACCCCAGACTGAAGGTGTCTGGGGTGGAACACGAACTCCAAGTGTCCAGGCCTAGGCCGCCTGGACACCGACCGCACAGCAGCCCTCAGGCTGAAGGTTCCCGGGACTCCACCTCGTGGCGAAGATGTCCGCCCCTTTATACCCCCTCCCAGCAAGCACGGCGGGTTCCCCGCCCCACCGTACAACCGCTGCGAGAGGTCACAAAGGGTACGGCACTGCAGTGATGGTTCAACCCCGGCCCAAAATGACAGCGCCACCTGCTGGGCCGCAGGGAACTATGCATCACTGGTGTCTTCACCAGATTTAAAAGTGCATACCCGCTACACTACATACTCTAGACCAGTGGTTCTCAACTCCAGTCCTCAGGGCCCACCAACAGGCCAGGTTTGCAAGATAACTGAAATGCATCACAGGTGATATAATTTGCTGCTCAGGGATTGCAGTATTCTAGTCTGCATCTCACCAAGGTAATACTTAAAATCTGGCCTGTTAGTGGGTCCTGAGGACAGGAGTTGAGAACCACTGCTCTAGACCCTCTGTATTCTATGCATTACCCACTCTTGACCCCTGAAACTTGTACATTACCCACTTCTGATTCCTGCATACGTATATTAAACCCTACATTTCTCCATTGTACACAGTCCACTCTGTCTCCTTCTTCTCCACTAGCTGTCCGTGGGCTAGAGCAGTGTTTCTCAACTCCAGTCCTCAAGGCGCACCCAACAGGTCATGTTTTCAGGATTTCCCTCAGGTGAAACGGCTGTGGTAATTACTAAGGCAGTGAAATTGATCAAATCACCTGTGCAAAGTAATGGAAAGCCTGAAAACATGACCTGTTGGGGCGCCTTGAGGACTGGAGTTGAGAAACACTGGGCTAAAGGGAGGGGTGTCATGTTGGGGGACCCTGCCAGGTAGGCTTTTTGGGGCCCCATGATTTCTAACAGCAGCCCTGAATGGGGTACTATTGCTCCCAATGACACTAATGATGGGACACTATTCCTTCCCCTGATACCCACATAGTAGCACTATTCCTCCCAATTAGGGATGGACGAACAGTTTGGCCCAAGCATGAGTTTGCGCTGAACATTGGCTGTTCGATTGTTCGACGAACACTCTAATTATCAGGGCATTCGACCATTTGTTTGGCCACAATGCACTGTGCCGCCGCACAGTGCATTGGACTACCTGATTGGCTCAAGCAATGAAAGATTTGCCCAATCAGGGCACAGAGCACTGTCACTTTCTGCTATAATACATATCCAAAAAAATATAAAAAGAAAAAACAAATGTATTCATCAGTTTAGGCCAATATGTATTCTTCTACATATTTTTGGTAAAAAAAACAAAAAAACAATAAGCGTATATTGATTGGTTTGCGCCAAAGTTATAGCGTCCACAAAATAGGGGATAGATGTATGTACTTTTTTATTATTATTTTTTTTTTTACCAGTAATGGCGGCGATCAGCGATTTTTAGCAGGACTGCAACATTGCAACAGACAGATCGGACACCTAACTGACATTTTTGAAACTTTTTGGGGAACCAACGACATTAACACAGTGATCAGTGCTAAAAATATGCACTGACATTGTACTAATGACACTGGCAGGGAAGGGGTTAACATTGGGGCGATCAAGGGGTTAAATGTGTTCTCTGTTTGTGATTACTACCTGTATGGGGGACTGTGTGACTGGGGAAACACACAGATCCATCTTCCTGCTTAGCAGGAAGAAAGATCTCAGGCCTCGTACACACGACCGATTTTCTCGGCAAGAACCAGCAAGAAACTTGCTGGCAGAGAGGTCTTGCCGAGTAAATCGGTCGTGTGTACGCTGCTATCGGGTTTCTCGTCGAGAAAACCGACAAGAAACCTCGACGAGAAAATAGAGAACCTGCTCTCTATTTTCTCGTCGAGATTCTCCTCGACATGTTTCTCGACGAGAAAAGTGAGTGTGTGTACACTTACCTGTCCTCCCGGAAGCCCGCGCATGTTCGAAATGAATTCGACGCATGCGCGGTAGCTTCCTAGGCATACGTAGGGTATACCAAGATGGCGGCGATGGCATTGAATGTGACGAGCGCATGCTCGACGTAGTCGATGACGTCACCGCGTACACTCCTTTCAAAGAACCGCGGGTTCTTTGAAACGAGCGTGTGTACACTCGGCCGGGACAAGTTTCTTGTCCAAGAATCTCGTCGAAAAAAACGACATGTTTTTTTCAACGAGAATCTCGGCCGTGTGTACGAGGCCTCAGTGTCATCCCCTGACAGAACGGAGACCTGCCTTGTTTACTTCGGCAGATCCTCTTTCTGTCTCTGTGGGCCAATCGGAGCGCCCACGAATGCTAGTGCACGAATCGCCATACCGGTACGGTGATTTGCGCAGCCGAGCCTCCTTGCTGCAGTGTTTCTGCGGCGGGTGGTCGGCAAGTAGTTAACGCAGTATATTTCAGTGTGTTACGTGCCGTTTAACGCAGTATATTTCAGTGCATTACTGAAAATTTACGCCGTATATTTCAGTGCCATGAGGTGCTTCCGCTGGTGTGTCTGGTTGCGTAAGGCACCCGCACGTGCACAGACTTGCATAGAACACTATCTGCATACGTCTGTGCATGGGTGATTGCCTTACACAACCCTGGTGCATAACCATGTACACCCCTCACATTTTTGTAAATATTTTATTATATTGTGAGTGTACAGCTTGTATAACAGTGTAAATTTGCTGTCCCCTCAAAATAACGCAACACACCATTAATGTCTAAACCACTGGCAACAAAAGTGAGTACACCCCTAAGTGAAAATGTTCAAATTGGGCCCAAATTGTCAATATTTTCTTTGACCACCATTATTTTCCAGCACTGCCTTATCCCTCTTGGGCATGGAGTTCACCAGAGCTTCAAAGGTTTCCACTGGAGTCCTCCTCCACTCCTCCATGACGACATCACGGAGCTGGTGGATGTTAGAGACCTTGCGCTCCTCCACCTTCTGTTTGAGGATGCCCCACAGATGCTCAATAGGGTTTAGGTCTGGAGACATGTTTGGCCAGTCCATCACCTTTACCATCAGCTTCTTTAGCAAGGCAGTGGTCATCTTGAATGTATGTTTGGGGTCGTTATCATGTTGGAATACTGCCCTGCGGCCCAGTCTCCGAAGGGAGGGGATCATGCTTTGCTTCAGTATGTCACAGTACATGTTCAATCGCCCAATCATGTAAATCACTCTCACTCTTTCATGCTGATCACTGGAAGTTCAACATGGCACCTCATTGCAAAGAACTCTCTGAGGATCTGAAAAAAAGAATTGTTGCTCTACATAAAGATGACCTAGGCTATAAGAAGATTGCCAAGACCCTGAAACTGAGCTGCAGCACGGTGGCCAAGACCATACAGTGGTTTAACAGGACAGGTTCCACTCAGAACAGGCCTTGCCATGGTCGACCAAAGAAGTTGAGTGCACATGCTCAATGTCATATACAGAGGTTGTCTTTGGGAAATAGACGTATGACTGCTGCCAGCATTGCTGCAGAGGTTGAAGGGGTGGGGGATCAGCCTGCCAGTGCTCAGACCATACGCCGCACACTGCATAAAATTGGTCTGCATGGCTGTCATCCTAGAAGAAGGCCTCTTCTAAACATGATGCACAAGAAAGCCTGAAAACAGTTTGCTGAAGACAAGCAGACTAAGGACATGGATAATTGGAACCATGTCCTGTGGTCTGATGAGACCAAGATAATCTTATTTGGTTCAGATGGTGTCAAGCATGTGTGGTGGCAACCAGGTGAGAAGTACAAAGACAAGTGTGTCTTGCCTACAGGCAAGCATGGTGGTGGGAGTGTCATGGTCTGGGGCTACATGAGTGCTGCCGGCACCGGGGAGCTACAGTTCATTGAGGGAACCATATATGCCAACATGTACTGTAACATACTGAAGCAGAGCATGATCCCCTCCCTTCACAGACTGGGCCGCAGGGCAGAATTCCAACATGATAACAACCCCAAACACACCTCCAAGACAAACACTGCCTTGCTAAAGAAGCTGAGGGTAAAGGTGATGGACTGGCCAAGCATATCTCCAGACCTAAACCCTATTGAGCATCTGTGGGGCATCCTCAAATGGAAGGTGGAGGAGCGCAAGGTCTCTAACATCCACCAGCTCCAAGTTGTCGTCATGGAGGAGGAGAAGAGGACTCCAGTGGCAACCTGTGAAGCTCTGGTGAACTCCATGCCCAAGAGGGTTAAGGCAGTGCTGGAAAATAATGGTGGCCACACAAAATATTGACACTTTGGGCCCAATTTGGACATTTTCACTTTGGGGTGTACTCACTTTTGTTGCCAGCGGTTTAGACATTGATGGCTGTGTGTTGAGTTATTTTGAGGGGACAGCAAACGTACACTGTTATACAAGCTGTACACTCACTACTTTACATTGTAGCAAAGTGTCATTTCTTCAGGGTTGTCACATGAAAAGATATAATAAAATATTTTCAAAAATGTGAGGGGTGTACTCACTTTTGTGAGGTATTGTATATCAGCATCTTCTATTTGATGTCCATGGGTGGTTGTGGGCAGGGCTTTTTTTCAGCGGGAACGTGGGGGAATGCAATTCCGGCACCTCCAGCAATGAATGTATGTAATGGCAAGGAGTGCTGGGGTGTGCTGGAAGGTGTGTTGATGCTAGCTGATGGGGGATCCATTGTCGCTGGTGGGGATCTATTTTTGTATGGAGGTCTATTGTTTGCTAGGGAGGTCTATTGTTGCTGGTTGGGGGTCTTATGATGCTGGGGGGGTCAATTGTTGCTGGGAGGGATTTGTTGCTGGGAGGTCTATAGTTGTTGGCTCCTGGAGGGTCTATTGATGCTGGCTGCTAGATCTGCTGTTACTGTTGGGGTTATAGTGTTGCTGCGGTGGCGTTATGTTGCGGGGTGTCCATTGTTGCTGGGGGGGTCTATTGTTGTGTAGGAGATATATTGTTGCTGGGGTGGGGGTCTATTGTTGCTCACTGCTGGGGATCTATTTTACTGTCTTTCTTATTATCTTTAACAAATTCCGTGCAAATCACTGTTTCTGTATTCTCTAAAAGGGGTGGTACTAAGAGGTACTAGGAGGTGGAACCCAAGGACAGTGCTCAGAGGTGGGTATGGAGTAGAAATGAAAAGTGACTCAGAAGGGAGGAGTTCCTGCACCTATAAAAAAAAAACGTGGTTGTGGGTCCCGGCAGAGTGTCTACAAAGGCTTTGGATGCTTTATAGCCATGTACATGAGCCCTAAAAAAAAATTGCGTGTGCCAAAATGTATTCTGGCTATTAGAAGTGATCTCTATCACCCTCTAGGTCATAGGTGCTCAATCTGTGGCCCTCCAGCTGTTGCAGAACTACACGTCCCATCATGTCTCTGCCTTTGGGAGTCATGCTTGGAACCAGGGGTGTCGGAACAGGACAGGCAAACCAAGCAGCTGCTTGGGGCCCCAAGCTGTCCTGGGGCCCCAGCAGTGGGCAGCACAGCAGAAAGAGGAGCCAGGGGACTCGAGGAGGCAGCACGGGAGGAGGAGGTAAAACATCCCCCCCCCCCCGCATATCCACTGTAATATTGTGCGATCTGCGCCCCCCTCCCGTGTCAATGTCCCGCGATAGCCAGTCCCCACCGCTCAACAACTTGTTGTCCAAGTCCCGCGGCAGCACCCCCCTCCCCCAACAACTTGGTGTCCTGAAAAAAAATGCCAATGTCCCGCGGTAGCACAGCCCCCAAATTCCTTCAAATGGCCCTGTCAGCCTTGCAATGCCTCATGGGATTTGTAGTTCTGAAACAGCTAGAGGGCCACAGGTTGAGCACCCATGCTCTTAGGTTAACCTCATATGGCCCAGTCCCTATTAGAGCACCATATTGAGCTGTTAGAAGTTACGGTGAAGTCATTATATCCAACCAAAGCTTTAGTGGATGCATATGTGTTTCCCAAATATGCTGCCTTCCACCCAAATTCAAATTGTTATTCTCAGCACACTACGTGAAGGATTTTATGTTCTTCTTTGATTATAAGCATGTGATGCCCTAAGAGAAGAGGGGGCGGCCATGTGTCCTCCAAGCTATTATTCTTATAATCAGCTCTAGCATTGTACATGGAAGAACTGAAATAAGACAAATGAGAGAAGCTGGGAAGTGTCATTCCCACAGAGTCAGCGACTAAACGCATAGCCGAGCAAAGGAAGAGGTGACAAATGAAATAACACTAATGGAGAAAGACGAAGACAAGGGATCTGAAAGGAATAAGAATAAGAAATGACATTGCTTACGAAAAATTCCAGCAATATTATGTTTGTGTGTACAGTAAAACCTTGGATTGCGAGCATAATTCGTTACAGAAACATGCTTGTAGTCCAAAGCACTTGTATATCAAAGCAAATTTCCCCATAAGAAATAATGGAAACTCAAATGATTCATTCCACAACCATTTATTCATAGGTCCTTCAAGAGGAAGTAAACCCTCTTTTTTTTTTCTGAAAAAAAAAAAACCCTGCAAGAGAAAGGCATAGCATACTAGCTCATTATGAATGACTTACCTGAGATCGAAGCCCCCGAAGCGCTCCTCGTTCCCCTCCGCCGCCATGTTGCCTACGAGTCCCTTCCGTGTATCGCCGCTCCGGCGCTGTGACAGGCCGGAGCGGCGATGACGTCACTCCCGCGCATGCGCGCGGTTCCAGCATTATCCCATTGATAAAAACGGCACGCTCAGTGCGCCTGTGCCGTTTTCTACGGCGCACATGCGCCGTAGACATTGGTGCAGTGCTTTCTGCAAATATCTTCTTAAAGGGGAGTTCCAGACTTTTTTTATGTTTATTAAAAGTCAGCAGCTACAAAAAGTGTAGCTGCTGGCTTTTAATAAACATACACTTACCTGTTCCACTGTCCAGCAACGCTCCGCTCCTCTCCCCACCTTCTCCACTGGCACCTCCATTCATTGTGTGGGCACCCGGCCGTGACAGCTTTCGGCTTCACGGCCGGGCACTCACTGCGCATGCGCGAACGGCGCAGCACTCTCTGAGTGGACAGGCGATCGCCTGGGACCTGTCACGTCCCAGGTGATCGCCTACAGGGAGGGGCCGCCAGAAGGCGATATGACGTATCGCCTAGGCGACCCCAGGGCGGAAGGAGGAAGTGGGACAGGAAGTCCCACTCCTACTGAAGCCCCCACTCCCCCTCCAAAAAAAATTACATGCCAAATGTGGCATGTAAGGGGGCGAGGAGTGGATAAAGCGGAAGTTCCAATTTTGGGTGGAACTCCGCTTTAACCGTGTAGGTTAAGGAGATATTTCTTGCACCTACAGGTAAGCCTTAATCTAGGCTTACCTGTAGGTGCAAGTGGTCAGAGAGGGTTTACAACCACATTCAGTTTTCAGTTAATATAATAATATTATAGCAATGTGACCAGGTTTTGTAACCATAAAATGTCCATTTACAAATGGAAGCCTCCACAAGGGGATTAGAAGCAAAATCCAGCAGGAGCTCCAGAGTATTAAAGAGAAGAGAGGCGCCTCTAAGTGTAGCAATATGTTGCTAAATGTTGTACCTTTATTAAATGTAACCATATTGCTACAATTAGAGGGGCCTCTCTTCTCTTTTATACTTAGTTGTGACGTAACGCTACTTGTGTATCAAGACATGGCTTGTATATCAAGTCAAAATTTATTTAAAAATTTAGCTTGATTCGCAAAACGCTCTTAAACCAAGTTACTCTCAAACCACTGTATATGTTAAGGAATAAATGAAACCTACGAGGAAACGCATCAACCAATTCTCTTCTTTTATCTTTTATAATGCAAAGAGTAGAGATGTGCAGTAACTCACAATGTCAATCCATTTTGTGCTGTGAAGAGGTCTGGCACCGGTACATCTGGGAGGGCTTACCGCATTCTGTTAGTATATAAAAATAGAAAATTGAATTCTGGCTGTGCTGTAACATCTAGTACATGGATATGCAATTAGCGGACCTCCAGCTGTTGCAAAACTACAAGTCCCATCATGCCTCTGCCTCTGGGTTTCATGCTTGCTGCTGTCAGAGTCTCGCTATGCCTCATGGGACTTGTAGTTTGGCAACAGCTGGAGGTCCGCTAATTGCATATCCCTGATCTAGTATTTCAATTATTAGTCTTGAACTTTTTTGGTGCGTCAACCTTTGATGAATCATGCTGTATTTCACTGCCTGACTTATGCCCTGTACACACGATCGGAATTTCCGATGGGATAAAATCCGATGGAATTTTCCATCGGAATTCCGTTCAAGCTGTCTTCCATCAGTCTTGCATACACACTGTCAGACAAAATTCTGACCGTCAAGAACGCTGTGACATACAACACTACGACGAGCCGAGAAAAATTAAGTTCAATGCTTCCGAGCATGCGTCGACTTGATTCTGAGCATGCGTGGATTTTTCTCCGACGGAGTTCCACACAGACGATCGCCATTTCCTATCGTTTTTTTTTCCCATCGGGGAAAAATAAAACATGTTCTATTTCTAAACACCGATGGAAAAAAATACGATGGGGCCCACACACGATCGGAATTTCTGATGAAATAAGTCCATCTGACTTTTTTCATCGGAAAATCCGATCGTGTGTACAAGGCATTAGTCAAAGATTCTGTAATAAAAAAGAGGTTCTGTTCTTACAGAGGTAATCACCTAGGGATATATTATCACAATGATTCATAATCAAGTGGTGACAATAGTGCAAATATATACTGTATGGTCAGAGAGAAGCTCTGATCTAAAAAAAAACAAAAAAACAAAAAACAGTATATATGTCTATATATAAGTATAACTGTAACAAGAAAAAAGGAGGGTAACTGCGCTTAAAAATAATTAATATTAAAAATAAATAATGAAATCATAATAAATAGAAAAAACCCTAAATGTGCAGCAAACTCATATGTGCAGACCCAACACTAATATGCAACCAAAGAAAAAGAGGAGTTGCGCAAACCTAAATATGGTGAACCAATTAGTATAATATATCAATGAGACTGATTATAAAAATAAATAATGTGATAGACCAAAACACATCAGTGAAAATGAACCCCAATGTTTAAAAATAAATAAATATCCACAAAAATAGTCCATATAAAAGTCCATATGGTCCTGATCAGTGAAACTTGCAATGCAGGGTATCAAAGAGAAGAGTGAACTCCTAATCACACCATTGCACACGTGCACCACCACCCGGATGTTATGCTTACCAGAGGCAAGCTTAAGTAGTGCCAAACTGTGAATAATCCACTTCCTCGTAGTAAATGGACCCCAGGGATGGAACTCCTGCGCTGTATAGGACTCAGTATTCGCCAATCATGTAAATGAAGAGGGGAAACCACATAGTGTGTACCGTCCAACAGTAATTTTATTGTATAAAAACAGATGGCTACTTACATCAAAGCAGATAAAACAAGCATGGGAAAAAGCCGGCTGGCTTGCAGTCTCCCGTCCAGCGATGACGTCAACGCGTCAGCCTCCCGACGTACGTTTCGCTATAGATAGAGTCGTCTGGGGAACGGTGTGATTAGAGTTCACTCTTCTCTTTGATACCCTGCATTGCAAGTTTCACTGATCAGGACCATATGGACTTTTATATGGACTATTTTTGTGGATATTTATTTATTTTTAATCATTGGGGTTCATTTTCACTGATGTGTTTTGGTCTATCACGTTATTTATTTTTATAATCAGTCTCATTGATATATTATACTAATTGGTTCACCATATTTAGGTTTGCGCAACTCCTCTTTTTCTTTGATAACTGTAACAAGCACTATGCAAATTGGATGGAAGGCTGCATCTCACAGTACATTCATAGGGGATTTTGGGGTTTTATTATGCCAAACACACCACAATCATATTTTCTCTCAAGTCCTGTCTATGAGACAGTATGGTGAACAGAAGCTCAGTGAGACAGAACAGAAGTTTGCAGGTGAGAAGTAGGGAGATCCAATTTTTTAAAAGGCCATACCTTGTGAAGGATACTGCACATTACACTCAGGACTGAAATTCTGCATAGGCAAAGGCCTAGGGCAGTAAGGCTGCCATGAACCCAATGCAGCCACCCACACATTATGTTGCTGGCGGGGTCTGTAGGAGCAAACTGCTGGCCACATAGGAGGATAATTTGCCTTCTTTTTATTCTAGAAGTGCTCACGCAGAGTGGGCTGTCTTTTTCAGCCTCTCCATCTCCAGCCTTGGGGTGCCGTTGTTTGGCTATCATGGTTGATCCTATTAATGTGGTACTGCCAGCCAATGGGTAGGTGCATAGAACAGGCAGCAAACAAGTATATGTCCATCCCAACTCTTTTTTAGTGCACAATTCCTTGTGGATGGAAAGAAATGGCATTAATTGTACATTACATTTTACTTTAATTATCTGTGACTCAGCTAATATGGGGTGCTCCATTTATTGTCCCAGTTGGGTCCATTGGGACAACCTGTACCATATTGTTATCTGTATGTATGATTACACTGTTATATGTGAAAGTTCTTATGTATACACTCTTTTCATAGAACTTATCCTCCTCTGATTAGTACTCCTGAAGAAGCGATTCCCTGCGAAACATGTTGAGAATATGACTGGAAAGATGTGAACTCAGTTTCTCCCACTTCTTGGTGGATCTATATCACCCTTTCCTAGGCCTTATCAGAGAAATTCTTTTGTTCAAAGTTTATATATTTTTTGTGTGTTGTCTGTTCTTGCCCTGATGGTATCTTTTTAAATTTATCTACTTAATAAAAAGAAAATTAGTATTTTTATAAATATCCTAGTATTATAAGTCTTTGCCGTACCACTAAAGTCCAGTTCTGCCTCCCTTAATTTTGTCCCTTTTATATATGTCCATCCCTGATTATACAGTACCTACCCCGCACACTCTAGAGCTACCTTTAAATTCTTTATGAAGTTCTTTACATTTTCAGAATTGTCCAGTTGCTCCTGGCTGTAAGATGCATGCCATTCACAATGGAAACGGGCAGAAGACTTGGAACTTACTCCATTTGCAGCCACCTCCAGGGTCTTTTGCATTTTTTCCACAGATCTAAGTCACGAGCTGGTCGGCCTTTTCTAGCAGAAAGAACAAAAGGCAGCACATACACTTATGATTACAGAGGAGCTGCTAAGAGCCTATCATCTATTATAATATGTCTGCCACCTTTCCCAGAAAAATTCCTTCCCATGATTTCAGTCTCTGTCTGCTCAATAAAAATGGCATCAAGTGTTATGATTAGAAAACAAGCCAGAAAATAACAGTTATAACGGGCATAATGCCACGTACACATGATTGGAAATTCCGACAAGAAAACCGTGGATTTTTTTCCGACGGAATGTTGGCTCAAACTTGTCTTGCATACACACGGTCACACAAAATTCAGACCGTCAAGAACGCGGTGACGTACAATACTACAACGAGCCGAGAAAAATGAAGTTCAATTATTCCGAGCATGGGTCGAATTGTTTCAGAGCATGAGTGTTTTTTTGCATGTGGGAATTTCATACAGACGATCGGAATTTCCAACAAGAACTTTTCTTGTCGGAAACATTGAGAACCAGATCTCAAATTTTTGCTGAAAAATTCCGACAGAAAAAGTCAGATGGAGCCTAAACACAGTCGGAATTTCCGACCAAAAGCTCACATCGAACTTTTCTTGCCGGAATTTCCGATCGTGTGTACCCGGCATTAGGCAGCAAACGTACTGATTATACAGTGCTAGTGGTTGATGAACCGTGGATTTATGCTAAAAGGTGCACTTTATTTTCAAGTCTTCCGCTGCCCATACACATGTAGATCCAGCAAGCAAAGGCTTTTTTGCTAAAGGTCGGTGGCCACAGCAGCAAATCATCTGGACATCAGCAGTGATGGCCACATTTAATGGTCTTCTAATGGCCCTCAAACAGTGACATCTTCCATACCAGCTATTCCCTGTCACTCACCCCAAAAAATGGCAACAGCACATATACATGCAGAATATTAGCAGAGAAGATCCAAAATTAACTCTACAGAGAATATGCACATGCATAGGCATCTTAGTTTCTATAAACTTTCCCGGATGAAATACTGACAGGGTATGTTTGCAGTGAAAGTTTTTTTTTTTTTTTTTTCCATATACTGTATGAGGATAGGAAAATAATATGGGTCAGGCAAAGACTTTCCTATGAAATCAAAGACAGAATGCAAAATCTCATTAAAACGAGAAGTTTGATATGAGTAGTACATGTGTAATGCCGCGTACACACGACCGTTTTTAATGACGAGAAAAATGACATTTTTTAAAATGGTCATTAAAAATGATCGTGTGTGGGCTTCAGAGCATTTTTCACGACGTGAAAAACGGCCATGAAAAAATTGGAACATGCTCTAATTTTTCACGTCGTTTTTTACATCGCCGTTTTTCTCGTCATGAAAAACGGCCGTGTGTGGGCTTTAACGACGTGAAAAAAAATGCGCATGCTCAGAATCAAGTATGAGACGGGAGCGCTCGTTCTGGTAAAACTAGCATTCGTAAAGGAGATAGCACATTTGTCACGCTGTAACGGACTGAAAAGCACGAGGCTGAAAAGCGCGAATCGTCACTCAACAAACTTTACTAACATGAAGGGTGGCGCCATCCGAATGGAACTTCCCCTTTATAGTGCCGTCGTACGTGTTGGACGTCACCGCGCTTTACTCGAACATTTTTTTCCACGATAGTGTGTAGGCAAGGCAGGCTTGAGAGGAAACACGAAAAATCACGTCGAGAAAAATGCAGTTTTTTTCAATGACATTAAAAACGGTCGTGTGTACGCGGCATAAGTTAAAGCTGAACTTCAGACAGATATGTAAAAAGAACATGCCAATTAACTTAGTTTTGTGTTAAAAAGGGGGGAAGGGGAGGTGGCTTTCAGGTTTCTCGTCAAGAAAACTGCCCAGAATCTCAACGAGAAAAAAAGAAGACCTGCTTTCTTTTTTCTCGTCGGGAGTCTCAGTTTTCTCGTCGTGATTCTCATCAGACTGTATTTGGATGAGAAAACCGGTCGTGTGTATGCTTTTCCGAGTCTTCAAAAACCGTGCATGGTCAGAATCAAGTATGAGACGAGAGCGCACCTTCTTGTAAAACTAGCGTTCGTATGGAGATAGCACATTCGTCACGCTGTAACGAACTGAAAGCACAAAGACTGAAAAGCGCGAATCGTCTCTCACTAAACTTTTACTAACACGCAGTAACGCGAGATTAGCAAAAGCAGCCCAAGGGGTGGCACCATGAGAATGGAAATTCACCTTTATACTGCCGTTGTACATGATGTACGTCACTGTGCTTTAGACCGACGAGATTTTGGATTGACAGTGTGTATGCAAGGAAAGCTTGACAAGAATCTCGTCAAGCTTGACAAGAAACCCGTCGAGAAAAACGCCCTTTTTTTTTTGCGGCGAGATTCTCGGCCGTGTGTACTAGGCTTGAGTCTTGGTGTTTGAAGGCCCAGAGAAGGAAGCCTTCCCAGGTTGAGGCTGAAGCCTCGTACATACGACCGAGTTTCTCGTCGTAAAAACCCGTTGATTTTCTCGACGAGCTTCTTGTCAAGCTTGACGAGCTTCTTGTCAAGCTTTCCTTGCATACACACTGTCAATTCCAAATCTCGTTGTTTTTCTGCGCGGTCACGTACAGTACGTACGACGGCAGTATAAAGGACAAGTTCGATTTCAATGGCACCACCCCTTGGGCTGCTTTTGCTGATCTCGTGTTACCGCGTGTGAAGTAAAAGTTTGGGGAGAGACGATTCGCGCTTTTCAGTCTTCATGCTTTCAGTTCGTTTTAGCGTGACAAATGTGCTATCTCATTTACGAACGCTAGTTTTACCAGAAGGAGTGCTCCCGTCTTATACTTGATTCTGAGCATGCGCAATTTTTTAAGACTCGGAAAAGCATACACACGACCAGTTTTCTCGTCGGGAAACAGGCCGACGAGAATCTCGACGAGAAAAACGAGAATCCTGACGAGAAAATATAGAGCAGGTTCTCTATTTTTTTCGTCAAGATTCCCGGCAGTTTTCTCGACGAGAAACCATACACACGAACGGTTTTCTCGGCAAGAAAGCTCTCTCTGCAGTTTTCTTGTCGTTTTTTGACGAGAAACTCGGTCGTGTGTACTAGGCTTTTTCTAGTGTCTTAGATCACTACATTTATCCCCCAATGACATTCTCTATGATGGTGTCCAAAGAAGCACTAAAGAGATGTTCATTAAAAGGCATAGGTAGCAAGCGTTTCTTATATTGCTGTTCCATAGACTTATGCCGCGTACACACGACCGTTTTTCCCATCGAGAAAATATTTTTTTTTTCCTTTGGACGAGAAAAACGATCGTCTGTGGGCTTTTTGTCGTTTTTCTCGACGGGAAAAACTACATTAATCACGACGAGAAAAATTAGAACATGCTCTAATTTTTCTCATCGTGATTCCCGTCGTTTTTTTCCGCAGCAGTTTTCCCATAGGGAAACACTGCCCACACACGGTCGTTTTTTTCGACCAAAAAAAAATGTCATTTAAAACGGCCGTGTGTGGGGGGAACAAGCTGTTCCTCGTTTTTCACGTCGATTTTCTCGACGGTGTTTTCACCGTCGAAAAAATCGATCGTGTGTACGCGGCATAACATTTCAACCAAAGAATTCCCTGCATACTTACAGATAGGAAACTCATTCATGAAATGAGATGGACATTATTGACTAACCTGTCTATGCATTAGTGTAGGGCTGAAGGTATAAGGTATACGTGCTTTACAAATAAAGGATTGGTAAGAACAGTAGTTGGATCCTTTGACATAAGTTTAGTCCATTTCCCTGAGTTTGACAGACTGACATCAAGGCTATGGCAGGCTGGAAAGCAGGGCATGTTGGTAAAAACAATGATTTCAGAAAGGTTTCCAAACATTTGTAAATGAGATCTTCCAATGCTGATTCATCCTCAGCAAGTATGGTCAGTGTTTTTTTATGGTGGGATATCACCAGATTCACAGTGGAAATAGCCCACTTTTTGATAAAGAGAAGTGGATTAGGTCTGCTGTAGCCACTCTACCACCTCCATCCCTGGTACTCGAGCAAAAGAAAGCCCTAGTGTTCTGTCTCAACTACAAAGCGATAAAGTTCATCTCCAGGTTTAAGTAGGCCTTACTCAAGCTGGTTTGATATTCATCCCTTGCATCGATACAGGCAGTTTAACTCAATGAATAAACTCACAGTTAGGACGACAGACGATGAATCCTTTCGAATGTTCCGTTTAATGATGGATATTCATAGGTAGAAAAACGTTGCAGTTGTAAGCCACATGTAAGATGTTTAGCATTAAAGAAATACAGGAGGAATGACCAGAATCAGGAAGTGGAGGAGACATATAAAGAACTACGGTGAGAGAGAGAGTTCAGCTGGAAAGAAGGGGACAGATCTTAAAGACACAGAGCAAGAATAATCACATAGTGTAGCACAACACTCCCCATCTGAAATCTTTAGATTTCATAACCTCAAACTAAAATATATATTTTCAAAAAGTCCAATACTGATAAATGTCCTGGAACCTGTAATGAAAAACATGCAACAAGCAAATAACAAACGTAAGTTCAACAGGATGAAGAACATAAAGTCACAGTATGATGTCTTCAAATAATTCCAAAGTTCTGAGTAGAACCTGTAGATGGCAGCAATGTACTCCCCGCTGTGCCAACAGCATGGCTAGTCCTTGTACAAGTCACTCACCTGGCAAAAGGAGTACTAACTCTGTAATTGGTCGACTAAAGGTTCGTGTCGATCCTCCCTTGGTTACCTTGACTTCTACCTTCCGGACTTTGTTATCGTCGCTGGGCATAACTTTAGTAATAAGACCCATAGGCCACTCATTCCGACAAACTTCCTTGTCTTTTAGAAGGATGAGGTCTCCAACCTTAAGATTCGGCTTAGATGCTTGCCATTTGTTATGACCTTGAAGGTGGTGAAGATACTTTTTCTTCCAGCGATGCCAGAACACATTGGCTAAATGCTGCACCTGCTTCCATTGATGCTCATAACGGTGTGACCGCAGCTTCTGTTTTGTACTTACAGAAGTGTGGAGTGAGGTGTTCACAGTTCTTATTTCCTTATCTTCAGGGTTTACTAGACCATAGGTGGTGTCAATAGGGAGTAAGTAAGAGTCCTCACACAGAAACCTTGGAGGTGACAGCCATAAGCTGTCCTGAAGAGCGGCAGGTGACACGGCTCTGGTCCCACAGTCAGCTGGGTTGAGTTCGGTGGGAACGTGATGCCATTGACTTGGTGGAGAGAATCTCTTGATACGTTCAACCCTGTTGCTGACGTACACATAAAATTGTTTTGTTTGGTTGTTTATGTAACCAAGTACTACCTTACTGTCTGTATAGAAGGTGAAAGAATCAATTGTAGTGTCCATTTCACTTCGTATGACCTCTGCAATTTCTACTGCTAGCACGGCTGCACAAAGTTCAAGTCTTGGTATGGTATGTGCAGGCTTGGGAGTGAGTTTTGCCTTGCCTAGGACAAAACTACAGTGTGATTCTCCATTCAGTTCAGAGGTCTTCAAATAGGCTACTGCAGCAATAGCTTCAACTGATGCATCAGAGAAAATATGAATCTCTCTCCGGTTAGCAGTTGAAATGGAACCCGGAACATAGCAACGGGGAATCTGAAGTTTTTCTAGTGACTTCAAAGAATATCTCCACCTTTCCCACTTGTGTTGATTCTCACTAGGCAAGGGAGTATCCCAGTCTATGTTCTCAGTAGACAACTGTCTTAGTAAAATCTTACCTTGAATGGTAACTGGAGCAAGGAAACCCAGTGGGTCATAGATGCTATTCACCACGGACAGGACTCCTCTCTTAGTGAAGGGTTTGTCACAAGTTGACACTTGGAAGGTGAATTTGTCTTGTTTGATGTTCCACAACAAACCCAGACTTCGCTGTACAGGAGGCACATCTGTACCTAAGTCAAGGTTTTTTAGACTAGTGGCATAGTCCTCAGAGTGAAAGGCATTCATAAGTTCCTGGCTGTTGGATATAATCTTGTGCAGTCTAAGGTTTGCTACAGACAGCATCTCCCTTGTTCTAGTGAGAAGATCAATTGCTTCTTTAGCAGTTGGAAAGGACTTAAGTGCGTCGTCAACGTAGAAGTTTCTTTCAACAAATTGACGGGCATCAGATCCATATTCAACTTCTCCAGTCTGAGCTGTTCTCCTTAGCCCATAAGTTGCCACTGCTGGGGAAGGACTGTTACCGAAGACATGTACCTTCATGCGATAATCTATAACTTCCTTGTTGAGGTCATTGTCCTTGTGCCATAGAAACCTGAGGTAGTTTCTGTTGTCTTCTCTGACGATGAAGCAGTGAAACATCTGTTGAATGTCGGCCATTACTGCTACAGGCTCTTGTCTGAAACGAATCAAGACTCCTATTAGACTGTTGTTCAAGTTGGGTCCCGTAAGGAGCATGTTGTTAAGAGAAACACCTTCGTGCTGAGCACTGGAATCAAAGACAACTCTGATTTGTCTGGTTTGCGTGGGTGATACACGCCAAAGGATGGAAGGTACCAGCATTCTTCTCCCTCCTTTAGTGGGGGAGCAGGCTCTGCATGATCTCTGTCAAATACATTTTGCATAAAGTCCACAAAGTGCTTTCGCATCTCTGGTTTCCTGCTTAAGTTTCGCTTTAAGGAAGAGAATCTACTGATGGCCTGCTGTAAGTTGTTGGGCAATCTCTCTCTTGGGAGACGAAAGGGTAGGGGTGCTACCCAGTTATTGGAGTCATCTTGAAAGAACTTATTGTCCATTACCTTGATGAATTCTTTGTCTTCCATTGAAGGAGCCAGTATGTCATCTTCACTGGTTGCATTAAATACTGTAGAGCCGAAGTCGCCATCATGGCAGGAGAAAGGGCTTGTGTCACCCGAGATACCATGTTGCCATTCGTGGCTGGCTATCTTCTCTTTCACCCAGTAGTGATGTGGGCATGGCTCAAAGTAAGTGTTTCGGCCATTTGGCAGAACATTTGTCTTGAATGACGAAATGTTGGTAGGTCTTTTCATTTTGCCTATGCAGACATTGCCTATGATGACTCACCCTAGATCCGTGCGTTGGGCAAATGGGGCATCTGGGGGTCCACTGACTTGTCTGTGTACCTTGTGAACTCTTAGAATGTCTCTTCCTAACAGAAGAAGGATCTGAGCATCTTTGTCAAGCGGCGGTATCTCATTTGCTATTACCTTGAGGTGAGGGTGATGGAAAGCAGCAGCTGGAGTAGGGATTTCTTCCCTGTTAGCAGGTATCTGATTGCACTCAACAAGTGTAGGTAAGGGTAATTGCAAGTTACCTTTGAGAGAAGATACCATGAGTCCATGAGCCCTTGTTCCAGAAACCTCTATAGTTCCACTACAGGTACCCAAGGTGTAAGGATGAGCTTCGCCTTTTATTTCAAATAGATTGAACAATTCCGATTTTGCAAGTGATCGATTGCTCTGATCGTCTAAGATAGCATATGCCTTTAGAGACTTTTCTGGTTGATCCTTGTGGTATATGTTCACCAAGCATATCTTAGCACAGGACTTACCACAGCGGTCTTCTCCACAAACTTCTGTGCAGGATGAAGAAATGATGGTAGAATTAGGCACTTGGTCTGTATTCTCCCCGCCATGCGTTAACCTGGGAGGAGCGTTGGCAGGTTGTGCAGAGCTGGGCTCAAGAGGATGGAGGGCTTGCACATGTTCTTCAGAGCCACACTCTATGCACTTGATGGACACATTACAGTCCCTTGCAAAATGTTCTGTAGAAGCACAGCACCTGAAACATACCCTAAATGTCTTTAAAAGCTCCTTGCGCTCTTCCAGAGGCTTTTTCCTAAAGCCGATACATTTATTGAGGGGGTGTGGCTTCTTGTGTATGGGACATTCTCTGTTAGGGTTTTCAATCTTCCTACTCTGTTTGTTCGTGGCCAGAACTGTGGTAGGAGTGGAAAGGATGTCAGTCTTTTTCACGGACACTGGGCCTCTATGGTTTCTGTAGTTGCCCTGAAGAGTGGTACTCTTAGGAAAGGGTGAGAAGAGACTGTACTCACCGTAGGAAAAACTTGCATCGTTCTTGGTCTCTGCAATTTCCCTGATGAATTCACAGAAGAAAGAGAATGGAGGGAAGGACACCTTGTTCTCTCTTTTGTATGATGACCCTAGTGCAGTCCATTTCTCTTGCAAACCATACGGGAGCTTGGAGACAATTGGGTTTACCCCTCTTGGAGTGTCAAGGTAACTGAGTCCAGGTAGTTTTGGGTCTGTCTTGGCTAGCTGAAGCTCAAGGAGAAGGTCATTCAGTCTCTGGAACTCCTTGTTGTCCTTACCGGATATCTTTGGGAAAGTTTCCAGACGCATGAACAAAGCATTTTCTATAGCTTCTGGACTGCCATAACTTTGCTCTAGTCGCTCCCATGCAGCTGTGAGGCCTGCAGTAGGATTGTCCATGAAAACCGATCTTAATGGCTTGACACGTGCAGCAGATAGAGGACCAAGCCATTTGATCAGCAGATTCAATTCTTGATCAGCTGTAATGCCAATATTGCTGATTGTAGTTCTGAAGGCACATTCCCAACTTCTGTAGTTCTCAGGTTGGTCATCAAAACTTGTAAGACCAGTCTTTGTGAGCTCTCTGCGAAGCATGTACCTCACAAACTCTTCTGTCTCAGTTGTCTCCGCCTTTATGTGAGATGCTGTTGGCTGTATGGTGCTGATTGCGTTATCTTTGACATTGTTGTTAAAGGACACAGGGAAATATGGTGCAGCAGATGCATCCAGGTGAGTTGCTTGCTTGAAGTCAGTTGTTCCAATGGTACGTTGATTCAAGGCTGTACCAATGACTGGAGATTGATGACTTGCTTGAAGCTTGCACTGATGCTCTGTGACGTATGAAGGCAGGTAAGGTAGGCAGGTAGGAAATGCAGTGAAGTGATTTTGAGTGCAGGAAGTTGCTGGAACCTCTTTAACTTGAAGCTTTGAAGGAGTCTCTATGTAGTCGGGAGCATTGGAGACAATGGAGTGTGCACTGCAGTGGCTTAGGACATAGTCTTTAGTGCATTTGAGGGGGTCTTCCATATCTGCTATGTTTAGGTTAATGCTGTCTTTCTCACTTGCACCTTCGTCTGCACTGATAGCTTGCTGTATGACCCTTAGCTTTGCCATAGCTGCGTCATGTTTACACTATTCATTTAAGGTTTCCATTGTTGCTCTGCGCTTCCAACTCTGCTCTTTGACGTGCTGACTGCGCTTCCAACTCTGCCCTTTGAGCTTCCAACTCTGCTCTTTTTTCTGCATATGCCACCTGCACTTTGCTGGCTTCCACTTCAGCGTGGGCATTAATAAGTCGCTCACTGAGTGTTGAGTATCTTGAACTATGGGATCTTGACGAGTTTTTAGAACGTCTGGTGGAAACAGATCTGTGAGATGCAGTGTCCTGTAACAGCTTTATTTTTGCTTCTGCCTTTAATCTGGTTTGCTGGATAAAACTGTCTCTTTCAATATTGAGAGCATTGACGCGCTTTAATTGCATCATCGCATTTTCTGACTTCATGTTTTGTAAGACATTAGTGAATTTGATGCTGGTAAGCTGATAAAGCTCATATGAGGCAGAAAGTTGTTTAATGGCGCCCTCTAGTGTCAGTAGTTCACGTTCAACAGACACTGTATTGGCTTCAGCAAGGATTTTCTCCCAGACTAATTCCAAGCTATTTGACAATTCAGTCCTTGAAGCTTCATAATTCTCCATTACTTTCCAAGTGGGTTTAATTGAGTGTTTGGGTAACTCAGTTTCTTCAGGAACTTGTGAGGAAGGAGATGTGAGTTCACATGCAGAAGCTTGGTCACTCATGATAGCAGACTGACTGTGAAAGCAGGCAGGATCTGTGTGCTGAAATATGACACTGTGCAGATTGTCTCAGGCTATAAGGCTGCCATGTGCTGCTCTGTCCCTTCTGTCTTGCTATGAGGGCAGTAAATCTTGTCTGTTTCAGTACTGACATGCAGAAATCTTGTAATTAGGCTGTGAAACTCCGTTTTTCTACTGTTCTGTCTCAACTACAAAGCGATAAAGTTCATCTCCAGGTTTAAGTAGGCCTTACTCAAGCTGGTTTGATATTCATCCCTTGCATCGATACAGGCAGTTTAACTGAATGAATAAACTCACAGTTAGGACGACAGACGATGAATCCTTTCGAATGTTCCGTTTAATGATGGATATTCATAGGTAGAAAAACGTTGCAGTTGTAAGCCACATGTAAGATGTTTAGCATTGAAGAAATACAGGAGTAATGAGAGAGAATCAGGAAGTGGAGGAGATATATAAAGAACTACGGTGAGAGAGAGAGTTCAGATAGAAAGAAGGGGACAGATCTTAAAGACACAGAGCAAGAATAATCACATAGTGTAACACAACACCTAGGGACTTTGGGTGAGGTGAGAGAGAGATGAGGCACATGCTCACACACATTAAAGTAAAAAAAACTATTTATTTTAAGGCCTCATGCCCACTGGCGTTTTTACAGCTGCGTTTTTGAGCGTTTTTTACAGCTTAAAAACGCCTGTCCATGTTATTGTAAATATTTTTTTTTTTATTTTTTTTTTATTTTTTGAAAAAAAAAAAAAAAAAAAAAAAAAAAAAAACGTCGGAGCTAAAAACGCGACCGCGCGTTAGTGCGCGTTTTTTGACGCTCGCGTTTTTTCCTGCCTAGTTCTGACGCTGAGGAACGCACTGGCCCTGTTTTTTTTTTACAGCTTACAAACGCCTATGCTCTTTACAGCTCAAAAACGCCTAGGTGGGCATGAAGCTATAGACTAACATGGACAGGCGTTTTTAAGCTGTAAAAAACGCTCAAAAACGCGGCTGAAAAAACGCCCGTGGGCATGAGGCCTTAATGATGCAAATGACCAAGGTGGAGACAGCAATAAATGTGCGTCACCCGGCATAGTAACCGAGGTTCATAAACATGATACAAATAAACGTTAATACATTACAAATATGGTACATCCATAGAGCGACAATGCAAATAATTGAGATGTTTATACTCATGAAGCAACAAAGCATAATTGTAACAACTCAGCCAGGGAATACATGTACACAGTGTAAAAACTAATGTATTAAAAGTATAAATATTGGGACAATATGTGAGCTTGTAGCCGAAAACTTTGATCCTCAACATAACCAGATAGACAAACGCATCCTGTATGCCCTACGCATTTCGCGAGACCCTGCTCGCTTCCTCAGGGGCAGATGCGTAATTGTTGTATCCATGTGCTGGGCTGAAATGGCCTGTCGCTCGAGTACCAAGATGGCAGCAAATAAATATCCAGGTCGGGAGCTGAGGGGGCGGGGTGAGTGGACATCGCAGCGGAGAGGTCTCTGGGTAAGCAGCAAGGTTTGCGTGAAGGTGCCTAGCCAGCAGTCATTGAGGCCCAAGCGTGTATCTTGTTGGAATGGGTAAATCCAAACATGGAAGGAGCGCTCCCAGCAAAAGTGTGACCGCTGAACCAGGCAACCAGTTTGCTAGTGCTCTACAGCTACGTAACACAGTACACAAGGGTCTGGAATGCACCAAAGGTAGGTTCCTTCGAGGCAGGTTCCACACAGGGGCGGATCCAGAGTCTTTTCTCGGGAGGGGCACTGACAAAAAATATGTTTTTTTTGTGGGAAATTTATCTGGGAAATGGCTGGTGTCGGCGATTCAATCATCCCAGGACCATGGTTGTTATGGTGTCAGGATGATTGAAGCGCATTATTTCTATTATTACATTGTAATATAAAATTAAATAGTTCAATGCAGAATCAGTGGGAGCCCCGAGTGTGTCACTTGCCACCATCGCCTGCAATTAGTGGGAGCCCTGAGCGTGTCACTTGCCACACGTTGTGGATTGTCACTTGCCACGTCACCTGCCACACCTTGTGGATTGTCACTTGCCACATCACCTGCCACACCTTGCTGATTGTCACTTGCCTGCCACCAGATGCAGATTGTCATTTGCCACGTCACCTGACACAATTTGCGGATTGTCACTTGCCACGTCGCCTGCCACACCTTGCGGATTGTCACTAACTTGCCTGCTAAGGTGTAGTTTTTGTTGTCTCTTGCTGTGTCCCAGACTCCCAGACTCAGGCAGCAGAGAGATAATGTAATCTCTCTTCTACCTGCACAGTGAGGGCGGAAGTCACTGCAGGAATGCAGGGCAGGCACGGGCGGTGAGAGATGATCTCATTTCTCTGCTCCCCCGCTCCCGGCTAGCTGATTGGCCAGCTGCCACACTGAGCCTGCTCTATCACTCTCACCTGCGCTGCCAACACACTGAGCAGCACGGTCTGCCCACGAACCGCGCCGCCCGCCCACAAACCGCGCCGCAAGCGGAGCCGCCCGCTTTCTTACCCGTCTGTGGAGCCGCACGCTATCGCACCTGCCCGCAGAGCGGCCCGACGTGACTCACTGACGTCACTCATTGCTAGACGCCAAGCGGCCCAGGCGTTAGCAACGAGTGCAGGGAAGAGGCTCCACCCACCTCCTCCTCCGCTCCTGGTATCGTGTCAGTGCGCCGCGTAACTACATTAGACGAGTCTCTCTCTCGGCGCCGCTGATCGGTTGATGTGAGAAACTGAGCGAGAGACTCAGAGAGGCAGCGGCAGCCGCAGAACAAGTACTGTATATACTCGAGTATAAGCCGACCCGAATATAAGCCGAGGCACCTAATTTTACCCCAAAAAACTGGGAAAACTTATTGACTCGAGTATAAGCCTAGGGTGTCCATCTGCATGCCTCACTGTGCCTCACTTTGCCTCACTGTGCCCATGCCTCACTGTGCCCATGCTTCACTGTGCCCATGACTAGACTGATGTTTAACATGTGTGCCATGTTTGGGGTCAGGGGGACCCATGGCCGACCGGTACCGGGTCCGCAAAGTCACTGGAGAAATGACCGTTTAACATTGGAGTCTATGGAAGGGGTGCCCGGCTTTGAAAAATCGGTGCTCCCTGGCCGTAGGTCCCCCACAGGGCCGGTCCAAGACATTGTGCTGCCTGGGACCAATAATGAAATGCTGCCCCCCCCCCAAAAAAAAATCACGCCCACCAAAAGGCCCCCCACATTCATTAAGTTATATCATAACTAAAATTTATTTTATCAGAAAATCAGTATAAAAATGCCATAAATCTATTCCCTATTTTGTAGACGCTATAACTTCTACGCAAACCAATCAATATACGCTTATTGGGTTTTTGTTTTTTTTTCTAACCAAAAATATGTAGAAGAATACATATTGGCCTGAACTGATGAAGACATTTTTTTAAAGCTATTGATCAGTAAGTTAGCGCTGCACTTTCTTTTTTTTTTGGTGGTGTGGGAACACATAACAGTGCTTAGGGGCAGGCCTTTTACTGACACTTTTTTTTCTTTTACCTCCAGTAGTTTATTGAAAATTAGTAGTGTGGTGATTACCTATTATACTAAAGATCGGCATGTGGAATTAATAAACATCAACAGATTTTAGTTGTGCCCCACCAGGCCGGCTCCCCATGGACAATGTGCCTGGCTGCCGAGTTCATCGCCCCATTCCTGCACTCAGTTTGGCAGATTGGCAGCAATGGTTGGCAGACAGGCAGCAATGATTGGCACTGACAGGCGCCACTGATTGGCACTCATAGAAAGCACTGATTGACACTAATAGGCAGCACTTAGTGGCACTAATTGGCAGCACTGATGGGCACAAATTGGCATCACTGGGCGCTGATAGGTGGCACGCATGGGCATTGATTGGCGACACTGATGGGCACTGTTCGGAAGCACTGTCACTGATTGGCACTGGTAGGTGGCACTGATTGGAAACACTTGGCACCGATAGGTGGCATTGGTTGGCGCTGATATTAGGCGGCACTTATTGGAAACACTGATTAGCACTGACTGGCACTGACAGGTGGCACTGATTAGCACTGACAGAGAAGAGGGAGTTTCACACTGAGCCGATATTGACCCTTAGTGAAAATGTGTGTGACACTGTCATGTAATCAGAGCTGCTGTTAGAAATTGCTGGGCCCTGTACAGTCTACCTGACACAAACACAACAGAATTCCTACTAAATCTAAAAGCTAAGAAAGTGTATTGAGAATCAAAGCTTTATGTGTGAATGAGGTATCGGGGCTCATTCACAAGGGTACTGTGGCCTGTACAATGTAAATCAGTGGTTTTTTTATGTGTCTGGAGTCACCTGGAGCTGTGTGCAGGCAGAAAATGTTACACTATGGGTGACAGGTGTGTGAGTGCAGGTGTACGGCCCCAAAGGGCTCTTTCACAAGGACGTTCCGTATGTCTGTTTTTCATCCATCCGTTTTCGGATGAAAAAACGGACATGCATGTATCCCTATGGGATAGCGGATGTCAGCGGATGACATCAGTCTCCGCTATGGTCCGTTTAGCATGACGGAGGAAAATCCTACTTTTCCATCCGTCTGCGGATCGGATGAAAACGGACAGAAGGTCCGTTTTCATCCGATCCCCCCCATAGAGGAGAGCGGCGATCTGACCGTTCCGTTTCTGCACAATGTGCAGAGACGGACAAGTCATCCGCCGGCTCAGCGGGGATCAACGAAGCGATCTTCGCTAAGTAAGCGGATGTTCACGGGGCGGATCATCACGGGATCCGCCCATGTGAAAGAGCCCATAGTGCGCATTCAGGACCACTCCCCCACAATTGCACACCTGTCAAATTTGGACCTGTGGCTGTGTTTATACAACCACTGTGTCCCTAAGGCCCCTTTCACACATGCTGACCGTATGTCCGCTTTTTCATCCATCCGTTTACGGATGAAAAAGGGACATACATTGGTCCCTATGAGATTGCGGGTGTCAGCGGATGAATATCCGCTGACACCCGATCTCCTCCGTGTCCGCAATCCTCCGATTCTGCAGACGGAGGAAAATCCCATTTTTCAATCCGTCTGCAGAGCGGATCGGATGAACACGGACACAGACGGTCCGTGTTCATCCGATCCCCCCCCCATAGGGGAGAGCAGAGATCTGACAGGGCGGTCCCTGCACAGTGTGCAGGGACCGCCCTGTCATCTGCCAGCTCAGCGGGGATCAATGGAGCGATCCCCACTGAGCAAGCGGAGCTTCACGGGGCGGATCATCACGGATCCGTCCCGTGTGAAAGGGGCCTAACAGGCAGCTCCAGCTGTGTGAACAATTTACTCATTCGCAAGGCCAGAATACATGGATGAATGAGTCCTTAGGGCTCATTTACACATGAGCTTGGGGGTGGTAAAAACCCATGGTTGAACAGTGTTTTTACTGCCTGACAAAATGCTACCCCCTTTAGCAGTGGAGGCAGTGGCTGGGGGTATACACATTCCATGACATCCGATGCCGTGCTTCACAGCCATAGCAGAAATTATATCCTTGTCGAAAAAGTCAAGTGAATAGTGCTGCTCTGCAAGTGTCCTGCAACAGCATGCAAAGCACATGATTGCAGCGTGCTAGTTTTGGGCTAAAACAAGCAGTGAGGAGGCAATATGCCTCCTCACCACCTGTTAAAAGCTCTCTGAAGAGCAATCTAAATGCTGACAGCTCTTCAGATAGCAAAGTACATGTGAACGGCCCTTTATTTTTTGCTAATTATGTTTTAGAATTTAAATTTTTTTTTTTTTTTGAATTGTATGTATTGTTCTGTGAGCATTTTTGATGCTGCTGGAAAGCACTACCCTTGTGATCTGCTGTGGGTGCTTTACGCCACCTGTAAAGCAGATTGCAAACACACCACCAAAAAGTAGTGCATGCACAATTTTTTTCTGTGTTCTGGTGTGAACTAAAGCCCATTTAAAATGAATGGGCTCCAAAATCGCACCACATGGGAACGCTGACGACAACCAAACCCCTTCCTTTCAGTACAAATCTCCCCTCCAAGGTCATATTCTACCATGAAGATCCCCCCCCCCCCCCAAATCCCCACTCAGTACAGATCTCCCCCCACAGTCCTAAACTCCCCCCAGCACAAACCACCATTCCAGCCCCATCTCAGTACACACCTTCTATTAGGGACCATGGTGGGCACAGGGACATAATAGAAAATATAGAAGGAGCTCCTGCACTTGCAGCCTTCCTTTATTAAATCCAGCAACCATATCAGTGCACCTCAGCCAGGTACAAGGGGCTGGGCAGACCCTGTGAACTAGAAGCAGCCCCCCTTCTCCCCACCAACCTCGTTCTGTGTAATCAGATGGTCAGGAACTGCAGCCGATTAGAAGGTATGACACTGTCCTTTGCTTCAGAGGCTCCCTGATAGTTGCAGCCTCAAGGTGTCTGATTACACAACAGAGCACATGCAGAGGGGACTGACACTGGTCTGTCTGCCCTCCTCACTACATCTCTGCCTGGATTCCGCATCTACTGTCAGAAACACTGTAACAAGTATGTTTCCATGCTTCCTCTCAGGCTCTCAGTGTTCAGGATTGCAGCGCCCAAATCTCTGCCTGGTGTAACATGGAATTCAGTGTCAGCATAGGCAGTGCAGAGAGAGACCAGCTTTCAAAATTCAGCGGTGATGTGGGGTGGGCGGGACCCAGCAGCTATCGAGCACCAGCCAATGATTGTCCTGTTTAAGAAAGGGGCGGGGCTACATACACACACATAGCGGCCCGCCCAGACCCCATCCCATTGGCTGGTGTTTGATAGCTCCCCCACCCACCCCGACATCAACTCTCAATACCGACAGCTAGTCTCTCTGCATTCAGGTATTTTACATCTCTGGCAAGTGTCAAAATCGGCTCAGTGTGAAACTGTCTCCAGGCAGTAAGGGCTGCACACAATAGATGCAGCCTTTCATGGCAGATCTCGGAAACAGCCGGGATGGCTGCCGCCCCTCTTAAAATGCCGCCTGGGACCATGGGCCCACTGGGTCCCATGGTAGGGCCGGCCCTGGTCCCCCAGACACCAAACTTTGCACACTTGTAGAGGAGACATGGGGCTACATGTGTGCCACGTTTTGGGACCTATGGCCGACTGGTACCGGGTCCCCAAAGTTCGGGAGATCAGGCGCAAAGAAAAAAAACAGAGCAAGCAAGTGAGTGTGACAGATGGTCTCGGGGGGGGGGGGGCAATTGCCCTGTTGCCCCCCCCCTGGATCCGCCCCTGGTTCCACAATTTTTAATCCAGGTAGGTCAGGTTAGTTATTACTGAGAATGCGCAGATCCAGATAGCTACATAAAAATTAAAGTCTTGATTGAAGAGAATGATAATCTTGAGGAAAAGAAAAAAGGCTAGTAAATATGGCTACTCTAGAGAAAAGGCGTCTGTTTCTATTATGCCCCGTACACACGACCGGTTTTCCTGACATGCCAAAAACCGACTCTTTTCCCAACGTGATTTCTCTCAAGCCTGCCCTGCATACACACGTTCATTCAAAAAAAACACTTGACCAAAGCGCGGTGACGTCCAACACGTACGACGGCACTATAAAGGGGACATTTCATTCAAATGGCGCCATCCTTTGGGCTTGCTTTTGCTGATCTCGTGTTAGTAAAATTTAGTGAGAGATGATTCGCGCTTTTCAGCCTCGTGATTTTCAGTCCGTTACAGCGTGACGAATGTGCTATCTCCATTACGAACGCTAGTTTTACCAGATTGAGCGCTCCCGTCTCATACTTGATTCTGAGCATGCGCGTTTTTTTTCCCCTCAGAAAAGCATACACACGAGCGGTTTTCGCGACAAGAAAAAGACTGACGGGGGAACACGACGGGAAAAAGTAGAGCAGGTTCTAAATTTTTTGCGGCCAGTTTTCTCGTCGGGAAAACTGCTATGGGAGCATACACACGACCGGTTTTCCCGGCCAATCTAAAAAATGTCAGTTTTCTCGTCGGGAAAACTGGTCGTGTGTACGGGGCATAAGACTACTAGCAAAAAAGCATCCTGGGAGTTATACCTAACTGGGCAATGGCTTTTTTTGCCAGTGTCCAAATCCTCATGTAGCTGGCAGTATAACCCAATTGCCTCTGAAGATCTGAATCTTGTGTTAATTAATGAACAAGAAAGAACAAGAAACAAAAATTATTTAGGTACGCACATTAGTCATTGTCAAGTTAACTGATGCATACTAATGCTGCCTAAATTGGCTAGGGCATCTAGGATTCATAGGCATCAGGCCATGAGGGGGTTAAAAGATATTACAATATTGGATACAATTCAATAAAATGGTTACATTCTTAAAGTTCAAAAAAGTTGTTTATTGTTATAATTACAGTTATTTTTTTTGCTGACAATTCTTTTCAAATTATGCATGCGTAAAACTAAATTATGTTGTGTGGGTGTGAATTAACAATCACGAGCAAGCTTTGAAAAAGATGCAAACCCACTGTAAGACCTGTTTATGAAGATAAGGCAAGCAGATTTTGGCTTGCAACTTAGTTTTTTTATGTTTTTCATTTTCAATCCATAATGTCAGACATATTCCTGTTTAAAGATCTTGGCACTGTGTGTTATTGAACTAGAAATTGGCAAATTACTTAAAGCAGTAGTTTTTTTTTTTTGCAACCTGCAAGGCAATGTCATAATGTGCTAGTATGCATTAGGCATTATGTGAAACTTACCTTATGTAGCACCCTCTACTTAGGTGCTAGATTTGAGATTTTTGTCAGTACAGGTACATTTAGGCAGGCCCAGCTGAAAGCAAGGCCTGTTTGTTTTAAACGGGGGCTGGGAGTGGCTTAGAGTAGGCTGGTGACTCACAGCTAGTTTCATCTTTTGGTCACCTCCCTTCTGCTTCTAGAGGCTTCTAAAAGGAAGGTGGGGAAGAGAGGTGGAGCAGTCTGGGGTGTTCTAAGGAGCCCTGACCAATCCCCAACCTGGATTGGCAGGGGGCAGGCCTCCTTAAATATTTAGAGTCAGCCCAGCTGGGGAGGAGTTGTTCGGGTGGAAGAACTGGAGATGGAGTGTTAGGCTGTCGGGGCCTTGGAGGGAGCCCCCCAGTCTGGGGGGGTGACCTTGGGCCAGGGGCTCTGATGGAACCCCACACAACCCAAGGGGTGTCCTGAACAGGAGCAGGAGAGGACAGCGGGGAACACTGCCAGGCAAGTCTTTAGGAGAGATCCATCAGGTGTCGTTGAGTGACAGGCACAGTCGGGAGAGCTGGGAGAGGCATGCTGGAGCAGACTGGGAGGCAGTCTGAGATGGATGTAGAGCCAGCGGGAGAGACTGTGATGTTACTGGCAGAGAAGTCAGGTGGCCGCACCCAGGAGGGTTGTCAGAGCCTGCACAGGACTGACTGGGATCAGTAGTCCACCTTAATACAGCTAGCACTAAAGACTTTCCTTTCACCATTGGTTGCTACACCAAGGGGCCCACGGTCTCTGTCAGCCAATGGCAGTTTCTAAGGTCTGACTGTGTTAGAGTTGGGCCTACCATGTGTTAGCTGTGCCAGGAAGCAAGTATTGTACAGGAGAGAGAGAAACAGTCTGCAAATAAGCGTTGTGCTGGAGGAGGCTGGAGCTCTAGAAGATGTAAATAGAGGTTCCAATTGATCATTATATTGATTTTTGCTATTGATTTTGGGCATCCCATAATTCCCTTTTACCCCATCCAAGTTTAATCTCTCAATAAATAACAAAAACAAAGCTGATGGACTGTTCATTGTCTGGAGTGACTGGAAGTGAATGCCGGGCTGGGCAGGGTGACAGGTGGAACTACAACTTTCAGCAGCCCCTACAGGGTACCGCTACACTTAGAACAAAACCCCTCCAGCAACGCTCTGTCACCGCTGAAGGCGCTTCCATCTTCCCCCGGTCTTTCTTCTGGGTTCGCAGACTCTGGTTGTGTGAGTGGCCGGAGCCGTGATAACATCACTCCCGCGCATGCGTGCAGGAGCTGCCGTTTACAGCACAGGACACTGAAGGAACATGCGCCGGTGATGTTGTGGTGCACGTTTAGGAGATATTTACAGTACCTATAGGTAAGCCTTATTATTCATATGATGAAAATCCGGGCAGTGTGCAATAATAAACTAGATATTACATCTTCCAACTGGGGACACAGATAGCAATATAACCTCGCATAGGTGCAGACTCTTCCCTTCTACTTTAAAATCCACGGACTATACACTTTTGCAAAATACATTTGAACTAAAGATAAAACCGCAAACAGATCGATTCAGCTTTTTATAAATTGTCCCCCTTTGTAAACATTTAGAAGCATACATCCGTAAGAGGTAGCTGTTGACTACCAAGTTTACTTCTATTTCTATTTTTCAATAAATCTCTCAGTGTGAAGTCTTCATTCAGCAATGAGTAGCCATACTGCTACAAGGGTGGGTAATGTATAATTACCATTGAGTAAATCCACTTAATTTCTGAGTGGTTAATGCACAATTTGAAAGTTACAACATGTGCAGCACATGTACCAATTATCACTGAGATTTACTGAACTGCTGCTGCGTTAGTTGCTTGAGTGGCTTTTTGGGTTTACGCTAATGACACTTCGCTGTATTCCTATAGGGAACAGCGTGAATGAGAGCCGTGTAATAAAAAGAGGCTTAATGTAAGTGTTATGTGACATCATATACATGTGCACCATTTATAATTCTCATATTGACAGGTCCGTTTTGATATAGGGGCAATGGAAGTAATGGAGCTTTGGCTGTAAAAGGAGGGGCTCAGCCTCGACTGCTTCGGCATACCAGCCAACTTCTGAGATGGGAAAGAAGGACACCTTTTTGTGAAAACTGTTTAGGTAAAGAACACACCTTTACCACCACCACCAACATGCAAATGTTACCCTGATATAATAGCTTGAAGCACCCTAAAAATTCCCATACTCCCCGTAGCGCCAACATTAATCCTTCCTGTAACCCAACTGTTATTCCAGAGGCAGAACTAGAAACTTCTCGATCCCTATGCAAGAAACCATAAAGAGCCCCCCCTGACTCCCTGGGGTCCTTTATTACAGTCCTTTTATGTTCTGAAGTGGGCCCCTTTCCTGCTCCCCCAAGGAACACCAGGGCCCAAGTGTGATCTTTCAGACCCTGGTAGTTCCACCACTTGTGTCAGTTGTTTTTTATTTTTGTTATTTTAATTGTTTTTATCATTTATTACCATTTGATTTTATTATTTTTATTTTTTACAGTTTTCTTTTTTATTACCGGTATTTTTTTTTACATAGTAGGAGCCCAGTTGGGGGGGGTCTTAGGTGAGATATTAGTAAACACTATCACTGACTCTATTCAATAAAACAAGGAAGGGGCCAGTAGACGACACATATACCTGTCCGTTGCTCTCCATCTTGACAGCATCCCAGCCGGGGGAGCTCACAGGGGTCCGAGCACAGCTGGAGGGAGACAGGAGGGGCAGAATGTAGAGGAACTGAACAGCGGCAGTAAGATAAAAATGGAGGACATTGGTTCCTCTTTATGTCGCCACACCCCTTGTCAAGTACCTGGTATCAGAGCCAACCGTAGAAGGAGACCTCTCTTACAGCCCTGGCTCAGGGACCACTGGGGTTGCAACAGTGGTTACGAGAGCGCAGTGAGGTAGGAGTGCCTGTAAGATCCGTAGTATCTGACACAGATGAGTAGAGATGATCCACCAGAAGAACTGGACTGTAGAGCAGTTGGAGGCGGTGGTTACAGGTGTGGGTCAACGACCCCTAGATGCTGGCAGAGACAGGACCAGGAACAGACTGGAGCAGAGTGAGACAAGCTGGGTCAGCATGGGTAACTGGTAGTCAATACAGCAGGCAAAGAGTAGTCAGCAGACAGTCAGAGGTTTGGCAACAGGAGATCAACAGGTTCAGATATAGCAGGGTCAAGGCAAGCCGGGTCAGGATAGGAAAAAGACAGCAGTAGTCGAACAGAGCTGGGTCAGGTAATTACAGCAGGTACAGGATCAAACTCAGGTAAAGCTGAAGATCAGGCAGCACTGCACTAGAGCAGCTGCTGTCCTTTTATAGGGTCACTGGCGCCAAGTCGTGTTCCCGCGCAGCGCGCCTGCCACACGTCTCTGCGCACGTACATGCGCCGCTGCCCGGTACGACGCGTTCTCGTAGGAACATGTGTGCGAACGCACGCATGCCCGAGCATCTGCCTTGCCACAGGGTATCCCTGACACCCCTCCTATCCAGTTGTTAAGGGGAGCCGCACGGTCCCCCTGCCTGGAGCCGGGTCGCAATTGCAAACCCTGTGACCCCTGTACATATGCTTCTGTGTTATTCTCTTTGTAACCCCAACCTTATCCCTGTTACATCAAGCCCCTCTCTGTATCTCCAACCACTAGTAGAGTATTGTATCGTGTTGGTCATTGATTAATGCAGAATGTTTGGAGATGTAGTAAAACCCTTCATTGGCTAACTTAACGTCTTTCAGACTGCCCTATAGCAGATTTACTGGTACAGGGCGGCCACTCTGTGCAGAATCATGTAAATGTGCGTGATTCTGCACTTCTGGGCTTCAAGCGCAAGCGCACACCACCACCGGCTCACTCCCGCTGTGATTTTACACAACGATAATCGATCAGCGGGTCCCACAGACCCGATGTCCGCGGGTACCCGCCGATCGTTCGGTACTCTGGCAGAATGAAATTCTGCCTATGTAAACAAGGCAGACTGCCATTCTGCGAGTACAGGAGATATGGATCCTGTGTTCCTGTAAAGCAAGAACACTGATCCATGTCTTCAAGCAGTCAAAGTATCTCCCTCACAGTTAGTAAACACTCCCTAGACATACATTTAACCCTTTGATCGCCCCTGATGTTAACCCCTTCCCTGCCAGTGTCATTAGTGCAGTGACAGTGACAGTGCATACAGTATTTTTAGCACTGATCACAGTAATAATATCACTGGTCCTCAAAATTGTTTAAAAGTGTCCATTAGGCGTCTGATTTGTCCACCGCAATACCGCAGTCCCACTATAAGTCTCTGATCACCGCCATTACTAGTAAAAAATAAAAAAAATTCAAAAATTAAAAATTGTCTGTCTTTTTTTGTTTTTTGCACAAAAAAGTAAAAAATGCAGAGGTGATCAATTAGCACCAAAAGAAAGCTCTATTTGTGGGAAAAAAAGGACATAAATTGAATTTGGGAACAGCGTCGCAGACCGCCCTAGGCCAGAATGACATATACAGTGCCCACAGCCTCCCAGGATACACACATCATAAGTCCTAGGAAGTCGTGGGGGTACTCTGTGGTGTCATCAGGACAACTGGCTATCTATTCATGGTTTTTGCCATTTCTGTTTGTTTGGAATTAGCAGTACACATTCGTTTTCGTCGTGTGCATTGCTCTATGCACACTACAAATCCTACAGTTCCTAGTCCACCTCGGGAGCGAGCACGAGAGGGTGAGACCATAGAGAACGAATGTAGTCACCCTCTAACAGGACATCAGGTCACAGCAGCAAAAAATAAAAAATAAAAAGGAATTTGGAGACTTGGGAGAGGCTGAGAGCAATAGTTCTTCTAGTACTGTTTAGTACGGTACTTTTTGAAAATTATAAAAAAATATGTTCAATATTTATTCTTATTTCATTTATTTTTTATCTGAAATTTTCACAAGTACAAAAATGCAAGACATATATGGCCAGACGTGTCCATTTCTTCACACATACCTAGACCTAGTGTTTAATATTCAAGTACAGATGAGCGCAGGAGAGAATATTAAGAAACAAAAGCATTATATCAAACACAGTATAGCAGATAGAAGAGATATTCAATAATATCTAAGCTGTATAATCCACATGATGTTCCAGAGGTATCGTCATGAAGTGGGGCACACCCCATTAAATTGTAGCCTGTAAGCTACCAACCACATAAACCTGCGTTCCATATTTCACAACCGTGCGCACTCACAGGATGTACAGTGATAAGTAGGTCTCAGGTGTGCCAACAGGGTCTGTCTCGAGGAGCGGAATCCGGCCTGGCTGGTTTGTACGCAAGTGGGGAGGCTTCCAGGAAGGATGGTGTGTCCCTGCACTTTCCCTACTCATCTGGAACCTCTCCCTGATGCTAAACACTTTCCCTGACAGACAAGTGTCCTGTCCCTACTCTAGCCACACGTAAAATGTGCGTCAAACCCGTGAGCCAGGGTCTTAAATAGACTCTGCCTGACCCAAGATGGCCACCAATCCAATTGGAATCTGCCTCTCTGTGAATGAAAAGATCATAGAGGAACTACCGAATGAGCGCCACCTGCAGTGGAAAAATAGACTGCACCTGCCTAAAAGCACACATGCACCATGCCAAGAATGTAAACTGGGAAGCTCAGTGTACATTCTACAGGAGACAGTGAACAGGCAGGTCAGTTTATTTTATTGTGAAGAAACTTTGCATGTATGCTCTGCTATAGTAGGGTGACCAGACATCCCCGGTTTCAGGGGACAGTCCCCGGATTGAGGACACTGTCCCCGGACCAAGTCTGTCCCCGGATTGGGTTTGAACAGGGGCTGCGGCAATTTCAAAGACAGTCAGTGCAGAATTTAAAAAAATAAATTTTGAATTACACCCCCCCACACTCCACCGCTCCTATTAGCTTAGGGGGGTGTATTTTTTACCATTATCTTATTACCCTTTCTGATGATCATGTGCTGGTCGGAGCGGAGGGAATATTTCTTTAGTTTTGAGCGCATTCCCATTCAGCTCCGCTCCCATGTTCTTCTGCCTTGGCTCAAGTCCCTGCCAGCCGCCTGCCTGCTTATCTCCTTGCCTTCCCTGGCAGAGTGATCTTCCTCCGCTCCCCACCCAGTAGTAGCCGGGGCCCGGAGAGTAAGACATGACAGGCTGTGAGGCGGGCGGCGGCGACATGCAGAGAGTCACTGATTGCCGCCATTACTAGTAAAAAAAAAAAAATATGTCCCCGGATTTCATTTTAAAAATCTGGTCACCTTATGCTATAGGGTTCTTGTTTGCTCCTAAATTTTCTTCTTTACACTTTATTTTCAGTCTAAGACTGCTCATCATAGCAATTTTTTTTGCCACAAATGGTGATGAAAGATGTGAGAATGATCTTTGCCCCGAGTCCTCCTGTCAAGAAGTTAAATGAACCATGGGACCACGAAAGCCAGGAAACTGACAGTCTGCTCTATTTTTTTTATCCTATCTTCGAATCAAGGGGATTAACAACAGTTACAATTTTGGCCCATCAGTATTGTACTCACGTATAAAAGTGTCTGGATGAGAAGGGAGTGGGCCAAGTCTCAGTTATAGGAACTCTGTAGCCTTGTCAATGTTATTTTATTTCTTTTTTTACGTATGCACATAAAAATGTTCAGCTTGATGTAAATAATCCTACCAACATGTGAAAAAAACACTAGAACCCTGGCCTCTTATTAGAGCAGAGCAGTGATCCATGACGCAGGAAGAGCAGAGGTACCTTTGATTGACAGCCTGGATTCTCTTTCTCTTTGCTGTTTCACTGAGGGATGACTGGATTTTGAGGGATTGACAGGAGCAGAGTTTTATTTACTGTTTATTCACCAGTGAGTTGTTTATTGGATGAATAGTTCCATCCTCTGACCCCATACGTCACTTGAGGTACCGTAAGTATAAAGGCTATTGCAGAAAATTTATATTTTTTTACTTTGTTGGTTGAATAACAGTAGCACTTTTAAAATTAAGATTTGTTTGCTATAAGAAATGATGCCCTACATATACAGTAAAGCCCTGTACACGCGACCGGATTTCCGATGGATTTTTCCATCGGACTTCCGATGAAGCTGACTTCCATCAGTCTTGCCTACACACCGTCAGTCAAAAAGCCGACCGTCCCAAACGCTGTGACGTAAAACACTCAGACGAGCCGAGAAAAATTAAGTTCAATGCTTCTAAGCATGCGTCGACTTGACTCGGAATTTGCGATCGTTTTTTTTTTTCCATCTGATAAATTTAAAACATGTTCTATTTTTAATCACCGATGGAAAAAAGACCGATGGGGCCCATAAACGATCGGTTTGTCCGATGAAAAAAGTCCATCGGACTGTTTTCATTGGACAAACCGATCGTGTGTACAGGGCTTAAGGCTGAAATCCGGTCAGCTATAAAGAAAATTCTATTTGGGTGGCCTACCCATATACGAGGGGTCTTCAAATTGTTTCCGCACTTTTATATATACCTTAGTTAAAAAAAAAGTGTGGAAACTTTTTGAAGAACCCTTGTATTAGGAATCTAATGCCGGTTAGTCTAGAGAGAATGTAATGCGGTGTACACATGATAGGAATTTCCGTTGAAAAAAGTCAGACAAAGTCCGTCTGAGTTTCTCATCGGAAATTCCAACCGTGTGTGGGCCCCATCGGAAGAAGTTCCGATGAATTCCATCGGAATTTTTAAATAGAACCTGTTCTATTTTTTTCCGATGAAATTCCGTCGGAATTCCGATGGGAGTTAGGTCGGAAAAATGTCCGATCGTGTTTACTGGGCATTAGAGAGAGATTTACGTACCTTATTCCTCAGTCCTGCAGACTTCCTCTAATAATTCCATCAAAGCACTCCTCTTCTCTGGTCATGAGGCCACCCTCAATCTGGTGTAATCGCATACCATGCAAGACCAAGAGCACCAGGAGTCTTGCAATGTACCTGATGATGCTGAGGGCCCACCTTCATTCTGGAAAACGGCTTAAAGTGGTTGTAAACCCTCAGGGACAACTTTCACCTACAGGTAAGCCTAGATTAAGGCTTACCTGTAGGTGCTTGCAATATCTTCTTAACCTACATGGTTTAGGAGATATTTGCAAAGACGGCGCCAAAGTCAACGGCGCAGGCGCACTGAGCGTGCCGTTTCCGAAGGCGATCGTGCCGTCACTGGGGGCTCCCGCGCACAGCCGCGATACCCGGAAGTCATTACAGGAGAGATGGCGGTGACGGAGGAGAGGAACGAGGACCGCTGCGGGGGCTTCGATCTCAGGTAAGTACTGTATTTATTGGTGTATAACACTCACTTTTTTACACTGAAAATAGAGGGTAAAAAAATTGTGCCTGCGTGTTATACGCAGGAGGCTGTGGAAAGTTTTTTTCCTGAAACTTCCCTCTTAAAGTTAGGGTGCATGTTATACGCCTGTGCGTGTTATACGCCGATAAATATGGTAATTCATAATGAGCTAGTCTGCTATGCAGACTAGCTCATTATGCCTTTGTCTTGCAGGGTGTATTTTTTTTTTAAGGAAGAGCATAGACTGCCATGAAACCAAGGAATAGGGTAACTATTCCTCTGCATTACACCCTCCTAGACTAAACAATCATTAAATAAAGAACGTCTTAGTGGGGCATCAGCATAGAATTTCTTTTATAGCTGAATGGAAGGATGAAACAACATATAGGAGTAGATATTTTAAAGCTCCATTTTGAATATGGAAAAGCTTAAAATGTTGAAGTGTCATTAAACCCAGACTATGAAAAACTCTCATTACATGTTATACTGTACAGGTCCTTCTCAAAAAATTTGCATTTTGTGATAAAGTTCATTATTTTCTGTAATATACTGATAAACATTAGACTTTCATATATTTTAGATTCATTACACACAACTGAAGTAGTTCAAGCCTTTTCTTGTTTTAATATTGATGATTTTGGCATACAGCTCATGACAACCCAAAATTCCTATCTCAAAAAATTAGCATATCATGAAAAGGTTCTCTAAACGAGCTATTAACCTAATCATCTGAATCAACTAATTAACTCTAAACACCTGCAAAAGATTCCTGAGGCTTTTAAAAACTCCCAGCCTGGTTCATTACTCAAAACCGCAATCATGGGTAAGACTGCCGACCTGACTGCTGTCCAGAAGGCCATCATTGACACCCTCAAGCAAGAGGGTAAGACACAGAAAGAAATTTCTGAACGAATAGGCTGTTCCCAGAGTGCTGTATCAAGGCACCTCAGTGGGAAGTCTGTGGGAAGGAAAAAGTGTGGCAGAAAACGCTGCACAACGAGAAGAGGTGACCGGACCCTGAAGAAGATTGTGGAGAAGGACCGATTCCAGACCTTGGAGGACCTGCGGAAGCAGTGGACTGAGTCTGGAGTAGAAACATCCAGAGCCACCGTGAACAGGCGTGTGCAGGAAATGGGCTACAGGTGCCGCATTCCCCAGGTCAAGCCACTTTTGAACCAGAAACAGCGGCAGAAGCGCCTGACCTGGGCTACAGAGAAGCAGCACTGGACTGTTGCTCAGTGGTCCAAAGTACTTTTTTCGGATGAAAGCAAATTTTGCATGTCATTCGGAAATCAAGGTGCCAGAGTCTGGAGGAAGACTGGGGAGAGGGAAATGCCAAAATGCCTGAAGTCCAGTGTCAAGTACCCACAGTCAGTGATGGTCTGGGGTGCCATGTCAGCTGCTGGTGTTGGTCCACTGTGTTTTATCAAGGGCAGGGTCAATGCAGCTAGCTATCAGGAGATTTTGGAGCACTTCATGCTTACATCTGCTGAAAAGCTTTATGGAGATGAAGATTTCATTTTTCAGCACGACCTGGCACCTGCTCACAGTGCCAAAACCACTGGTAAATGGTTTACTGACCATGGTATTACTGTGCTCAATTGGCCTGCCAACTCTCCTGACCTGAACCCCATAGAGAATCTGTGGGATATTGGGAATAGAAAGTTGAGAGACGCAAGACCCAACACTCTGGATGAGCTTAAGGCCGCTATCGAAGCATCCTGGGCCTCCATAACACCTCAGCAGTGCCACAGGCTGGTTGCCTCCATGCCACGCCGCATTGAAGCAGTCATTTCTGCAAAAGGATTCCCGACCAAGTATTGAGTGCATAACTGAACATAATTATTTGAAGGTTGACTTTTTTTGTATTAAAAACACTTTTCTTTTATTGGTCGGATGAAATATGCTAATTTTTTGAGATAGGATTTTTGGGTTTTCATGAGCTGTATGCCAAAATCATCAATATTAAAACAAGAAAAGGCTTGAACTACTTCAGTTGTGTGTAATGAATCTAAAATATATGAAAGTCTAATGTTTATCAGTACATTACAGAAAATAATGAACTTTATCACAATATGCTAATTTTTTGAGAAGGACCTGTATAACAGAGTGTGCATACTCACAAAGCCACTAAAGCATTTGCTTTGTGTAGTGTCAATTATACCTGGTTGGTCCCTCCTATCTTCTCTTGTCCCCACTGCAGCCTGCTGTTATGTAGACCAGCTGTTGTCATCTAGTGTGCATGCTCCAGTTTCAGTTCCTTTCTAAACTTTTTCTTTCTCTTTTTTCTTATCTGTGCAGCCCACACGAGTATACACAGTAGTAAACGCTTCTTGAAGAATGGTCACACATTTCCATACCTTGTGGGCAGCCTTCCCAGAAGAGTTGAAGCGGTTATAGCTGAAAAGGGTGGGCCAACTCAATATTGAACCCTACAGACGAAGACTGGGATGCCATTAAAGTTCATGTGTGTGTAAAGGCAGGTGTCCCAATACTTTTGGTAATATAGTGTATATATAAAAATAAATAAAAAAAACGCAGCAAAAATACAGCCATATAGGCGTCAGAGTGCAACGAAGGGGGGGGGGGGGGGGAAGTTGGGACTTTAAATGAGGCTCTTGGTGACAAATTGATAGAGTGGTGGGTGGTTAAGCATTTATTAGTACAAGGATGCATGTTAGAATACATTGATTACATATACATAAAACGCACATTCAATGGTGCCAATCAGGGATGAGCTTCGTGTTCGAGACGAACATACGTTCGACTCGAACATCGGCTGTTCGATCGTTCGAAGAAGATCGAACGATTTGGGCCGTTCGCGCCAAATTCGAGTGACGCGAACGGCCCACAATGCACTACGCCATCGCAGTGTCATCCAGGCGCTGTGATTGGCCAAGCATGCACTGTGACCCCGCATGCTTGGCCAATCACAGCGCCGGCAGTGAGGAGAGCAATGATTGGCCACAGGCAGGATGCCTGTGGCCAATTATTGCTGAGGGGGTTTAGTACACGCCCCACACTATAAAAGGCCACCAGCGCGGCGGCCTTGTGTAGTGTGTTCCGGAGCAGGGAAAGAGAAGCATAGGCAGGGACAGTGTCATTTTTTTCCTTTACTAATCCTGGATTCCTTGTGTTTAGGGACAGAGAAGGATAGGTAGGGAGAGTGTCAGTGTGTTATTCTGTGCTAAACCTTGTTTGTAGGGACAGAGAAGGACAGTGAGGGAAAGTGTCAGTGTGCTATTCTGTTCTAAACCAATCTTGCTGAACCGTATTTGAAATCCTTGAGTTTAGGGACAGAGAAGGACACTCGTGGAAACTATCAGTGTGCTATTCTGTGCTAAATCTTGTTTGTAGGGACAGAGAAGGACAGTGAGGGAAACTATCAGTGTGCTATTCTGTGCTAAACCTTGTTTGTAGGGACAGAGAAGGACAGTGAGGGAAACTGTCAGTGTGCTATTCTGTTCTAAACCAATCTTGCTGAACCGTATTTGAAATCCTTGAGTTTAGGGACAGAGAAGGACACTCGGGGAAACTGTCAGTGTGCTATTCTGTTCTAAACCAATCTTGCTGAACCGTATTTGAAATCCTTGAGTTTAAGGACAGAGAAGGACACTCGTGGAAACTATCAGTGTGCTATTCTGTGCTAAATCTTGTTTGTAGGGACAGAGAAGGACAGTGAGGGAAACTATCAGTGTGCTATTCTGTGCTAAACCTTGTTTGTAGGGACAGAGAAGGACAGTGAGGGAAACTATCAGTGTGCTATTCTGTGCTAAACCTTGTTTGTAGGGACAGAGAAGGACAGTGAGGGAAACTGTCAGTGTGCTATTCTGTGCTAAACCAATCTTGCTGCACCATATTTGAAATCCTTGAGTTTAGGGACAGAGAAGGACAGTGAGGGAAAGTGTCAGTGTGCTATTCTGTGCTAAATCTTGTTTGTAGGGAGGGACAGAGTAGGACAGTGAGGGAAAGTGTCCTATTCTGTTCTAAACCAATTTTGCTGAACCATATTTTCAATCCTTGAGTTTAGGGACAGAGAAGGACACTCGTGGAAAGGAGGGACAGAGTAGGACAGTGAGGGAAAGTGTCAGTGTGCTATTCTGTTCTAAACCAATTTTGCTGTTCCATATTTTCAATCCTTGAGTTTAGGGACAGAGAAGGACACTCGTGGAAACTATCAGTGTGCTATTCTGTGCTAAATCTTGTTTGTAGGGACAGAGAAGGACAGTGAGGGAAAGTGTCAGTGTGCTATTCTGTGCTAAACCAATCTTGCTGAACCATATTTGAAATCCTTGAGTTTAGGGACAGAGAAGGACACTCGGGGAAACTGTCAGTGTGCTATTCTGTTCTAAACCAATCTTGCTGAACCGTATTTGAAATCCTTGAGTTTAGGGACAGAGAAGGACACTTGTGGAAACTATCAGTGTGCTATTCTGTGCTAAATCTTGTTTGTAGGGACAGAGAAGGACAGTGAGGGAAACTATCAGTGTGCTATTCTGTGCTAAACCTTGTTTGTAGGGACAGAGAAGGACAGTGAGGGAAACTGTCAGTGTGCTATTCTGTGCTAAACCAATCTTGCTGAACCATATTTGAAATCCTTGAGTTTAGGGACAGAGAAGGACACTCGGGGAAACTGTCAGTGTGCTATTCTGTGCTAAACCTTGTTTGTAGGGACAGAGAAGGACAGTGAGGGAAAGTGTCAGTGTGCTATTCTGTGCTAAACCAATCTTGCTGAACCATATTTGAAATCCTTGAGTTTAGGGACAGAGAAGGACACTCGGGGAAACTGTCAGTGTGCTATTCTGTTCTAAACCAATCTTGCTGAACCGTATTTGAAATCCTTGAGTTTAGGGACAGAGAAGGACACTCGTGGAAACTATCAGTGTGCTATTCTGTGCTAAATCTTGTTTGTAGGGACAGAGAAGGACAGTGAGGGAAACTGTCAGTGTGCTATTCTGTGCTAAACCAATCTTGCTGAGCCATATTTGAAATCCTTGAGTTTAGGGACAGAGAAGGACACTCGTGGAAACTATCAGTGTGCTATTCTGTGCTAAATCTTGTTTGTAGGGACAGAGAAGGACAGTGAGGGAAACTGTCAGTGTGCTATTCTGTGCTAAACCAATCTTGCTGAACCATATTTGAAATCCTTGAGTTTAGGGACAGAGAAGGACACTCGGGGAAACTGTCAGTGTGCTATTCTGTGCTAAACCTTGTTTGTAGGGACAGAGAAGGACAGTGAGGGAAACTGTCAGTGTGCTATTCTGTGCTAAACCAATCTTGCTGAAGCATATTGCAAATCCTTGTGTTTAGGGACAGAGAAGGATAGGCAGGGGACAGTGTCAGTGTCATTGTTGCTAAGCCTCCTGCACAGTATACACCTGAAGGTAGCCCTTATTGCTGTTTTTCCCATCTCCCTGCAGGCCATCCATTAAAATGTCTGGAAGGCAAACAAGGAGAGGCAGACAGTCAGGAGGCAAAAAAAGAGGGCAAGCAGGCTCTGTGTCTGGGGGCAACAGTGCTGGTCGTGGACGCGGTGCATTGTCATCAGCACATGGCCATGGGACACGCTTGTCCTTCTTTTCGGCAGCTGGACATGTTGAGCCACATCATGCCGAAGACTTGGTAGAGTGGATGACCAAGCCCACCTCATCCTTCTCATCCTCTCTCACCCAGGCTCAGGGTACTGGCAAAGCAGCTGCCAAAGCGTCCTCTTCTCTGGTATCAATGTCATCATTAGTCAATCCTTCCCTAGACACACCATGTCCTCCTCCTGAGGAGTCCCCCGAACTGTTTGAGCACAGTGTTGGGTACATGCTCCAGGAGGATGCCCAGCGTTTCGAAGGATCTGATGATGATACCCAGATAGAGGAAGGCAGTAGCGTGAGAGCAGAGAGAGGGGATGCTCAAGAAGGACACCAATCTGGCAGTCATGCTCCAGCAGCTGCAGCATACTGCCAGATTGGCTCCAGTGATGAGGAGGGAGGGGATGATGAGGTCACTGACTCCACGTGGGTGCCTAATAGGAGAGAGGAGGAGGAGGATGAGGAGGAGGCACATCTCCAACGAGGCAGGATGCCCTTGAGTGGCCAGCGTATGGGCAGCACACCGACGGAATCACACCGCAGAGCTCCGCCTGTGCAGGGCGCTGCCTCTGCCCGTCATTCAAAAAGTTCTTTGGTGTGGGCCTTTTTTGAGGCGAGTGCATCAGATCGCACAGCTGCTGTTTGCAACATATGTCTCAAGCGTATATCGCGTGGCCAAAACATCAGCCGCTTGGGCACCACATGCTTGATCAGACATATGTTGACCTGCCATGCAGCTCGTTGGCAAGCCTACCTTAAAGACCCACACCAAAGAACAAAGCTGACCTCTTCTTGCACCGCATCAGCTGGGATCTCCAACCCCACTATACCTTCACTCCTCTCTGAAACCTGCTCTGAGAGGAATGAAGGTGTAGAATTAGGTGTGTCACAGGCAAGTACTTGCGGGCACTCTGCTAGCAGTACACCAACGTCCGATTCTAGCAGGCAAATTTCCCTGCCCCAGCTGCTGGACCGTCAAAAGAAGTTCACTCCCAGCCATCCACATGCCCAGCGGTTGAATCCTAGCTTGGCTAAATTGCTAGCGCTTCAACTGCTGCCTTTTCAGTTGGTAGACTCGGCCCCCTTCCGTGAGTTTGTGCAATGTGCGGTTCCTCAGTGGCAGGTTCCCAAACGCCACTTTTTTGCACGGAAGGCGATTCCGGCTCTCTACAGGCATGTGGAAGGCAATGTCTTGGCCTCCCTGGACAGGGCGGTCAGCGGTAAGGTGCATATTACCGCTGACTCATGGTCCAGCAGGCATGGACAGGGACGTTACCTTTCTTTCACGGCCCATTGGGTCACTCTTTTGGCAGCTGGGAAGGATGCAGGACAAGGTGCAGTAGTGATGGAGGTTGTTCCACCGCCACGCCTCCAAAATGCTACTACTGGTTGTGACACACCTCTCTCCTCCACCCCCTCCTCTTCTTCTTCCTCCATGGCCTCTTCCTGTGGTTTGTCCTCGGAACCAGCGGTGCTCCGTAGGCGTTCAAGGGGCTACGCAAGTACGCAGGCAAAAAGATGCCATGCCGTGCTTGCGCTGGTGTGTTTGGGGGACAGGAGCCACACTGGGGCAGAGGTCCTGTCTGCTCTGCAGGGGCAGGCCGAGAGGTGGTTGATGCCACGCCAGCTTAAGCCAGGAATGGTGGTTTGCGACAATGGCACCAACCTCCTCTCCACCCTCCGACAGGGACAACTGACCCATGTGCCCTGTATGGCTCACGTCCTTAACCTGGTGGTGCAGCGGTTCTTGGGCAGGTACCCGGGCTTACAGGATGTCCTGAGGCAGGCCAGGAAAGTCTGTGTGCATTTCCGCAGATCTTATAATGCCAGTGCTCGCCTGGCTGAGCTGCAAAAGGAGTTGAACCTGCCCAAGAACCGCCTTATATGTGACATGCCCACCAGGTGGAACTCAACGTTGGCCATGCTGCAGCGGCTGCACACGCAGCAGAGGGCCATCAATGAGTACCTGTGCGACTACGGCACCAGGACAGGGTCAGGGGAGCTCGGGTTTTTTTCACCACGCCAGTGGGGCATGATCAGGGATGCATGCACTGTCCTGGCACCATTTGAGGAGGCCACGAGGATGGTGAGCAGTGACAGTGCATGCATCAGTGACACTGTACCTCTTGTCCACCTGTTGGAGCACACGCTGCTTGGAATAATGGACAGGGCACTTGAGGCAGAACAGAGGCAGGAAGAGGAGGACTTCCTTGCCTCTCAAGGCCCCCTTTACCCAGACAGTGTTCCTTCTGTCCCACCCATCGCACAGGAAGAGGAGGAGGAGGAGGAGGATTGTGTCAGCATGGAGGTGGAGGCTGGCACTCAGCATCATCAGCAGCAGTCTTTTAGGGATGATTTACAGTCCCAAGAAACCAGTGGCCTTGTACGTGGCTGGGAGGAGGTGGCTGCGGATCATGTCGTCCTTAGTGACCCAGAGGACTCCGGACTGAATGCCTCAGCTAACCTACGCTGCATGGCCTCCCTGATCCTGCAAAGTCTGCGGAAGGATCCTCGTATTCTTCGGATCAAGGAGAGGGACCATTACTGGCTGGCCACTCTCCTTGATCCACGGTACAAGGGTAAGGTTGCGGACCTTATCGTACCGTCGCAGAGGGAGCAGAGGATGAGACAACTCCGGGAGGCCTTGCAGAAAGGTCTGTGCAACGCGTTCCCAGAGACTGGGAGGTTACAAACTCCTGGTCCTGGACAACGAGTTGCTGAGGCTTCGGGCAGTCAAAGAAGGAGCGGTGGGGAAGGTGGCCCTCTGACCGATGCGTTCAGACAATTCTTTAGTCCGCAGCCCCAAAGTATGATCGGTTCCAGCAACCATCGCCAGCGTCTGATATACATGGTGCAGGAATACCTAGGGGCAAGGTCAGACTTGGACACCTTCCCCACCGAAAATCCTCTGGCTTACTGGGTCTTGAGGATGGATCACTGGCCAGAGCTTGCACAGTATGCAATTGAGCTACTGGCCTGTCCTGCATCCAGAGTTCTTTCAGAACGCACATTCAGTGCTGCTGGAGGATTTGTCACGGATCACAGGGTGCGCCTGTCCACCGACTCGGTTGATCGACTGACTTTCATCAAGATGAACCAGTCTTGGATCACCACCAGCTACCACACACCAGATGCTGATATAACAGACTAATTAAAATGTCACATCCCTTCAAGACTGATGCTGATGCTGAGTGCCTGTGCTGTTATGTTGACTGGCTATCCTCCTCCTCCTCCTCAATGATACGATTAATGATGATAGCTTGGAAGATCATTTTGGTTTATGGGTGACGCCACCAGTGGCTAAGGCCCAATTTTTCAGCCCCTGTTTAACAGGGGCGTGTAATTAAAATTTTTGATGCAATACTTTGCAACAGGCCTCATTGCTGTGCTCCAAGCACAGTATCTGTGAGGGGTTGCAGTGTGGTGCCACCAGTGCCTAAGGCCCAATTTTTCAGCCCCTGTTCAACAGGGGCATGCAATTATAATTATTGATCTAATAATTCACAGCAGGGCCCATTGCTGCGCCCACCAAGAGTAACTGTCAGGCCTTACAGTGTTGTGGCACCAGCACCACCATCACCACCACCACCACCACCAAAGGCCCAATTTTTCAGCCCCTGTTCAGCAGGGGCATGCAATTATAATTATTGATCTAATAATTCACAGCAGGGCCCATTGCTGCACCCACCAAGAGTAACTGTCAGGCCTTACAGTGTTGTGGCACCAGCACCACCATCACCACCACCACCACCACCACCACCAAAGGCCCAATTTTTCAGCCCCTATTCAACAGGGGCATGCAATTATAATTATTGATCTAATAATTCACAGCAGGGCCCATTGCTGCGCCCACCAAGAGTAACTGTCAGGCCTTACAGTGTTGTGGCACCAGCACCACCATCAAAGGCCCAATTTTTACTACCACTGATCAACAATTATATGTTATTACAATTCCTGATATAATAGTTGACAGCAGGGCGTTCCAGCACCCACCAAGAATAACTGTGAGTGCTTTCAGTGTTGTGCCAACACCAACACCTAAGGGGCCAATTTCTGCAGAGTATATACGGCAGGTCCCTACTTTCAAACATCCAACTTACAAACTACTACTACTTGCAAACGGAAGAAGACAACAGGAAGTGAGAGGAAATCTACCCCTTGGAAGGAAAATTCTCTCCTGTAAGAATTAATATGGGAGAAAGGTGTCTCCTCTCTACTGATGCTTTATCACCAATCCTTGTTTCAATAAAAACACCACATTTCAAAAACAATTGTCATTGGGACGCAAAGTGAGGTGAAATGTTCTGAACAGGGGCACAGACAGCAAAAAAAATGTGACAGGGGTGATAACCGTTCCCTATGTTTTACAAAAAGCAAAAAAAAAGGAATTTGGCATGGAGCTCCACTTAAACAATGCAGCTGTTCAAAATTACAAACAGATTCTACATAAGAACAAACCTACAGTCCCTGTCTTGTATGCACCGCCTGTATACGGCTGTTCAGAGTATATAGGTCCTTTTTTATTTTGTGTGCGGGGTTCCCCTTAATATCCATACAAGACCCAAAGGGGTTGGTAATGGGCTGGGGTGGGGGGGGGGGTTGATGGGGTAGCTATGCCATTTTTCCTAAAGATTTTCATCCATATTACCGGGACCAGACATTGCATTAAAGCCGCAAGCAGTTTTAAATGGCTTTTTTTCCTTTAGAAATGTTATTTTGTGCAGGGACAGTTCTAAACACGGGAAACACGTGGCACTTCACAGGCATACTTTAGACACCCCCCAGGTACAATATTTAACCACTTCAATACCATGCACGTATGCACCTTCCCGCCCAGACCAATTTTCAGCTTTCAGTACTCTCACACTTTGAATGACAATTACTTAGTCATGCTACACTGTATCCAAACAAAATTTTTATCATTTCCTTCTCACAAATAGAGCTTTCTTTTGGTGGTATTTAATCGCCACTGGGTTTTTTATTTTTTGCGATATAAGCAAAAAAACAGCAATTTTTTTTTTAAAAAAACACTTTTTTTTAGTTTCTATTGTAAAATTTTGCAAATAAGTAATTTTTCTTCATAAATTTGTGCCAAAATGTATACTGCTACATATCTTTGGTAAAATGAACCCAAATTAGTGTATATTATTTGGTCTTTGTGAAAGTTATAGAGTCTACAAACTATGGTGGCAATCACTGAAAATTTATCACATCTGATCACGCCTGATGTACTGAAGGGATATCTCATTTCTTGAGACACTAACAAGCGAGGAAAGTACAAATACCCCAAAATTACCCCTTTTTGGAAAGTAGACAGTCCAAGGTATTTACTAAGAGGCATGGTGAGTTTTTTGAAGTTGTATTTTTTTCCCACAATTCTTGGGAAAATTTAATTTTTTATTTTTTTTTACACAAACTGGTCATATTAACAGTTTTTTTCTCTCACACAGCATATGCATAATTGCAACTACACCCCAAAATACATTCTGCTACTCCTCCTGAGTGTAGCGATACCACATGTGTGAGACTTTTACACAGCCTGGCCATATACAGAGGCCCAACATTGAAGTAGCACTTTCAGGCGTTCTACAAGCATAAATCGCACATATCCTTTCTCAACCACCTATTACACTTTTGAAGGCCCTGGAGCACCAGGACAATGGAATTTTCCACAAAATGACCCCATTTTGGAAAGCACACACCCCAACGTATAATCTATGAAGCATTATGAGTCTTTTGAACGGTTCATTTTTTTCCAGAAGGTTTTGGAAAATGTGGAGAAAAAATGAAAATGCATTTTTTTTACACAAAGTTGTCCATTTATAAGATATTTCTAACGCATAGCATATACATAGCAAAAATGACACCCCAAAATGCATTCTGCTACTCCTCCTGAGTATAGCGATACCACATGTGTGAGACTTTTACACAGCCTGGCCATATACAGAGGCCCAACATTGAAGTAGCACTTTCGGGCGTTCTACAAGCATAAATCGCACATATCCTTTTTCAACCACCTATTACAATTTTGAAGGCCCTGGAGCACCAGGACAATAGAATTTTCCACAAAATGACCCAATTTTGGAAAGCACACACCCCAACGTGTAATCTATGAAGCATTGTGAGTCTTTTGAACGGTTCATTTTTTTCCAGAAGGTTTTGGAAAATGTGGAGAAAAAATGAAAATGCATTTTTTTTACACAAAGTTGTCCATTTATAAGATATTTCTAACGCATAGCATATACATAGCAAAAATGACACCCCAAAATGCATTCTTCTACTCCTCCTGAGTATAGCGATACCACATGTGTGAGACTTTTACACAGCCTGGCCATATACAGAGGCCCAACATTGAAGTAGCACTTTCAGGCGTTCTACAAGCATAAATCGCACATATCCTTTCTCAACCACCTATTACAATTTTGAAGGCCCTGGAGCACCAGGACAATAGAATTTTCCACAAAATGACCCCATTTTTGAAAGCACACACCCCAACGTATAATCTATGAGGCATTATGAGTCTTTTGAACGGTTCATTTTTTTCCAGAAGGTTTTGGAAAATGTGGAGAAAAAATTAAAATGCATTTTTTTTACACAAAGTTGTCAATTTATAAGATATTTCTAACACATAATATGTACATAGCAAAAATTACACCCCAAAATGCATTCTGCTACTCCTCCTGAGTATGGCGATACCACATGTTTGAGACTTTTACACAGCCTGGCCACATACAGAGGCCCAACATCCAAGTAGTACCTCCAGGCATTCTAGCAGCATTAATTGCACATATCATTTTCTGACTACCGATCACATTTTTGAAGGCCCTTCATATATCTAACACATAGCAGGTACATACCAAATAACAAAAGATTACCTGTGGTTTTAGAAGTGCAGTGGTCCACAGAGGAGAGCATCGGTCCAGGCAGCAGGCAGGGATGAGGTCAGCGACAGCAAAAGCAATCATCCAGGCAGCAGGCAGGAATACTGTCCATAGTTCGCACAGGCAGAGATACTGTCAGCACAGCCAGAGCACAGCCAAAGCACAGGTCCAGGTAGCAGGCAGAGGTGTCCTATCCTATCCTATCGATGATATCTTCGATATATTGGAGGTAGTGGAGTCGGTGATTTTGAGTTGCTTTTTGGTAGCAGACAAACGAATTAAAAAGGGCCATGTGAAACAGGTGAAACGCAACTTTTTTGTGCCAATAATGGGACTTTCTGGTTGATAAGTAGGGCTGTAGCATCTGGTCGTTTAAATCCACCCCCCCCCCCATGTACAAATTGTAGTCGTGGACACATTCAGGCTTTACAATGGAGCCGCGTCTTCTTGGGATCTCCACCATGGTGTCATTGTGGATCGTAGAGAGGATGTGGACATCTTTCTTGTCCCTCCACTTCATGGCCAACACCTCCTCGTTCCTCATGGATGCCGATTCTCCAGGTCGCAATTTTTTTGTCAATAAATTTTGTGGGAATCCCTTCCGTTTTTTTTTTAAGGTACCGCAGGCCGGGGTTTGTTTACTGTAAAGGTGGCGAAAAAGGGGCAGGCTGGTATAATAATTATCAACATATAAATGGTAACCTTTTCCGAACAGGGGGTATGCCAACTCCCAGACAATTTTCCCACTGGTTCCAATATATGTGGGGCAATCACGGGGCTGGAGCTGGGAGTCTTTGCCTTCGTAGATCCTGAATTTGCAGACGTATCCAGTGGCTCGATCACATAATTTATTTAATTTTAACCCATACCTGGCTCTCTTGCTTGGTATGTACTGCTTGAACTGCAGTCGGCCGGTGAAATGTACGAGGGACTCGTCCACACAAATTTTTTGGTCTGGGATGAAAACTTCTTCAAATCGCTGGGAAAAGGCATTGATTAGGGGGCGTATCTTGTACAATTTGTCGTAGTTGGGATGATCTCGGGGAGGGCACTGTGAATTGTCATTGAAGTGGAGAAAGCGCATAATCATGTCGTATCTTTTCCTGGACATGACAGCGGAATATATGGGCATGTGTTGGATGGGGCGTTTGGACCAATATGAATGGACTTCGTTCTTTTTTGTAAGCCCCATATTGAACATAAGGCCCAAAAATAATTTAAATTCCTCCAATGTTAGACGCCGCCACTGGAACATGCGGGCGTAGGAAGAATCAGGGTTGGCAGCAATAAATTGGGATGCATACAGATTCATTTGATCCACTATATTCTGCAGCAAATCTTGTGGGGAAAAATAAACAAAAATAATCAAATTTAGAAAAATTTGTAGTGTCGGGCTGCACACCTGGCTGTGCGGTGAAAGGGGGGATGATAGCGGATCCTGAGTTGGCAGGCAACCATAAGGGGTTTGCCAGGGCATCGGGAAGGTAGGATTGGGGCAGGATTCTTCGGGTTGGGCGTGCATTTCCATTGCTTGTACTGGGCTCCTCTTCCTGGGGTATGGCGCTGCTGGTGGTGGCCAGTTCTCCTGATCTTGGTGCTGATCTTGGTGCTGATCTTGGTGCCGATCGCATTCTTTTGGGAGGGACGGTTTCCTCCGGGGACTCGGACTCTGAGCCACTATCCTCCACTGGCTCGTATTCCGAACCAGAATCGGATAATGGGAGCTCCCCGCTGCTCTCATCATCCGACATGGCAAGAATGGCATATGCCTCCTCAGGTGTGTAAACCCTTTGGGACATTATGGCAGTGCTTATTGGTGGGCCTGTGTAATGGTACTGCTGGTGGTAGTGGTGGCGGTCTGTGTGGTAGTACCGATGGAGGTATTAGTGGTGGGCCTGTGTGGTGGTACCGATGGCGGTATGGGTGGTGGTGGTACCAATGGCGGTACAGGTGGTGGTGGTACCGATGGCGGTACGGGTGGTGGTGGTGGCGGCGGTACCGATGGCGGTACAGGTGGCGGTTCGGGTGGTGGTGGTAGCGATGGCGGTATGGGTGGTGGTGGTACCGATGGCGGTACAGGTGGTGGTGGTACCGATGGCGGTACAGGTGGTGGTGGTACGGGTGGTGATGGTACCGATGGCGGTACAGGTGGTGGTACAGGTGGTGGTGGCACTACCGACGGTGGTACGGGTGGTGGTACTGGTGGTGGTACCGATGGCGGCACTAGTGGTGATACTGGTAGCGGGCCTGTGTGGCAGTATAGATGCTGGGCCTGGTGGCGGTACTGGTGGTGGTACTGGTACCGATGGCGGTACTGGTAGCCTGTGTGGCGGTGCCAATGGCGGTACCGATGGAGGTGGGCCTGTGACAGATGATTGACAGATGGGCTGATTGATTGACAGATGGGCTGATTGATTGATTGACAGATGGGTTGATTGATTGACAGATGGGGTGATTGATTGACAGGTGGGGTGATTGATTGACAGATGGGCTGATTGATTGACAGATGGGCTGATTGATATACAGATGGGCTGATTGATTGACAGATGGGCTGATTGACAGATGGGCTGATTGACAGATGGGCTGATTGACAGATGGGCTGATTGGCTGGGCTGATTGATGTGCTGGGCTGTGTGACAGGTCCTCTTTATGGGGGGGGGGCGTGTTGTGCACTGTAAACTTATGTAGACAAACTACACTGAGCTAACTTACTGATCTCTTCTCTCTCCTCACAGATCGGTGTGTGAGGAGAGAGCAGGGATCAGGTAGTAACTCCTGTGCAGTTTGTTTACATTTGTGACCGGCTGTGATTGGACACAGCCGGTCACGTGGTAAACAGCCAATTCATTGGCTGTTTACTCTGATCGGGGACGCGCTGTGTCCAAGGGACACTCGCCTTCCCCGCTCTGCAAGCCTGTGGCGGCGCGCACGGAGCGCGCCGCAGAGTTTGTTTTGACAGGTGATCGGCTGTGACTTTGACACAGCCGATCACATGGTAAACAGCCAATGAAATTGGCTGTTTACCGTGATCGGGGAAGCGCTGTGTCCGAGGGACACATGCCGTCCCCGATCACCGCGCTGCGCGCCCCGCGGGCGCGCGCAAGGCAATATCCTGCAGGACGTCATATGACGTCCAGTATCGATATTGCAACCACTTCCCGGACGTCAATTCGCTATTGACTGGGCGGGAAGTGGTTAAAGGAATATTTGACTTTTTTTTTTTCACTTTATGCATCATTAAAATGACTGCTCCCGGAAAACGTCCGCTTTTAAAACTTCTTTTTGCATTGATACATGTCCCCTGGTGCAGAACCCGGGTTCCCAAACTCTGTTTCGGACAATAACATGGATAATAGTCGTTATAATTAGCACTTTAGAATCCGAACGTTCGCATCCATTGTATTTAATAGGGTTCTAATGTTCGTGCGAACTTTCGGTCCGTTCGCGGGTTCTGGTGCGAACCGAACCCGGGGGTGTTCGGCTCATCACTATTCCTGATATAATAGTTGACAGCAGGGCGTTCCAGCACCCACCAAGAGTAACTGTGAGTGCTTACAGTGTTGTGCCAACACCAACACCTAAGGGGCCAATTTCTGCAGAGTATATACGGCAGGTCCCTACTTTCAAACATCCAACTTACAAACGACTCCTACTTGCAAACGGAAGAAGACAACAGGAAGTGAGAGGAAATCTACCCCTAGGAAGGAAAATTCTCTCCTGTAAGAATTAATATGGGAGAAAGGTGTCTCCTCTCTACTGATGCTTTATCACCAATCCTTGTTTCAATAAAAACACCACATTTCAAAAACAGTTGTCATTGGGACGCAAAGTGAGGTGAAATGTTCTGAACAGGGGCACAGACAGCAAAACAAATGTTACAGGGGTGATAACCCTTCCCTATGTTTTCCAAAAAGCTTAAAAATAGATTTTTTGGCTGGAGCTACACTTAAACAATGTACCTGTTCAAAATTACAAACAGATTCTACATAAGAACAAACCTACAGTCCCTGTCTTGTATGCACTGCCTGTATACGGCTGTTCAGAGTATATAGGGCCTTTTTTATTTTGTGTTGCAGGGTTCCCCTTAATATCCAAACAAGACCCAAAGGGGCTGGTAATAGGCTGGGATAGGGGGGGGGGGGTGATGGGGTAGCTATGCCATTTTTCTTAAAGATTTTCATCCATATTACCGGGACCAGACATTACATTAAAGCCGCAAGCAGTTTTAAATGGCTTTTTTTTCCTTTAGAAATTTAATTTTGTGCAGGGACAGTTCTAAACACGGGAAACACGTGGCACTTCACAGGCATACTTTAGACACCCTCCAGGTACAATATTTAAAGGAATATTTGACTCTTTTTTTTTCACTTTATGCATCAATAAAATGACTGCTCCCGAAAAACGGCCGTTTTTAAAACTTCTTTTTGCATTGATACATGTCCCCTGGTGCAGAACCCGGGTTCCCAAACTCTGTTTAGGACAATAACTTGGATAATAGTCGTTATAATTAGCACTTTAGAATTCGAACGTTCGCATCCATTGTATTTAATAGGGTTCTAATGTTCGTGCGAACTTTCGGTCCGTTCGCGGGTTCTGGTGCGAACCGAACCCGGGGGTGTTCGGCTCATCCCTAGTGCCAATGCCTGAAACGGTAATTTCAGGTAGTATCGCATTACAAACATCAATCACATTGTAGGATTAAGAGGGTTAGTAATTTTGATCTATGGTAGCTTTTGCCTGGATAAGTTGTTTACCTTTGTACCTCTTATACATAATTCACCCTTTTTACTTTTTTACCATATTTTACCTTGGTTATTCATTTATCCAATTACCAGCCTTTTTCTTTATACTAGTACATCTTGTAACACTGTGCCTTGGCCACATGGGGGACACGATGAATTGCCCTGTTTTGCATGGTCGGGAGCTGCAATGCGCACTGCAGGTGTTTCCCTCCCCCCCCCCTTTCCCGGGGGGTTGGGTGCGGCGTCCCTCTGACGCTGCTATACCGGCGTTTTTTGTACATCTCCACGTGCTAGGGGGTGGGGTGGGGTAGTGCTGCCTGTCGGATGAATCATCGCCTGGTTGTCAGCGGCCCCGCCCCCTCCCCATCGTTGCCTGCGGGTGTGGTGTTGGGGGCTGGTGTGCGTCAGCGGGCTCATATGGGCGGCTGCCGTGGTGGGGTCTGGATGTTTCTGTCTCTCTCTCACACCTACCTCATGTCTCTCCGTTTGGACTGGAATTCTTTGCTTCCCAAGCACCAGGTATCACTACACCCTTCCACACACTCCTCTTCCTTCCCCCTTTTTTCCTACTTTCCTTTTCCTTTTTTTCCCCCTTGTTCCCCCCCCTTCCCATTCTTTCATCTTCCTCACTTCCCTTTTTCCAGGTAATGGGTGTCTTGGTGTCGACCTTGTTTGTGGTCTTCCACCTGCACCCTCGTCCAGCACCTTCACACCCCTTTCACAGGCACTCACATTATCGCCTCACATAGTTTCATTTCTATCATTGTCCCATTATACACAGTTTACTTTGCATTTTTCACATAGGAGTGCTTGGTGCGTCCGGATCCTGCTGGGGCGCTGCCTGTGGAGGGCGCCGGCGCTGGTCATGCCCTCTCAGCTCCCGGTCCTGTTACCCTTGGCTCACGGTCCCCGCTAGTGTACCCCCAAGTGCACATACAATTGTAAGTGACCCCTCTCTGTTTCAGGGATGGCTATATTGTCATTTATATTTTCTTGTAAACAGACTAGTCTACCAAGACTTTTTACCATTCAATATTTTTCTTATTGCAGATCCTCCATATACATGCTCCTGATGAGCGGCTTAAAGCCGTGAAACGCGTAGAGTTATTATCCGCCGTGTATACACTACACGCTTCCCTGGTTATGTGCCCATCACTTATCATTTTTACAGGGACCAAAAAGACCCCAGATCGTGCAGACCATAATTGCTAATCATGCATACCTTATTATGAATAGTGGTGGAACCCTCTTAATCCTACAATGTGATTGATGTTTGTAATGCGATACTACCTGAAATTACAGTTTCAGGAATTGGCACCATTGAATGTGCGTTTTATGTATATGTAATCAATGTATTCTAACATGCATCCTTGTACTAATAAATGCTTTACCACCCACCACTCTATCAATTTGTCACCAAGAGCCTCATTTAAAGTCCCAACTTTTCCCCCCCTTCGTTGCACTCTGACGCCTATATGGCTGTATTTTTGCTGCGTTTTTTTTTTTTTCTAATTAACAGGGATGGAGGCACATGGCCTTACCAGGCCTATGGCCTCATTTAAAGTCCCAATGGGATGGAGGCATTGGCCTTACCAGGCCTATGGCCTCATTTAAAGTCCCAACTCCCCCCCCCCCCCCCATTTTGCTATAGTGTATATGATTTATGTGAATGAATTATGAAATTACCACTTCTCTGTAATCCTATTGCTCCTAAGGAATTTGTCAGCTCTCCTCTTTTTTTCGGTTATTCAGCACGCAGTTAGCTATTTGATCCTTCATTCATGTGAGGGAAAAGGACTGGTATATAGACTCAAAATCTTAGAATAGGCCCATAGTGGTTGTATAATTATAATTAAATATTTATTTCCATCATACCCAGTTTTTTATAGAGCATCATTCTGATACACGTCTATATTTTTCTCTTAGGGTTTTTATTGTTTACTTGTTGGAATAACCATTTATGTTGTCACTATTCCTTCAATTATTTACTGGTTTGTGCATTCCTGCAGTCCTTATATGAACGCAGTGTGCTGCAGTGCCAGCACAGCTACATGATTCATAACATTAAATCTCTGAGGCGTCTTGGTGTCTTCCATGTCCCTCTGCTGGTGACCTGGTCCATTGTGAGTGACATTACATTATTTTGTATGCACGATGCGATCCATCCTCACTCTGGAGAGAGCTTTGAGCTGGTGAGTCATCAAGCTTGTAGGGGAGATGAGACTTTGTCAAGAGAACCCCCTAAAATGCAATATATACAAAACATTTGTTATGCAAAGCTCAACTGAGGAATTCACTTCAGAGATTTGCTTTGATTCACGAAAATACCGGTTCAGCACTTTCATGAGATAGAAGCAAATGTACCAATTTATGTACTGCAAGTTATGGCCCGTACACACGATCCGAATATCGTACGAAAAATGTTGTCCGAGGAAGAATCGTACGATAATCGGATCGTTAGTACAGGGCTTCCGTGAGCCGATCATGACAGTTCATCCGATATTATTTTATCGGACATGCACGAAAATTTTCCTCGTACGTTACCTGATCGTACGATTTTCTTTTAGTCAGTACAGTTGTCATCCGAAAATACAATACAAATACACTACAACACATGACATCACTTCCGATTTTTTTTTTCTGTCGTACGAGAATTTTCGTGACTTTAGTAACCTATTCAATTTTACTTGCGACTAGCAAACGAAAAAAGTCGGACGATCTGTCGTCCGATTTTCGGATTGTGTGTACGGGGCATTAGGATAAGCAGAGGACATTCACATTCAGCTGACTACATAGTACAAAGATCTAACAATCCTGCAATTGTGTTTTCCTTTTCCAGGTTGACGATATACCAACTTATTCAGCCTATTTGAATCAAGCCTATGGTAAAATCTGTGAGATTCAAGCAGGGGTCTAAGACCTGGAGAGTACTGGCTGCTTATGACACACGGGGTTAATCAAGCGCACTCGGGATAAGGGTGTATGTACAAAACTAATATGGGAACAGCGGTAAAATGATTAGGAGGAATAAACTCATAAGATCAATGTCATATTAGTCCATACTTATAAGAATGACTAGTCCACAAAGAAGGCTGCCGGCTGACAGATAGAAGGGATCTGAAATAGTACAAGAAAAACAAAAAAGCAGCGCCTTCTGAGCGTAGCAATCAATTAACATTTATTGAAACATAAAATCAATAGCAGGTAATCCACTCACAAGAGGAGAATATAAGTGAGCTTATCTGTATGAAGACTGGGATAGTTGGAATCATCCGCTCATCCCGGGCATGTGAAGCTGTGTATCCAGAGGTGGAGGGGAGATGGTGTCTCTGGACCTCCTCTCAAGAGTCGCCGATTATGCCGTAGAGTGGAACTGCTCACTCGCAATGGAGGAACGGAGGACGACTTTGCTGGAACACAACGACAGAGTACATCCGGGTCGTGGGGTCAGCGGCGAGGATGCGCGCGTTCGAAGCATCTGTGCTTCTTCATCAGGCTTGGTAGGGGCCATCTTTGGTTCCGGCTATAAATACTAGGTAAGGATTGGCTGATAGGACAGTCTATATCACCATGGAAACCAAACACAAAGTACAGGCAGCAAACGCTAACTTGGCGCTGACCCATATATAAAGAAGAACAATAAATGCATAAAGATACTGATATGACATCAGGGATTAATAGGAGAAAAAACTAACTAATACATAAAGGAATCAATAAATAATCGGTAAAAGTATGGGAATAAAGAAATATATATGTAAAAAATATAAATAACAATAAAAATAGTCTAATGAGTTGCCATAGGAAACGGGATTGATAGCACATGTAAATATATATAAATATATATAAAAAATATATAAAAACGAAAGATATAATAAATTTCTAAAAAATCTCTAAAAGGAAGAAAACTTTACCCATATATGCACAAATACATATGCAAATGTATCATAGCAATCTGGACTATAAAAGAGATATACACCCACAAAGGAATATCCCCACTATTGTAATATACCTGGATGACATGATATGTGCATACCGATATGCACATATACATACATACATACATGGGCATACACAAATAGCAAAGAGGTGAATATTAGAAAAGGAGGGACCAATGTTGGCATAAAACATGCACATAGTAATAACAACATAGAAGATGGTATCTTTAGAGGAGAATATTGATTTCGATACCTTCATTCAAGCCCCCGGGCGCAAGACTATCGAGGGTGAATATCCAATAGTTTTCACGCTCACATAGTTTTTTATAGCGCTCGGCTAAAGGGAGGTGTTTAGGGATAGCTTCTATAACCCAGACACGTAGACCCACAGATGATTGGTGGTGAAATTCTTTGAAGTGTCTAGCTACACTATATTTTTCTCGACCCTTCTCGACAAAGTTTCGATGTTCTCCGAACCTTTTCGGAGGGTACGGATAGTGCGGCCTACATAAAATAGGCCGCACGGACAGGTCAAGCAGTACACCACATACTCAGAGGAGCATGTATAAAAATCAGGTAAGATGTACTGCTTGCCTTTTCAGGTAAACTCTTTCTGTCTGTGGTTGACATGCTTACACATAAGGCATAGTGCCTTCTTACACTGATACATACCCTTCAAATTAAAGAATGTCAGGGATGCACTGGTAGAGGGCCCTGATGTTTTAATTTTGCTCGGGGCTATCAGGGCCTTGATGTTTTTGGCCTTTCTATAACTAACTACAGGGCGCTCTGTGAGTGTAGTTTTTAAGTAAGGGTCCTCCTTCAATATGGACCAATGTTTAACCAAAATCCTTTCCATTCTCCTGAATTGGCTATGGAATTGGGTGACAAAGCGGACTGGTTGAGTGTTGTCGTCTGTGCTCTTAGCTCTTTTTTCTCTCACGTCAGCATTGAGATAATGTCGATAGGCACCCTCTACTAACTCGTCGGGGTAACCTTTCTCAAGAAATTTTATTTTAAGCTTTGAGCCATGGGAAATATAGTCCTGTGGCCGAGTACAATTATGTCTCAGTCTACAGAACTGGCTCTTGGGTATGTTGTTCACCCATCGTGGATGGTGACAACTCCCAAAATGCAGGAAAGAGTTACCTGCAGTGGGCTTGGTGTATTTCTGTGCACAGACCGCATGGTCTTCATGAAAGAGCTCAAGGTCCTTGAGCTCTTTCATGAAGACCATGCGGTCTGTGCACAGAACTACACCAAGCCCACTGCAGGTAACTCTTTCCTGCATTATGGGAGTTGTCACCATCCATGATGGGTGAACAACATACCCAAGAGCCAGTTCTGTAGACTGAGACATAATTGTACTCGGCCACAGGACTATATTTCCCATGGCTCAAAGCTTAAAATAAAATTTCTTGAGAAAGGTTACCCCGACGAGTTAGTAGAGGGTGCCTATCGACATTATCTCAATGCTGACGTGAGAGAAAAAAGAGCTAAGTGCACAGACGACAACACTCAACCAGTCCGCTTTGTCACCCAATTCCATAGCCAATTCAGGAGAATGGAAAGGATTTTGGTTAAACATTGGTCCATATTGAAGGAGGACCCTTACTTAAAAACTACACTCACAGAGCGCCCTGTAGTTAGTTATAGAAAGGCCAAAAACATCAAGGCCCTGATAGCCCCGAGCAAAATTAAAACATCAGGGCCCTCTACCAGTGCATCCCTGACATTCTTTAATTTGAAGGGTATGTATCAGTGTAAGAAGGCACTATGCCTTACGTGTAAGCATGTCAACCACAGACAGAAAGAGTTTACCTGTAAAGGCAAGCAGTACATCTTACCTGATTTTTATACATGCTCCTCTGAGTATGTGGTGTACTGCTTGACCTGTCCGTGCGGCCTATTTTATGTAGGCCGCACTATCCGTACCCTCCGAAAAAGGTTCGGAGAACATCGAAACTTTGTCGAGAAGGGTCGAGAAAAATATAGTGTAGCTAGACACTTCAAAGAATTTCACCACCAATCATCTGTGGGTCTACGTGTCTGGGTTATAGAAGCTATCCCTAAACACCTCCCTTTAGCCGAGCGCTATAAAAAACTATGTGAGCGTGAAAACTATTGGATATTCACCCTCGATAGTCTTGCGCCCGGGGGCTTGAATGAAGGTATCGAAATCAATATTCTCCTCTAAAGATACCATCTTCTATGTTGTTATTACTATGTGCATGTTTTATGCCAACATTGGTCCCTCCTTTTCTAATATTCACCTCTTTGCTATTTGTGTATGCCCATGTATGTATGTATGTATATGTGCATATCGGTATGCACATATCATGTCATCCAGGTATATTACAATAGTGGGGATATTCCTTTGTGGGTGTATATCTCCTTTATAGTCCAGATTGCTATGATACATTTGCATATGTATTTGTGCATATATGGGTAAAGTTTTCTTTCTTTTAGAGATTTTTTAGAAATTTATTACCGGTATATCTTTCGTTTTTATATATTTTTTATATATATTTATATATATTTACATGTGCTATCAATCCCGTTTCCTATGGCAACTCATTAGACTATTTTTATTGTTATTTATATTTTTTACATATATATTTCTTTATTCCCATACTTTTACCGATTATTTATTGATTCCTTTATGTATTAGTTAGTTTTTTCTCCTATTAATCCCTGATGTCATATCAGTATCTTTATGCATTTATTGTTCTTCTTTATATATGGATCAGCGCCAAGTTAGCGTTTGCTGCCTGTACTTTGTGTTTGGTTTCCATGGTGATATAGACTGTCCTATCAGCCAATTCTTACCTAGTATTTATAGCCGGAACCAAAGATGGCCCCTACCAAGCCTGATGAAGAAGCACGGATGCTTCGAACGCGCGCATCCTCCCCGCTGACCCCACGACCCGGATGTACTCTGTCGTTGTGTTCCAGCAAAGTCGTCCTCCGTTCCTCCATTGCGAGTGAGCAGTTCCACTCTACGGCATAATCGGAGACTCTTGAGAGGAGGTCCAGAGACACCATCTCCCCTCTGGATACACAGCTTCACATGCCCGGGATGAGCGGATGATTCCAACTATCCCAGTCTTCATACAGATAAGCTCACTTATATTCTCCTCTTGTGAGTGGATTACCTGTTATTGATTTTATGTTTCAATAAATTTTAATTGATTGCTACGCTCAGAAGGCGCTGCTTTTTTGTTTTTCTTGTACTGGCTGCTTATGGCCTGGGGGCGTTTAAGGTGTAAATGCTTCTTTGGGGCAGTTGTACTTCTTTTTTTAGCTTGCTGCACCACCATGGAGGCAGGAGGATAGTGTCACGTCTACCCCAACGCAGGTGGTCACACACTATAGCTAGCTACTGTGTGCTTCACCTATAGCAGCCCGCTTTCCCTTAAGGCAAGCAGGCCTACCGGTACTTGGTTGCCCCCAGGACTTATACACGATGCTATAGTGCCTGGCCACCACGCCAGAAGAGATGCGAACTGAGAAAACAAACAGACTACTTGCAGTTAGCAGACAGATACCTACAGTAGCAAACCTTGGCTACACACGCTATCATTAAGAGACAGTTTGTTGTTTTATGTTTGAGTTTGGCTTCCTCTAGTGCATGCTGGACTATGAATGGGTTTGTTTTCCTCCTGTGAGAATAACCAGAGCAATGCATTATGGGACATGTAGTCAGAGACAAGGAAGTTAAACTGTTGGCTGGGCCTATCTGGACTACAGGACACAGAACAGCCTGCTGGGAGAAGATATAAAAAGGTGGGTGAGGCCTGTTTTCAGCCTCTCTGGACGCCTTTCTGAACCTGCCAGCAGGAGGTCTGTGTGACAGGGAGTGAGAATCTGTGGCCTATGCAGTGGAAAGCCGGATCGCAGCCCCAGAGGACAGCACTGTTATCGCAGCAGAGCGGATCAGTCTGCGATCCGGGTCGCCGGGGTATACCTGCATTCCAGTCCAACGGGAGTTGCAGCGTGGCGCGGCGGCGCCATTTCCACAGGACACAATCACCAGGGAATTCCAGCTGGAGCCCTACATCCATCTGATGGTCCTAGTGGTGAACGGGCACAACCCATCCTGTTAGTGATAACAGTATTGCTGAGTAGTTCTTTCACAGACTGGCTGGTGATACTTGTAGTTCCACGAATGTGAATCTACTCTTTCACAGACATCCCATCACAGGCGCTTCCCCATTGCACCCAGGAGTCAGTACTGTAACCAACGTTGCATTACACTTAAAGAGGAACACTCACTTGTGCTAATACTTTTTCAAACAAAGCATCAATTAATTCATCCTGCTATTATTCATTTGTGTTTTTCGCTTACTCTGGATTACAAATCACACTGCAGTATAAACTACAGGCTAGCTGAAGATATCCGGAAATGAAAGAACATTTGTTGTCTCCTCTTTGTTACTCATCATTACCCTGCATTCTATTGCGTAATCATTGAACTACACCCTAGAGGGAGCCAATTTGCAGTATACAGGCATACCCCACTTTTAAGTACACAATGGGACCAGTGAATGTATGTAAAATGAAAATGTACTTAAAGTGAAACAATACCTTTTTTCACTTCTAGGGTGTAGTTGGGGGTCAGGGGCTGTAGTGGGGATGTCAGGAGCTGTAGTTGAGGTCTCAGGAGCTGTAGTGGGGGTGTCAGGGGCACACTGGAACAGGCCGGGCTATGCTCTCGGAGCTTCAGCTCCTTCTACTGCGGCTGCAAAATGTCTGTACAGTACTTGTGAGGCACTTTAGATACACTCGGGGGTATGTCCTTACTCGCGAGTGTACTTAAAGCGGGGTATGCCTGTAGTATCCATTTTAAATTATGTTACTTGTATGCATATGACTATTGACTAATATTGATTGTTGGTCTGTGTGCTGAGGCCTTAGAGCAGGGGTGTCAAACTCAATTTCATTGTGGGCCGCATCAGCATTATGATTGCCCTCAAAAGGGCCGGTTGTATCTGTAAGATTAGATGTCCAGCGCAACCCCTCCCCTTACATTAGATGTCAAGAGCCACCCCACCATCAGAAGTTGAGTCCTCCACCCTCCCTTACATTACAGTGCGCCCCTTTACCTTTATGCTGCTGCTGGGAAAAATTTGGATGCTATGATTGAAAGCAGAAAGTACAGGGTCTTAAAAAGGACCAGAGGAGGGCTGGAGCTCTCCTGCAGCTGCAGGAGAGATGCGAGGGCCACATGAAATGGCCTGGAGGGCCAGATTCGGCCTGCGGGCCTTGTGTTTGACACCTATGCCTTAGAGGAAAGATATCCAACACATATCCTTAAAGCGGAGGTCCAGCTGTGTAAAAAAAAAAAAAAAAAATTTAAAAGTGAGCAGCTACAAACACTGTAGCTGCTGACTTTTAATAAGCACACTTACCTGTCCAGGGTGCCCTCGATGTCGGCCGCCCGAGGCCGATCTGTCCTTCGGTTCGTGTGCCGAGGCCGCCATCCTCACTAAGGGAAACAGGCAGTGAAGCCTTGCGGTTTCCTACTGCTTAGGCGCGAGTCGCGCAGCGCTTTGTGAATGGGTGGCTGTCTTCTGGGACACACATGTCCCAGAACACAGCCCGCCCCATTTCCCAGGAGACAACGCGAGTAGGAGAAGAGAGATCCCCGTGGAATAGGAAGTGGCAGATTAGGACCGATCTGCCTAGCAACAGCCATTTCTGGTAAGTATAAAAATGTTTTTTTTTTCAAATTTTTTGGAGCTTTTTTTTTTTAGGGTGGACCTCCGCTTTAAGAGTGTTGGATATTTGTTTCTTTGAGCACCTGTCCAGATAGGTCTAATGAAGTGCTTTTGGATATCAGTTATAAGAAATACTCTTTGTCCAATTTAACTGTGTTTATTCATGCCATTCTTTATGTTCATTTTTCACCTCAGTAAAGATATTTGCGTGGTTCAGTGATTTTGTGTGAGTTTCTCATTGACTAACGCCATATTGCAGAATAGAACCCAAGGTGTCAGAGGTAAGAGAGGATTTGCAGAGTCCTGGTAACCAGCGGGGTATAGAATCTATCAGCAGCCCCTACGGGGGTACCGCTACACTTGGTTCAATGACGGTCCAGGAAAAAGGCAGGCAGAGTTCAGGGAATAGTCCAATATTCGATCCATGTCATACACAGGGAAATCCAAACTAGTAAAGCAGGGCAGACAGCCAGGGAGCTCGATCAGGAACAACACAGGTATAATTCGCCATCACAAGCAAGAGTGATTGGCTTGCTTATAACAGGTGACTGACCACATCAATCAATTAAGAGGTGGACACAGAGAGGGAGAATGCAATAACCAAAACCCGGATGCTGGAATGAGGAGGAGGAGCAGGAGCACTTAAGTGATCCTGACAGATAGGATGGCCTCTGCTGTATCACTCCATCATGTCAACTGCATAGCTCCCAACTGTCCCTCATTTGGAGGGTCTGCCCCTCTTTTGATATCATATTCCTTTGTACCTGGTGCAGTCTCAGTAGTCCCTCTTTTTGCTCGGATGTGGAAATCTTTAGCCAATCATTTTCTGCATATTAGATCTTTGTGGTCCATGTAACCAGGCAAGGACGTATCCTTTGCCTAAATATCGTGTGCTAAAAGTTGTTTATTTTTATTATTATTTCACAAAGTTGGGAGGTATATAGCTTTTCAGGAAGTGATGCAGCAATCCTACGACCAATAAATTGCTCTACTTTTTTGGCAGTGTAAATGGAGCGGTCACTTGGCCTTTAGGAGGTGCCCAGCAGAGCTGAAGATAAGGCTCCTCCAGGATGTATTTCTTCTCTGCCCCTGGTGAGTGAAAGGCCAGGAATGGAGGAGGAGGACACTATATCCTAATTGGCTGCCAGTGCAGCCTGCCCCTAGTAATGGAGCAAAGAACTAATCACCCAAGAAGGCAAGCAGAACTTCTAATTGGCCGCCAAGGTCAGGAGGGGATGCGATTGGACAGCAAGTTTTTATCTCTGACCGCTGCCCTAAGAAGGAGTGGTTGCGGCCAGAGGGTAGTGACTGTGGGTGCCTAGGCTACAGAATGAGACTGGCCAACACAGGCACTTCAATGGAACCTTCTAACGGAAGGTTACCAGAAGTAGACCACTAGTAACCCTGGCCAGTGGAGTATGTAAGGCTTGGGATTGTTAGACAGGCTTCAAATGTTTCAAATTTTGCTAACTGTTCTATATTTTGCTGATCGCTCATGCTGTTCGTCTAACTAACCCACCCTTCATTCCTGTCGTTTTTTTTTGCTTAACACCTTCCCACCGGCCAGATCCTAAACCTTTAAGGGTTCTAAACGCCAGGAGGCAGAGGCGGGCATTCGGGTCATGTGACCGCTGTGGTTGGCTGTCACATGATCGGAAAGCTCCCAATCACTAGTAAGCATCAGGAGCTTTCCGGTAATCGCCGGCTACCATGCTGGGAGCACGCAGGAAGCGCGCTCTCAGCGCAGTAAGAGTTTTACACAGGGCTGCATATATGTGGCTGCTCGGCATTAAGGCCCGCATGCTGAGAGGCTGCATATGCGCGTTTGGCCGGTGTGAAGAGGTTGTTAAACCCATCAAATGCAAATGCACCAAGTATATCAATGTTCTCGGGTCCAGGTAATGGTGGGTTATCACGGGCGAAAGGCAGACGGACCCAATGCATCAATTGGCTCGTTCAGGGGTGGTGCTATAGAGTTGTTAGGCTGCTGAGGTCTGTTTTCCATAGACAAAAAGGTAAGCTCCTGTGTTGTTCACTTTGACAATAATTTTCTCCACAAGGTTTATAAACAGATGTAGCGGGTGGTTACATTTAGGGGAAGCATCTAAGTGGTAACTAGGCTCAGTTGCAATAAATGTTAGGTTTCATGGACCATTTCTATCCCTGGGAGATGGTACTGGTGTGTAGTTCCATGGGGCCTATAGGTGGCGCTGTTGCCGTGGGCCCGGGTTGAACTGCAGTACAAGGTTGTGCCTTTTTTGTCCCCTCTTGGCAGCAGTATGGCGGGGCAGGGAACCTGCTGTGCCTGTCGGGAGAGGATATAAAAGGGGGCGGCCATCTTCCAGAGGGGTCGGTTCCGCGCTCAGGCACCTTAGGCCTGGGTGCGTGTGTGTCGCCTCCGGGTGCCCTAGGCCTGGAGGCCTGGTCGGGTTGTCTCCGGGTGCCCTAGGCCCGGAGACGGAGCTGCTGTTCCATCCCAGACACCTTCAGTCTGGGGTGAGGTACTTTGGAGAAAGGCCCGGAGCCCAGCAGCCTTCAGCGGGGATCCGCCGAGGATCGAGGCTCCCAGGGATCTGCCTTGCGAGGGGACCCGAATCCAGGATTGAGGAGGCCAGGGAGGTGACCCTTTCTGAAGACCCAGCGCAGAGTCGTGGTGACAGATGGGGCCTCTGGTAACTCTCCGGAGGGATGTTCTTGTCCTAAAAAAGGGGCCAAGATACTAAAGGAAGGAAGTGCGTGTTCTTTATGTCACAGTGGCAGTGATACTACGCACACAGGGTCAGTGGCAGTGGCTTTCATCTTTTCCACCCGGTCAGTGGCAGTGACCAACTTCATGGTCTGTGGCAGAGACCGTGCGCCAAGCCTATTCGTGCAAATCAGAGCAGGAGAAAACCCAATTCAAGTTTGTGCCTGGACCTCCTCCCCACCTTATCTGACCTGTGTCTTGTCCCAACCTGTCTGCTCTCAAAGAGACTGTTTATTGTGCTAAAAGAATAAATAAGATTTGGACCTTTCAGTTGGTGTGGACAGTTGCTTACTTGGGAGAACTAAAGGCTTGTTTCTGACTACCACAGAAACAAGGTCAGCACCGGAGGTTTTTTTAAACACTGGCCGCAAGCAGGCCCGAGAAACTAACACCGCTCAACCTCCCCATTCAGGAGGGTACGGGCTTGTGGTGCGGTGTGCCTCATTCTTTCCTGCGGAGGAGCCAAGCAGAAGAAAAGCAGGTAAAGTCTGGGGTTGGTGCGCTACACGGAGATTAACGAAAACTTGTATTTTAATGAACTTGTATTGGTTGTTCAGAATATGTAAATACTTTAGTGTGCATAATATGGGCACAAGTTTACTATAGTGAGGGAAAAAAGTATTTGATCCCCTACTGATTTTGTACGTTTGCCCACTGACAAAGAAATGATCAGTCTATAATTTTAATGGTAGGTTTATTTTAACAGTGAGAGACAGAATAACAAAAATATCCAGAAAAACGCATTTCAAAAAAGTTATGAATTGATTCACATTTTAAGGAGTGAAATAAGTATTTGACCCCTTTGCAAAACATGACTTAGTACTTGGTGGCACAAACCTTGTTGGCAATCACAGAGGTCGGATGTTTCTTGTAGTTGGCCACCAGGTTTGCACACATCTCAGGAGGGATTTTGTCTCACTCCTTTGCAGATCTTCTCCAAGTCATTAAGGTTTTGAAGCTAACATTTGGTAACTCCAACCTTCAGCTCCCTCCACATTTTTTCTATGAGATTAAGATCTGGAGACTGGCTAGGCTACTCCAAGACCTTAATGTGCCACTCCTTTGTTGCCTTGGCCATGTGTTTTGGGTCATTGTCATACTGGAATACCCATCCTTGAGGCATTGAGTCTCTCAGAGTCTTCTGTAGCATTACAAAATGTACACGGTATATTATATACCGAGTGTGAAGCCCTGTACACACGAACAGATTTCCTATGGTTTTTAAACCGATGGATTTTTCCATCAGAAAACCGATGAAGCTGTCTTCCATCAGTCTTGCCCACACACCATCAGTCAAAAAACGACCGTTCCAAACGCGGTGACGTAAAACACTCCGATGAGCCGAGAAAAATGAAGTTCAATGCTTCTGAGAATGCGTCGACTTGATTCTGAGCATGCGTGGTTTTTTTATACAATGGACTTGCCCATAGATGATCGGAATTTGCTATCGTTTTTTTATCCATCGGAAAAATTTAAAACATGTTCTATTTTTTGACACCGATGGAAAAAAAAAACGATGGGGCCCATACACGATCGGTTTGTCCGATGAAAAAAATCCATCGGACTGTTTTCATCGGTAAAACGATCGTGTGTACGCGGCTTAAGGATTAGGGAGGAAACCAGTGGGTCAAGCCATGCCAGCAGTCTACATAGTATGGGCACTGCTGAATTATTTCTCAACATGCAAACTCCCAGGATGTCATATTTATTATTACTTCACTTCTCGTTGTCACTGGCCCCAGAATGTGTATGTGCATATCAAATGTCTTTTGGGAGCAAAGTAAATGTTCAGTATTTTTAGATATGTTAGAGCATGTGATTCGTATGACAGCAGTGGGTTGTTTGGCAATCATCAGCCATATAAACTAGAGCAGGGGTCTTCAAATTTTCCAAACATTTATATCAATGGGAACAAAGGTGCCCCATTATTGGTGTCAGTGGGAGGAATGATGCCTTATTGGTGTTGTCAGTGGGAGGAATACTGCCCCAAGGGCCAGATAAAAGGAAAGAAAAGGGCCACACTTTAGAGTCAACCTAGAGAGAGTCATTGGCTCTGTGTAAGCTACAAATTCAGCAACTTGTAGCTTACACAGGGCAGTGTAGGGGCAAAGGAAAGGTGTGTGATGCTGTGGAAAAGGGTGCACTCACACTGGCAGTTTTAAATGCGCCCAGGTACGGTTTCAGGCCCATTATCTTCTATGGGTATGCATCTGATTCGCACGTGTTCCGTTCTGAACAGGGATCTTGTGGGGGAACTCTATGCTCCCCACCCGCAGACCCCGACAACCAACGGCCAGGGTTGTCGGGAAGAGGCCCTGTCCTCATCAACATGGGGACAGGGTGCTTTGGGGTGGGGGGCCGCAGGGCGCCCTCCGGCCCCAAAGCACCCCCCCCCCATGTTGAGGGCATGCGGCCTGGTACGGTTCAGGAGGGGGGGGCGCTCGCTCGTCCCCACCCCCTTTCCTGACCGGCCGGGCTGCGTGCTCGGATAAGGGTCTGGTATGGAATTTGGGGGGCCCCCCATGCCGTTTTTTTCGGCGTAGGGGTTCCCTTTAAAATCCATACCAGACCTAAGGGCCTGGTATGCTCATGGAGGGGAACCCATGCCGTTTTTTTATTTAAAATTTGGCGTGGAGTTCCCCCTCATGATAACAGCTGCAAGACTTCCCTCCCCTCTCCCAGGTCAGCAAATCCGCAGCTAAAATGCAAAGGAACCGCTGAACAACTGTTTGAGAACGTGGCAAAGAAACCGGAGCTCAAAAACGCAACGCACAAGTGTGAATCTGGCCCAAAGCAGGGTTAAGATATAAAAAAAATATCCCAAGCTTTGTCATTCTCCCACCTGAGCTGTGGATCTCTGCAGCTCCTCCAGAGTTACCATGGGCCTCTTGGCTGCTTCTCTGATTAATGCTCCCCTTGCCTGGCCTGGCCTGTCAGTTGAGGTGGACGGCCATGTCTTGGTATGTTTGCAGTTGTGCCATACTCTTTCCATTTTCGGGTGATGGATTGAACATCTCATGGAGCACTGTTCAATCCATCATCCGAAAATGGAAAGAGCATGGCACAACTGTAAACCCACCTAAACTGACAGGCTGGGCAAGGAGAGCATTAATCAGAGAAGCAGTCAATGGTAACTCTGGAGAAGCTGCAGAGGTGGGAGAATCTGTCCACAGGATGCATCGAATGCATCGCACATATGTTGTACACTCCAAATCTGGCCTTTATGGAAGAGTGCCAAGAAGAAAACCATTGTTAAAAGAAAGCCAGAGGACGTCCAGTTTGCACTTTGCGAGAAGTCATGTGGGGGACACAGCAAACACGTGGAATGTCAGATGAGACCAAAATTGAAACTTTTTGGCCTAAAAGCAAAACGCTATGTGTGGCGGAACACTAACACTGCACATCACCCTGAACACATTATCCCCACCGTGAAACATGGTGGTGGCAGCATCATGTTGTGGGGATGCTTTTCTTCAGTAGGGACAGGGAAGCTGGTCAGAGTTGATGGGAAGATGAATGGAGCCAAATATAGGGCAATCTTAGACGAGAACCCGTTAGAGTCTGCAAAAGACTTGAGATTGGGGCGGCGGTTAACTTTCCAGCAGGATAACGACCCTAAACATACAGCCAGAGCTACAATGGAATGGTTTAGATCAAAGCATATTCATGTGTTAGAAAGTCCAGACCTAAATCCAATTGAGAATTTGTGGCAAGACTTGAAAATTGCTGTTCACAGACGCTCTCCATCCAATATGGCAGAACTTGAGCTATTTTGCAAAGAAGAATGGACAGAAATGTCACTCTCTAGATGTGCAAAACTGGTAGAGACATCCCCAAAAGACTTGCAGCTGTAATTGCAGCAAAAGGTGGTTCTACAAAGTATTGAATCAGGGGGGCTGAATACAAATTTATGCCACACTTTTCACATTTCAATTTATTTTATTTTTTTAACAAATAAAAGCATTTATAATTTTCCTTCCACTTCACAATTATGTGCCACTTTGTGTTGGTCTATCACATAAAATCCCAATAAAGTACATTTATCTTTTTGGTTGTAACATGACAAAATGTGGAAACTTTCAAGGGATATGAATACTTTTTCAAAGCACTGTATCCCTTGGCACAGAAGCAGGGATCACTATGGTCTGGTGGCAGAGGTGATGGTGTAGGTGTGTCCAATAACAATGGGGACAATCAAGCTTAGGCACAGTTCAGTTCAACCATGCCCAGTGTGAGGGCACCCCCATTGTTTTTCTTAATGGCGTTATGTTCTAAGTTCATACAGTGCTGTAAGCCTACACACATCACAATGCATCAGACCCAAAAATTTAGCTATAGAAGTGTATATTTGCCCTTTCCATTCACGCCTTGCTGGTTGCCTATTGTTTTGGACCATAAGGTCTTAGCATGACTATGCTAGCTCCTATTTCAGTTTACTGTCTAACAATACTTATAATACAGTTGGATCTGTTGCATGGAACTAGAGGCTACATGACCCCCTGATGAATATTTTATATGACCTGAAACTTGTTGCTCCTAAGATTACATCAATTGAAATGGCTGCAAGTGTTCTGGTTCCAGAGCTTGAAGAATAAGAGTGTATCACAACTTCATTAAAACTTTATAACGATCTCAGAGCCAGGAATTCTAATCCTTTCTCTTAATCCAGGTAAAGAATAAAAACGCACTGGACTGCATCTGGTGTGAACAAGTCCATTTTCTCATGCATAGGATCTTCGAAGACAACCGAGTTATAAAAAGGCAGACACTTGCTGTCCCAGACACTAGAGGGCAGCATCCACCCCTGGAAGTGCAATGGATACACATACATCAGCCATCCTATTTGGATAAAGTTCAGAGAACCCGTTACTGTAAATTGGTCTTCTGACGAGGTCTTGGTCATCCTTCATCAACAAGCGATTTACACTCTCCAATAATGGGAAAAGACCATCCTCCATCATGAGCGATTTACGCTCTTCCATTATGGGAAAAGACCATTCTTCGTGAACGAGCGATTTACGCTCGATCGTTATGGGTGTTGCTTGTGGCGTGGATATTTTGCAGCATGCTTTCTGCTATAGCCGCCTTAATAGGCCTTCGAATTTTGCACAACCACATCCTCGTGAGGCAACCTGTGCAATTTCATTTCTCTGCCACTGCAGACTGCATGCAGGCCCAAAAATGCACCCTGGGCTTGGCAAGGCATCTTCTATCATGCTAGTATAAACGCATGTGCCAATCTCCTGGATCCTGTCCCTTCACAGGGTAAGTGGAAACAACTCCTTTAGAGTGTATTGACAACATGCTTAATGAATGTGACAACCTGTTAGGTGTCGCCATCCTGCAATCTTTGGCGGGTCTTATGTTTTTGGAGTGTTTGAGTTCAGGGTTTCTGCTCCTAAAATAATGTGTAGCACACGGACCTTTTTCTTACCTGGCTTACTTGTAAGATAAGGCACACCGTGCTATATGCCCATACCCTCCTGTTTGAAGAGGTTAAGCAGCGTTCACAATTTGTTGGGTTCCACAGCGAGTTACCTTTCCCGGGCTGGTTCCTTTCTCTAGAGTGTAGGGAAAAGTCTGTTTGTGTATCAATAAGGCCAAAGTCCAGACAAGGTTAAACCTCAATGACTGAAGGTTTAGTTTCTTTATGCTTGAAACCGGACAGGAAAGTTGAAAGTGAAGAATAAAATAACAATGAGGCAGGTTCAAGCACTTAATATCACCACTCAATCCTAAGTGGACTCTGCTCACCCGGATAGTTCCCTCTCACGGTCCTAGCAGCCGGAGTGATGCACGAACTTTACTTTCCTAGGGATACGATCGGAACCCATTTGCCTAGTTCCAAACTTTCCAGCACTTGTAGCATAAGGACCTAGGTTAGGGTGACCAGACATCCCCGGTTTCAGGGGACAGTCCCCGGATTGAGGACACTGTCCCCGGACCAAATCTGTCCCCGGTTTTGTGCCCGGATTGGATTTGAACAGGAGCTGGGCTGGGGCAATTTCAAAGACAGTCAGTGCAGAATAGAAAAAAAAAACCTGAATTACACCCCCGCTCCGCCACTCCTACTAGCTTAGGGGGGTGTATTTTTCCATTATCTGTGCCCCTTTCTGATGATCATGTGCTGGTCGGAGCGGAGGGAATATTTCTTTAGTTTGGGGTGCATACCCATCTAGCTCCGCTCGCATGTTCTTCTGCCTTGGCTCAAGTCCCGGCCAGCCGCCTGCCTGCTTATCTCCTTGCCTTCCCTGGCGGAGTGATCTTCCTCCTCTCCCCACCCAGTAGTAGCCGGGGCCCGGAGAGTAAGACATGACAGGCTGTGAGGCGGGCGGCGGCGACGGGCAGAGAGTCGCTGATTGCCGCCATTACTAGTAAAAAAAAGAATATGTCCCCGGATTTCATTTTAAAAATCTGGTCACCTTAACCTAGGTGCAAGTTGAAGCACGCTACAATGCCTGTGGCGGACTTGTGGAATCCCTCTGTAGGTGACCAGGCCTCATCCGAGGCGGTGACTTCCTTCACCGATAACCCTGGCTCCCTCTCCAGAAAGGGTCACCCTCGAGTGCCCTGGAATTCCTCTTTAGATGGTAGGCCACTGACTGTCTTTGAAATTGCCCCAGCCCCTGTTCAAATCCAATCCGGGGATAAAACTGGGGACAGATTTGGTCCGGGGACAGTGTCATCAATCCGGGGACTGTCCCCGGAAACTGGGGATGTCTGGTCACCCTAGTTTAGTAGGAATATATATGGGGAGGGGGAAGTAGGAATATATGGGGGGTGTATAGTAGGAATATATGGAGGGTGTATAGTAGGAATATATGGGGGGTGTATAGTAGGAATATATATGGGGTTGTATTGTAGGAATATATGGGGGATGTATAGTAGGAATATATATGGGGGGGCATATAGTAGGAATATATAGGGGTTGTATTGTAGGAATATATATGGGGGTGTATATTAGGAATATATGGGGGGTGTATAGTAGGAATATATGAGGGGTGTATATTAGGAATATATGGGGGGTGTGTAGTAGGAATATATATGGGAGGTGTATAGTAGGAATATATGGGGGGTGTATAGTAGGAATATATGGAGGGTGCATAGTAGGAATATATGGGGGGTGTATAGTAGGAATATATGGGGGGTGTATAGTAGGAATATATATGGGGGGTGTATAGTAGTGTAGCGGGGTCTCCGTTGAGGCCCCATGGACTACGTTACCCAGAACCCCGTTTGGCACCCAGGGTGCATTGTGCCGCCGCAGAGACTCATGGGTGGGGTATAAAAGGAGAGGGCGAGGTTAAGCCCGGCCTCTTTGGATACCACGCGGCTGGCAAGAGGACTTCCTGTGCGGACCTGCTGCGACTGCAAGGCCCGAGGCCTGGGCCTTGCGCACTTCCAGAGAGCCTTCCACCTCGCTGCGGAGCACGTGCGGCATCTGACATCTACCTGCTTCGCGGACGTCAGTTGGACCAGAGATCCGGCTGTTGCAGATCCTGTGTGTGGAGACACAGCGGTGGGTGTCCCGGACTAGGATCGAGTCCGGAGGGGTGAGAGAGCACCTGCTCACAACTATAACCGAGTACTTTTGTTAGGCCTATTAACTGCCTTGGCCCATCATGTTATACTTGCTATCCTGACAGGAGACTAGTTGCAGAACTGAGTTATATAGTCTCCGGGGAGTTGCTTCTATTGCTATAAATCATTATTGGATTACAAATTATTGTTCCTGCATGTGCACCACCAATCGTCTTGCATGCGAAGATTCCTCACTTAAAGACTGAGCTTAACTGAGTCAGGCCTGACTGGGAGTTTATAGCTTTATTGAGCACCATATTGCTCACGGGGAGAATAGCTATATGTTAGTGTGATCTAAATGTTTATATGCACTATAGTTGACTAGTGTTATCATTACTGCAGGGCTCTGCATGAATGTGTTATATGGTTTTGATCGTTGCCCTTTATATCCAAGTAAATCTAATATAGTTAATCATTCTGGTAATAGCGTCCATAAGAGCCGGTTCACACCAGGGCGGCGCGACGCGGCACGACTTGTGGGGGCGACCTCGGCGGCGCGATCTCAAGACAACTTGAGACGCCTGCCGAGGCGATTTGCATAAGACTTCTGTATAGAAGTCAATGCAGGTCGCCTTGGGTCGCCCCCAAAAGTAGTACAGGAACCTTTTTCTAAGTCGGAGCGACCTTAGTCGCTCTTAGAACGGTTCCATTGAAAAGCATGGGACGCTACTCGTCAGGCGACTAAGTCGCCTGACGAGTTGCCCTGGTGTGAACCGGCTCTTACTATATTTCACAACTGTTTGGATTATTGTGGGATTGTTCATACGCAGGTATAGAGCTATACTAATATACCAACCCTAGACTAGCTGTGCCAGAGAAGGGTCGAGTAGATTGCCGGGGGTTGGCTGTGCTGTGTACAGGGTCCGAAACAAAACCAGCGGCTCTCTTAGTTTGGGGGTATCGCTACAGTAGGAATATATGGGGGGTGTATAGTAGGAATATATGGGGGGTGTATAGTAGGAATATATGGGGGTGTATAGTAGGAATATATTTGGGGTTGTATTGTAGGAATATATGGGGGGTGTATAGTAGGAATATATATGGGGGGGCATATAGTAGGAATATATGGGGGTTGTATTATAGGAATATATATATGGGGGGTGTATATTAGGAATATATGAGGGGTGTATATTAGGAATGTATAGGGGATGTATAGTAGGAATATATGAGGGGTGTATATTAGGAATATATGGGGGGTGTATAGTAGGAATATATATGGGAGGTGTATAGTAGGAATATATGGGGGTGTATAGTAGGAATATATGGAGGGTGCATAGTAGGAATATATAGGGGGTGTATAGTAGGAATATATGGGGGTGTATAGTAGGAATATATATGGGGGTGTATAGTAGGAATACATATGGGGTTGTATTGTAGGAATATATGGGGGTGTATAGTAGGAATATATGGGGGGTGTATAGTAGGAATATATATGGGGGTGTATAGTAGGAATACATATGGGGTTGTATTGTAGGAATATATGGGGGGTGTATAGTAGGAATATATGGGGGGTGTATAGTAGGAATACATATGGGGTTGTATTGTAGGAATATATGGGGGGTGTATAGTAGGAATATATATGGGGGGTGTATAGTAGGAATATATATGGGGGTGTATAGTAGGAATACATATGGGGTTGTATTGTAGGAATATATGGGGGGTGTATAGTAGGAATATATGGGGGGTGTATAGTAGGAATATATGGGGGGTGTATAGTAGGAATATATATGGGGGTGTATAGTAGGAATACATATGGGGTTGTATTGTAGGAATATATGGGGGGTGTATAGTAGGAATATATGGGGGGTGTATAGTAGGAATATATATGGGGGGTGTATAGTAGGAATACATATGGGGTTGTATTGTAGGAATATATGGGGGGTGTATAGTAGGAATATATATGGGGGGTGTATAGTAGGAATATATAGGGGGTGTATAGTAGGAATATATATGGGAGGTGTATAGTAGGAATTAGGGCTGCAACTAACGATTATTTTCATAATTGATTAGTTGGCCGATTATTGTTTCGATTAATCGATTAATCGGTTAATAACCTTAAAGGGAAAAAATAAATAAAAAAGAAGGGAATTTTGCTGCGATTTGCATTTTTTAATTATTTTTTTTTGGCCAATTTGTTGTTGGGCAGATTAAAAAACACAAATTGCCGCAAAAATGAATTACATACTTTTCTGTAGCTTCTCCATTGAAGTATATTGAACAAAAAACAAAAACAAAATAGCACCATTTTGCGTTAAAAAAAAAAGTCCTTGCCCTTTCCAAATACGCAGCAGCTGAAAAAAATCATGGATGTGAATCATAGGAAACCATGTAAATGAACTGTAGCGTGTTTCTACAAAAAGCACAGAGGTGTGACCCAGGCCTGAGATGTTTAGTAACATAATGGGGTTAAAAAAACTAAAATTAGTACAAAAAGAGCAAATAATCGCTACTGTAAGGGGTTAATTTTCATACTAGGGGTCGGATTTTGCCGGGCTTCACTGCGCATGTGTCGGGTGGGAATCCGACGCATGCGTACTAGGTGTCCGATTTTGCCATGCCTCACTGCGCATGCGTTGGGCTGGAATCCGATGCATGTGTACTAGAGGTCGGATTTTGACAGGCCGCACTGCGCATGCGTCGGGCGGGAGTCCGACGCATGCATACTAGGTGTCCGATTTTGCCGGGCTTCAGTGGGCATGCGTTGGGCGGGAATTCGACGCATGCGTACTAGGGGTCGGATTTTGCTGGGCTTTACTGCGCATGCGTCGGGCGGGAATCCGACGCATGCGTACTAGGGGTTGGACTTTGCCGTGCCTCACTGCGCATGCGGCGGGACGCATATCACCCACAAAGTGAACTATTTTTGGGTGATGCGAGTTGCCGCGAATGCAGCGTGTTTTATCGCGCGGCAGACCCGCGCCACAGTTTGAGGTATCATTCAAATAAATGGCATCTCAAATGCGAGTTCCGTGTTTTGTCATTCACACATCAGCGCTGTCAAATCGTGGGACCGATGTGCGGCAGATCTGCCCGTGATTTAAAGCGCTGTAGTGTGAATCCACCCTAATACACCAAAACATATTATGTTTTGGTGTAATTTAGAGTATAAATTTTGTGTTATTATTATGTATTTATTTTCTTTTCTTTGTTTCCAGTATTTGCATGACAAACTCCTGAGGAAGCCAAATATATGGCGAAACATGTAGAGACATTTGTCTGTATGCATTTTGGAAATTTTATTATGTACAGTTGATGGTTCATGTATATATGAATTTTATAATATTTGTAATAAATTTATATTTTTCTATTGAACATTGTGTGTTTGATGCACCTTAAAAGTCCCGTTATTCTTGTATTTCTATTTAGCTCCCATACTTGGTCAGCGAGCGGACTCAGTGGGCGGGCGGCGTCAGTAGGCGGATTGGGCGGAGTTAGTGGGCGGGCGGCCTCAGTGGGCGGACCGGGCGAAGTCAGCGGACCGGAGAGTGAGTCCTCACCGGCAGTAGAACTAGCTAGGTAAGCTGGCAGGCAGGGTGCAGGGCGCAGCGGCATCAGGTTTGGTGACCGGACCGTCACATCGCTCGCCGTCAGCTTGGACATCCCGACGCCCATCTTGGCACACCCTGCACTTGGCCACAGTAAGCCAGCAGCTAACATCTTGTTACACCCAGCCCATATAGTTCAGGCTGGGTGTAACAAGATGTCTGCCAATACTTACTGATGCCGAGTGGAGGGTGTTCCAAGATGGGCGCTGCAGCATAGCATTTCAAAATACTTTCCTCATGTCATTTATTGCTGCATTTCAGTGCCTGCCCATAAGTGCCAGCCACCTGTCAGTGCCGCCTAGCAGTGCCAGCCACCTGTCAGTGCCGCCTAGCAGTGCCAGCCACCTGTCAGTGACATCTAACAGTGCCAGCAACCTGTCAGTGCCATCAGTGCCGCCTAGCAGTGCCAGCCACCTGTCAGTGCCATCTAACAGTGCCAGCCATCCCTGCCAGCCACCTGTCAGTGCCAGACACCTATCAGTGCCCATAAGTGCCAGCCACCTGTCAGTGCCATAAGTGCCGCCTAAAAGTGCCACCCATCAGTGCCAGTGCCCATAGGTGCCACCTATCAGTGCCCATCAGTCAGTGCCATTTATCAGTGCCCATCAGTCAAACTGTCACACGGCATTAAAAAAAAGTATCGGTAATCGGTATCGGCGAGTACATGAAAAAAATTATCGGTACTTGTACTCGGTCCTAAAAAAGTGGTATCGGGACAACCCTAGTTAATACAACATGTCCTTTTTTATTTTTTTTCAGCGTAGATCACTGCAGCGCAATGCTGGCCCATGCGTAGGGCGCCCAGCGCAACCCAATTAATATGGTGTGAATGGACCCTAATGGTTCTGTCTATAGGGGGCCCTGTGATGGAGGGAGGGATCTGGCTCTTCCTATACACTCTCTGGACTGGCGATGTCTCCTCCTCGCCTCTCCTCTCCATTACCATGGTAACTGAGAAGTCGCAAAACCAGCCTCAGGCCCCTCCTCCCAGTTTAAAGAGCCGAGCCCCGCCCCCCGCCCAATCAGAACCCCAGCGTGTTTCGAATTTCCTCGCGGGCTCACAATAGCGCGTGCTGGAGTACAACTCAGTCCTCAGATAACCTCCGACGCTTCCGGCTTCCCTCTGATTGGACGCACCACGTGACGCCAGGACGCAACAGGTCCGCCCCTCCCCTCACAGGCCAATACCAGCAAGCCTGCCTGAAGTTCAAAAAAATACGCGCTGCCCTCTGGGACAAGGCGTGGCTTACACGGTATGTCCCGCCTCGCCGCCATGGTTACTAAGGGCACGCCGCGCAGTACTGCGCCGAATTACGTGATATAGTAGTGCTAGCGCACCAGCCGGTTCAGCGAGCATTGACTCACTTGACACCCCGACCAGTGTGTTTGGTTGTGAATGCACACCGAGGTAATAGTATCAAATGTAAAGCTTCCGGGATTTCTGCTGGGTTTCCATAGAAACGCTTCCGCCCTTTCTTAGCGTGAAGCGATAGGCTGGTTGCAGGATAGGGGGCGTGGCGAACCTTTCATAGTGGTATAGTGAATGGCAATAGGGAGGGGGTGTGGCCTGAGCGGTGGTGGAAGCGCGGCCCGGCTGGGAGATCACACCGGAATCTGACTGCTGGACCAGGCGGCCGCGCTGCACCCTGTTCTCCATCCATCTACCTCACTCACCCACCTACCAGGATGAAGGGAGGCGGTAAGTGGCTGTCATCTGTCTATAGGGAGCACAGTGTATAGGATCTGTCTATGGGGACCCCCTGAGATAAGATGCCACCCAACTACACTCACTCCCAGCAAACCCAGGATTTCCTCTGCTAGACCTGACCGTGCACTGGACGATCTGATTGTATCATGGACTATAGATTGATGATACACTGTACGATCTCCTCTAGATTGAGGACAACCCATTCATTACCCAATCAGGCAGCCCCTTGTACCAGAGATTGTACAATCAGATTGTATAGTGTAGGGTCTGCTGGCTTTAGAGGGTTTTCCCAGCTGTAGGAACTGCTCTACCACTTATAATTGGACGATCTCAGGTGACAGGTCCTCTTTTATGCTCCTTATCCTGCTTGCTAACTGCCCCTCCGATGAGTCTAATAATACTATACAATCTGATTGTACAATCTTGTTTAGATCTCCCAACAGCCCGACTGATTGGATGGGGGGTTGTCTTCCTAGTTTTGGTAAATCCTAAAAGATTGTACAGTGAGATTGCATAGTGTATGGCCAGCTAGGTGTAAATGCTGCTCTCATAACCACCTAATAATATGTGATTGAGTGCCATTGGATGATCTTGTATTCCTCCCATACATAGTACAAGTCCTGTCATGTCTCTCTGTATCCTCTGCCAGGGCTTCCTGGTACATGTAGTCCCCCCCCCCCCCTGTAGTGATTGGTGGACTTCCCTCCCTTTTCAGAATAAGGATATAAAAGGATCATTTATATGGGGGGGGGGGGACAGATCTGAGGATTGGAAATCTTATATTGACAAGCTGTGATGAACTACAAGTCCCAGCATGCCTCTCTATCCTCTGTCAGGGCTTCCTGGTACTTGTAGTTCCTCCTGTAGTGACTGGTTGGTGGCTATTTATTGGTAAACTGTTCCCTCCCTTTTTCAGAATAAAGATATTAAAGGATCATTTATATGATTGGTGGGCGGGCGGTGTTTGTGCAGATCTTAGGATTGAAAATCTTGTATTGATGAACTGTGATGAACTACAAGTCCCAGCATGTCTCTGTCTGGGATTCCTGGTACTTGTAGTTCCCTCTTTATAGCGACAGGTTGATGGCTATTGGTAAACTTTTCCCTCCCTTTAGTATGATGATGTATATTGGAGTGGGGGGGGGTCTATACAAACTCATATAATGAAGTGCTGGAATTCGGCAGTGTGGCCTGTCTGTGCCCCCCCTGCTGTGCTCAGCCCCTCTGCCCCAATCACGAGCCACTTCCTGCTCTCTGCAGTTTAAATCTCCCTCCAAAGTTGGTGGAGAGTTGAGGAGGGGGAGGGGCAGCTTCTCTCCAGAGTTTGTCACATCTGATTGGCTGCATGGATGGAGGGATCGCATTACTTACTGGCAACTTCTCCCAGAAGCCCCCTACTTGTTCCCTCTACTGGAGGACCCTCCATTCATAGTACTCTACTCCAGTCCCAGCATGTCCAATGACCTCACTTCTCCTCTATAGAATCTATACATTGTTTCTTTATATACATAGTAATGGAACACTTCTGTCTTCCAGCTCTGTGTAAACTTGTTGTAAAAGTAACTGATGAGTGTGATAGAAAGTGTGTGAGTTGTATATAAAAAGTACAATAAACTGATCTTTCTATAAAAAAAAAAGTCATATTGTGTCGTGTGAGATCTTAGGATGAAATGTGCAGAAAATTGTGTGGTTCACATATAAATAAAATAACCAGAATTCTATGTTTTATAGAAAGATCCCACACGTCACACAATGTATTGTACTTTTATATACAGAGATCTCATACATATCGCCTTTTATATACAGAGATCTCATACATATCGCCTTTTATATACAGAGATCCCATACATATCGCCTTTTATATACAGAGATCCCATACATATCGCCTTTTATATACAGAGATCCCATACATATCGCCTTTTATATACAGAGATCTCATACATATCGCCTTTTATATACAGAGATCCCATACATATCGCCTTTTATATACAGAGATCTCATACATATCGCCTTTTATATACAGAGATCCCATACATATCGCCTTTTATATACAGAGATCTCATACATATCGCCTTTTATATACAGAGATCTCATACATATCGCCTTTTATATTCAGAGATCTCATACATATCGCCTTTTATATACAGAGATCCCATACATATCGCCTTTTATATACAGAGATCTCATACATATCGCCTTTTATATACAGAGATCCCATACATATCGCCTTTTATATACAGAGATCCCATACATATCGCCTTTTATATACAGAGATCTCATACATATCGCCTTTTATATACAGAGATCCCATACATATCGCCTTTTATATACAGAGATCTCATACATATCGCCTTTTATATACAGAGATCCCATACATATCGCCTTTTATATACAGAGATCCCATACATATCGCCTTTTATATACAGAGATCCCATACATATCGCCTTTTATATACAGAGATCCCATACATATCGCCTTTTATATACAGAGATCCCATACATATCGCCTTTTATATACAGAGATCTCATACATATCGCCTTTTATATACAGAGATCTCATACATATCGCCTTTTATATACAGAGATCCCATACATATCGCCTTTTTATATACAGAGATCTCATACATATCGCCTTTTATATACAGAGATCTCATACATATCGCCTTTTATATACAGAGATCTCATACATATCGCCTTTTATATACAGAGATCTCATACATATCGCCTTTTATATACAGAGATCTCATACATATCGCCTTTTATATACAGAGATCTCATACATATCGCCTTTTATATACAGAGATCCCATACATATCGCCTTTTATATACAGAGATCTCATACATATCGCCTTTTATATACAGAGATCTCATACATATCGCCTTTTATATACAGAGATCCCATACATATCGCCTTTTATATACAGAGATCCCATACATATCGCCTTTTATATACAGAGATCCCATACATATCGCCTTTTATATACAGAGATCTCATACATATCGCCTTTTATATACAGAGATCCCATACATATCGCCTTTTATATACAGAGATCCCATACATATCGCCTTTTATATACAGAGATCTCATACATATCGCCTTTTATATACAGAGATCCCATACATATCGCCTTTTATTGTACTTTTATATACAGAGATCTTATACATATCAACATTTAACCTTCGTTGACATTGACTGCAGCTTTGAAATCGTGCGACTTCTTCATCTGAAATTGCACGATTTCAAAGCTGTATGTAAGTCAACTTGGAAGACATCTGCACAGTCGACTTGGAAGCACATCTGTGCTTTATGCACATCTAGATGTCTATGCAAGTTGCACCCAAAATCGCCAAAAGTATTGCAGGAACTACTTTTTCAAATCAGTGCAACGCTGCAAAGTTGGCGTCGTACCAATTTGAACAGTGCGATTGCCGGGGGTTCTGCCGAAAAAGGTCCCCTGGAGGATAATGACCCCCCTGCGCTGCGCAGCGCTTGCGCAGTACGAACCACAAGGGAGCCGCCGAAGATGAACACCTGTCAGTCAGCTGTACACAGCGCCTGCCCAATGACCACAACATTGTGCCAAATGCTCCCGAGGCTACAGAAGAGGCCGGATTTTAAATTGATGGGCAGAGCTGATAAGTTAAGGGGGGGGGGGGTAGCAATAAACTACACGTCTTTGCAGGGCGTGTTTAAACAAATAAAGGGCGGGTTTTTCAATGTTTAAAATTTGGCGTCTTCTGTAGCCACCCGCCCCTTGCACGATATAACCGTAATACACCCACCCCTTGCACGATATAGCCGGAATACACCCACCCCTTGCACGATATAGCAGGAATACACCCACCCCTTGCACGATATAGCAGGAATACACCCTCCCCTTACACGATATAGCAGGAATACACCCACCCCTTGCACGATATAACCGTAATACACCCACCCCTTGCACGATATAGCAGGAATACACCCACCCCTTGCACGATATAGCAGGAATACACCCGCCCCTTACACGCTATAACCGGAATACACCCGCCCCTTACACGCTATAACCGGAATACACCCGCCCCTTACACGCTATAACCGCAATACACCCGCCCCTTACACGCTATAACCGCAATACACCCGCCCCTTACACGCTATAACCGCAATACACCCGCCCCTTACACGCTATAACCGCAATACACCCGCCCCTTACACGCTATAACCGCAATACACCCGCCCCTTACACGCTATAACCGCAATACACCCGCCCCTTGCAGAGTAGCACGAACATCTGGAGCGCGCGGCAGAGTCTGGCACAATGTTGTGGTCATTGTGCAGCCGCCGTGTACAGCTGACTCACAGGTCTTCATTTTCGGCGGCTCCGTTGTGGTTCATACTGTGCAAGCGCTGCACCTGCACAGTACAGGGGGGTCATTATCCGCCGGGGGGACCTTAATCGGCAGAACACCGACAATAGGGTGCAACTTGTCATGCGATTTGACCTGTCAAATCGCATGACAAATCGCTCCAATGTGAACGTGGGATTATTGTACTTCTATACCGATATCACCATTTATTGTACATTTATATACAAAGATCTCTCACACATCACAATTTATTGTACTTTTATATACAGAGATCTCATACAAAACAACCTTTTGTTGTACTTTTATATACAGAGATCTCACAACTATCACCATTTATTGTACTTTTTTTTTCAAAGATCACACACCACGCAGTTTATTGTACTTTTATACTTTATACACAAACCACACAAATATCACACACTACACATTTTGTTGTACTTTTAAAGATCCCACATATTACACAGTTGTGTGAGATCCTTATGGAAAAAGTATGTGATCTTGTACAATGAATTGTATAGTGTGTGAGATCTTTGTATAAAACAAATACAATTGTGTGATTTGTGAAATCTTTCATGTATAAAGTACAATTGTATGTGTTTGTGTGATCTTTATATAAAACAAGGACCAAAGCTTGTGCGATGTTTGAGATCATTGTGTGTACCGTATATACATTTTTTTTTTTTTTTTTTAAGTGCAGTTGTTTTTTGAAAACACAAGTAGAATAAATTGTGTAATGTGTGTGTGATCTTTGTATATAAAATAACACAAACTGTGTAACCTTTCTGTAGAAAGTACAGTTGTGTGTGTGATCTTTGTATAAAACCAGTACAATTGATTGTGTGATGTGAGAGAGCTTTGTATAAAAAGTGACTTGATTTGTGTTGATTGCATATTAAAAATACAATAGGTGGTGTGATATCTTTATGTACAAAGCCCAGATAATTGTGCAGTGTGTGTGATCATTGTATAAAAGGTGCAATCTTTTTTTTTTTTCACTACGTCTAGTAAATGATTAGGATGAGTTTTGGGCTGGGAGTTTCATATGGAGTCTGCTGGTATTTGGCCATTGTCTCTGGATTCAGATGTAAATAGGCGAGAGTACGTGGAGTACAATTGTTGGTTTTTGTGGATTGGGGGGGGGGGGGGGGTTAATTGTGAATGTGCTGCGAGTGTTGGGCGGGGGAGGTTTGAAAATAAACTTACTGGCAGCCAGTAGCTGGTCTGGGTGTGCAGAGAGGAGGAGGGGGGGTCCGGGGATCATTAAGTAATCACTTCCGGGAAGGGTGTGCTCATTCATCAATGGTATGTATGGGGTCACATGGGCCGTATTCACTATATATCATAATATAGGGACCTTAGATTGTAAGCTCCTTGAATGTATAATGTATATGTAAAAGCGCTGCGTAAATTGACGGCGCTATATGAGTACCTGAAATAAAGAAGGAAAAAAAAAAATAGGTATCCCACTGATTACATTTTACATAATTTCTTGATTTATCCTCCGTTCACGCCTTCGGGTATCGCACGTTTGCGTGCTTTTTTTTTTTTTTTTTGTACTTTATGCCTAGGGCAGCACATTCATTTTAATGAGTTGCCCCACACATGACAAAATGTTGGTAAAGAAGCTCATGCACCTCCTTGAGCTTCAAACTCAAAATCTGCGTCTTGCTTGCTGCGTTTTGGGTTGCTGTTAACAATAAATAGCGCCGTAAGCGCGACGGCATAATTTTGCACTCGTAATGCGCTCGTACATGTGAATGCTATTTAACATAAGATCGGAAACCTAACTGATAAAGACTGGAAAGTTCAACCACTTGAAGACCAGGTCTTTTCTGGCACTTTTTGTTTACAAGTTTTTAAATCAGTATTTTTGGCTATAAAATTAATTATAACTCCCAAACATTATATATATATATATATATATATATATATATAAAAATGTATGTGTTTGTTTTTTTTTTTTAGCAGAGACCCTAGGGCAGTGATGGTGAACCTTGGCACCCCAGAGATGTTTTGGAACTACATTTCCCATGATGCTCGCGCACTCTGCGGTGCAGTTGAGCATCATGGGAAATGTAGTTCCAAAACATCTGGAGTGCCAAGGTTCTCCATCACTGCCCTGGGGGAATAAAATGGCAATCGTTGCAATTTTTGTTATGTCACAGTATTTGCGCAGTTTGCATAGGGCAGTGTGAACTGCCGCCGGGAAACATGCGATGCGGGAACCCGCAGTGGATTCGCAGGGCTCCCGCATCGCACCAGTGTGAACCGGCCCTAAGCCCTGGTTCACACTGGTGCGTTTTGACATGCGATTTGGCATGTCAAAACGGCAATATTCGCCGCAAATTGCAGGCAATGGCACCATCCTAATCGGAGCGACGCCGCATCTGCGGCGCTGCACCGATTTTCAAAAAGTAGTTTCTGTACTACTTTTTGCGATTTACATTGACATCTGTGCAGAAACCTGCACAGATGTCTTTGTAATCGCGGCTGAAATCGCGACTGCCAGCGAGAGTGTGAACCTGGGCTTAAACACAATTTGTTTGGGAAGAAATACATTTTAATCAAAAAAACACATAATTTATACCCCAATTTTTTGTATAATATGAAAGATGACATTACGCCGAGTATATAGATACCTAAGATATCGCGCTTTAAAATTGTACTCGCTCGTGGAATGGTGACAAACTACGGTACTTGAAAGTGTTGCCTATGGAGATTTTTAACGCCTTTACAGGTTACCCGTTTAGAATTATAGAGGAGGTCTAGTGCTAGAATTATTGCTCTGGCTCTTAGACCCCTTTCACCCTGAGGCGGTTTTCAGGTGTTTCAGTGCTACAAATAGCGCCTGAAAACCGCCTCCCATTCATTTCAGTGTCATTTTTCGCACTGGGGCGGTGTGTTTGCAGGACGTTGGGAAAAGTCGTGCAACAGCATCTTTGGGGTGGTTTGGGAGCGCTGTATTTGGCGCTCCTAAAACGCCCTGCCCATTGAAATGAATGGGCAGCGCTTACAAAGCGCCTGAAAAGCAATTCGGAAGTGCAGCAACACGGTGCTTGTAACCCCTTTTTTGGGGTTAAAAGCGCCCCGCTAAGCACTGCTAAAATGAGTGGGGCTTTAGCGCTAACGCAGCAGCGGCCCCAGTGTGAGAGGGGTCTTATGTTCATGGCAATACCTCACGTGTGGAATGAACACCGTTTTACATATGCGTGCATGACTTGTGTATGCGTTCGCTTCTGAGTGCAGAGGGATGGGGCGCTTTAAATTTTTTTTCTTTTTCCCATCTTATTATTATTTTTTTTTTATTTCTTTACACTTTTCCTTTAATTTTTTGAATTCTTTTAGGCTGGGTTCACACTGATGAGATGCAGGAAACCTTGTGCAGGTTCCCATCTGAATTGCAGGCATGCGCATTGCATCTGAATTGCAGGCGGTTCACACTGACAACTGCTTTGGGTGTCTCTGTAAAGTTAATGACACCCCCCCCCCCCCCCCAAATCGGTTTGCAGTTCGCAGTGCGAACTGTGACTGTGGCTCGGAGCGCTTTCAAGAGAGAGACAAATTGCATGAGAATGCTGTGCTGCAGAGTGCTGGATCCTCAGATTTCCAGGGGTGCCATTGTGAGCCCCCATGGTATCAGTGATTCATTTAAAGTGGCGTTTCCACCAAAAATACAAAATGGTATTATTGTGCATATAATAGCTTAAAAAAAAAAAAAATTTTTTTTTTTTTACTCACCTGGAAGTACCTGTTGCTATGCGGTCCCACGAAATCTGCCTTCTGAATCACCTCGGATTCTGACATCAGCTCCCTACTGCTCCTGGGAAATGTGTCATCATTTCCCAGGATGCAGTGCGCTTCCCCTATGGTTAGAATCACTCGTCAATACAATCCAGGAAGTAAATGCTTGTGGGCTTCACATGCCCACAAGCAAAATGAAAACTTCAGCAGATTTTTTTAAAGTCTGTTTATGCAGTAACTCGGCAGATCGGCGGCGGTTTTTAAAATAGTAAGTCATCTTATATGTACCACTGTATTGAATGCTGAAAGAAATAACATTCTTTTAAAAAATGAAAAATGTGATTGGAACCCCACTTAACGACCATGCACTGTATATATACGTCGGCAGAATGGCTCATACAGGCACAATCATGTACCTGTACGTCCCCTCTAACTGCCCGACGTGGGGGGCGCGCACCCGCGACCCCCCTGCCTTCCCCGTGAGTCGGACCGTGGGTCCTGCGGACTCGATCGCCTCGGGGATCCCCGCGATCGTCTCACGGGGAGATGGACTTTATGCTGCGTATTGGTGAAGGGTTTTTTTTTTTTTTGCTTGTTTTTCCATACATTGTTTTATTTTAAATGCTCGTGATAGTTTGGCATAATAGGTGAGAAAATCCCCCTCTAGTCCAGTCCACTTGTGTCCACTTATGGAATTTGTACTGGTTTCTGCATGTTTTCTTTATTAGGATACATTTTGTTTTGTTTTTTGTTTTTAATATCATATAATCCTTGACCAGCAGGTGGCGCTTTTTTGTTTTTTGTTTGTTTCTCTTTAAAAAAATTGTCAGCTATGCAGTTTACAGAACTTAGTGAGTCATCACAGCAGTGACTCATTTCTTATCAGATCCCTGCTTTAGACATTACAGTCAGGCAAACTGCTTTAAAGGGATAACAAAGGAAATTTGTGTGGAGTTAGGCTTCCCCCTTCACTGCAAGGGTTAATTGCTTGTATATGACTTGGGTATTTTGCTGGGTTCACACTGGTGCCTACACAGACATCGCATGTGATTCACACTGCATTACTGTGCAGAGCACATGCGATGCCTGTGCAAACTGTATGGCTAAAATCGCATTTGCAACAAAATGGTGCAGGACCCGCTGCACTGGTTAATTGCTTGGGTGCCAGCATATTGCAGTTCTCCCTTGGCAGCTGGCACTCCAATATTCTCCTTGCTGCTTCCAATTATAGACAGTCCTGTGACATCGCCACCTACAGTGCGGAGCTCATGGCTAATTGATGACATCACAGTGGCTGGGGCCACTGGAGCACCTTAGAGAGGAGGCTGCAGGGGATAATCTTACAGTGTTGAGGGAGCCTTTTGAAGTGAGGAACTGGGTAAGTAAGACAGGCCATGGATTATTCAATTGTTCTTTCCTGCCACCTAAAAGTGGAAGGAAAGTAAATCACTAGTTTTCCCCATTAACACAGTCAGTGTTGATGGGGCAATCCCTCCCACTGCGCTATTGTGTTCTGCCAGCAGAACACCATGGGAAAGGGAGTCACTGCTCAAGGTAGATTGATGTTTGTAATGAACCTCTTCACCGGATCAGAAGCCACAGGTGCTGGCAATGCATATAGCAAAGAGGAGATATCCCAAAAAAATTGCCTTTATTGGTAAAACGGGATCACAAAAGACATGCCACAGCAGACGGAAAAACAGTTGACGCGTTTCACACTATTAGTGCTTAATCATGGCTATGATTAAGCACTAAGTAATAGTGTGAAACGCGTCAGCTGTTTTTCCATCTGCTGTGGCATGTCTTTTGTGATCCTATTTTACCAATAAAGGCAACATTTTTTGGAGTGCGGCTGTCCAGATATCTCCTCTTATCCTCCCAGCAGAACACCATGATTAGTGCTAGGGGCTAGAGCTGCCAGCAGTAATCGCAGGTAAAAAAAATCAGACAGGCTGGTTGTACTGAAGTTGATCAATGACTTGACTTTGGTCCAACCAGCCTGCCCATAGACAAATCAAATCTCAGCTGGTCCCTGCTGAACTGGCTGAGATTCAATCCGTCTATTGCCGGCTTATAGCAAAACTACTATTTAAAGTGATTGTAAACGTTCACCTTATAAACCTATTCAATTTAAAATAGAAATGAAATGCAAAACATTTGTGTATAGATATAGAAAAGTATTTAGAAGTTTTTTTTTATAAGTGATCACATTACCTCCTGTTCTCAACCGCATAAGAGCTGGGGGAGGAGAAGCAGCAGCACACAGAGCTTCCCAGTGAATGGCTGCGCAGTGGGGCCATGTCAGGACAAGTCTGATCATTGGAGGAGAGTGCACTAGCTAGAGAACTGACCACACCTTAGTGTGGTCAGTTTTTAGTAGGAAAGCAAGGGGACTGGCAGAAACACCAGGGATTTCACACAGAGGAAGCAATACACAGAAAACAGGATACTTTCTCATACAAGTACAAGGTACAGCAGGCACATATCAAGAATATAAAATGTTGGGTTAACAAACGCTTTCATTTATTTTTAATATTCAAAGCAAACTACCCCATCCATGTCTTTGGGCTTTATTTTGCTGAGAAATCACCTTGAAAAACACCCCCCTAGCATTTTTGCCCGTGACCATCCTAAGTAAGGGTAGATGGTTTATGTAGCATTGACTTCCTGGAATCCATCTGCCTTCAGCTCAGGTATACAAGCAGGAGGTTGTGCTGAGCTGAGAAATCCCCTCCAGAAGACTCCTGGGATGTATGACATCATTTGCCTAGGCCTGGAAACCAGGCAGTAACTGAACAAATGTAAAACAAATCGTTCAAAACAAGTACATATGATATACAGTACTTTCCTATCTATTTACTAATGCTAGCAGCATAAAGATTCCATATAGTCAATGTTCATTGAGAGAGTGAAGTTCTATTTCCTGGTTCCCTAAATGATCATTAATCCCTTGCACTGCAGGGGGAGCGACCATTTTGAAAAGAAACAAAACAATATGTTTTACTTTTTGCTATAATAAATATCCCACGTTTAAAAAAAAAAATGTTTCTTCATCAGTTTAGGCCGATATATATTCTTCTACATATTTTTGGTAAAAGAAAAATCGAAATAAGCGTACACTGATTGGTTTGCGCAAAAGTTATAGTGTCTACAAAATAGGGGATAGATTTCTTGCATTTTTATTATATATTTTTTCTTTCACTAGTAATGGCAGCGATCTGCGATTCTTCTTTCTGTGACAGACAGATCGGACACTTTTGACACTTTTTTGGGACCAGTGACATGTATACAGCGATCAGTGCTATAAAAATGCAGTGAATACTGTGTAAATGTCATTGGCAGGGAAGGGGTGATCAACTAGGGCTAACTGTGTTCGCTTATGTGTGTTTCTAACTGTGTGTGACTGACTGGAAGAGGAGACAGATTGCTGTTCCTAATTACTAGTGCAGCACGCGCCTGCTTTGGCTCTTGAAGGAGCCGACGTTCCAGTACGGCGATTTGCGGGAACGAGCCGACCTGCTGCAGTATAATGACGGCGGCTGGTCGGCAAGTGATTAAAGGCATCACAGATATCAATATACTATATTTATATACGCTCACTTTATTCCTGAAATTACTCTGAAATTCAAGCTGTAGCTGGGTGTAGTAAGATGTCCACTGCTACTGTTGTCAATCAATCTGATGGACTCTGTTGATAGTCAAGTGGAGAAATGTGTGAAAAATAGTTCATGCGCAGTAAGTATTTTTTGGTTGGAACGACGGGTAGCGGTAATCTGATGGAACACTGGCTTTAAAGCAAGCTGCATCTGCTTTGATGTTTCTTTAGCTAACCCATAGTGCTCCGGGATGCTTTTGTCATGTATTAAATGTTAAAGGAATAAAAAAAATTCTCCCTCTCTCTCCCCCCCTCTCACATTAGGGCTGGGGATAAAATCGTTTTGTTTTTTTTTCCATAGGACCGGCGCTCCGCGGCCTTGCCTAAAAAATCCTGCTCGCCGCGAGGCCGGATGCCGCTGCCTTTTCCCAGGATCGCGGCGGACTAGGCCGAAGCCGCGGCCTCGCCTAAAAACTCCTGCCCGCAGCGCCTTAGAACCGGCGCGGTGTCCATCTGATAAAAAAAAAAAAAAACTTTTTTTTTGGGGCCAAAATTAAAATCGCCCAGCTCTAATAAATATATATATATATATATATATATATATATATTAATATTAGAGCTGGGCGATTTTAATTTTTATAAATATATATATTATCTTCAACCTTGTTCATCCAGTAGAGCCCTTGGAAATACCTGGATATATGGTGGAGAATGTGACCACCTTCCCAGGGTGCATTGCATTGAGCTGCTGATCACCAGGCGTGGCCACTGTCACCCAGAGTGGGCAATTCATCACATATAAAATCTAATACTGAGTTATGACCCTCGCCTACAGCTGACAAAGGGAGCAAGCAATGGAGGTGAGCTTTCAAGAGAACTTGTCCCTTTGCATACTCGGGTCAAAGGGAAACCATAAAAAAAAATATTCTTGGGCTCCATTTACACCTGGGCAGATCTGAATTGCAGCAATTCTGCCCACGATTCAGAATCGTGACAAAATGCGGGACATGTTTGTGATGCCATCATTTCTCAATGGCACTCCAAACGCAGTGCAGTTTTGCTGCGATTGGAGTGTCGCCCAAAAGAAGTTCCGTAACTTTCTGGCCGATGCGCCTCCCGTGATTTTGTTTGTGTGATGTCGTGCGACAATCGCAGCAGAATCGCACCTTGTTTTGGGTGCCATTGAGAAATGATGGCATCGCAAACGCGTCCTGCATTTTGCTGCGATTTTGCCCGTGATTCAAATGGCCCAGATGCTGCTGTTTATGATCCCATGTGTAAGATAATATACAGTAGAAGTACATCCTGTATTTGGTATGATCCGGGCTCTTGGTGTCGCAGACAGCCCACCTCTCGGGCAGCACAAGCTCGCCATGCTGTTATCGGCAGTTGAAGAGTGTTGGCATGGGGAAGTTCCGTCTCGCTTTTTGAAATCTGTTAGAGGAAGCGCCCCATCTCTCACATATTAGAGAGCCCACACATTGCACGTTTTATTTGTAACTGTTTCGGTCAGACGGCTGTTAGATCTCCGCTGGCAGCGTGCCATCAGCAGACTCACGTGACCCGTATGAATGCATTTCCTTTTAAATGTAGAGATGTATAACTGACAGCATATGGTGGGGACAATGGAGGGAGGAGGACCAGCTGCTTTCATGAATGATGTACAATCAGAGTGGCTTGTATAGAGCTTGTACCATTCTATTTGTATGATAGCGATGCTTTGCATAGCGAGTGTTGGCATTGCTCTGCCCAGATGTGTGCCGAGCAGATCCAGGTGACCGCACACACCTGAACCAGTTTGTTGACCACAAATGTAATGCAAAAAAACAATAATATACCGTATATACTTGAGTATAAGCCGACCCGAAAATAAGCAGAGGCACCCAATTTTACCACAAAAAACTGGGAAAACGTATTGACTCGAGTATAAGCCTAGGGTGTCCATCTGCATGCCTCACTGTGCCCATGACTAGACTTGCGTTTAACATGGGAGTCTATGAAAGGGGTGCCCGGGTTTGAAAAATCGGTGCTCCCCGGCCGTAGGTCTCCCAGACAGCAAACTTTCCACAGATCCACGTCCCTGCTCTGACGAACAATCGCAGGTGCCTGGCGGACATTGCGGCCGCCGCCGCCGGGCACACGCTTCGGGTCCCCAGTGATGCAGCGAGTGCTCTCCACACTGCAGGGAATCCCAGGACGTCATATGATGGCCGCCCGGAGGGACAAAGGATTCCTGCGGCCGTCGTTTCACTATACGCAGGGCGGGAAGTGGTTAAGAAGGAAGTAAAGTCTTCCTCTTTAATTGTACCTACAGGTAAGCCTATAATAAGGCTTACCTGTAGGTACTGTAAATATCTCCTAAGCTTGCACCGTTTAGGAGATATTTACTATATACACTGCCGCCGACCTCATCGGCGCATGCGCACTGAAGGAACGACCCGGCACATGGGTGTAAGTGACGTCTTCGCGGCTCTGGCCAATCATGGCGCCGGAGCCTGTGAACCCGGAAGTAACTCCAGGAAACATGTCGGCCGTGTGAGTGGTGTGCCGGCGCCGATCCAGGGCTTCGTTCTAAGGCAAGTATTTCATAATGAGCTAGTATGCAGTGCATTACTAGCTCATTCTGCCTTTTGTCTTGCAGGTTTTATTTTTATTTTTGGAGGTTTACAACCTCTTTAAAGGTTTCTGCCTTTCCAGTTCCTCTGGTGATATATGCACTTTGAAATCTGTGACATCTCATGGTCAAAAGCTTCTGCCATTCCACCAGGGGCCCTCTGAGATCGATGCTGTCAGCACTGTGTTGACAGTCGGTCTCTTGGCACAGCACAGGCTTCTAAATGACTGCTGACACCTGCAACCACTAGAGAGACCAGCTAGATATTGGACACATTATTGTGCCCGGGGGACTAAACACAGAAGTTGGGAGTACATTGTACGCGTCAAAGAAGTGCAAAAAAACGCCTAATTAAACAACGATGTTTGAGTCATTGGTACTGCCGTCAGTAGGAGCTCATAAAGCTGCCGCCATACAGTCCCATTACACCGTAATGAAGGATTTGGTGCCGGCGTGTGTATTGACGCATGCCTTGATTTATAAAACTCTGCTTTTTTATAAACCTAAAAAAATTGAATAAAGCTCCCTCCGATAATATGCAGCGATCGGTGACGGAGTGTGACAATGACTTAAAGCCGTGGTTATTATTTTTAATTCAAACTTTTCAAGGAACATTGCCGAGCGAATGCAAAGCCATTACTCATAAATCTGCCAGATGCAGCTCTAGGAGTGTGTGGGGGATTCTAATTACGATTGTGACATTGTAGCAAATGATCACAGAACTCAATTAAAGGATAGATCATACCCAGGCATACCAAGCAGCCATGCAAATATAACTTTATACTGCTGCCTTTTCTTCTCCATTGGCACACGGGCCACTGCAAGCATTGCTCTGCATTACATTAACCACTTGCTGACCGCATATTTACTGCAGCAGGTCGGCTCTGTTGCGCAAGATCACGTACCTTTTACATAATTTTTAGCACCGATTACTGTAGTGTCACTGGTCCCCAAAAAAGTGTGTCCGATTTGCTCGCCGCAATGTTGCGGTCCCGCTAAAAACCGCTGATCGTCGCCATTACTGGTTAAAAAAAAAAAGACATAAAAATATCCCATAGTTTGCAGACGCGATACTTTTGTGCAAACCAATCAATATAAAAAAAAAACCGCAGAGGTATTCAAATACTGTACTGGAGCTGCTGACTTTTTATAATGTGATCGATGTTACGACGAGTAGATACATACCTAGCATGTCATGCTTTAAAATTGCGTCTGTTGGTGCATCCCTTGTGACAGCAAAGGCCATGACAGGTTCTCTTTATGGAGATATTTGGGGTCTATTAGACCCCAAATTTCTCCTCTGGGCGCCCCCCCCGCCAGTGGCTAGTGGCCAGGTAAACAAAGGGGCAGAACCAGAAGTGACAAACTACTCGTCGCTCCCGGTTACCAGGGTTACAGAGAGGGGAACGACGTCAGTTCCTCTCTCTCTGTACAGGGCAGCCATCCACGATGGGACAGAAGAGCCCGGGAGATGGGTGGGGACCCCCTTCCGCCACCCACAGGTGGCTAATTGGCCACTCAGATCTATTCTGCCTGAAAGAGAATATTCGGCGGAATGATATTTTTTAGGTGCAGGCATCATCCACTGAAACCCGAGGATATCCAGGTATGTACCTTGGGTGGAAAGTGGTTAATAAAAGGACACCTTTTACCTGTCCAGGGATCCAGCGCTCTCCTCACCTGGGCTGCTTCTTCGGCAGTCTTCGCGTCCCCGGCACCGACATGTTAATTAAAGAAAGCCGGCTGTGATTTCTTGTGGCTTCCCACTGCGCATGCCCGTTCCACACTGTCCCTTGTGAATAGACCCACAGCCTTCTGGGACCTGAGACATGTCCCAGGTGGCTGCAGGCAAATAGAGGGTGGGGCCAAACTTCCGCTCAGCTCGCTTAGACCAGGGGGTCTCCAAACTTTTTAAACTGAGGGCCATTTTACTGCCCTTAATGCCCTGTTATACTGCCCTTAATGCCCTGTACACACGGGTCAAATGTTGGGCGGCATCAGCCGGTTTAATAGGAACCGTCCAACATTCGGCCCGTGTGTACTGCAGCTGGTCCGACAGAAACCGGCCATTTGGTCAGCTTCTGTTGAAGTGGAATGACCAAAAAGGTCTGCCAACCGACTCCCGATTAGCCCTCTTAGCCAATGGCTATCCAGAGTGTTCGGGCAGGGTGGGGGTCAGAACACAATAGAACAGCAGAGGAGATCGCTGTACTAACGACAGATTGTTAGTACATCCACTCTGCCCTGAGCTATCAGTTTTTTTTTTTCATTCAGACGGCTGGGTTGAACAAAAGAAACTAGCAGTGTGTGTGTGTGTGTATGAGGCTTTAGACTTTAGTGGGGCCAGACTGGTCAGTAGGGGTAAAAAAAAAAAATGACATGGCGCTTATGGTCAGTAGAAGGAGGAATTGTGCCCCATCTTTGATGTCATTGGGAGGAATTCTGCCCCTTGGTGTCAGTGGGAGAGAATTATGCCCCGTTGTTGCAATTTGTTGATGAAAATCGTGCCCCATGGGCTAAATAAAAGCAAGTAAAGGGTAGAGCTGCACGATTCTGGGAAAAATGAGAATCGCAATTCTTTTGCTTAGAATGCAGATCATGATTCTCAAAAAATCTCTCAGTCCTCCCTATGTCGCCATCCATGCACCAACCACAGATCTACATTTTAAAATGGTTACCGTATCTACTTGAGTATAAGCCGAGTTTTTCAGCACATTTTTTTTTTTTGTGCTGAAAATGCCCCCCCCCCCCCCCCCCCCCCCCCCCCCCCCCCTCGGCTTATACTCGAGTCTGTGTCCATTTTCAAATTTGTGCACCTGCCCCTGGCCAGCTGTAGGTTTCCTGGACCCCAATCTTGGCACACATATAGCCCCACTCTTCCTCTACAAGTGTGCAAAGTTTGTTGTCCAGGGGACCTACGACCGGGGAGCACCGATTTTTCAAACCCGAGCACCCCTTCCATAGACTCCAATGTTAAACGGTAATTTCTCTAGTGATTTTGGGGACCCAGTACCGGCCAGCCCTAGGTCCTCTGAACCCCAAACTTGGCACACATGTAGCCCCACTCTTCATCTACAAGTGTGCAAAGTTTGTTGCCCAGGGGACCTACCGCCGTGGAGGAGCTGTTTTTCAAAGCCGGGCACCCCTTCCATAGACTCCCATGTTAAACGCCAGTCTAGTCACACAGCGCCGGAGATCAGGTAGGGAGATTGGGCACAGTGAGGCATGGGCACAGTGACAGTGAGGCATGCAGATAGACACCCTAGGCTTATACTCGAGTCAATACGTTTTCCCAGTTTTTCGTGGTAAAATTAGGTGCCTCGGTTTATATTCTGGTCGGCTTATATCAAAGTTTAACCTCAACAAGAAAAAAAAAAAAAAAAATATATATATATATATATATATATATATATATATTGTGACAGCAGGAAGGTAAAGTCACCTGGTTGCATCCAGGGGGGTAGATATATTTCGCCCAGATTCAGGCTTTACGCCGACTTATACAACTAGGTGGAGAGTTGTATAAGGCTAGTGGGCTCATGGATGACTCATACCTCTAGGGAGAGTGTGGGGCGTCGTACAGACAGGGAGTTGATGAGACCAGCTGAAGCTTGTCAGCTCATTTAGGCCTCTATAAGAACTCCCAGCTTCATTAGATGTTAGCTCATGCCTGGAACCAGACCTGTGTGGACTGTCTAGGGAGAGTGAACCCCTGTGCGGTGAGACAAAGCCTGTGTGGCTATTTGCTTGGACATTTAAAACCAGGGACTTAGGGACTAGGACAGCACTAGGCTGATCCCAGTTGTTAGTTAGGAAACCTGTATGTTTAGTCAGAGGTCAAGTTGACCAGGATTTATTTTGTTTATGTTTCTTTTGCTTTGCTGTGTTTTGTCACTGTAAATAGAAAATAAACCGCACCTTTTTGATTTTGAAAACCACAACCACCGTTTGCTGGGCCTGTTTTTGTGTGGGGAGCCCATCTCGGGGGTCACACACACCCGCTGCCGAGCTAACCCCCTCACAGTTGGTGGAGAATGGGGGCAGTTTTTTTTTAAGCCAGCATGGAGGAGATACTGAAGCAGCTGGCTCTAGCAAATGCCAATCAACAGCAGACAAATGCAGGTTTGCAAAAGAGCCTTGCAGCTCAACAACAGAACTTCGCAGCCCAGCAGCAAGCTCATCAACAGAGCCTTGCAGCCCAGCAGCAAGCTCATCAACAGAGCCTTGCAGCCCAGCAGCAGACAAACGCAACTTTGCAACAGAGTCTGGAGGCTCAGCAACGAGCCCAGCAGCAATCTGAGGCCCGCTTCATAGACCTGTTACAGAAGCAAGAGCAGAGACTACAACAACAGATGGAAGCAGCAATGCAGCAACGTCCGCAGACCAGTGAGGAAAGCCGTCCCACTAATACCGCGTCCTTTGGGGTGAGTCGTTTATTGACAAAAATGACTGGAGAGGATGATCCAGAGGTATTTTTGACCACATTTGAAAGGACCGCTGAAAGAGAAAAGTGGCCTGAGGAGCAGTGGGCTGGACTGGTGGCTCCTCTGTTAACTGGTGAATCGCAGAAAGCTTACTATGACCTAGAGCCTAACCAAGCAAAAGACTATGCGATGCTAAAAGCTGAAATATTGGCAAGGCTGGGTGTCACCCAGGCTGTCCGGGCTCAGCGTGTGCATAACTGGACTTTCCAGCTTGGAAAACCCCCCAGGTCTCAAATGTATGATCTCATTCACCTGAGCAGAAAGTGGCTACAGCCAGAGACTTTGTCTGCACCAAAGATTGTGGAACGTGTTGTAATGGATCGGTTTTTGAGAGCTCTTCCTACTGCCATCCAAAAGTGGGTAAGCCATGGAGACCCAGAGACGGCCGATGGTCTTGTGGATCGTGTGGAGAAATACTTGGCTACAGAGAACCTGACGGCCTCTTCCAGAGACACTCGGACTTTCCACCCTAAGACCAGACCATCCCCAGGGGCGGATAAGAGGATTCCAAGGGGTGAGGGTGGAGAGAGTGAGAGGGTGGGAGCTCTACCCCAAGTTTGGCGAGAACAGCCTGGGAAATCAGCGGCTCAAGAGGCCGCAAGAAGGATCGTTTGCTACCGCTGCCGGCAAGCGGGACATATTGCAGCCAATTGCCCGGTTGTGGAGGAACCCATGCAGTGTGACTTTCTGACGGGCAGACGTCAGTCGCTGTGTGCGACAGTCGCATGCACTGCCATTCGAGGAACTGAGAAACATTTATGCAAAATGTGTGTTAATGGTAGAAATGTTGTGGTATTGCTGGATTCAGGTAGCCTTGTGACCCTGATAAAGGCTGAGTTAGTTAAAACAGAGGTCTCTGGGAATAGCAAGGTAGCTGTTATTTGTGTGCATGGGGACACCCGAGAGTATCCAGTGACTACAGTGTGTTTCGAGACCCCCAAAGGTACCCTCTCTCATCCAGTGGGCTTAGTATCTCAGTTACCGCATGACGCCATTGTGGGAAGGGATTTTCCGAAGTTCTGGGAACTGTGGGATGATCCTGAGCCCCCCACTGGTGCCCCTATGTACCAGGAATGTGATAGCCAGAACTCCCCTGAGAGTGGTGAGGACTCTCCAGAATTTCCCTTATCAGTATTGGCAGGGGAGACTCAAGAAACTGGAGAGGAGCCCACCTCCTCAGACGAAAACCTACCGTCTGTGGAGTTTTCTGATCTTGAGGTTCACAGGGAAAACTTTGCCACAGAACAGTTGAAAGACCCCGCCCTAATAAAGGCACGGGAAAACGTAGTGAAAATAGATGGCGAGTTAGTGAACCCAGATAATACCTGCACTTACCCATACTTCAGCGTAGAGAAGGACCTACTGTATCGGGTGGCAAAAAGGGCAGAAGAAACCGTTGAGCAGCTTGTGGTGCCCAAACCTTACAGGAAGTTGGTGTTGGAGTTGGCCCATGGGCACATTCTTGGAGGTCATCTGGGGACAGAGAAAACCCGAAAGAGGGTATTACAGAGATTCTATTGGCCGGGGGTGATGAAGGACATAGAAAATTATTGTTCCTCCTGCCCTGTGTGTCAGAGGTCGGCCCCGATGCCACATTTCCGTAGCCCGCTGGTCCCTCTACCCATCATTGAGGTCCCGTTTGAGAGGATCGCCATGGATTTGGTAGGTCCTATAATCAAGTCCGCTAGGGGGCACCAGTACATATTAGTTATAATGGACTATGCCACCCGTTATCCAGAAGCGATCCCTCTCCGAAATACCTCGGCCAAAACCATAGCCAAAGAGCTATCTCTTGTGTTTAGCCGGGTGGGTATTTGTAAAGAACTGCTTACGGACCAAGGTACACCCTTTATGTCCCGGGTTATGAAGGAGCTGTGTAAATTGTTCAAAGTGACGCAATTACGTACATCTGTGTATCACCCCCAAACCGATTGGCTGGTTGAAAGGTTCAACAAAACCCTAAAACAAATGTTGAAGAAAGTGGTGGATAGAGATGGAAAGGATTGGGACTGTCTACTTCCTTATCTGATGTTTGCTATTAGGGAGGTGCCCCTATCCTCTACGGGATTCTCCCCCTTTGAGTTACTGTATGGGAGACACCCAAGAGGGCTGTTGGATATTGCCAAGGAAACTTGGGAAAGTGAGAGTTCTCCCCACAGGAGTGTGATTGAGCATGTCGCCCTGATGCAAGACCGAATTGCACAGGTAATGCCCATCGTGAAGGAACATTTGGCCCAAGCGCAGTTAGCACAGCAGAGAGTGTACAACCGTGGAGCCAAGACCCGTACCTTTTCCCAGGGGGATAGGATACTGGTACTTGTCCCTACGGTTGAAAGTAAATTCCTTGCCAAATGGCAAGGCCCCTACGAGATAATGGAAAAAGTGAGCGAAGTGAATTACAAGGTCAGACAACCAGGAAGGCGAAAGCCCGAACAGATCTATCATGTTAATCTGTTGAAAGCCTGGAGGGATAGAGAGTCCCTAGTCGCAGACACTTGGTCACCAGCTCAAACTGGTTGCGTGATTCCGGAGGTTGGAATAGCAGCCACCTTGTCACAACCCCAACAACAGGAGGTTAAGGAGTTTGTGCTTCGCAACAAGGAGGTATTCTCTGAGCTGCCGGGACAAACATCTGGGGTAGAGCATGACATCATTACCCCGCCCGGTGAAAGGGTGAAGTTAAAACCCTATCGGATCCCAGAGGCCCGACGGGAGGCAATACGGGAGGAAGTACAGAAAATGCTGAACTTAGGGGTGATAGAGGAGTCCCAAAGTGATTGGTCTAGTCCCATTGTGTTGGTGCCTAAACCGGATGGGAGCTGGCGATTTTGTAACGATTTTCGACAGTTGAACAAAGTTACAAAATTTGACACCTACCCCATGCCACGTATAGATGAGTTGATCGACCGGCTGGGAACAGCCCGATACATGACGACTCTTGACCTCACAAAAGGGTATTGGCAAATCCCCCTGGCCAAGTCGGCCAAAGAGAAAACCGCATTTGTAACCCCAGACGGGGCGTTCCAATATAAAAGAATGCCGTTCGGGTTACAGAATGCGCCGGCCACATTCCAGCGGAAAATGGACCAGATGCTGAGGCCCCATCGGAAGTATGCTGCGGCTTACCTGGATGACATAATTGTCCATAGCACAGATTGGGCCTCACATCTGCCAAAAGTGCAAGCAGTCCTGGACTCTGTTCGGGAAGCGGGGTTTACGGCTAACCCCAAGAAGTGTACCATTGGGCAGGAGGAGGCCAAATATCTTGGGTACACCATTGGGAGGGGAGTAATAAAACCCCAACTCAACAAAGTCGAGGCCATCCAGAGTTGGCCACGTCCCAACAGCAAGAAGCAGGTACGAGCCTTTCTGGGAATCGCTGGGTATTATCGGCGATTCATTCCCCACTTTGCTTCTAAGGCTGTGCCCCTAACCAACCTGACGAAGGGGAAAGGGTCGGTCATGATTAAATGGACCCCCGAGGCTGAGGCAGCATTCCAATTCTTGAAACAAGCCTTATGTAGCCAGCCAGTGTTGTACTCACCCGACTTCTCTAAAGACTTTGTCGTACAAAGTGATGCGTCAGATGTGGGGTTAGGACCAGTATTGTCCCAGGTCTGGAACGGGGAAGAGCACCCAGTCATTTACCTCAGCAGGAAGTTGAAGTCCCATGAGGTAAATTACGCCACCGTTGAAAAGGAGTGTTTAGCGGTGAAGTGGGCTCTAGATTCCCTTCGGTACTACCTGCTAGGTAGGCACTTTGACATGGTTACGGATCACGCTCCGTTAAAGTGGATGGCTCAAAACAAAGAAACAAATAGAAGAGTGAATAGGTGGTTCCTGGCCCTCCAGGAATTCAACTTCACAGTAAAGCATCGCCCTGGCGTTCAAATGGGGAATGTGGATGCTTTGTCTCGAGTACATGAATGCCTGATTGCTGGTGTTCCAACCCCGAGGTTAAAACAAGAGGGGGGGGGTATGTGACAGCAGGAAGGTAAAGTCACCTGGTTGCATCCAGGGGGGTAGATATATTTCGCCCAGATTCAGGCTTTACGCCGACTTATACAACTAGGTGGAGAGTTGTATAAGGCTAGTGGGCTCATGGATGACTCATACCTCTAGGGAGAGTGTGGGGCGTCGTACAGACAGGGAGTTGATGAGACCAGCTGAAGCTTGTCAGCTCATTTAGGCCTCTATAAGAACTCCCAGCTTCATTAGATGTTAGCTCATGCCTGGAACCAGACCTGTGTGGACTGTCTAGGGAGAGTGAACCCCTGTGCGGTGAGACAAAGCCTGTGTGGCTATTTGCTTGGACATTTAAAACCAGGGACTTAGGGACTAGGACAGCACTAGGCTGATCCCAGTTGTTAGTTAGGAAACCTGTATGTTTAGTCAGAGGTCAAGTTGACCAGGATTTATTTTGTTTATGTTTCTTTTGCTTTGCTGTGTTTTGTCACTGTAAATAGAAAATAAACCGCACCTTTTTGATTTTGAAAACCACAACCACCGTTTGCTGGGCCTGTTTTTGTGTGGGGAGCCCATCTCGGGGGTCACACACACCCGCTGCCGAGCTAACCCCCTCACAATATATATATCACACACATCCGTACATTTTATTTATTTTTTTCTTGTTGAGTTTAACTTTGATACAGATTTTTAAATTAACCATTTTCAAACGTAGATCTTACTGTGGGTGGTGTGCAGCATGGTGACATAGGGAGGACTGCGATTACCCCCTCCTATGTCATGGGCTTTCTTTCTGGATATCAAGCACTGAAGCAGTCAAGCAGTAAGTAGTAATATTCATAATATATGCTCACGTTTGTGTTGGAAATGCCTGGCATCTGATCAATGCTGGTGCGCACTCACTGCGGTGTTTCCCGGCCGAGAAACGTGGTACCGCCCAGGTATCCATCCAGCGGCGCATCACGCTCTCTGCTGACTGACGTCAGTTCCGATATCTGCGCCATTTGCATTCCGCGGCTTCACCTCCGGCCCAGGCTACATCCCGGGGAGACACGAAAAATCGAGGAAATCCAGCCTCGAGATCGCGGGAGGGGGTGAATCGAGATCGCGATTATAATATGATTAATCGTGCAGCTCTAGTAAAGGGCCACTTCTGCCCACCGGGCAACAGTTTGGAGACTACTGCTGTAGGTCAACGTGGCTTACTGCGTTGGACACATTGTTGTCATGTGATCTATTATACCAGGCGGTTCCCTTCATTCCCAGCAAAAAACTGATTGACGGGGGAGTGAAGGAATGATGAATATATGATTGCATGGTGACATTAGCCGGTCCATAATATTCTTGTGTCCCCCGGTGACCTTGACAGAGCCTTTGCCTCTGCAGGAGCAGTGTTGTCACCCTATCACAGGCGTGTGCATGCGCGCGTGTGTCTAGCCTATCCTACGGCTACTGTTCTGTCCATGTGTATGACGTATTCATCATAGTGGCAGCACATGGGAGACTGATACTGCAGGCTTGGAGCAGCACCAATCATTATGGTATTACATAGAGGAAGGTGGTTATTTTTGTTACTGTTGGTTCGGGTTTAGTTATCCTATAATATCATTTTTTTTTAGCTCAGCCTTCTAATACTGTCTTTCTCCATACAGTCCTGCACTGTCGCTGCTCAAAATGCTTTACGGCCCCACCCAAGCGGAGGGTGAAACGACGTCCACGCCTTTTAACGCTGCTCAACCTTCCAGAAGATGTCCTCTTGTATATCCTGGAGTGCCTGCCTGCAACTGATATCCTCTCAATGCGAAATGTAAGACTATCATTTTTCATTATTACAGGTAGTTCTACAGCACCGACAATTTACACAGCACTTTACCTACTGTATATTCACATCAATCCCTGCCCCCAAGAAGCTTACAATCTAACCTCCCATACATATTAGGGCCAATTCAGACTAGAGCTAAAAGGAAGGAAAGCTGCACAAACACACAACATGCACACTTTATGCCGGTGGTGGAACTCCAGGGTCCGGTTGCAAGTGGGACCTTTGCAACCCTGGTAGTTCCGGCATAGAATGTGCAAGAGATGTTGGGAGGGGCCCAAGATGGCAGGAAGGGGCCCTGCTGTGGGACTTATAGGCAGGACCACAAATTTATGCAATCGCACCAAAGTCGCAGAAAAGTAGTTCAGGAACTTTTGTATTTTGCCGCTGTGACTTGATTGGTGTTGATTAAGACAGCACCCATTGAAATGAATGTATTTTGACTTCTCATGCAACTTTATGGGGTTGATTTACTAAAATTGGAGAGTGCAAAATCTGGTGCAGCTCTGCATAGAAACCAATCAGTTTCCAGTTTTTTTTAGTCCAAGCTTAATTGAACAAGCTGAGGTTAGAAGCTGATTGGCTACCATGCACAGCTGCACCAAATTTACACTCTTCAGTTTTCGTAAATCAACCCCAATATGTTGCATAAGTCACAGCAGTGTGAGCCGGGTCTTATAAAGGGCCCTGCGGCGGGAGTAAAGGGACCCGGGCTTGAAGAGAAGGGCCCCTGAACCAATGGAAAGTCAGGCCAGGGGGGGTCCCTTCATGGCTTCTTGCACTGTAGCCCTGAAGGTTTTAGTTATGCCTCTACTCCATGCAGATAGTGTCCTGGTTGGGATTCAGACTGAGAACCCCAGCGCTGCAAGGCAGAAGTGCTATCCACTTAGCCACTGTGTGTCAATTTCTTATTTAATGTACCTGGGAGGGTGAAAGGGGTATACTGCTCGCATTGGTTAATAGGATTTTATTGTGTTTCTAGGTTCATCCTCATCTGAGGTCCCTGGTGGACACTCACAGCAGTGTTTGGGCTCGAGCCTGTTTTCAAGACGTGTGGCCTTCTCCAGAAAACCTGCAACTCTTTGAAAGGTAAATGTGGACAATTAGCACTTTTTCTAAAAAATCTATTCTTTCTCTATTGATACTAAAAGTTCCATCCGCTCAAGGTGATGTTTCAGTTATAAATGGAGTGTGAAGAGCGCAGTCCATCTGCTGCTGCTTATCTTTTCGGGACTTCAAGTGTATGAATGTTTTGTGATAATGTGCAGGGTTTAGAAACCCTGTTTGGTTTATGTTGCTGCCTGTGTCCCCGTTGGGGAGATTTACCCTCTTGACTTTCTCTGGTGACCATTGTCAGAGGCAGAACGTGAAATGCAAAATATAAAGTTGTCAGCAGAAGAAAATGTGAGGGGGGAATCTTCCAATATAAACACCTGTGACTTCTAAGGATTGTTTTGAGAAGCACTGCTGTACATGATAATGATTGCATTTTCTTCTCCTTTCTTCAGGGCAGCAGAATGTGGGAACTTTGAAGCTTGCGTAAAGCTGGGAATCGCGTACTTGTATAATGAGGGCTGTAAGTGCCTTTTTTTGTGTTAATATTTTTATCTGTGTTTTTTTGTTTAGTCAAGGCATCTTTTAGAAATGTGCACAATCCTGGGGCACACCAGTCTGAGGGCTTGTTCACACCAGAAGCTGCGTCCTAAACACTTGCATATGCTTAATTGCACGATCCTGCACGTTGCAGTTTTTTAATGGGCACAAACATACACGCATTTTGCTAGATTCATGGGGATGTCATTAAGAATTAATGGCACTCACGCGCGACTGCAAAAGAGGCACATTTTTCTGTGGTACAGGAAAACATGCAATTTCTCATGTGTCACCGCACTGCACCTGGCGCGAACAAGCCCTAAGGCTCCTTTCACACGTGTGCGACTTGAAAGTCACGTGATTTTTACAGCGATTTTTGCCATGACTTGAAGCAATGCCTGTGTAATCCCGAGGTCTATGGACCTCGAGTCGCATCAAAGTCAGACCAAAGTAGTGCAGGGACTACTTTGAAGACGCACAGATATGAATAGTGATCATTGGATATCATGGGATACGACTTGTCACACGACTTTGCAGTCCTAAGCCGCACAAGTGTGAAAGGGGCCTAAAATGGGCCTCTTATGACTCACCCCCCCCCCCCCCTCCTGGCAAACTCTCACGGCATGAGAGCTGTGCATGATGTCATAAGCCTAGGCTAATGACCAGACAAACAGGAAGTGGGCTGTATAAGGGATTTACTGGCAGAAAAAATATGTTTTACTATCCAAAGTTAAAACAACAACAAGGGCAGAAGATTTAATAGATGGAAAGTTGAAAAAATGACTAAAGGTCCTTAAACTAAAGCCAAAACTTTTTTCTTTCTTTTTTTATCTTTGGATAGAGTGGAGAGGGATTCGAACACGTGTCGGTTTTTATTCATTTATTTTTATTCTTTTTCCTAGTGTCCATGTCGGATGATGGCCGAGCTGAGGTGAATGGGTTGAAGGCCTCTCGCTTCTTTGGCTTAACCGAAAAGCTGAATTCTTCTGCGTACCCTTTTGTTTGGCTGTTCATTCGGCCACCTTGGTCAGCCTCCGGAAGCTGCTGTAAAGCTGTCGTCTTTGACAGCCTAAAGGAGGAATGCCAAGGGGAGGCCAAGGAGGGAGAGAGCCATACAGGGGTAAGTGATCTTTGAATGTCGGCTTTCCTTTTTGATAACTGACATCTATACGATGTTGTTTGATGTAAAAGTGGAGACAATCAAGGCCAACTCTCTTTTGTCGTACAGAGAGAGAAACTGGCTCAGACAGATTTTGCAAAAGAGTGTCTCGTGCATTCTAAAAGTGGCGCAGCAGGGGCCAAATTAAAATAAAAGTGCTAGACCGGTATATGAATTTGGCGCATTCTGCACCACTTTTAGAAAGCATGAGCGATCCTTTTGCAAAATCTGCCTGACCCAGTCTTTTTTATAAATTCCGGGGACCATATTTTTAGGGGTTTTAGTAATCCTCAGGACCAAAATGATTTTAAAATATGAGCAAAACATGAAAAAATGGCTCTGGGAGTAAAGTGGTTGTAAACCGAAAAAAAATCCCTGTAAGACAAAGGCATAATGAGCTAGCGTGCATCACATACTAGCTCATTATGAAATACTTACCTTAGAACAAAGCTGTTGCAGCAGTCCTCGTACACCACTGTGACCGGCGACCGGAGTTATTTCTTGGTTCGCGGTCTCCAGCGCTGTGATTGGCCGGAGCAGCGATGACATCACTCCCGCGCGTGGGAGCCGCCAGTCATGGCACTGGCCCTGAAGAAACTGCTCAAGTGGGCGGTTTCTTCAGTGCACCAATGATGTCGGCACAAGAGTATATGATAAATATCTCCTAAACCGTGCACGTTTAGAAAATATTTACAGTACCTACAGGTAAGCCTTATAATAAGGCTTACCTGTAGGTGCAAGTGGTGTAACTAGGTTTTTAACCACTTAAGCCCCGGACCAATATGCAGCTTAAAGACCTGGCCACTTCTTGCGATTCGGCACTGTGTCGCTTTAACTGACAATTGCGCGGTCGTGCGACGTGGCTCCCAAACAAAAGTGGCGTCCTTTTTTTCCCACAAATAGAGATTTTTTTTGGTGGTATTTGATCACCTCTGCAGTTTTTATTTTTTGCGCTATAAACAAAAATAAGCGACAATTTTGAAAAAAAATTCAATATTTTTTACTTTTTTGCTATAATAAATATCCCCAAAAAATATATAAAAACAATTTTTTTTCCCCTCAGTTTAGGCCGATACGTAATCTTCTTCTACATATTTTTGGATTTTTTTTTTTTTTTAGCAATAAGCGTTTGATTGGTTTGCGCAAAAGTTATAGCGTTTACAAAATAGGAGATGGATTTATGGCATTTATTTTTTATTTTTTTTACTAGTAATGGCGGCGATCAGTGATTTTTTTCCGTGACTGCGACATTATGGCGGACACATCGGACACTTTTGACACTATTTTGGGACCATTGTAATTTTTACAGCGATCAGTGCTATAAAAATGCACTGATTGCTGTAAAAATTACACTGGCAGTGAAGGGGTTAACCAGGAGGTGGGCGCTGTAGGGGTTAAGTGTTTCCTGATTTGTGTTTCTTACTGTGGGGGGGGTGTGGCTTAGCGTGTGACGTCACTGATCGTCGTTCCCTATGACAGGGATCAGACAATCAGTGACAGGCTCACTAGAAAGCACGGGGAGAGATTTGTCTACACTTACCTCTCCTCGTTCTTCAGCTCTGACCCGATCGCGGGACACCAGCGGCGATCCGGTCCGCTGTTCCCGCCGGGACGGTCACAGAGAAGAGGCGCGCTCGCGACCAATGGCTGGCCTCTTAAAGGGGACGTACCTGTACGCCAATGTGCCCAGCCGTGCCATTCTGCCGGCGTACATCGGCGTGCAGTGGTCCTCAAGCGGTTAAAGTGTATCTAGACCCATAAAAAAATGTAAGTGGTTGTAAACCCACTTATGCAATTTGCACCTACAGGTAAGCCTAGATTAAGGCTTACCTGTAGGTGTTTGCTACACGGTTTAGGAGATATTTTCCAAAAAAGAATGCACCGTTGTCTACGGCGCATGTGCGCCATAGACAACGGCGCTGCCGCACTGTCAACGCCGGTTTTATCAATGGATAATGCCGGCTTTGACGGCTCCTGCGTGCATGCGTGGTGACGTCATCGCAGCTCCGGCCAATCGGAGCGGCGATACCCAGAAGTAACCTTCCGGAGCGATGCCTGCGGCCAGGGGGGGGGGCGAGGATGGCTTTGGGGGCTTCGATCTAAGGTTAGTAATGCATAATGAGCTAATATGCTAGTCATACTAGCTCATTATGCCTTTCTCTTGCAGGTTTTTTTTTTTTTTTTTTTAATAATTGGGTTTACAACAACCACTTAAATATATTGCAGGCTACCAATACATGGATGTGGTGGCTGCGTTAGTTTTCATTTTTTTCAGGCTGAGAATTTTTTTTGCAAATACAGAAAATACTTATTGATCTTGCCAGAAATTCCGTTTTTTTTTTTTTTTTGTCACTACCTGTAAACTGGGAAAGAGCAAATATCCTTTATCTATCTTGTGTAAACCACTAATCCTATCAATCCACTATGTAATCATGTAATGGAGATTAACAAAGGCAGACATATAAAGTCCAACTATGGCTGACCCCATAAATGGAGTAATGAGTGTAGCCATGAAGAGATAGGAAGTGCGTTATTTGAAGGATCACCAGATGAAATGAAGTGTAAAAAAAAAAGGCCAGAAAAAGGAAAATGAATGCAGCCACCACATCTATGAATGAGTAATCTGCAATTATATTTAATATTGTTTTTGGATTTATGTGTTTTTTGTGTTTGTTTTTTTCTCTAGGTAATGATTCTGTGTAGTTTTTCATTATATTGCTTATTTTTATGACTGTTTTGTGTGCAGATGGTTTCAAGTGTATTTTTGCCTACATTCCCAATAATATGTAATGAATAATACATGTTTCTTTCTGTTTTTAAGGGTCTCCAGGGATCTATACAGTATTGTCTGGCAAAGGTTCTAAGCCTGTTTGAGGTAAGAAGCCGGCCTAACAAGTCGCCAGGCTTGTCCGATAATTGATTTTGTTAAAGTTATTTACTGGGAAGGAAGGGGGCTTTTACTGTCTACAATTTCTTGTGCCAGTAAATCTTTGTGTGAAATATTGTGACAAATCACACTGCAAATTTGATAAAAAAAAAATGTAATGTGTCAAAAATGGAAAAGTCGTAGGTAAATAAATGATCTGCAGTTCTAGCTTTTGCCTGTAGGAACACCTACTGGTGAATTTGTGGTATTGCAGTACAAACTAAAGGGTACAGAAACCCTAACAATAAACTTTTCTTTGCTCTCTTTTCGTCTGTAAAATATATCACTGAGTGCCGGCTCACACTTCTGCGATCAGACATCACATGCGATTCGCACTGCACTGCCGTGTAGATCACATGCTATGTCTGTGCAATACAAATTCGGCCGTACAGATTGTATGGCCAAATTCGCATCGCTTTCGTGCAGGACCCTTTTTTATTTACTCACCGGAATCAGATCGCCCATGCGATCTGATTTCTGTCCGACTTCACAGTTCGCAATGCGATATGCAAACCGATCTGGGGGTGTCATTAACTTTACATTGACACCCGCAACGGTTTGGAGATAGCAGTGTGAACCGCCAGCTATGCGGGATCCTGCACTGGATTTGCAGGGTTTCCCCCGTCGCACCAGCGTGAACCGAGCCTAAAGCCTCATACACACGATTGGATTTCCATCAGACTAATCTCTGGAATTTTGTGCGAAGGGCGTTGGCCGTGAACTTGGTATGCATACAGGCGGCAGAACTTTTTCAGCCAACATACATGAAACTACGTGGTTTTTCTGCTCTATAGCGCCACCCTTTGGGCAACTTCTGCTAATGTTGTCTTATGTTTAGCATTGGTTCGGAGAATGCATGTTTGTACTTTTTATTTTATTTATTTTTTCCGACGGACTTGTGTACATACAATCGGATAATCCGACATCACACATTTGTTGTCGGACAGTTTTAAAGCATGCTATAAAACTTTTGTTGTCGGAAAATCCAACAATTGTCCGATGGAGCATACAAACGGTCGGATTATCCGACAAAATCCTTCCATTACACTTTTGTTGTCGGAAAATCCGATCGTGTGTATCCGATCATGTGTTTTTAGTATATCTGTGCAAAAAATAAAAATCCTGTTGATCTGACAGAATTCTTGAGCTGATAATTTCCTGTGCTGTCTGCCTCAGCTGACTGTTATCGGCTATATCTGAGGAGTACTCATTGCTTTCCGGAAGATTTTTGCTCTTTCATGACCAGGCTATTTTTAATAGCAATTAATATGGTGAACAGTGCTTATACTATACACTATCACTGTACGAATGACACTGGCTGGGAAGGGCGATGCTTTGCAGTGATGAGAAACTGACTGATTGGGCTGCTTGTCCATGCCGAGCTCTGGGCTGCTTGTCCATGCCGAGCTCTGGGCTGCTTGTCCATGCCGAGCTCTGGGCTGCTTGTCCATGCCGAGCTCTGGGCTGCTTGTCCATGCCGAGCTCTGGGCTGCTTGTCCATGCCGAGCTCTGGGCTGCTTGTCCATGCCGAGCTCTGGGCTGCTTGCCCATGCCGAGCTCTGGGCTGCTTGCCCATGCCGAGCTCTGGGCTGCTTGCCCATGCCGAGCTCTGGGCTGCTTGCCCATGCCGAGCTCTGGGCTGCTTGCCCATGCCGAGCTCTGGGCTGCTTGCCCATGCCGAGCTCTGGGCTGCTTGCCCATGCCGAGCTCTGGGCTGTAATTGCACATAGATAAATAGCAGGTCCCGGCTGTAAATCATTGGCGGAGACTTGCTGACAAGCTGCCGCTATGTACAATCCTAGTAGGATCCGGGCGGGGGTGCGCGCATGCGTCTGTCCTAAACCCGGAAGTAGGCAGTGACTTACGATCTTTCTAGAGCTTGGACCAGCTCCGTGACGTTCGTGGACGGTGGCTGAAAATGGATCACAGGGGTGCAGAACAAACTCCACTCTGATCTACAGGACAAGTACAGCCAAAGTAGCTCTGGATATACTTCTCCTCCTTTTTAAGTTCTCCATGCATCGGGGGGGGGGGGGGGGGGTGTTGGCAGTCTAGTTACAATGGTTGCAGCAGATGATTTGTCAATCCGTGCTGTCCAGCGTAAATGGAGGTATCTGTTGGATTGTTTTCAGGCTGATGAAAAGAGTCTGTGTATATGGCCAGCCTTTTACTCTGTATATGAACCAGCCAATTGGAAAGTAGGTTGGGGGCAAAATGTACAAAGCATTTTTGGGTCTCGTGCACCCTGGATGTTTTGCAAACTCTCCTAGAACCTTTCCTCCTGGCAGCAGCGTTTTGTCAGGGAAAAAAACCCCGCCTGACGCTTGTAAAAGTGTGTAATAAGTTTAGGCACATTTACAGGCGTCAAACGATTGGGCGTTCATTTAACTACTTGCCGACCAGCCGCTGCAGTTTTACTGCGGCAGAATGGCACGGGTGGGCGAAACGAGGTTACCTTACGTCGCTTCGCCTTTTGGCCACTAGGGGGCGTTTACGCGCCGCCGGAGCGATGCGAGTTCCTGGCGGCCGCGGGGCTCTTTTTTTTTAATTTGGGCTATTTATTATAGCAAAAAGTAAAAAATATTGTGTGGTGTTTTTTTTTTTTTATTCCCCTCCCCCCCCCCCCCCCCCAAAATTGTCGCTCTTCTTTTGTTTTATAGCGCAAAAAAATAAAAACCACAGAGGTGATCAAATACCACCAAAAGAAAGCTCTATTTGTGGGGAAAAAAAGGATGTCAATTTTGTTTGGGTGAAGCGTCGCACGACTGCGCAATTGTCAGTTAAAGCGTCTCAATACTGTATCGCAAAAAAATGCCCCGGTCATTGAGCAGCCAAATCTTTCAGGGCTGAAGTAGTTAATTGGCCAGAATAATAATTTATTCTGGCCATTGAAATTTACGCTCTAGCGCTAAACATGCCTAGTGTTAACACTTGTAAACGTGTGTCAAGCATTTTGTTCTGCCAAAACGCTGCTGCTCCTGGGCGCACTGGCAGTGGTGTGTTTTTTTTGTTTTGTTTTTTTGCCTCTAAAAGCCCCTTCCACTAAACGCTGCTAATCGCCTATGTGTGCGTGGCCACATAGGATAACATGCAGGAGAGGCAGAAAAAACCCGCCAGACGTCCCTAGGAGCAGCTGTAAAAATTCCAGTGTGCATGGGGGCCTAGGGTTGTTTTCATCCACATGTGTCTAGAGAGGGATTTCCAAACTGCGGCCCGAGGGCCAGATGTGGCCCTTTGCTAGCCGTTATCCGGCCCTTGGGGCACTATTCCTCCCACTAACACCAACAATGGGGCAATATTTCTCACCAATACTAATGATGGGATACTATTCCTCTTACTATTAGGGGCATTTTTCCTCCTATTTACCACCTACTCTGAGGCCAAATTTATTCTCACTGATGCTGGGCCCGGGACATTTTCTGCTCCCGCTGGCAACAATTCGGCCCTCCTAAAATCTGATGGACAATAAACTGGTCCTTTCTTTAAAAAGTTTGGAGACCCCTGGTCTAGAGCAGTGTTTCTTAACTCCAGTCCTCAAGGCGCCCCAACAGGTCATGTTTTCAGGATTTCCCCCAGATGAAATGGCTGTGGTAATTACTAAGGCAGTGAAACTGATCAAATCAGCTCTGCAAAATAATAGCCTGAAAACATGACCTGTTGGGGCGTCTTGAGGACTGGAGTTGAGAAACACTGGTGTAGAGCAGTGCAAGCTCCAAATATAGTCCTTGGTGAAGCACATATGTGCTGCAATCCCTGGACAGACCACACACACACACACACACACACACACACACACGCACCGTATTGCACACACTAACAATCATTTAATGTTCTTGTGATAGGATGAGGACCGGAAGAAAGAAGGTCTGGGAATGCTGGAGTCATCAGCTGCTCAGGGCTGTCTGCACAGTTCCTACCTCCTATGGGAATCCCGGCACAAAACTGCGGTGAGTAGAATATTTATTGATAGAACAGATTTGAAATCTGAAAAATTGCAAGAGCTATTTTCTTTATTACACAAAAATATATATTTTTAATTTCTTATATTTTTGTCTATATCTTATTCCACCTACTAGACATCTGACCCTGGAAGGTACCTACAAAGCCTCAGGCAGTTGCGGGATTTTGCAGTTCGGGGTTGCTGGGATGCTCAGGTAAGAGAAGACCTAACAATGTGGGGAAGGATTTGGTATAATGGTATCACAATAAAAATGTGAGTTAAGCTTTAGATGGACTCTAAAAAAATGAGTGTAATACAAACAAAAATTATACTACAGTTAAAGATGACGTTTAAGTGTGTCACGTTTTGCATAGTTTTCATTGGGCCAGGTTGGACCAATGTAAGTATGTATGTGCCATACCTGTGGAAGCTGGAAATCACGATACTATACTTATCCCTGTTTACTTCCAGATCCCGTGCTGAAAAACTACATTGTGAATACTGGAGATCAATGAGGGGGGAAAGAAGTCATGCATTGTGAATATAGGAGATCGTTCACTTGCCCTTGGTGCCATTCAGGGAACATGGATTGGACAAGGTGGAGAAGGGGGGTGGTGACATCATAATCTCTACCAATAAATAGAACACTTGCATTCATTGAACAATGCAAGTTGTTAATTGAATGGCATCTGTGCCAAGCAAGTGACATCCTGTGTTCAGTAAGCAGCAGGGCAACCGCTCGGCACAGGAGCCAGACACTATTGGAGATCACTGAGTAGAGGTGCCTAGTGTGGTGATTTCCAGCTTCCACAGGGATCCCACATATATGGACCGATATAACTATGTAAAAAGTGCAATACCCTAAACTTCAGTTTTAAAGCAGTTCTTCGCTCTGGGAAAAAAAATAGTCAGCAGCTACAAATCCTGTAGCTGCTGACTTTTAACAGGACACTTATCTGTCTAGGGATCCAGCGCCATCCTCACCCAGGCTAGTTCTTCACTAGCCTTTGGGTTCCAGACGTCGGCATATTAACTGTGGGCAGCCGGATGCGCTGCTTGCGGTTTCACAGCTGGCTGCCTACTGCAGATGCGCGAACCGCAATGCACTTTTGTAAATGGTCCTGCAGTCTTCTGGGACCTGTGACGGGGAGGGAGGGGGAGAAGAGAACTTTTGGCTTGGATCGCCTAGGCCAGTGGTCTCCAAACTGTGGCCCGGGGGACAGATGCGGCCCTTTGCTTGCTTTTATCTGGCCCTTGGGGCACTATTTCATCCACTGACACCAATGCAGGGACACAATTCCTCCCAAGGACTCCAACAATGGGACACAGTTTCTACCAATGATGGGCACAGTTCCTCCCAATGAGACCAACAATGACACCATTGATGCTGCACAGTTCCTTCCAATGACACCAACAATGGGGCCCAATGACACCCTTGATTTGGCACAATTCCTCCCAGTTACACCAACGATGGGACACAATTCCCCTCTTGCTACCACTGATGTGGGGACATTTTCAACTCCCGATGGCCACAGTCCGGCCCTCATAAAGTCTGAAGGACAGTAAACTGGCCCTTTGTTTAGAAAGTTTAGAAACCCCCTGGCATAGGCAGTCCGAGCGGAAGTGAGAGTGGGTACCTGTCAAAGCCAGGTAATGGAGGACTTGCAGCGGAACTTCCCATTTTGGGAGAAATTCTGCTTTAGTTTGGTTCAGCTTTATTTCTGTTTTAATTATTTCAGCCTTATGATTCATTGACGTGAGCATTGTTTCCTCAAATACGGCTCTGTAGATAAAATATTTTGAGATTTGTTAGACAAGGAATTTTCAGAGGCATGCTTTCTTACTATGCAATATTTTCTGAATTGCTGCACTAAATCCCACCATTCTCTTCATATTTAGATTTCCCTGGCTAAGTCCTGCGGGCACAAGAATCAGCTGGGACAGGAGTACAGGGCGGCTTCTGAACTGGTCTCGCAAGTTTTTCAGTCCTCTGTTCCCATCAGCAAGGCCAGCATCTTCACCAAGCAGAAGGGGATGAATGACACTATGCGGTAAATGCTAAAACTTCTTCTACACTGTGACATTAAAAGATTTGCGTAATGTCGGGATCTTGTTTTATCAACACAAAGTGGTTTCTTTTTAAAGCTGAACTCTGGGTAAATTTTAATAACTACCCTTGCAGTGGGATTTCCCCCCACACTGCAAGGTTTAAATGCTGGCCATTTGTTTAGGGCAGTGGTCACCAACCTTTCAGACCTCCATAGACCACTAAATTCACAATTTTGAATCCCACACTGCTGACTTATACACACAATGCTCCGGCACTCTGCATCACACTGCTGCCTTACACAGACTCCTTTTATTGGATCTCACCTCCTTATCCAGCCATGTGTTTGAGCTCCATGCTCCCTCTCACAGTCTGTGATCAGCACCACCATTGGAAGTCTCCTCTGTGTTCACAGGAGGCAGAACTACAGAAGAGGGTGAAAAGGGTATCAATGCTCGCTGACAGTATTGATGGTCAGGGAACATTGAGAACAACAATGTTGATTTGCGACAGAACCCCTACGGAACACCAACATTTTCTGGTGGTCCACAGACCACTGGTTGGTTGACTACTGGTCTAGGGGAACATTTGATACCTTACTCCCCCATCAGCTGGTGCTGTTCCTCTTCTATGCGATGGTCCAAGTTGCGAGTGGGCCCTTGGCGCCCCAACTTACAATACAGATCTGCTAGAACTAAAAGGCAAAACCTTTTTGTATAGATATAAAATAAAAAACACATTATAAATACCTCTTCTCCCCCCCCTTTTTTTATAAGTGAGTACCTTCCCTCTATTCCCAGCTGCATAAGAGCTGGGGGAGGAGAAGCAACATTACACTGATCTTCCCAGTTAAAGGGGGTGGGGTGTAAGGACAAGTATGATCATTGGAGGAGAGCAGGCTGAGTTCCCAGCACAACTAAAGAACTGACGACGGTGTTCTCTCCTGCTTAATATTTTTAATATGCACACCAGGAATTTCACACAAAGGAAGCAATACAAAGAGAACAAGATACTTTCTCATACAAGTACATGGTGCAGCAGGCACATATCAGGAATATGAAGTGTTGGGGTAACAAACGCTTTAAAGCTTTATATATAATTTTTATTCAAATAATAACCATGTTATACTTACCTGCTCTGTGCAACGGTTTTGCACAGAGCAGCCCCGATCCTCTTCTGGGGTCCCCTGACGGCTCTCCTGGCTCCTCCTCCTTCAGCGAGCGCACCCATAGAAAGCTGCTTTCTATGGGGGCACTCGTGTGGGATCACTCCCGAGCCGCCCTGTCTGCATCTATAGACAGTGTGACTCGGCCCCGGCCCACTCTTTCATCATAGGTTTTGATTGACAGCAGCGGCAGCCAATGGCTCCTGCTGCTATCAATCTGCTCAGTGAGAGGGGAGAGAACTGCTGCTCACATGCACAGCGCTGAATCGAGATCGGGCTCAAGTAAATATAGATATGGGGGGGGGGGGTTTCTTGCAGCACAGAATGTTTTTTTTTTTAATGTATAGAATGTCTTAAGGTAAAAAAAAAACTTTAGGCTTTAGAACCACTTTAAGTAAGTTTGTTAAATATATTCGTTCCCCTTTTTTACTTCTACTATCATATGAAGGTTTTTTACTAGAATCATAAGGCATCTCAAAAAAGTGTCATCTGCAAAGTAAATGAAATCGTAGAAAAAAAAATTGTAGCATCTATTTAGGTGTGTGTGTGTGTGTGTGTGTGTGTGTGTGTGTGTGTGTGTGTGTGTGTGTGTGTGTGCGCGCGCGCGCTGCCTTGGCTTGCTCATGATCGGATGTAGAGATTCAGATTTCGCCCTTCCCCTCACTATGTTTCCTTTTGTACATGCCACATACTTTACCTTGGGCATGTACTGTATCAGTCTAATAGTTTCAGGGTTTTTGGATTTGAGCCAGATGTTTGTTCTTATTTTCAGTAAAGATGTGGGTGTTCGTATATACCTGGTTTTGACTGCCTGCTCTATTTTCTCCAGGTATATTCTTATAGACTGGCTGGTAGAAGTGGCAACCATGAAAGATTTCTCTAGCCTGTGTCTACATATGACTGTAGGGTTGGTAGATCGGTACTTGAAGCTACGTAGCGTCCCCCGAGCACGCCTTCAGCTAGTGGGCATTGCCTGTATGGTGATCTGCACACGGTGAGTGTTTGACGTCTTATCCGCCTTGTCAATTAGAGGACAGATACTTCTACTATTGTAAGCTAACGTATCTGAAACCGGAATAACAATATTCCAATTATTCCACAGGTTTATTAGTAAAGAGATCCTGACCATCCGAGAAGCTGTATGGCTGACTGATAACACTTATAAATATGAGGACCTGGTACGAATGATGGGAGAGATCATCTCTGCACTGGAGGGGAAGATTAGGGTAGGTGCTCCCTTTCATTTTTTTTTTTCCTCTTTGTTTCTACTTCCCACCCCATTCACAAAACTGAGCCAGGTGATAAAGCCCTGTGTAAGCTCAAAGTCGTCCTGTTTAGAGCTTACACTGGGCTAAAACATCCCATAGATGACTTGATTTTCTTTCCATCCACCACTTGATTCCCCCATTAACACAGTCGGTGTTGATCGGGGAATGTCTCACTTAGTGTTATTGTGTTCACCCTGTGGGGGAGGGGTGCGTGGGTATTCGTCACGTGATAGTTTACGTTTTTGGGGTTGTATTCATATCATACTTGCCTCCACTATGCAGTTCGTTTTGCGTAGTGTGGCCCCAAACCTTGTCTTCTGGGGTCCCTCGGCGGCGCTCGTGGCTCCTTCTCGAATCGGAGTCCAGAATTTGCATGCAGAGTCACAGAATGCCGGCCCCGGCACCCGCTTCATTGGATTTGATTGATGGCAGCGGGAGCCAATGGCTGTGCTGCTATCAATCTATCCAATCAAGAGATAAAAACAACCAAAAAAACACCAGCGCTAAACAGTGGCAGAGGGTGATGATCCAAACTGAACTGGGAAGGCAGAAAGTCAGTGGAGAAGTTTCACAAAGCCAAGTGCAGCTGGAAAACAAGGATATACAGAAAAACACACAAACTTCCAGCGCTCAATAGGTAGGAAAAAAGACTGTTTTTGTAGCTGATAAAATGGGGAAAAAAGGGGTGGCTGGCTGTCCAGTAAGCCTGTGGGGGATTCTCCAACAGATAGAGGACAGAAGCGGTGATCGCAGGAGCGGGTGGTAACAAGAGAGGCGGCCAGGTACTGCGCCGACCAGTCGAACGTCACGCTCCCCATGCCATCAGCCAGCTCGGTGGCCGCCCCTTTTTTCCATTCTTTGGCGCTGATAAGGAAAATTTGCTGATCAGAACGGACTGGTGTTGGCTTCCTGTTTGCAATGGATGACAGGTGATTTTGACTATATACAGAGTCTCCTCCTGTGTTTTACCCAGTGATTTAAGTCTGAAACTGTTCCTAGTTTTTTTGATGGAAGTTCTAATAAATGTACTTGTGGTTTTATCAGCTACAAAAACAGTCTGCTTTTTTCCTACCTATTGAGCGCTGGAAGTTTGTGTGTTTTTATCCAATCAAGAGAAGTAGAGCACGTCTCCGCCGAGCGAACAAACGGGCTCGGGTGAGTAAAATGGGGGGGCTGGGGGTCAGTCAATGTCAGAAGTTTTTTCACCTTAATGCATAGGGTGCATTAAGGTGAAAAAACACAAGGATTTACAACCCCTTTAAATAAAAGGAATTGTTTAAAATAGTTTTACTCCTGACCAATGTTTGTTCCTTTTTATTATGCATTCTGACCCTTGTCTGCTCTTATTATGCTCCAAATCATTACAATATCTTGTGTACAGAAGGTAGAGACTAGGGATTACCATTATCAGTGTTTTTGCCCTTCCCTATGCTGATAAGAAGGCCCTTGTACTAGAGGTGGGGATGATGACGACTTCTGTTTTTGAAGGAACAAAGCCATTGATGGTGATCTCATACAGTTCCTGGTGTGATCATTATCCAAAGATATTATTACATAAATTTTAATGAAGTTGATTTTTTTTTTTTTTTAACTTCATCACTCTGACAGTAAAGAACCCCTTACCCAGTTAAAGATTGAACTACATCTCATCCAATTTCATTGTCCGTCTGTGTCTTCTTAAGAGACCTTGGATTAAACAGTCTTCTCACTATTTAATTATTTGTATATTGCGATTATATCGCCTTATAAAGTGTTACTAAACCCACAACAGTAAAATCAGTGTGCATATGCGGTAAAGCATTCTTGTTATACTCACTGTGGAACCTAAGGAGTTAATCCTGTGCATTGTGTATAAAGGCTGTTTGATTCTGTTTTCTCTGATCCCCTTTTTTACTGTCCCCAAACCATCTGCTGAAGGCACAGAGCCCTGGGAGGCACTCTGTACATGCTCAGTTTGATGTCTGTTGCTAGAGTTTTTTTTTTTTTTCATTCAGCACTGTCTAGATCAGGGGTCTCAAACTGGGGGCCCTCCAGCTATTACGAAACTACAAATCCCATGAGGCATTCCAAGGCTAACAATTACAAGTATGACTCCCACGGGCAGAGGCATAATGGGACTTGTAGTTTCGCAACAGGTGGAGGACCGCCAGTTTGAGGCCCCTGGTCTAAGACCGCCAAATGAAAATGCCCTCTACAAGCTTTAACCAGACACTGATAGAAGTCACAAGACTGCTATATACTGCTGATGCGAAAAGGTATTTAGCAGTTTATATTTACTAAAATAATTTCTGTGTACTGTGAGAGACCAGATATAGTGAATGCAGAGTTACTAACACTTGGAAGAATGTTTTATTTTTGTAGTTTTCTTATAACCGAGGCAATTTTTTTTTTCAGTGACAGGATATCTTTGGATAACATCCATAAGGCTCAGTTCACATTGGTGTGATGCGGGAAGCCCTGCGAATCCACTGCAGATTCCCGCATCGCACCCGACTCGCAGGAAGTTCACATGTGTGAACCGCTGAGAGTGTCAATACAAAGTTAATGACACCTCCAGATCGGTTGCCTATAGCAGTGCGAACTGTAATTCAGACATGGATCGCATGGGTGTGATCCAATTTTGGTGCGGACCAAAAAAAGGGTCCTGCATGACTTTGGTCCGAATGCAATGTGAATTCAGCCATACAATCTGGCTGAATTTGCATCGTACAAACATCGCATGTGATTTGCACAGCAATGCAGTGCGAATCGCATGCAATGTCACACAGTGCACCAGTGTGAACCCAGCCTAAATGTTACAGATTCAGAAACAAACTATTAATCTAAATCTGCTTTTTTGTATTTTAAGGTGCCCACTGTGATTGACTACAAGGATGTTCTATTTCATATTGTATCGGTGGACAGGAGTACAATGCATCTCTGCAGCTTCATCTCTGAGCTCTCCCTGCTCTACACAGAGCTCTCTGTTTATTCTGCGGCTCAGCTTGCTGCTGGCGCCCTGCTGCTAGCCAGGATCCTGCACAAACACGGTGGGTCTGCAGGGTCGCTGGATCTCTGTCTTCATGCTGCTTTGCATTGTATACAGCCTATAGCTTGTAATGGAGCCTAGCCAAATAATGCATTTGCTTAATATTTCAGTTTTGTAGGCAGATTAAACTGAACGCTTTGTAGCAGTTGTGTTTTTTTTTTTTTTTTTAAGAATATTATGTTGTGTTAATATGACTGAATATTAAATATTTTTTAGAGCTGAACAAAATACACATTTTAAATGCATACAATGGATTTTTTTTTTTTTTCTCTTAACCACTTAACGACCGCCCACTGTAAATATACGTCAGCAGAATGGCACCGACAGGCAGAATCACGTATATGTACGTGATTGCCTTTGTATAGTTGGGGGGTCCGATCGGACCCCCTTTCTTTACAGTGGGTGGTCGTTTTACCTTCGGGAGCGATCCGGCATGAGGGGACGGCCGTTCGATTCCGGCCACCCCCTCTCGATCGCTCCCGGTGAATGAGAGAGCTTCCCCTGCCTGCCAGGAAGGAGGAAGTGATGTCATCTCTCCTGGGGCGCTCACATATACCGAGCGCCGTACAGGAGAAGATGCCAGGTTAGTACACAAAACGGCACACTGACACCAGGACACATGGGCACATAAATCGCCCCCCCCCCCCAGACACCCCCAGATCACCCCCCAGCCACCAGTCACAGTGTCACTGATTGCAGTGACCATTTATTTAGTGATCGCTGCAATCAGTGATATTTGTGACTGTAAAAGTGTCAGTACATTTAGTTTTAGGTCCAGTGTAGCCCCCTAACCCCCCCCCTAATAAAGGTTTAACCCCTTGATCACCCCCCAGATAACCCTTTCACCCCCTAGCACCGCCGTCGCTATGCGATCATTTTTCTGATCGATGTCTTAGCGTCGGTGATGCTGATCGGTAGCCAGTAATTTTTTTTAGGTTCGCCGCAGGTTTTTATAGCGTCGGGTACCCCCATATATTACCTAATGAAGGTTTAACCCCCTTGATCGCCCCCCCCCCAGGTAACCCTTTCACCCCCTATCACCACTGTCACTAAGCGATAATTTTTCTGATCGATGTCTTAGCGTCGGCGATGCTGATCGGTAGCCAGTAATTTTTTTTAGGTTCGCCGCAGGTTTTTATAGCGTCGGGTACCCCCATATATTACCTAATAAAGGTGTAACCCCCTTGATCACCCCCCAGGTAACCCTTTCACCCCCTATCACCACTGTCGCTAAGCAATCGTTTTTATGATCGTTGTCTTAGTGTCGGTGATGCCGATAGGTAGCCAGTAATTTTTTTTTAGGTTCGCCGTCAGGTTTTTATATAGCGTCAGGTACCCCCATATATTACCTAATAAAGGTTTTAACCCCCTAATTGCCCCTAGTTAACCCTTTCACCAGTGATCATCATATAAGTGTTACGGGTGACGCTGGTTAGTTAGTTTGCTTTTTATAGTGTCAGGGCACCCGCCGTATATAACCCAATAAAGGTTTAACCCCCTGATCGCCCGGCGGGTGATATCAGTTAGGTTTTAGCGTCAGAGAGGGTCTGCGTCACACCCCAGGCAGCGTCAGGTTAGTGCCAGTAGCGCTAACACCCACACGTGAAGCATACACCCCCCTTAGTGGTATAGTATCTGATCAGCTCAATATCTGATCTGATCAGATCTATACTAGCGTCCCCAGCAGTTTAGGGTTCCCAAAAACGCAGTGTTAGCGGGATCAGCCCAGATACCTGCTAGCACCTGCGTTTTGCCCCTCCGTCCAGCCCAGGCCACCCAAGTGCAGTATCGATCAATCACTGTCACTTGCAAAACACAACACACATAACTGCAGCGTTCGCAGAGACAGGCCTGATCCCTGCGACTCCAGTGCTGTAGGAGGTGATTTCACCACCACAGTTAAAAAAAAAAGCATATATGCCGAAGCATTGGGGCAGCAGGAGCGGAGGAGCGATTTTGCTCCTAATGTTGCGTATATACGGTCGAAATTCCGACGGAGGCTTGCCCGTGGAAAAGTCTGACCATATGTACGCGGCATAACTTTTGCGAGGAGATGCCCCCATGCTTCGGCATATATAAATGGTGCATGTATGCCCATCATTAGAAGTGGGTGGATGAAGGGCGGTATTCTAATGGTGGGCATACCCACCGATCAATCTTTTTTTTTCGTTCAGCCAACAGGCTGCATGAAAAAAAAGATTACAATACATGTCCAACAAGGACCAGCAACGTACTGGTATGTTGCTGGACTTTGAATGTTTATACCAGAATGATGCCTGCAGGTTTAGGTATCATCTTGGTATCATTCTTTTCAGCCAGCGGCCGGCTTTCATGTAAAAGCAATCCTAGTGGCTAATTAGCCTCTGGACTGCTTTTACAAGCAGTGGGAGGGAATGTCCCCCCCCCCCCCCCCCCCCCCCCCGGATATAAAAAGCGCCATTGGGAAATTGGGAAAGCATTTTATCACACCGATCTTGGTGTGGTCAGATGCTTTGAGGGCAGAGGAAAGATCTAGGGTCCAATAGACCCCAGTTTTTTCAAAAAAGAGTACCTGTCATTACCTATTGCTATCATAGGGGATATTTACATTCCCTGGGATAACAATAAAAGTGATAAAAATAAATAAATATGGAAGCAACAGTTTAAAAATAAAATAAAAAAGCAAAATTAATAATAAAAAAAAAAAAGCACCCCTGTCCTGCCCTGCTCTTGCCCAATGGCGAACGCAAGCGTCGGTCTGGCGTCATATGTAAACAGCAATTGCACCATGCATGTGAGGTATCACCGCGAAGGTCAGATCGAGGGCAGTAATTTTAGCAGTAGACCTCCTCTGTAAATCTAACGGGGTAACCTGTAAATGCTTTTAAAGGCTTTTAAAAATGTATGTAGTTTGTCGCCAATGCGCGTTTGTGCGAAATTTTAAAGCATGTCGTGTTTGGTATCTATGTACTCGGCCTAAGATCATCTTTTTTATTTCATCAAACATTTGGGCAATATAGTGTGTTTTAGTGCATTAAAATTTAAAAAAGTGTATTTTTTCCCAAAAAAATGCGTTTGAAAAATCGCTGCGCAAATACTGTGTAGAAAAAAAAAATGCAACACCCACCATTTTATTCTGTAGGGCCTTTGCTTTAAAAATATATATAATGTTTGGGGGTTCAACATAATTTTCTTGCAAAAAAAAATATGTTTTCATGTAAACAAAAAGTGTCAAAAAGGGCTTTGTCTTCAAGTGGTTAGAAGAGTGGATGTAAGCTTCCTAATGTTGTGTATAAAATGCCAGAACAGTTCAAAACCCCCCCAAATGACCCCATTTTGGAAAGTAGACACCCCAAGCTATATACTGAGAGGCATGTCGAGTCCATGGAATATTTTATGTTGACACAAGTTGCGGGAAAAAAAAATGTTGTTTTTTTTTTTGCACAAAGTTGTCACTAAATGATATATTGCTCAAACATGCCATGGGCATATGTGGAATTACACCCCAAAATACATTCTGTTGCTTCTCCTGAGTACGGGGATACCACATGTGTGAGACTTTTTGGGAGCCTAGCCGCGTACGGGACCCCAAAAACTAAGCACCGCCTTCAGGCTTTCTAAGGGTGTAAATTTTTGATTTCACTTCTCACTGCCTATCACAGTTTCGGAGGCCATGGAATGCCCAGATGGCACAAACCTCCCCAAATGACCCCATTTTGGAAAGTAGACACCCCAAGCTATTTGCTGAGAGGTATTGTGAGTATTTTGCAGATCTCGCTTTTTGTCACAAAGTTTTGAAAATTGAAAAAAAAAAAATGTTCTTTCTTCATTTTCAAAAACAAATGAGAGCTGTAAAATACTCACCATGCCTCTCAGCAAACAGCTTGGGGTGTCTACTTTCCAAAATGGGGTCATTTGGGGGGGTTTTGTGCTATTTTGGCATTTTATGGCCTTCAAAACTGTGATAGGTAGTGAGGAGTGAAATCAAAAATTTGCGCCCTTAGAAATCCTGGAGGCGGTGCTTGGTTTCCGGGGTCCCGTACGTGGCTAGGCTCCTAAAAAGTCCCACACATGTGGTATCCCCGTAGTCAGGAGAAGCAGCAGAATGTATTTTGGGGTGCAATTCCACATATAACCATGGCATGTGTGAGCAATATATCATTTAGTGACAACTTTTTGTAATTTTTTTTTTTTTTGTCATTATTCAATCACTTGGGACAAAAAAAAATATATTCAATGGGCTCAACATGCCTCTCAGCAATTTCCTTGGGGTGTCTACTTTCTAAAATGGGGTCATTTGGGGGGGTTTTGTACTGCCCTGTCATTTTAGCACCTCAAGAAATGAGATAGGCAGTCATAAATTAAAAGCTGTGTAAATTCCAGAAAATGTACCCTAGTTTGTAAACGCTATAACTTTTGCGCAAACCGATAAATATACGCTTATTGACATTTTTTTTACTAAAGACATGTGGCTGAATACATTTTGGCCTAAATGTATGACTAAAATTGAGTTTATTCGATTTTTCTTATAACAAAAAGTAGAAAATATCATTTTTTTTTCAAAATTTTCGGTATTTTCCGTGTATATCGCAAAAAATAAAAATCGCAGAGGCAATCAAATACCATTAAAAGAAAGCTCTATTTGTGGGAAGAAAAGGACGCAAATTTCGTTTGGGTACAACATTGCATGTCCACACAATTTACAGTTAAAGCAGCGCAGTGCAAAATTCTGAATTCACCTCTGGTCCTCTAGCTACCAAATGGTCCGGGGCTTAAGTGGTTAAAGAGGGGCTCCAGGCTCATTAAAGAAAAATGAAGTCAGCAGCTACAAATACTGTACTGACTTTTAATATAAAGACACTTACCTGTCCCTGGGGTCCCGCAATGTCCTCACCTGAGCCGATTCTTTACCTAGTGTTAGCTGTATGTCCTGAATTTGTTTAAATGGAATTCATATTGGCTTGCAGACCGCTTACCGCAGAATAACTTTATACAGGTACGTGATCCAGCACTTCCGAGTAGGGGGCTCGCCAGCAAGTTCGCCACAGCATAAGCCGATCAGTGGGTTTGGGCCAATGGATTTATGGCCGGAACCCGCTGATAGACTGAGCGAATGGCAGAAGAGAGCTCTGTGTTTGTTAGTAAACAACGCAGAGCACTCCACAGACGGCAGTTTCTCCCTTTAAAACCCGGCACATCGCTCAGTAAAAACAGTACATAGTAAACATTGTAGGCACACAGAGGAGTTCCAGTCTCCTGTGAAAAAAAATAAGTCAGCAGCTACAAAAACTGTAGCTGCTGACTTTAAAAAAAAAAAAAACGCCACTCACCTGTGTCACGATCCAGCAGAGTGCTCACCCCAGTTGGTTTCACCCACAGTCTTCATTCCGCAGCGCCGACATCTCAAATATGGGCACCCGGCTGTGACCGCTTTTGGCTTCACAGCCGGGTGCCAACTGCGCACATGTGAGCAACGCTGCACATTGTGAATGGTGGATGCAGTCTTCTGGGACCTGTCAGTGTCCCGGAAGACTGGAGGGAGGAGAACATCGTTATTGATCGCCTAGGCGTTTAGAACAGGAGCGGGTACCTGTCAAAATTGAGTACCCGCTAGGCCCCCCGCTCCTCAGAAGTGCCAATTCTTCAAGAGGAGTGGGGGGGGGGGGGCAAGTCCTAAAAACTGAACTTCCCCTTTTGTGTGGAGCGCTGCTTTAATCACTTGATTGCCACTAAATGTTAACCCTGTCCCAGCTAGTGTCATTGGTAACACTGATCACTGTATTGGTGTCACTGGTGGTGTCAGTTAGTGCGGCTGTCTATCTGACGTTAACTGATGCTGGGGGGAACTGACTATCGCAGTCCCACTATGAATCGCCGATCGCCGCCATTATTACTTTAAAAAAAAAAAAATTTCCAGGATATATCTCATCGTTTTGTAGCCACTATAACTTTCACGCAAACCAATCAATATACACTTATTGCGATTTTTTTTTTTTTTCTTTTTTTACCAAAGACATATAGCACAATGCATTTTGGCCTAAATTTTATGGAAAAAAATCATTTTAATTTTATTTTTTTATTGAATATGATTTATAGCAAAAAGGGAAAAAAAATTTACTTTTTTTTTGATCTTCTCGTTTACAGTGCCTTGCGAAAGTATTCGGCCCCCTTGAACTTTTCATCTTTTTGCCACATTTCAGGCTTCAAACATAAAGATATAAAATTTAAATTTTTTGTGAAGAATCACCAACAAGTGGGACACAATTGTGAAGTGGAACGAAATCTATTGGATTTTTGAAACTTTTTTAACTAAGAAAAAAATTAAAAGTGGGGCGTGCAAAATTATTCGGCCCCCTTGCGTTAATACTTTGTAGAGCCACCTTTTGCTGCGATTACAGCTGCAAGTCGCTTGGGGTATGTCTCTATCAGTTTTGCACATCGAGAGACTGAAATTCTTGCCCATTCTTCCTTGCAAAACAGCTCGAGCTCAGTGAGGTTGGATGGAGAGCGTTTGTGAACAGCAGTTTTCAGCTCTTTCCACAGATTCTCGATTGGATTCAGGTCTGGACTTTGACTTGGCCATTCTAACACCTGGATACGTTTATTTGTGAACCATTCCTTTGTAGATTTTGCTGTATGTTTGGGATCATGGTCTTGTTGGAAGATAAATCTCCGTCCCAGTCTCAGGTCTTTTGCAGACTTCAACAGGTTTTCATCCAGAATGGTCCTGTATTTGGCTGCATCCATCTTCCCCTCAATTTTAACCA